>CM046668.1:60063302-61263302 GCA_025594165.1 Tamias sibiricus
ATTTGTGAAGTCAGGGAATTTCCTTAAAGATCAAAATCTCACCTGTCCCTATGCTCCACTGAGATCTCATGCTTGCTCTGAGCATCAATCTTCGCCTCTTTGACCACTGTAAACCAGGCTCTGAAAATCCTCTTCTGAAGGAAATGTACACAAAGTTTTCTCACTTGTTCCTCCAGATCAGTCACGTACTGGGGGTAAGGACAGGAACAGAAGTGAGACAAATAATACCAGTAGACAAAGAATTAGAGCAAATAATACAAATGAGAGAGAGAGAGAGAGAATGAGAACTGAAATATACAAAACAAAGGAACAAAGGATGCTAGAGGGATAAAGAAAAAAGGAAAATATGGTAGCCAAGATAATATCCTCTATAACGTATTATAAAAATAACAGAACCAGAGGAGTAGGAACAGGTGTAAGATTGAAGGGTAGGTTTCTAATAAAATCATCTGGGCACTGTGAGAGAAAAAAAACAAGAATTATAAAAATGTGTTGTACTTAGAATTTTATACTAACAAAAATTGATCTCACAGGGGCTGGGATTGTGGCTCAGCGGTAGAGCGCTTGCCTAGCACGTGCGCGGCCCAGGTTGGATCCTCAGCACCATGTAAACATAAATGCATTGCATTGTGTACAACTAAAGCAAATAAATAAACATTTTAAAAAAATTGATCTGACATTTTAAAATTCATTTCAAAGCAATGAATTAGATTCACCATGATATATTATTCTTGAAAAAAAACATAATGACCTTGGGTGTTCCACGGTCCATTTAGTTTTCTTATATAGGACGAAGCAGAGAGATATATTTAAAGTGTCCTTCCCACTAGGCATGATGGTACATGCCTATAATTCTAGCTACTCAGGAGGCTGACGCAGGAGGATCACAACTTCAAGGCCAGCCTGGAAAACTTGATGAAGCCTTATTTCAAAATAAAATAAAAAGAGCTGGGGATATGTCTCAGTGATAGAGTGCTTGTGTTGCACATGCAAGGCCTTGGGTTCAGTCCCCAGGATGGAAAAAAAAAAAAAGTGTCCTTCCCTGTGTCCTTACCTGTAGCCAGCCCTGAAAGACTCTCCTAAGCAATATGCGGGAATAAAATTGATCAGCCTGGGCCATCTTCCTAGCCAGACTTTCCTGACTACACTGGAACCAGGTCAGCAGGCATTTCCTCTGTAGAGCCAAAGAGTGGTGTTCTTCTGCCACCTGGACATTTTTTTTTTTTTTTTAAGTGAGAAAAGGAAATTATTTTCCTTAAATTTTAAATCATTTAAGAAAACTTCAGCTTGTAGTGTATGATACTGCATACTGTATTTAAGCGGTTCTCAGGGAAGAATAATCTTAAGGTATAGATAGTCTATGTCCCAGAAGTTTTGGAGGATATAGATTCACATCATGCATGGCCCAATGCTGACTCCCTGAAGACCATTCCCTGACTGGTTGGTATAAAAATGGAATAAACAATCTCCAAAGCTGTCAATTCATTTTCACTGAGTGGGTGGCTGGAAACATTCTTGGTTTGCTCTCCTGAAACAAGGACAGCAACTCCATAACAGACCTCTATTATATACTTAACCACTAGTTAATTGAGAAAATACAAATACTGTCAATTAGTTGTATAGAATGAACTGTCACTAACATTGAAATTTAGATATTATCAATAAATCACAAACCATTTGTAGAAAAATAACATGAACATTAATGGCTTAGCAACTTAAAAGGCAAAGTATCATTCTATCAAAAAATATAACTTGCAGTTTATAGATTTTATAAAGTATTGTTGTTTTCTTTATTGTTATATTCTTTCAAGAGACAAGAGAAAAAACCCTCTTAGTCCTCTCCAGGCAATGACACATTTTCTAAGCCTTTTCTAGCCATCCATCTCTGTGAATATGACTGATCCAAGCAAACCTCTTGGTAGTCATATTTATTGGCCAAAATGAACATCACAGGGGTATATACAAGGCTGGATGCCAACCTTTCATCTATTTTGAACTTCATGATCACACACTTGAATACCCTGTTCCATTCAGTAGATAAATTTATCAGAGAAATTTCAGTGGTATTCAATTTCATATGTCTCTGTGTGATAGATCTCTATAACAGAATTATATATCCATGCCATTTGTAATATGATTTCACAGTGCCTCCCAGTGGAGTAGATGGATCTTCTTTTCCCCCCTCAGTGACCTTGATCGTGGCCCTATGATTTGCTTTGTCCAGTGAAATATGAGTAGGCAACAGAGGTTTCATATAGGTTTTACATAGTTTGGCCTGGTCTTTTGTATATCTGACAGTTGCCAGGTGAAAACATGCTGGAACCAGAATGAGGCATGGGGAGAAACCTGAACTCAACAAACAATTAGCCCACGGACATGTGAGTGAGAAATAAGTTCTTATAAGCCACTGATATTTGGCAACGTTATCACAATAGAACAAAAGAAATCTTTTATGTTTCTTAAATTCTGCTAAAATTACTAGAAGTCTCTGCTCTTCTTACCTTGAAGATCTCCACTAAAAACTGATTATAGTTTTTCCAACCTGCTAAATTAGAAAGTCTTTAAAATATTAAATACAAACTCTTATCCCAAATAAATAAATATACACATTTAAATCATTTATGTTTTGGGCTTTTAAATTACCAAACTGCCCCCAAAGCCTAGTTTGGGTACTTGTGCTATTTGAAGAAGTTGTTTTCTAATTTTGAGGGTAGGGGTAGGAGTGACACTGCACCTGGAGGTTTTGTTTGCTTTCCATTCTCAATCTCTTCCAAGGTTCTAGACCTTTTTTTCTTAGCAAGAGCTTTTTATAATGTTCTTTGGCTACTGCTTCCAACTCGTGGTTCCTCTTAATTCTTTTCTGTTTCTCTAGTTCTTTCTGCAAGAAATAATGAAGTAAAAATGCCATGATGAAAACACTAAGGAATTTTATTTCAACGAGAAGTTAAAGTATTTAATTTGAACATGTAATAGAGTGTTAATCATTATAAGAGAGCTCTGGAATATTTTTTCAAAAGAAGAAACAGTTCTGCTTAGGTCAGGAAAAGTTGGTTATAAACCTACAAAAATGAGCATTATATATATTCTTGGGTTTTTTCAGTACTATTCACAGAAATGGTTTACCTTTTCCTAAATCACTAAAAAGTAAACACCTAGTCAGGAGACATCAGGAATTTCCCCTCATTTTTATGGAAAACCCAATGTAACTCCCTCATTTAGATTATGAGGTAGAGATTTATGTATAAATAATGCTATTCAAATGTAAAGATACTCCATTAAAATTCCAGAAGTATATTCTCATTACTGATCTTTCTTTTATAAGGGATGAAGAATAAGTCCAGAGGCAAGTTAAAAAGTACTTGATCATCATTAAGCACCTTTCCCTCCTTCTCTGAGGAGAAAGAAAATCCTGATGATGCACTGAGGAAAATAACCCATGTTCTGCACAGGAGAAATGCACCGAGTGGTATACCTGGGAAAGACAACAGAAACTGCCAGGTACAGAGATGCATGTCTGTAATTGCAGCAGCCTTGGGAGGCTAGCAAGTTCAAAGCCCAGCCTCAGCAACTTAGTAAGGCCCTAAGCAAATTAGTGAGACCCAATCTTAAAATAAAAAATATAAAGGGGGGTTGCTAGGGAAGAATAAAGGTACTTTGGATTAGACAGAGAGGAGTGAAAGGAGGAGAGGGGTTATGGAGATAGGAAGGATAGTATAATGTATTGGGCATTAATACCCTATGTGCATATATGATTATATGATTGGTATAACTCTACATCATGTACAACCAGAAGAATGAGAAGTTATACTCCATTTATGTATGATGTATCAAAATGCATTCTACTGTCATATATAACTAATTAGAACAAATTTAAAAAGTGGGGGCTAGGACTGTGGCTCAGTGGCAGATCACTTGCCTAGCATTCCAGAGGCACTGGGTTTGATCCTTAGCACTGCATGAAAAAAATACATAAACAGACAAAATAAAGGCACGCTGTCCATCTACAGCTATAAAAAAAAATGAAAAAAAAAAAAAAAGGGCTGGGGATGTGGCTTAGTGGTTAAGCACCCCTGGGTTCAATCTCTGATTAAGGGGTGGGGGGATAGAAACTTAATGGTCTATCCTACATATATTATTTATCCTTTTTTTTTCTATTTTAGTACAAATAGCTCATAATAAAATTGAGAGAAAATATACCTAAAAATGGTAAATGTAGCAAATAACCTACTATGAAATATTCAAGAGTAAAAGCAAAGATTGCACACTGCCTTCTTGGCAGCTGTCATCTATGGAGTATAAATATGAAAACATTTTTTTCTTTTCATAATTTCATGTTAAGAAAAGGGTAGTGGCCAGGTGTGGTGGTGCACACCTGTAATCCCAGCAGCTCAGGAGGCTGAGGCAGGAGGATCATGAGTTCAAAGCCAGCTTCAGCAACTTAATGAGGCCCTAAGCAACTCAGTGAGACTCTGTCTCTAAATAACTTACCAAAAAAAGGGCTGGGAATGTGGTTCAGTGGTTAAGTGCCCCTGAGTTCAATCTCCAGTATAAAAAAAAAAAATAAAATAAAATAAAATAAAGAAAGAAAGGAAGAAAAGAAAGAAAGAAAGAAAGAAAGAAAGAAAGAAAAAGGGTAGTGGTGAATTGGCTGATTTGTTAAGCTTCTTTATGTGCCTGAGACTTCTGCAAGGAAAAAATTAGAGAGCACTGGAACATTTCTAATATGGAAAGGAGAATTGCTCTACTCTCCCAATGCTCCCAATGCAAATGACCCATTTCTATACAAGTTCCTGAAAATGAAATGTCCAGATTTTTAAAGCGTTAGGCCAAAATAACCTTTATAATTTTTACCTAGGCACTTGAGATATTTGTTGAACAGTCAGAAATCAAAGTGGCTTACAATAATATTCTGATGAATAGTAACAGGAAGCTGAGGGTTAAATGTGGAGGAAAACAGACAAACTGTTTTTTTTACATCCACAGACATGCCCCTGTGGTATCAAGGCAGCAGGTGCAACTTGCAGACAGAAATTTAACCCGGACTATAACCCTCTGGAGAAGTCCTTGGACTCAGTGAAAAGAACCTATTCACACATGCACAGAAATGATAGTATAACTATCCTTCTAGAATTGTAACTCTATGACTGGTATTCTAGGCTCCAAAAGGAAAATCGTTTTTAGATATATTGCTGGGGAAAAAAACACTTTAAGAACGTCTATATTTCCAGGATGGAGTTGTGGCTCAGTGGTAGAGAGAGCACTTGCCTAGTATATGTGAGGCACTGGGGTTTGATCCTCGGCACCACAAAAATAAATAAATAAATAAAGTTAATTTTAAAAAGTCTATATTTCCATGGAAAAATATAGAGAGAAATATTAAATAAATAAGAGTTCTGCTTAAATTAAAAATTTGTACTTTTACACAGTGATTTGATTGAAATGTGTATTTCCTCCACTGGTTATACATATTGATCAACTCCATTGGTTGACTCCTCAGTTAAGTTAGCTATATTTCATTAGTATTATCATATTTTCCATTTCTTTGTACATGTCCATAATAGTAGCTGCATCCACAACTGCTTGTGAAGATGATATGATGCTATGTGCTTTGAGATAATTCTTGTATTGGGGATCCAGACAGCTAGGATTTCACAGAGCTCACTGATTACTCAGGCTAAAAAGGGCTACTAAATATCAGTTTCTCTCTGACTTAGTGGTTTACATAATTATAAATGACATAAAAGGAAAAAGGCTCATAGCCAGGCACAGTAGTGCATGCCTATAATTGCAGTGGCCTCGGGAATTTGAGGCAAGAGGATGGCAATTTCAAATTCAGCCTCAGCAACTCAGTGAGGCCCTAAGCAACTTAGTGAGACCCTGTCTCAAAATAAAAAATAAAAAGGGCTAGTGATGTGGCTCAGAGGTTAAGTGCCCTGGATTCAATCCCTGGTTCCAAAACCAAACAAAAATAAGAAGACTCATTTAAATGCATATCTATGTCAGATACTATGTCTTGAGAAAAAGATCGCGGTAGCTTATATACAGAAAAGTACAGGGTAATTGACACTGCTCCAAAACTAATTTCTCCCTCACTACTGGCTCATTCCAATCAGAATGTAAACATATACTGGTATTCCCATCTTTAGAATACAAATAAAGCCAAGAAACAATTACTAACAAAAGAATCCTTCTCTGGTCCCATGTGATGGTTCTCTATATTTACGGGCTATGTTCTTCACCATCTCTCCTCAACCCACTAGAATGTGGCTCCTATCCCAGAACACCACTGAAAGCACTCTTGTCTAGGTCATGAATGATCTCCATGTTCCCAAACCAAAGAGGCACTTGTCTGCTCTCTTCCTAATAGAGTTCAGTAACATTTTTCCAGGTTTACTGCCACTCCTCCTTTAACATAAATACTTTTTTCTCTTAGCATTTGATTTTTAATTTTTCTGGTTTTCCTTCTACCTAACACCTCTTCATCCTCTAACTACTAATATAATCTAGGAATCAGTCCTGGACTTTCATCTCTTTTTCTTCTTTGTTTTCTTTTCGTGGTGTTAGGGGTGGAACCCAGTGCCTTACACATGCTAGGCAAGCAACACTGCCACTGAGCTATATGCCCAGCGCTCATCTCTTCTCTACCCAGACATTCTCCCAGGCATTTCCAGAGCATTAAAAGCATTAAAAACATTGAAAAAAATTTTTAAACATTTGTTTTAGTTGCAGTTGGACACAAACCTTCATTTTATTATTTATTTTTATGTGGTGCTGAGGATTGAACCCAGTGCCTCACACATGCTAGGTGAGCGCTCTACTGCTGAGCCACAGCCCCAGCCCTGAAATGTTTTTGACTAGCGGATACTTTACTGTAATTTTGATGTCCAGGCTTATATATCCAATATGAATATCTACTAGGTATCCCACATGTGCATGACATGTGGACATTGTGGGAGCCTCTTAAACATCTAGCAGCTCAAATATCACCTCCTTGGAGAGGTTTTCCTATTTTGCTTCCCCCATTATTTCTCTCCCTCCCCTTGTTTATTGCCTGTTTTCCCAAATTAGCATAGAAGATTTTTAAAGGAAGCTCTGTTGTTGGTCTTATTTGCTGCTCTATTCTAACATCTAGAACAATAACTAGCATAGTAGATACTTTACAAATACTTATAAATTTTTATTGGTGAATATTAGAGTGGTGATTTTCACTGTGGCATATTCATATATGCATATAACATAATTTGATTGGTTTCATTCCCTATCAGCTTCCCTTTCCCTTTCTTCCCTTCCTCTATCCCAATGGTCTCCTTTCTAATTTCATGATACTCTTTCTTTTTCTTTTCCTTTCTTTCTCCTCTAGCTTCTACACATGAGAGACCACATAAAATACTTCTCAGAATTTCTGAGTCTGGTTTATTTTACTTAATTTGATGCTTTACAGACTTATCAATTTTCCTGCAAATTTGCCTGGTCTTTTCTGATAAAATTATTTTTAATCACAAGCTTCAAGTGTCCATCAATAAAAAAGCATATTTATAAAGCCACAAAAGTTTATAATGCTAAGTGAAGTTAGCCAATCTCAAAAATCCAAATGCCGAATGTTTTCTCTGATATAAGGAGGCTGATTCACAGTGGGGTTGGGTCAGGGAACATAGGAGGATTAGCGTAACACTAGAAAGGTCAATGGGGAGGGAGCAAGAGGGTATGAAGAGAAAAAAAAAAAAAAGAAGATGGTAGAATGAGATGGATATCATTATCCTAAATGCATGATTGAAGACATGAACAGTATGAATATACTTTGTATACAAACAGTGTTATGTAAAAAGTTGCTCTATATGTGTATTATGAATTGTAATGCATGCTACTGTTATATATACAACTTCGAATAAAAAAATTTTTAAAAAGTTATTGCCTGACACATATTACTAGAAAGTAAGTATTTGATAAAAACAGAGCAAAGGGATGTTAAGAGGAGGTTAGATTTTTATTTTCAGGAAGTTGTGGTGTGAGACCTATGAGTGGTCATCATACTGCTGCATCTGACATGTTCTCCTGCCCCAGTCACAGCCATGTCTTGCCTCTTGCCACCCTCTCAATACAGAGGACAAGTTGGTCACAGTTCTATCCTTGAGGAATTCTTCTAGGTCCTTTGTCCTCGAACTGATGTCATAGGACCTCACACACAGATAACTGAGTTTATCTTACATTTTCTATCCAGAAAAGAACATGTGATTGTCTCAGAGACCTTCTTCATCATATCATTGCAGGGTTGCCTATTTAGTTAGAAAATATGGCACCTCTGCTGGATAATTTGTTCCAAACTCAGTGAGCAGAAATCTTCCCAGTTTGAAGAGGTGAAGCAGTGTTTTAGTCAGCTTTGCCTCACTGTAATCAAAAGAACTGACAAGAACAACTTAGAGAAGGAAAAGTTAATTCTGGCTCACAGTTTCAGAGGTTCAGTTCACAGTCAGGGTCAGCCTACTCCATAGCTCTGGGCCCAAGGTGAGGCAGAACATTATGGCAGAAGGGTGTGGCAGAGGAAAGCAATTTAAGACATGGTAATCAGGAAGCAGAGAAAGCTCCACTTGCCAAGGACAAAATATAAATCCTAAAGGTACTCCCCCAGTGACCTACTTCCTCCAGCCATACCCCTACCTGCCCACAGTTACCACACAGCTGATCCATATCATTAGATTAGTCCATCAATTAGGTTGTACTTCTCAGAATATAATCCCTCTAAAAATTCTTGTATTGTCTCACACATGAGCTTTTGGGGGGACACCTCATATCTAAACAAGCAGATTTCCATCAAACATATCCAGGAACATAAACTGTTTCAGAGAAGTCACAGCAGACACTGGTTCAGAAGTGCCATTATCTTTTTGACATCCAGAGGAATAAATAACATTAATCTGGTCTTGGAGGTTGTTTACCAGGAACAAATACATATAATATATAAAGAAGTAATGAATTGCTTGTGCAGAATGTGATGCCTCAAAAGGAATAAGACCATGTGATAAACTGGATGGGAAGCACATTGTGTAGATTATCCTTACACAGACGGAAAAGAAGACAATTGCCAAGTAAGTTTTAAATCTAAAGCTGCTCTCAAAGAAGGCTCAAGCATAGCAAGTCTGCAAATGTGTAGATCTCAATTTAGATAGCTACAATTGACTAACTAAATGGAAACTAGTCTACGTGACAAAATCTTTTTGTCTATTGCTATGGACTGACATTCCTAAAAAAAGGGGTTTGGACTTGGGATAATGAGTGAAACAAAACTATCTCTTGGCCTATATATATTTTTCATTATTCTTGGTCTGTACAAGCAATTTGGTTCCAACAACAACAAAAAAAGCAGGACAAACATAAAATTAATGTCTTTTTGTGAACTGATCAGATGTGAAGCCATCCCTAAATCTGGAAACATGGGACCCCAGTTTGCTTACCTGAGGCAGCAGAATCTACCAGATACCATACGAATCATAAGATGAGATATTTTGGTGAATTGCTGGAGGTTAAGAATACATCAGCAGAAGAGTGGAGGTCCTGGGGGTCACAGTCATGGGGATGGTTCCCACTCTCAAGCGGGCTTTTTGCTTTAGAAACTCCACTAGACTTTCACAGAGGGGATCAGGGAGGATTCAGAGAAAGTTCCCACCATGGTTCTGGCTGAGAAAGAGGAAGAAGAACACCTGGAAATCTATCCAGACCATTTTCCATCAGGAAACTGCAGGCTCCATCCCATGGCACCACCTGACAACATTGGTGGAATGCACTTCAGCTGGGGGAGGGGCACTCACCCAGAGGGAACTCTTTCCAGACAAGACCCCCCCCTACCCTCATTTCACCTAAGGCCATGGGAAGAGACTTTAAGGTCACAGATTGAGAGAGTGGCGGATACCACTGCAAATAAAAGAAGGAAATAGGGGTTCAAAAAGAAAACTTTACCCTAGAGTAGGAACAGGAATTCTTGTGAGGACTCAGTGAGGTATACTCCAAAGACAAACATAATCAGAATAGAGAACGTTTCCTCTTATCCATACCCTACCACTAAACTAGTACAAACCTCCAATAATATCACTGGATTAATCTGGGAGAACTATAAGAGACAGAACCTCTCCGGGGAGCAGCACAAAGGGAAAACCCAAAACCCAAAGAGGAGATAAATAAAAAGTCACTAGAGGAAACTGAAGTCTCTGGTGCCCATGGTGACAACAAACCTCAACAGTGGTAACTATAACAACAATAAACATCAAACATAGCCCAATTCCTGGCTAGATTAATACAAATCTCCATACTAAGGGCCTATTTACCCCAGTTTCTATTGTCCTTAACAAAAGAGCTGACTTTCAACAAAAAATGCAAGACACACCAAAAGACAAGAAATAAACACAATTTGAAAAGGCAAAGTAATTATCAGAATTAGATACTGACATCACAGAGATGTTGGAACTATCAGGGAGAATTTTAAGTAACTCATGACAATAATATTAGAGGATCTAATGGAAAAGATAGACATTATTCATTATCAGATAGGTAATTTTAGTAGACATGAAAACAATATGTGGGGCTGGGGCTGTGGCTCAGTGGCAGAGCGCTCGCCTCGCACGTGCACAGCCCGGGTTCGATCCTCAGCACTACGTAAACATAAATGCATTGCATTGTGTACAACTAAAGTAAATAAATAAATATTTTTAAAAAACAATATACTTCAAAATAAAAATGCTGAAAAAACAAAAAAACACATGGTACCAGAAATAAAGAGAGCCTTCAATGAGTTTATCACTAGATGAAACACCTGAAGAAAGAATCAGGTAACATGAAAATAGGATAACAGAAATTACACAAACTGAAAAGGAAAAAGGAAAAAGAGTGACAAACAAGTTCCTTGACAACTGTGAGACAATATGAACCAATTTAACACTGGAATAACAGGAAACTCAAAAGGAGAATTAAAAAGAATGGGCTAGGTGAAATATTTGAAGAACTAATTGGTAAATATATTCCCAAATTAGTGACAGAATGTAAGACCATATATCTGAGACGCTTAAAACTACTGTGAAAGTAAACAAACTAATCAACTGGTCCTGACAAAGGGGAGGAGGAGACTGAGAGCGACTGCTGCATCCACCCAGGGACTCTACAGCTCTCTGAAGACAACACACAATTGGGTGAGACTTGGTTGGTCAGCAGGGGAAGGCGTTTCTGAGGCTGGCACAGCGGCCACAGGGGACTGCAACTGTGGGTGGGCTTGGGGAGGTGGTGCCTTCTGGAAGATCCCCCTTCCCGGCGCCATTCATCTGCTGACACACACAGCCCCCCTGGGCCACTCCTTCACTGAACCGTGCAGCCGCTGGCCTAGGATGCAGCCTTGATTTCACAAAAACCAATCATACTTAGATATATCATATTTTACTTATAAAAATCACATCTCAATAATAACCCTGAATGTTAATGGCCTAAACTCGCCAATCAAAAAGACACAGATTATCAGAATGGATTAAAAGAAATGACCCAACAATTTGCTGTCTCCAAGAAACACACCTCATAGAAAAAGACATCAACAGACTGAAAGTGAAAGGCTGGGAAAAGTCTTATCACTCACATGGCCGGCGGAAGCAAGCAGGGGTTTCCATTCTCATATCAAATAAGGTAGACTTCAAACCAAAATTAATCAAGAGGGACAAAGATGGATATTTCTTATTACTTAAGGGAACCATCCATCAACAGGATATAACAATCATAAATCTGTATCAGCAGCACATGGCTCCTTCTCCAAAATAGACCATATTTTATGTCACAAGGCAACTCTCAGCAAATATAAAAAAAAATAGAGATACTACCCTGCATGCTATCGGACCATAAAGGGATAAAATTGGAAATCAACGACAAAACAAGGAATAAGAAAAACTACTCCATCAACTGGAAGCTAAACAACATGCTACTGAATGAACAAGGGGTTGAAGAAGACATCAAAGAGGAGATCAAAAAAATTCCTAGAGGTAAATGAGAACACAGATACATCATATAGAAATCTCTGGGACACTATGAATACATTGCACTGAGTTCATTCCTTAAGAGGAAAAAAAACCAACAAATAAATGACTTAACATCACACCTCAAAGCATTAGAAAAAGAAGAACAGACCAACACCAAGAGCAGTAGAAGACAGGAAATAATTAAAAATCAGAGCAGAAATTAATGAAATTGAGACTAAGGAAACCATTCAAAGAATTGACAAAACTAAAAGTTGGTTCTTTGAAAAAATAAACAAAAATTGACAGACCCTTAGCAATGCTAACGAAAAGAAGAAGAGAAAAAACTCAAATTACTAACATTCGTGATGAAAAAGGGAATATCACAACAAACACCTCAGATATACAGAATATAATTAGAAATTACTTTGAAAACTTGTACTCTAATAAAATAGAAAAATACTGAATGCATTGACAGATTTCTAGAGTCATATGATTTGCCTAAACTGGATGTGGAGGCTATACATAATTTAAATAGATCAATTACAAGCGAAGAAATAGAAGATGTCATCAAAAAGCTACCAACAAGGAAAAGTCCAGGACCTGATGGGTTTACAGCCGAGTTCTATAAGACTTTCAAAGAAGAACTAATACCAATGCTCTTCAAACTATTTTCAAGAAATAGAAAAAGAGAGGGAGCTCTTCCAGACTCTTTCTATGAGGCCAATATTACATTAATTCCAAAGCCTGGCAAAGACACATCCAAAAAAGAAAACTTCAGGCCCATATCAAAATGAACATAGATGCAAAAATCCTCAACAAAATCCTGGCAAATCGGATACAAAAACATATCAAAAAGATAGTGCACCACGATCAAGTGGGGTTTATCCCAGGGATGCAAGGTGGTTCAATATTCGGAAATCAATAAACATAATACATCACATCAATAGACTTAAAGACAAAAATCATATATGATCATCTCAATTGACGCAGAAAAAGCATTTGACAAAATACAACAACCCCTTTATGTTGAAAACACTAGAAAAACTAGGAATATCAGGAACATATCTTAACATAATAAAAGCTATTTATGCAAGGCCCCGAGCTAACATTATCTTAAATGGAGAAAAAATTGAAAGCATTCCCTCTAAAAACTGGAACAAGGACAGGGATGTCCCCTTTCACCACTGCTATTTAACATAGTACTGGAAACTCTGGCCAGAGCAATTAGACAGACGAAAGAAATTAAAGGGATTAAGATAGGAAAAGAAGAGCTCAAATTAGCACTATTTGCTGATGACATGATAATCTACCTAGAAGACCCAAAAAACTCTACCAGGAAACTTTTACAACTAGTAAACGAATTTGGCAAAGTTGCAGGATACAAAATCAATACACATAAGTCAAAGGCATTTGTGTACATCAGCGACAAAGACTCTGAAAGGGAAATGATGAAAAATACCCCATTTGCAATAGCATCAAAAAAAAATAAAATACCTGGGAATCAACCTAACGAAAGAGGTGAAAGACCTGTATAACGAAAATTATAGAACACTAAAGAAAGAAAATTATAGATGAACTCAGAAGATGGAAAGACCTACCTTGCTCTTGGATAGGTAGAATTAATATTGTCAAAATGTCCATACTACCAAAAGCATTATACAGATTTAATGCAATTCCTATCAAAATCCCAATGTCATTCTTCAAAGAAATAGAAATAGCAGTCAAGATAATGCATGAAAACCAAAGACAAACACAAAATCTTAAAGGCAGCTTGGGGGAAAAAACCCACATTACCTACTGTTATGGAGTAAATGTGTCCCCCTATCCCCCTAAAGTTAATATATTAAAACAATAACCCCTAGTGTGGCTGTATTTGGACAAGAGACCACTAAGGAAGTAAGGTTAAATAAGGTCCTAAGGGTAGGAACTTTACTAGAATTAGTGTCCTTAAATGAAGAGATTCCAGAGAGGTTTCATGCTTTCTTTCTTCATGCACATGCACCAAAGAAAAGTTATGTGAGGGAAGATACAGTGAGAATGAGGCTATCTGAAAGCCAGGAAGATATCCCTTAATAAAAACCAACCACAATGGCACCCTGATCTTGGACCTTTACAACTGTGATAAGATGAATTTCAATTGGTTAAGCCATCTGGTCTGTGGTATTTTGTTATAGCACCCCAAGCAGAATAGCATATCTACAAAGCAACAAAGATTAAGAATTACAGCAGACTTCTTGTAAGAAATTAGGCAAACAAGAAGACTATAGGATAACATCTTTCAAGCATTAAAGTAAAAAGCTATCAACATAAAATTCTGTATCCAGAAAAAGTAACTTTCAAAAGTGAAGGAAATTCCAATGTGTTAGAATTAGAGGCAGTCATGCGAAGTGAAATAAGCCAATCCCAAAAAAACCAAAGTCAAATGTTCTCTCTGATATGTGAGTGCTAACTAAAAATGGGGGTAGGGGTAAGGAAAAATAGAAGTACTTTGAATTAGATAAAGGTGAATGAAGGCAAGGGAGAGGGAATGGGAATAGGAAAGATAGTAGAATGAATTGGACATTACTTTCCTATGTTCATATATGAATACATGACCAATATAATTCCACCTCATGTACAACCATAACAATGGGAAGCTGTACTCATGTATGTATAATATGTCAAAATACATTCATGTACAACTAATAAGAATTTTAAAAAGAGAATTAAAAAAAAGTAAAGGAAAAAAAATAAGACTTTTTCAGTATTTATTTCAATGTAAACTCCCTCAGTTTTTATTTAACTGACAGAAGACCTATCCTACAAGACATATTAAAGTTCTACCCACAGAAAGAATGTGATAACTTAGTATGATATCTTAATTATTATTAAGGGAAAGAATTTATATCTATACAAAGAAATAAAGAACATCAGAAATGGAAGAAACGGAGGCAGGGTAAAAGACAACTGTTTAAGGGCTGGGGATATAGCTCAGTTGGTGGAGTGCTTGCCTCACATGCACAAGGCCCTGGATTCAATCCCCAGCACCACAAAAAAAAAAAAAAAAAAAAAAAAAAAAAAAAAAAAACTGTTTAAAGCAATATCTTTAACACGGAATTGGGTATTTATAGCATAAATAAAAGCAAAATTTGACATATGACAAGAATAGCACAAGGAATATGAGGAAGTAAATGGAAATATACTTATGTAAGGATTTTTCACAACATGTAAAGTTTGAAGGTGTAAAGGGATCACTTAAAAATATATTATAAATACTAGGCAACCGCTAAAAATGTTTTTAAAAGAAATATAAATAATAACCCCAGAGGTGAGGTAAAATGGAAGTATAAAGATGCTCCAATAAAACCAGAGAAGGTGGAGGATGGAAAGAAGTAAACACACAATAAGCAAGTTAGTAGATTTTCACCAAATTATATCAATATCACTTTATGTTAATGGCATAAAAATGTAAGTCTGTTAAAGGACAGATTATCATAATGGATACTAAATCAACATAGCTACATAATGTCTACAAGAAGCTCAATTTATAACACTTAGATACATGTCTTTTCAAAATGTACATATGTACCTAATAACAGATTTCCAAAATATATTAAAAGGTCTTCATGGATTTTAAAAGGTCCATAAAACAGTTATGAAAGGAGAAATAAACAAATACGCAACTTTAGCCAGAGACTTCAACATTCCTGTTTCAATAACTGTTAAAACAAGTAGGCACAAAATCAGTAAAGATATAGATGATCTGAACAACACAAGCAATGTGACTTAATTGATATTTTTTTTAAAAAATTTATTATTCTAATTTGTTATACATGTTTGCAGAGTACATTTTATTTCATATTACATATAAAGAGCACAATTTTTCAAGTTGCTTGTTTTATATAAAGAATTTTTACAATTTACATGTATGTGTCTTCATACATGTATTTAGGGTAATGATGGATAACTCTAAAGCACACCACAATAGAATACTACATATTCTTCTCAAGTACACATGGAATATTAACCAAGATGATCATATTGTGTGCCATAAAACAAAACCTTTAGGGCTGGGGTTGTGGCTCAGCGGTAGAGCGCTCGCCTAGCACATGCGCGTCCTGGGTTCAATCCTCAGCATCATGTAAATATAAAGTCATTGTGTACAACTAAAACAATTAAATAAATATTAAAAAAAACTTTAAAATTCATTCAATGTATGTTCATGGACCATAATGAAACTAAGTTATAAATCAATAGAAAGTTATCTGGGAAATTCTCAATGTTTGAAATTTTAAAAATATACTTCTAATAACCCACAGGACAAAGAGAAAGTCTCAAGAGTAATTAAAAGTATTTTGAACTAAATGAGATGAATTATCAAAATATTACTTGATATGCCAGTTAAAGAGAAAGGGAAATTTACAGCACTAAATGCATATGTTATAAAAGTAAAAACACCTGAAATGGACAATTTAAGCTCCCACCTTAGGGAATCAGGGAAATCAGAATATTAAGCAAGCAGAAACAGAGAAGTGACAAAAATTAAGCAGAAATCAAAGCAACTGAAAATAGCAAAAGGCCAAAGAAAATCAATGAAATTACAAACTGTTTCTTTGAGAAGAAATAAAATTAATAACCTTATATCCAGGAAAACTAAGGTAAAAGAGAAAAGATATAAATTACTGTACCGCAATCTCAGAGACATTAAAAGGGTCATAAGAGAATATTATAAACTCTATTCCAAGAAACTCAAAAACTTAGACAAAATGCTCAAATTACTTGAATTATTCAAACTACCAAGATTCACTCAAGAAAGAGAAAACCCAAATAGCACTATATGTCTTATAGAAATAGAATGTAATAGTAAAAATTATCTAAAAAAACACTCTAGACCCACAAAGTTTTACCAGTGAATTCCACCAAACAATGAAGAAGAAATAACAACAACTTTTATATAATCTCTTGGAGAAAAATGAAAGGGAATACTTCTCAATTCATTTTATGAGACTACCATTATCCTAATACTACAACTAGACAAATAGTATAAAAAAAAGAACTGTAGACAAATATCTTTCATGGGCACTAACACTACATTCTGAACAAAATATTAGCAAATAAAATTAAGCAATATATAAAGAAAGATAATACATCATGAGCAAAAGGGGTTCATCTCAGAAATGAAAGACTGAGTGTACATAGGAAGATCAACGAATATAATTTACTGTGTTAATAAAGAAGAAAACTATATGATCACATCAATAGATACACAGTAAAACTCAATGAAATTTATAATAAACACTGACAGTGATCTAGGAACAAAAGGAAATTTATTTTATCTACTAAAAGGTATCCATAAAAACTCCACATGTAGCATCAAACTTAATAAGAGAGACACTGTATGCTTTCTCCTTAAATCTGGAACAAGGCAGGATGTCCTCCTTTACCACTCTTATTCAATCTCATACTAGAAGTCTTTGCTAGTGAGATAAGGTAAGATAAAGAAATTAAAGACTGTAAAGAAAGAAATAAAACTACCTTTATTTTCAGATGGTGTTTATGTAGAAAATTCCAAAGTATTTACAAAAAATTCCTAGAACTAAAAAGTGAGTTAATGAGGTGGCAAGGTATGGTCAACATACAAAATTGAATTGTGTTCCTCTATATTTAACCATGAATAAATGGAATATGAAATTTTAAAAAGCTTTTATAACAGTACCAACAATAAAGTATATAGATATAAATCTGCAAAGTATATGTGAGCTCTGTAGAGAATTGTATAAACACTTATGAAACAAATCAAAGGTCTAAATAAATGGATGGAGGACATCAGCAAGATATTGGAATTGGGACTTACTATCATTAAACCCCTACTGAGGCATCAATTTTAACAATTACCCATGGATGACAGTACCTTTGTGGAAGTCTGGGAATCAAGCAGAGAAGTACCAACACATTGTTAGATGCACTGAAGAGGGTAAGAACACTTTCTTTTACTTGGATGACCCCTCCTGCTGCAACCTTTGACAAGAGTATGTCATGGTGCATACATGTGTGCACACACATGGGCTATTGCCAGAATCCAGTTTCAGCTTTGTGAACCTGCAGCTGAGTTTCTGTACACACTCCTCTTCTGGGCTCTGATAATCTACATAGATCATACACCTGAGCACAGGACTGTAGCTAATTGACTGCCTGGTGGGCATTAGAAACTCCTAAATAAGCCATGGGGGTAACCCTACAGAGAGCTGAGACCAGAGGGGATTTAGTAAACAATCAGATGGGGAGAAAGAAGTATAAATACAAGTCGCCGGGCGCGGTGGTGCACACCTGTAATGCCAGCACTTTGGGAGGCTGAGGCAGGAGGATCGCGAGTTCAAAGCCAGCCTCAGCAATGGCGAGGCACTCAGCAACTCAGTGAGACCCTGTCTCTAAATAAAATACAAAAAAGGGCTGGGGATGTGACCCAGTGGACGAGTGCCCCTGAGTTCGATCCCCGGTACCACAAAAAAAAAAAAAAAAAAAAAAAAAGAAGCATAAATACAAGTCCAATTATGAAGTTATCAATTGTTCCATCCTTTCACTGCACGAAAGCAAGGCATGTGGTTTGCAAGATGCACACATATAATTCAAAAGAAGCCAGAATAAAATACAATCATTCAGCAAACATTTGGAAGCTGGTTATTCCTGGTCCTCATTTAAACAGAGGCAATAACACAGCTCTGCACTTGTCAGTGGAAATACCTAGGGCAAAGGCCATAAGAAGGTGGTGATAATGCTGCTGCCACATAGCAACATCGCCTTGGCGAAGTCCAACTCCTCCCTAGACACAGCACCCAGAAGCAGAGCAGCCATTGGAGCCACATGACAGTGGCCTCTACCTGAATGAGGGCAAAGATACTGCTAATGATTCTGTTTCTCCTGGGGGTCACTGATTTGTCCAGTGTCAGTCTTAAGGCCTTCCATGGGCTCCTGGGTCACAAAGGGAAGGACACTGGCTGTTTATTGCTGGTGTCTGGCTTGTGGGCACTTTCTGCTGCAGGAAGTGGGCTACCTGCAGTTTCTGTTGCTGTTCCCTGCATTCCTGCTCTTGCATCTGCTCACATATGAGTTGCTGGCATATCATGATTCAAAATGTCACACAGGAGGAGCATATCCAAGGCTTAGAGGCCATGGGATGCTCTGTGGAACTGCTGCCACTCTGTGCTGGGAATCTGAGGTAACAGCAAGCAAAATAGTCATATAGAGGACTGAGGCACAGGCTAGGTCCCCATGGTGGGGGGGGCCAGGGTGTCCCCAGGCAGCACCCACTAGGCACTGGCAGGAGGATGGCTCCACAGTCCAGGGAGATTAGCAGGGACACAAGGGTGGGAGTGGCAGTAGCCCTCAGACTGGGGGTCTGCTGTGGTCCAGGGCTCTGGAGAGTGCAAAGCCCAGACACTTCTGGGCTGCTTTTGTGTGTCTTAAATATACACATTTTTAATTTTTCAATTATACTGCAATAAAGATAGAAAATAAATAGATGCAGATACAGAGCTATACTGTCTCAAATATACAGTTTTAATTTGTCAATTACATTTCACTAAAGATGGAAAATAAAAAGCACTATATACTGTGTTCATGAATTAAAAACTGATTATTGTTAAGGTGTCAGTTCTCCCTAATTTGACCTATAGACTCAAAAAAACCTGAATCAATCCTGGTAAGCTTTTTTTTTTTTTTTTTTCTTTTTTGGTATGTACTAACACAATTAGTTTAAAATTTATACAGAAAGGCAAAGGAACTAGAATAGCCAAAATATTCTGAAAAAGCAGAGTGGGAGAATCTACATGGACTCTAAAGCTACATCTATTGAAGACATTTCAGTATTGGCAAAGGAATAGACATATAGATCCACAAAGACAGAGTAAAGAACCCAGAAATAGATTCATATAAATACAGTATTGATTACGGTACCCGATTTTTGATCAAGGTATGAAAGTAATTCAATGCAGAATAGATACTCTTTTTAACAAATGATACTAGAGCAACTGATTTATTCTATAAAAAGTGAATTTGATACGTACTTGATGCCTTATGCAAAAAATAACTCCAAATGACCCACAAACCTACATGTACAATGTAAAGCTATAAAACTTCCTGAAGAAACTATAATAAAAATCTGATTGACCTTGGGTCTCGTGATTAACTTGTAGATATAACACCACAATTACAAACCCATGAAAGAAAAAATGATAAATTGGACTTAATAAAAATTTAAAACTTTTCTCTTTAAAACACTGTTTTACATTGTAGGTAATTCTGGCATATCTAGATGGAATTCTATTGGGGTACTACTTGTTAAAATAAAAAGAACTGAGCATTTGATTCATGCAACAATATTGATGAATCCGAGTGCACTGTACTAAGTGAAAGAAGCTGTTTTGTATAAGTTCATTCACAAAAATTCTGGAAAAGGTTTAAACACACACACACACACACACACACACACACACACACACAACAGGGAAAACAAATCAGTATTTTCCAGGGTTTAAAGGCTGGTCGTGGTTCATTATAAAAGGGGAACTTTTAGCTTCTGCTTTGAGTAATATACTGGGTGGTAGATCTATAACTCTATAAATTTGTTAAAAGCCATAGCTCTGTACATCATACAAAGTGAAATTTAATGTAGGCAAACAAACAAAATTAAGTAGGATATCAAGGATTCTAGATGAAAGGTCCTCTGTGAGAAATGAATCGATTAGAATAGAAGACACAGAGACAAACCCATATAAATAGAGTTATCTCATACTAGATAAAGGTGCCCAAGACATTCACTAGACAAAAGATAGCCTATTCAACAAATGGTGCTGGGAAAATTGGAAATCCACATGTAACAAATGAAATTAACCTCTCTCTCTCACCCTGCACAAAAATCAACTCAAAGTGGATCAAGGACTTAGGCACCAGAACACAGACCCTGTGCCTAGTAGAAGAAAAACTAGGTCCAAATCTTCATCTTGTCAGCCTAGGATCTGAATTCCTTAACAAGAGTCCTAAAGCACAAGAAATAAAATCAAGAATCAATAAATGGGATAGATTCGAATTAAAAAGCTTCTTCACAGCAAAGGAAACAATCAATAACGTGAAGAGAAAGTCTACAAAATGGGAGAAAATCTTTACCACAGGCACCTCAGATACAGCACTAATCTCCAGGATATATAAAGAACTCAAAAAACTTAACTCCAAAAAAACAAATAACTCAATCAATAAATGGACTAAGGAACTGAACAGTCACTTCACAGAAGAAGAAATACAATCAATCAACAAGTATATGAAAAAATGTTCAATATTTCTAGCAATTAGAGAAATGCAAATCAAAACTATTCTAAATTTTATCTCATTCCAGTTAGAATGGCAATTATCAAGAATACAAACAAAAACAAATGTTGGTGAGGATATGGGGAAAAAGATACACTCATACATTGCTGGTGGGACTGCAAATTGGTGCAACCATTATGGAAAGCAGTATGGAGATTCCTCAGATAACTTGAAATGGAACCACCATTTGACCCAGTTACCCCATTCCTTAGTATGTACCCAAAGGACTTAATATCAGCATACTGCAGTGATGCAGCCACATCAATGTTTATAGCAGTTCGATATACAGTAGCTAAGCTATGGAACCAGCCTAGGTGTCCTTCAACAGATGAATGGAAAATGTGGTATATATACCCAATGGAATATTACTAAGCCTTTAAGGAGAATGAAATTGGGCTGGGATTGTGGCTCAGAGGCAGAGCGCTTGCCTTGCACATATAAGGCACTGGGATCAATCCTCAGTACCACATAAAAATAAATAAATAAAATATAAGGATTGTGTTCATCTACAACTAAAAAAAAATTAAGAAGAAGAAGAAGGAGGAGAAGGAGGAGGAAATCACAGCATTTGCCGGTAAATGGATAGAGCTGGAGAATAACATGCTGAGTGAAATAAGCCAATCCCCAAAAAACAAAGGCCAAATGTTTTCTCTGATATGCAGATGCTAATCCACAATAAGAACTAGTGGGTCCAGGGGAAAATAGTGTTACTTTGGATTAGGTAGAAGGGAGTGAAGGAATTGGGGGGTGGAGGGTAGGAAGGATAGTAGAATGAGTCAAACATTATTACCCTATGTATATATATGACCACACAACTGGTGTGATTCTATAACATGTACAACCACAAAAATGAAAAATTACACTCCATTTATGCATTATGTGTCAAATGCATTCTACTGTCATGTATAACTAATTAGAACAAATTAAAAAAATAGAATGACAGCTGAGTGAGGTAGAGCACACCTATAATTCCAGTGACTCAGGAAGCTGAGGCAGGAGGATAGCAAGTTCAAGGCCAATTTCAGCAATTTAACAAGGTTCTAAGCAACTTAGTGAGACCCTGTCTCAAAAACAAAATAAAATAAAAAGGGTTGGGGATGGGGCTCAGTAGTGAAGTACCCCTGGGTTCAATTCCCAGTGCCCAAACAAAACAAAAACAACAAATGATATAACCCATAACTGCACTCAAGAAGAAGGGCCCTTGGTGACGTTGCAAAACTGGGTTTTAATTCAAAAATGTGAAGCTAAAAATAAATGGAAGTGGGCTGGGGTTGTGCCTCAGTGGTAGTGTGCTCACCTAGCATGTGTGAGGCCCTGGGTTTGATCCTCAGCACCACATAAAGATAAATAAATAAAGGTATTTTAAAAAAGATCAGTGGAACTATATATATAAATACTGTACTGTAGTTGGTAAATTTCTTGTGGGGGGTATAAACTAACAGTTCTAACCGCTTTATACCTATATTATAAATGAACAAGTAAGTAAATAATGGGTAGTTATGGGAGCCAGGTTTCAGAGAAGGCACTTACAAATAAGCAAGAAAGGAAGGATAGGATAAACCTCCTTGTATGAATTAGAGCTGGAGACAGCAGTATGAGCTCATGTTTAGTGCTCTCTCATTCTCTCTAATTATATATATGCATATATATATGTATATGTACATATATATATATGTATAATGTGCATATGTCAAAGGAACACACAAGTCCACCTTAAAGAGCTTCCAATGCTAACCAAAGTCAGAACAATTTGACCAACAAAATAAGTAACAGTATTTTTGCTACCCAAAGTATAAAATAAATAGACAGGAATTCTACTTATATAAATAAACAATTGAATGGTTGAACAAATAAATGGAGGAAGAAAAATAAGCCTTCTTTAATGATGAATTCCAAATAATGTAGGTAGATACTCCTCCCTTTGGCACATGAAGCTTAATTTTCCTTCCTCCCTGCCCTGAGAGTACACTGAATTTAATGATTACTTCCAAAGGATAGAGTATGAAAAGGGAAAAAAAATAATAACTTTACAGGGAGAAACTTGTCAAGCACTACCTAAACTAACTTGTCAAGAGGAACATCACCAGAGATGAGTAATTTTGTTATCATGTACTCTCGCTATGATGTGATTAGGAGGGCACTTCACCTTAGTGTCATTCTTGTGTTAAAAATTTTACTAATGAAAGATAATTATAAGAAGAACATTATACAAACACAATGGGACATTCTACAAAATACCTGACCAGTAATCCTCAAAACTGTCAAAATTTTCAGAAGGGTCATAATAAATAAGGAAAGTCTGAGAAATGGTCACAAACCAGAGGACACTAAGGAGACACGAGAGTTACACGGAATGTGGTATCCTAGATTAGATCTTTAACATTAATGGAAAGAACAGTGAAATCCAAATAATGTCTGCAACTAATGGTACTGTGTTAATGTTGATTTCTTAGTTTTAACAATGTACCTATAAGATGATAACATTAGGGAAAGCAACATTAGTAAATGAAGAATATATGGAAACTTTCTGTACTACCTTTTCAATTTTTCTATAAATCTAAATAATTCCAAATAAGGTTTATTTTTTAAATGATTACACACACACACACACACACAGAGAGAGAGAGAGAGAGAGAGAGAGAGAGAGAGAGAGATACAGATACACACAGCCTTGAAGAATTCTGAATGACAAGTGAATATACTCACAATAGACTCTTTCGTAAAAATAATTTTTAGTTTTTTTTTCATGTTATACTTATAGAGCACATTTTAACATATCTCTGGTTGTATATAAAGTATATTCACAGCATTTGTGTCTTCATACATGCACTTAGGGTAATGATATCCATCTCATTCTAACCATCTTTTTTTTTCTTTACCCTTTGCCCCCTCCCTTCCCGTCCCTCCCCATTGGCCATTCTAGTGTTCCTCTAATCCTCCTATGCTCCCCCCCATCCCAACCCCACTGTGAATTGGCCTCCTTACATCAGAGAAAACATTTGGCATTTGGCTTTTTGGGATTGGCTAACTTCACTTAGCATTATATTCTTCAACTTCATCCATTTACCTGTGAATGCCATGGTTTTATTCTCTTTTATTGCTGAGTAATACTCCATTACTCCATTGTATATATATATACCACATTTTCCTTATCCATTCATCTACTGAAGGGCATCTAGGTTGGTTCCACAGTTTAGCTATTGTGAATTGTGCTGCTATAAACATTGATGTGGCTGTGTCCCTGTAGTAAGCTGTTTTTAAGTCCTTTGGATATAGACCAAGGAGTGGGATAGCCAGGTCATAAGGTGATTCCATTCCCAGTTTTCCAAGGAATCTCCATACTGCTTTCCATATTGGCTGCACCATTATGCAGTCCCACCAGCAATGTATCAGTATGCCTTTTTCCCCACATCCTCACCAACATTTGTTTTTGTTTGTATTCTTGATAATTACCATTCTGACTGAGTGAGATGAAATCTTAGAGTGGTTTTGATTTGCATTTCTCTAATGCCAGAGATGTTGAACATTTTTTCATGTATTTGTTGGCTTATTGTATATCTTCTTCTGAGAAGTGTCTTTTCAGTTCCTTATTTTTTAGTTGTTGATGGACCTTTGTTTTATTTATTTGTATGTGGTGCTGAGAATTGAACCCAGTGCCTCACACATGCTAGGCAAGTGCTCTTCCACTGAGCCACAACCCCAGCCCCACAATAGACTCTTAAATTTAAAAAAGCAGTTTAAAAACTATAGGCCCCTCCATATACACAATGATCAATCTATTAGGAGAGAGATTTGTCAGGTCTGGTGGTGCACACCTATAATCCCAGCTACTCTGGAGGCTAAGACAGGAGAATTGCAAATCTGAGGACAGTGTGGGCAACTTAGCAAGGCCCTGTTTCAAAACAAAAAAATGAAAAGAACTGGGGCTTTGGCTTAGTTGTAGAGTACCTTGTGCTTAATCCTCAGTACTGCCAAAAGAGAAAAACAGAGGGAAGGAGGGAGGGAGGGAGGGAGAGAGGGAGGGAGAGATAGAGGGAGTGTGTGTGTGTGTGTGTGGGAGAGAGAGAGAGAGAGAGAGAGAGAGAGAGAGGGAGAGAGAGAGAGGGAGGGAGAGAGAGGGAGGGAGAGAGGTGGGTATGAACAGAGAAGAAAAACAGAAGAAGACATATTAAAATATTAAGATATTACAAGGGCTCAGTGGTGGAGTGCTTGCCTAGCATGTCTGAGGCACTGGGTTCAATTCTCAGCACCACATAAAAATAAATAAAAAATAAAGGTCCAAGAACAACTAAAAAAATAAAGAAAATTATTATGAGTAGTTAATTCTTATTGCTGAACTCAGAGATGATTTTTGATCTTCTTTGTATTTCTCAAATTTTTTATAATGAACAGATATGAGAGGTAAAATTTTTTGTATTTTATATTTTGAAAATTATCTCATTCATTTACATTGGTATGACCCCAAGTTGATCCATGGTGTGTTACTGGGTGCTCTACTAAAAAACCAAAAAGGGTCTGTAGTCAGATATATGTGACTACCTGGCACACTGTGTCCCTCTTCTGGAGATTCAAAATGTCTGATAACTTGCAAAAGACTTTGAGAAGTTGACTGAAAAAGAAACTTGTTTAACTATGTCTTATTTCTTCTGGTGTATTTTGCTCCGAGTGTGCAATCTTTCATTCATTCATTCATTCATTCATCATGTATTTTCTGAGCACCTACTACATTTCAGGCACACTATCAACCAATACAATAGTGAACAACACCAGGCTGCTCCCTTTACTGTCATGGAAATTACAGTTTAGTTGGGGATGGAGAAATGAATAAAAGCCACAAAATAGATACATAATTATTAGCATCAGTAATGCTCTGAAGGACACTTAAGGATAGTTCACAAAGGAGGACCTAACGTAACATTGGGTGGAAGGAAAGAAGCCAGAGCAAGAAAGGCTCATCTGGAAAAAGTCATGTTTGAGCTAAAATCTGAACAATGGTAGGTTTTCACTAAATAAGATGGAGAAAAGGGGGTGTGGGTAAGAAAAGAGTACTAGTGGACAGAACTACAAGATCACACACAATAGACCTCAATAGATAGGTGACTGAACAAAGACATTACTGACCATTTTCTTCAGTCTCTTCTCTTCTCGTTTTCTCTCAAGCTGAGCCTCCTTTTCTTCTGCCTCCCTCTTCTGACGTTCCTCCTCTTGGGCCTTTAACTGGGCCTGATTGAGATTAGAATGCAGAAAAATCAGAACCTTCTGCATGGGAATAAGATCTTTCATGTTGGGGTAAGTCAAGTATCTACCAAAGCACCTCTACAATAAATACATGAAAAAATGTCCAACATCATTAGCAATTAAGGAAATGCAAATCAAAACCACCCAGAGATTTCATTTCCCATCAGAATGGCAGACATTAAAACAAACAAACAAACAATAATATATGCTAGAGAGGATATGGAGAAAAGGGAACAATTTTACACTATTGGTGGGACTGTAAATTAGTATAACCACTATGAAAACAGTATGGAGGTTCCTCAAAGGAAAAGAAATGGAACCACTATATGACCTAGCCATACCACTCCTAAGTATTTATCCTAAAGAAGTAAAGTCATCATACTATAGTGATACATGCATACTCATATTCATAGCACAATTTATAATAACCCAACTACAGAAACAGCCTAGGTATCCATCAACAGATGAACAGATAAGGAAAATGTGGTATATATACACAATGGAGTTTTATTCAGCCATAAAGAAAAACAAAATTATTTCATTTGCAGGAAAATGGACAGACCTTATGCTATGGTTTGGATGTGGGTGTCCCCCAAAATCTCAGGCAATGTGAGATGTCCCCCAAAAGTGAAACAATGCAAGAAGGTTCAGAGGAGAAATGATTGGGTTGTAAACGAGTCTTAACCCAATCAGTGAATTAACTGAAGTGGTAGGGTGTGGCTGGAGGAGGTGGGAACTGGGAGCATGGCTTTGGGATATATATTTGTATCTGGCAAGTGGAGACCTCTCTCTCTGCTGCCTGATCATCAGGTAAGCTGCTTCCCTCTGCCACACTCTTCTGGCCATGATGTCCTGCCTCACTTCGAGTCTCAAGGAATGGACCCTGCCTGTCTATGGATTGAGACCTCTGAAACCGGGAGCCCTTAAGTAAATCTTTCCTCCTTTATAGTTGTTCTGGTTGGGTTTTTAGTCACAGCAGTGAAAAAGCTGACTAAAACACCTTGAGAACTTTATGTTAAGTTAAACAAGTCAAACTCAGAAGGTCAAGGGTTGCATGTTTTTCCTCATATGTGGAATCTAGAGAGGAAAAAGGAAAAGAAAGTTGATGGGTGGAGGAGTGGAGTATCTCATGAAAATTGAAGGGAGATCCGTAAAGAGACGGGGTGGGAGGGGAATACTGGGGAATGATACTGGCCAAATTATATTGATATATTGTGTGCATATATGAATATGTAACAATAAATCCCACCATTGTATATAAGTATAATGCACCAATAAAAAATATGGAAAAACAGTTTTTAAAAAAATGCCTTCCCTAACTCTGGAATAAGTCTGTACTTTTTGATAAAAATAGAAAACCCAACCAATATGTGATCAGTTGTATAACTTAAAAAGTTTCTCCAAAAGGATCCTTTTCAACTTGAGAAGATGAGTCCGAGCATGAATAAGACCATTAATTTTTAATCATAAAATGACAATCTTTTTAGTTCTTAACTTTCACCTGTGAAATACTAAGTCTAGTGTGGGGGGAAAGATTTTTTTCTTTCATTTCCCTAACACCCTCCCCAACAAAACCTGTCAGAACTGTTAATGTTTTCCTAGTAGGTGTAAAATTTACTTCTGACAGTGTAGGTCAAATTTTCGGAAGATAAAAGCTATTCTCCTTTGCAAATTCATAAAGTTGGACATCTATCTATAACACTCTAATCTTGGTTATGTGTGAATCTTCCAAATTTGTATAGTTTTTAATAATAACTTTGTATAGTTTCCTTCCTGCTAGGCTAATGATATTGATGTTTTTCTCCTCTATTTTCTTAAAATGGTTAAAGAACTCAGGTGAGTAGAACACAAGCCATTTCCAAAGTTGGTCTAACTTTACTGTTTCAGGCTTGAACAAGCAAGGTTTCATTTTTTAAGAAAGATCTAGACAAATCCTTTTTCTTGCCTCAGTTTGCATTCTGTATTTATTACCAATTTTTCTTCTTCTAGTTTTTTCTTCCTCTCTGCCAACATCTGCCTACGTTCAGCTCGTTGAATTGCTCTTTCTTCCATAGCTAAAAAATAGTAACAGAATTCCAATATAAAAATATGAGAAATACTGCAAAAGAAATATCTCCATTTAAATGCAATATTTAAGGTTAATTTTAAGATTTTCTTGTAAATTGAATGTTCACATCTCAGAAAAAAATTAGATATAAGGACTTATACATGCTGTATAAGTTAAAGACCTACAGTCCAATCCTCAGCAATGATGATTGATTTTTAGGTAATTATGTTTTTGTTCACATTTTTATTAGAATAACTCTTTGTGAGCCAGGCACAGCGAGGCACACTTAAAATCCCAGTGACTCTGGAGGCTGATGCAGGAGGATCACAAGTCCGAGGTCAGCCTCAGCAACTTAGAAAGGCCCTAAGCAACTTAGTGAGATCCTGTCTCAAAATGAAATGTAAAAAAAAGGGGTAGGGATGTACTCAGTGGTTAAGTGCTCCTGAGTTCAATCCCCAGTACCAAAAAAAAAAAAAAAAAAAAAAAAGAAAGAAAGAAAGAAAGAAACAAAACAAAAAAGAGTAACTCTTCACTGGTTTAGGACTGGGGTATAACTCAGTGGTAGAATGCTTGCCTAGCATGCACAACTTCCTGGGTTCAATTCCCAATACTGCAAAATAACAATAATAATAACAATAACAACTCTTTACTATTTAAATAAGATAATGTGCCTGATTGATAGACATTTAGTATATGAAATGCAGAAGCCAGAATTTTAATTTAGTTATAACTTGATAAACATAGGAAAAATATAACTACATCTAACAAATACTTTGAGAATAGAAGCATTCCATAAACCCCATTTTAAGTGAACCTGCTAATTTTTCTTAAGTCACTGTATATACATCTGTATATGCAGGAACAACAAACAAATTGTAAAGTTTGGGGCCATGATGAATACATTTTAAATCTAGTTTTAAGACCTGGATATCCAGATGGGCAGGAAATGGAATTGTACCAAGCATTTGGAGAACTGGCATCCAAATGAATTTGAGTGTCAGACTCCTGTTCTTGACAGTCTATTAAGTATCGATCCAAAAGAAACAAATGTGCAAGATGGTCTGATAATATGACTCTGTAATCAGACAGGGCTTTCACGGGAAGGAGGGGTATGGGTAGGAGGAGTACCAAGTTTTGCTCACCTAAGCCAACTCAGAGTTTGGGCCATGTTACAGAGAAGAGGATTTAAGTCCAAGTTTTAGGAATTAATAAACAAAAAACTCACCAAGCTATTTCTTACAGATATTAAGTGTCTGTTTTGCTACAAAAGAATAGTGGTGGTGCCACAGATACAGGAGTGAGACTGTCCTTAAGAAGACAGAAATAGAATAAGGGATTAAAGTGAGAGAGCTCTGAGAAGCAGACTTTCTGGTAATATGCCCTTTCCCCATCTATTCTAGACGGAGTCATTAAAGTCTGCTTGAAAAGTAGATTGGGATTCTAAAATAGCTAACTCCTTGATCAAACAATAATTTTAAAAAACTTATTGCACTGAACTGGCATTTCTGATCAGGCTTAGTGGTGGGCAAAGATAGTATAAACTGCTGCCCTGGCAGATAGTTGATGTAAAGACTGCCAATTTCTTCATTAATAGGAACTGACTACAAGCACAGTGTCTTTCAGATGTCACCCCTTCTTGTTAGGGTAGCAAGCTTGCCAGAGGTAAAAAGTTAAATTTACAAACCACAATATAATTGTCATCCATACAATACATGACAACATATAATATACCCATTGTATAAACATGTACAGTGAGTGACTAAGCATATAACAAAAGCAATTAGCAAATTTACTAGGTGGATTCTGAGGAATGCTCCTGTTCATACTGTCTTGTGTAGTTTTTAAATAAGGGTTTCTATGTGCTTCAAAAATATTATCAAATTAAAATATTTGGTGTATAGCTTTCATTATTAAAACACTACCATCAAGACATACCTCATCACAAAATGACAGAATGACTTGGATTGCTATAAACTGACTAGTAGTTTAACATTAACAAATTACAATGACAGATGATCTTTACAAATGATTAGCCTTAGCAGTTACTCAGAGTTTTCTCATTTGTATAATTTTCCCATTCTTTTTTCACAGCCTGGATCTGAAATTACAGAAAAATGACACACCTTTCAACATTGTGTGTGTGTGTGTGTGTGTGTTTTAGCTGGGAAGGCCATAAAGGTTTGCAAAACGGGCAGGAAAAAAGTACTGGAGCTCCTTGATACATTCCATTTCTCTCCTATCTACCTATCTTAGATTGTGACCAGGTTCTGCCAAATTTCAAAACCTGAGCTGCCACACTTCAGACCCCGGCATATTCCACTCTAGGAGAGAAGAACAACTTGCCTTTCAGTATGGGGTGGGGTGCCTTTAGCTGCTTTGGGTTCCTTTTGGGTCCAGAAAGAGAATTTTGGGAGTCACTTCTGCCTTCAATCCTAAGGGAAATAACAGATGAATTGGGAGAAAAAAAAAAAAAGAAAGAAAAAAAAGTAGAGAAAGATTTCAGACAAGGATTCAGTTTCTTTTAATACATTTTCACCAGAGGAATTCAAGGCATTTTACAAATTTTAATTAATCCTTCCTCTCTGAGAAAACTGTGTTATTACTATACCCAGCCTGCACATTGGTGTACAGAAAGACTGTACAGAAAGACTGCATCGCTGACCTGAATCTACAACAGAGTAAGGCAATCTGACACCCATTCTAGTGCTTCAAATCAATAGGTATCACCTCTTCTTATCTTACCATTTATCGCACATAGTGAGCCTCAAGCACATATGAAACTATCTTAGATGATTTTGAGAAATTTGGACTCTTACTCCAGGCTTGAAGATACTTAGTTTTATCCTAAACAACTAAAAATTTAAGTAAGTAGTAAGCCCAGGGGATGCACCATGTGTACCTGATGTTGCTCAAGCTGGCTTTTTAGCCCCAAATATAGTCAGAAACTTAGAAGTCTAGTGAGAGCAAGTTAAACAGTTTTTTCTTTTATTGGTTAGTTAGAAAGCTCCTCAGACAAAGGCAGCCATGACCCAAATGCTAATTGTAAAAATTGGAACCTTACAGGCAACCACTTGCCTGAAATATCTGTTTATAACTATCATATATGAGTCACAACATGTGAGGATTCTTTGCTTTGAGAGTGCACAATGAAAGAAAAGATCATGGAGTTTAGAAGTAGTGCAAAGAAGTTCAGGAGCATCTCTATGTCAAAGTGAAGAACCCCATAAAACAAATCCAGAGTGTCTGATACAATAGACATACTTCAGAAGCATCTGGCAGGTTCCTTTTGGTTCCTCTGCCCCTTGGGGTTTTATCAGGAGGTGATTCTGTGCATCTGTGACTACAGCAGCATGCTTAGCTGCCCACCGAGCCTCTGCCAGCCGCTGTTTTTCCCTCAATTCGAGAATGGTTTTCTGCTGTTCCTGAAGTTTCTTCTTCTGCTTCTCAATCAGCTGTTGCTGGAAGACATGGCGGTTGCAGAAATGCCGCACACAAGCTGGGTCTGCTTTGTGGCTGGTGGTTCTGAGCTTGTCCTCACTGCCCGGCTGTTCAGAGAGCTCAGCATCCAGGGTCTTGGGCTTACTTTCAGGTATGTTATGAGAGACATTCTGAAGGGGACACTGCAAGTTACCCATTGTTGTCCTTCCTGGGGGAGGACTGAGCATACAGCCATTGCTCTCCAAGGATGACTTTTCTGATAAAGGGGGCACAGCAGTCACCTAAGACAGAAAGAACATGTTATAGCTCAACTATTTAAAGAACTTTGTCCATCAGCATTGTTTTGTTCAAGGCACAACTGTCTCACACCCCAGGCAGAACTGCCCTATGCTCCTGGGTCTGGTTATCTCGCAGGCCAGCAGCCTTGGCTCCGTGAGCCTGTTAGTATGTGCAAAGTTACTCACCATGAATAGTGGGTGGGGAAGTGGCTAAAGCTGTCAGAACCAGCGCAAGGGGCCAAGACCTTGGCAACAGGAAAGAAATGTTCTCTTATGAATTAATTTGGATAGTTCACTTGTAAATTAGGCAATTACTCCGGATAAATATGTGGGAATTTTATGCAAGAATTGACTCCAAATTTTGCAGAAATTTGAAAATTTTGTGGATATATTCTTTCTCAAGAATGTTTAAAAACTAAAGAATATAAATTAATACTAGCTCTGTTCTTCTGCTGCCTCTCCTGCCACTGGTAAATTAATTCTTTGTCTCAGTGCAACATTATTTATTTGCTGCAGCATCAAGCCTAGCTGTAAGCCTAGTCTCCAGCTATTTGTGAGAAGTATTGAGCCATTTATTTGTGTGAAGTATTTGGAAGCCCAGGATTACCAGGCAAATATCTGTATTGCATAAAAGTAATATTACCTAACTACTTTATCATGTAGATTTCATTTAATAGACTGAACTATCATATGCAATTACAAGTTCTATATAGAAGGGAAGGAAACAGCATTCATAGTCAGCAAAACTTATCCTGGCCAAAATAATGTCAAGTTAAAATGTCTTTTTTGAATGGTTTGAGTCCATGATCTACAGTCTGATCTGCTATTGATTCTGCCATCTTTGGTGGCATAGAGAGAAAAATACTATGAGCTATCTAATATCAGAAGCTTTTAAGTCTAACAGGGTGCCATCCTCAAGTACTCAAAAAATATTTTTTGTGATGATGGAAATGTGTTCCATAGACTTAATTGAAGTGAAAAATGTAATATATGGAAACTCTGACATATCAAAAGACTTTTAAAAATAACCTTTTATTTCAGAAATGTCAGTGGATATTTACTCATGAGAATACCTGCTTATGTAATATGGCATCAAGCAGGGAACATGTTTTAAACTCTTTTAAACTTTGTGGTAATGACATGTTATTAACCCAGCAAGACTAAAAGCCTTGAGTATAGCAACAAGATTTCCTTTTGATCATGGTAACTTTTTAGGTTAAAAAAGGAGAGAATGGAAGAAAAGCTTAATGGTACACATTGTACTTAATAGAAAAGGAGTGAACAACCTGGCCTAATTAGAGAAAAATCACCTATTAACTAACAGTTTTGAAAGATTTTGAGATGTAAGATGGTATATGAATTCCTATGACTGCATAATTAATGAACATCTAACTACAGAGTTTATGTTTTCATTTGTTTGTTTTACTCTAGACTCCAGAAAAGACTTAATTTTGGAACTGGCAAAATTTAGTATAGCCTTCTATTTTCATTTGTTCTATTTTTACAATAGCATCCTTTCTTGATAAAATTTTGTTCTTGATTTCAGAGGTTTGGAAACATTTTTCAGAGGAGCAGGGAGGGAGAGAGAGAGAATGAATATGAATGTGTGTGTTTTCTGTTCCGTACAGGTAAAAATTATTTTCTGGCCCTGGGGTTGAGGCTCAGTGGTAGAGTGCTTGCCTAGTACGTGTGAGGCACTGGGTTCAATTCTTAGCACCCCATTTAAAAAAAAATACAGATCTAGTGTCCATCTACAGCTTAAAAAAAGAATTTCTGCTGACTTTTTTTTTTTCAATTAAAGATAAGGGCAGTGGAACTTTGTAAGGAAAAGAGTTCTATACATCTACTACTTAAGATACAAGTCTTTCTTGGATCTCAATGGAGATAATGTTATCTAATTTACATAAAGGTAGATAAATTGCCTAGGGGAAGGGACCAAAATGTTACATATAAGACCCAATAAGCATCCTCAGGATCCCCCTTCACTGAGAGACTAACTAAGCTTAAATTAAAAGCAGGCTACTTGCTAGTAGTAATCAGGGTCAAAATAAGGCTGGGGCCCTCCAGTGCCCAATTTAATTTCACATGTCTGTGAGTTAAGTACTTAACAACATTATGAGGAGGGAGGAGGTGACTGGGTAAAGGACCTACTCCAAAGGGCTCTCTAAACCAGAAAACTACAATAAGGAAAGAAAAAATTGAATGACTTTATTAAAAAAATAGCAACTGGGCACAGTACCAAATGCCATAACTAAACCAAAAGACAAATGGGAAAATGGAAAAAATGTTTGCAACATATGTAATAAAAAGTGTCAATAGTCTTAAAAATATAAAGAGCTTCTATAATTTAAACAATGTATGCAAATAGAAAAATTGACAAAGGGAATAGAAAAGTTACTTTTTATCTATATCTTTCTATGTTCATATATATCTATATATCCAGTATAAAAAATGTTTTAACCTCACTAGCCATCAAAGAAATGCAAATGATGAAACAATAATAAGATGAAAAGAGAACATGGCCTCTAATTTTAATTATTTATACTAAGTAAAGCATCATGGGTATATGCAAAGATTTAGCTACTAGGATGTTCACTGAAGCACAATTTAAAATAGTAGCAAACAGGAAACAACTTAAATTCCAGCAACAGATGAGTTAAACAGAGTCTAGCTTATGGTCCATTACAGAATATCATTAGTTATTACAAAACAATGGCATGGAATAGTAGTCCTTATCCAGGGGTACATACCAAGTTTACCTGTAGAACTTTAAATAAAAGACAGGTGACCCACACCAAGAAGTTCTGATTTAGTAGGTCTCATTTTGAAGTATATTTTCAGTTAGAACTACTTATTGCTAATGTAATAGCATAAGAAATTCTTGTGTTATATTTTAAAAATGCAAAAATAATTATTTAGAAAAAATAATTACATTAGTATTAAAAAGAAGCCCATAGCCTTCCTTTTCCTGAATTATGGCAGAGATTTCCTCAATGACCTGACAGAAGGAAATTTAAAAGCTAAATAAAATATTAATAAAGACAAATTTGCATATGCTTGAATAGAAAGACTAGGTGGCTATACTTCCATGTTATTGGTTACCTCCAGATGATGGAATTATAGATTACTTTCTTTTTTCTCTGTGATTTTCTTCTACCAAATTACTATAATTGGCATATACATACTTTAGTATATGTACTATTATAATAATTAGAAAAATAAAAATGTTTAAATTCCTCTCTTATAAGTCACAAGCTCATTTAGAAAGGAAATATGTGAAGATCAAATAAGAAAATAAGAGGAATTCAGGAGTTGTAACTAGTGCTTGATCTGTCTCTTCCTAAAGCAGTCTTTTACTTCATTGTTATAAATTCCCTCTCTATAATATGTCCTTATCAACTTTCAACTACTCCAAAGTTGTTATGTATTTATAGAAAGAAGATTCAGTTCAAGAAAATAAACACTGCATGAAAGGTAACCTTTGTGCACTGTAGCTGCCCTAACCATTGTATAGCCTAGACAAGGCAATCTGACCAGGGCTGACATACCCCAGACTGTAAAAGTGCAAAGCTCAAATGCAAGCGTTTAATGAGCAGGAAGACCAATCGAAGAAAAAAACAATGTACCTCTATGTTTCTTACTGGTGAGTCCACCAGGGCTGTTGCCTCCTCAGGTACACTGATGCCTGATGACCCACTTGTATTGAGTTTCCCTAGCGATGCTGCCTTCAGCAGCTCATCCATTTTCTTCCTAGTTTCCTCCTTTGCTCGAGCCAGCTCTCTCTTTAGGACCTCTGCACCACACCAATGATGCCATTCTGCAAAGCAGTGTTGAAGAACTTGTTTCCGGTTATATTCAGTGGCCAATTGTTGTTTTCTAAGCAATAAAGTACTTTCATTAAAATAAAGAAGGCATTTGTACTTTGTTAGTTGACAAAATAAATGAAACACAAGTCCAAGGGAGTCCCAGAAATGCTCCAGCTTATCCTTAAGCTAAATGGAATGGCTTTGACATTCATTCCTTAGTGCACAGGGTCTCTACATGGAAGGCATCAGCCCCTCAAGATGAATATTCTGTTCTATCATGTCACAAAAGAATATTAAATTTTTTTGATAACCATAAAATAGTTTCTGACCATAAAATAGGGGAAGGAGCAAAAATAATAGGTATGTAAATAACTTAAAAAGAGGAATGCATGAGGGAGAAAGATTCAACTGTTAAGGAAGGCAGGTTTGGGAGAAAGGAAAAAGAATGAATTGTCAGTAATTAAGTATAAAACTTATAAAAGTAAAGATAAAACTATGACAGTAGATATTATAAATGAAAGACTTGGTAAGAGAATGGATCATTAAGAGAAGGATTCATTTAAAACCCTTGAACTGAATGAATGACAGTGTTGGGAAGATGCTCGCTAATAATACTAGACATCCATGAAAGGTAAAGGCCAGGCACTTGTTCTCATGAAACTCATCATCAAGCTCTTCCTGAGGAAAAGCTTCTTTCATTCCCCAAAACTTCATAAATGTTAGGATAAATAAGCGGAATCTTTACCAGGGGACACTTTGGTGGCAGCCAGTCAAGAATTCAAGTAGAGGTCTCTGAGATTTACCTACCAGGTGGATGGTTATTCCTGAAGAAGTGAGCTTGGAACCTATTATGTGGCATTAGGAATCAATCTGGGGGTTTAAAATCTAATATTGTTTAGATGCATACTTGATTTTTATCTTGTAAAGATGACTAGTCTAAGTTCTATATAACACTGTTTGCACATAAATTTCTATAAAGTATTTATATTGTTTAATTCTCCTTATGGACTCTTTGGGGTCATATCAAGAACATCATAAAGTTCTAAAATCAATGAGTCAGGAAAACATTTCTAAAGTTCTTAATGCTTACATGACTTTTAAAACTTTTTTTGAATGTCACCTACAGCCAAAAAAAAAAAAAAAAAGTTATGCTGTACCTCAATATATAAGTTTGTGTGCATATGAAACAAAAATATATATAACTGAAACAAAAAGGTTTCATCAAATAGTATTTATCCTTATACCAGAGATACACTGATATTTCTGTTCTATTTGTCTTTATTCTCTAAGAAATAAGCAACTCTGCTGCTTGTGGTTTGAATGTACCCTCAAAAACTCATGCTGAAATTTAATCACTACTGTAACCAGTATGAAGAAGTGGGACCTTTACACCATAAAGGGTTGTAACCTCCCGAATAGAATAGATAAATGCCCTTATCACAGGGGGTGGAGAAGGTAGAAAGGTTGGTTAGTTATCTAGAGGGTGGGTTCCTGATAAAAAGGATGAGTTTGGCTTGATTGTCTCTGTGATGTGCATGCTTGTTTGTCCTTCCACCATGTTAGGACAAAGCACAAAAGCCCTGGCAAGATGCCAATACCACACTCTTGGATTTTCCAGCCCCCAGAACCATGAGCCAAATAAACTTCTATTGTTTAAAAACTATTCAATCTGTGGTATTTTGTTATAGCAGCAGAAAACCGGCTAAGACATCTGCTAACAGCATATTTCATTATATCTAATTGATCTTCATGATAGGTACTCAAAAAATACTTTGTGATTGGTGGGTTTTATAATGAAAGTATACTGTAGGTTATAATAAACATTGGTATATAAGATTTTACTTTAATGAAAATTAAGTATCTGAGACAGAATAACATTGAATTAAAAATTGTAGAATAAATAAAAATAATAAATTAGATAATGATGCAGGTAAGAACAAAGCTCTAAAAATACCATTGTATAAATAGGGAAACAAACAAAAACTCTATAATACTTTCTTCAAGTGAGTAAAAATCATCAATTTCCACAGGATAGAAGTATGTTGCTCTGATTAATGTGAAATTCAATTTACATCAATCTGCTCAAGAAGGAGGAGTGTGAAATGTACCTGATGTGTTAATTTCTTGTTTTTACAGCATAAACAGCCAAAATCAGCACTGGGGTTTTGACTGTCAGAGAAGAGATTATTTGGACACTATTTAATGGCAAAGAGAAGACCATTTCTGTAACTAAAATGAGACTAAAAATGTAAAAAAAAAAAAAAAAATGAGTAGAAAAAAATGCATGTTTACCATAGTGCTTAAATCCCACTCTATAATGGTTACATAGGAGATTTGAAAATGTAGTTAAGATGCCTATATTTGTGGGTTCAGATGGGTGAACAGAAGCAAAGAAGCTAGGGATCCAGAGACAAGGTTGAACCCACTCCTGCTGTCTTGCAATTCATTTCAGTAGAGTAATGATGTTCCACATAAGCCAGTTTCTATACTTTTTAAAAGATGACACTAAAACAATTAATATTTCTAAAAGAAAAGAAAAACAACCTCACCCAAATTTCCTAGGACCTTAGTCATATGCAATTTACTTGGGTAACTTCACCTAAAGAAATGGCTTCAGACATAGTTCCCAGATAATTATAAAATGAAGGACAGAGTTCTCTTATGGAAAACAGACTGTCCCAATATGCTTGCAAGCTAAAATCAGAAAATTTCTAGCAAGAGTATATAAATTGATCATCACAATTATATAACTGCAAGCAGAGAAAGGCTGTCTCTGCAGACCTAAGAACATAAAATACAAAAGGTTTAAAAAGGAAAGTGTGAACCATGCTACCCAGGATCCACACCTCAAATGATACTTAGTGAGAAGTGCATAATTTAGAACCCAGAAGTCAGAAGAACACTAACCAGATCTGGGACACAGGAAAGCATCTGAGAATTTCTAAGCTGTAGATTCATCCTCAGAAATGGTGTCAATAAGCCCTACATTGCCTAACCTAAAAGAACTTTATTTTCAGAATATAATTCAATAAAAAAAGGATCTGAAAATATAGAACAAAATTCACATGCAAGGTAAAATGCTATCTGAGGGCAAGACTATCAGATGTCTAAAAAAGTGTCTTGAATTTTTTAAAAAAGGGAATGGATAATAATAAAAAACCATATATTAGTGATGTGATTGAGTGCTGAAATCTGGTGTAGAACATAAAAACAGCAGTGACAAGAACAGCTGCATTTGGGATGAGCAGGTTCAGTAGGAATAGGAATGAGCAAGCTAATGCATTCAATAACGCACTAGGCAGCCCCCAGGGGAAAAGTGGAAGATAAGGCAATTCTGTTTTAAAGAATTTTTAAAGTAAGCTGGCAGTACAAGTCTGGTCCTCCTGCCTCTCTAATAGATATATCAGGAAGTTTATTAGCTGCAGATGCCGCATGGCTTCTGGCCACTCACCTGGGTACCCAGGTGAGCAGAGAGGAAAGGACAATTGAACATGATTAACAGAGGCACTCCATAAATGATTGCCCCAATGAAGGCTGAAATTAGGAGTGCTGGAAATGAAGAATGCCTGACAACTGAGGATTACAGTAACAAAGAGTAAGGGGCTTGAGGGACAAAGAGGCAAAAAGCATGATCCAGGCAAGGCCAAGGACACCTGTATAAAAGAGGGCAAGACCGAAGAGGTTGTGGAGGTTAATACAGGGAAGGGCAGAGACACTTCCAAAGAAATAATTGAGAAATGTAGGAAGCAGGCCTCAAGAGGGTTGGCAGAGAATGTTGAAAACAAATCCTGCTTCTTCCTAGTTTTGTCTAGAGCTGGCTGTAAAATCAGAGAGGAAGGGAAAGAGGAGGAATAGAAGATCTGGAACCAATTTGCAAAGCATGCTAAGGGAACTCAAAGTACAGTTCAAATTTCAATATTACCATGTCAAAGGTTTGTAAATACTAGAATTTTGTTTCATTCCTAGATAAATTTGTCCTTGGGGTTTGGAAATATTTGTTAATGTTGAAATGGTGTTATGATTTTTTTATTGAAATTTTATGATACCATTATTTACAATACCTAAAGAGATAGATAAAAATAGAGTGTTCATAATTACCATTAGAGAAAGCAAGATGCATTTTTAGAAGAAAGAAATGGATGAGCCCTTGGAATGGAGGTGAGACTCTGAGCACAGCCTCAATAAGAAGAGATGGTTACTAAATTATGAGTAAGAAGAGAGGGATTTTTTGTTGTTTCAGAGAGAAAGTGTGAAGAACAGAAAAAAAGCCTGCAAGGTTAAGTCCTGCATAAGGGACAAGGTCAGTGAGAGCAAACTCAGGGGACAAACCAATGTGGGTGCAGGAGATGGAGGATGAGGACTCAGCTAAGATCTGAATAATAGATGAAACAAATGATCTCAAGGACACCCAAGGAATGGGGCCCCAAGTTAGTGTGTTTTGTTGATGTGGTAAGAATTTAAGTTTCTATGATGATGAATTCATTATAATAAATGCCCTCTCCTCTCCCTTGAGCTCACTTTTGAGAAAGAACGCTTGAAAAACTCTACCAATGTGCAGAGAGCCAGGGATTTGGAGGAAAGTGGCACGAAGGAAAGTCTGGGTAGAATACCTCCTTTTTTCTTGTATGTTTCTAGCATGACCTGTCATTTAATAATTTTCCAATCTTAGTTTGTATCTGTTATAATCTAAATTGCAAAACAGTTGAAAAAGATGGCTGTATCAGGGAATCACAGCCTAGACACTATTTATTTTAACAGTATGGCATAGGAAAAAGCATCTGACTCAGAATCAAAAAGATAGGGCTCTCGTCCTGGACTAGCTACTCTTTTAACTTTGGGATTGGCAGAGTCACTTATTCTCTCTGAGCCTTCCTTTTATCATCTGTAAAATGAGAGGCTAGATCAGACAATTCTTGAGGTGCCTTCCTGATCTAGGATATTTTTTGTTCTAAAGCTTTGTAGTAAAAAATTATTATAAGTTAAATATTTTCTAACTCTGCTAGTTATAAAAAAATTGGTACCCATTCTGAACATTTAAAAATAGACACCTGAAAATAATTCACAGATATGAGACGCAAAGTTCTGAGAAGATCTTTTTTAAAAAAAATTGGCTCATCATGCTATTATGAAATCCCCATTTAGTGCTTTTATATTTAAACAGTTTAATTGGAATGGAATCCTAAATTCTCCAGATTTTTCTTCTACAAGTTTCTTCTAGCATGCAAATCTCACAGTCTGCTTTTAACTTTGCCATCTCAGTTTCTATTCACTTTATGCCCTCACTCATATTGCTTCCATATTATAACACCTCCAGTTTGCCTACTTGGTCCAACAAATCCTGACATCATACATTTTTCAGTAAGCAACTGTCCCAATTCCTTATATCAATCACTAGGCCCTGAGATTCTGGAAACAAATTATAGGAGAGATTTCTACACCGACACCCCCTCCATCTCTGCGCTTAAGATTTCACCCAGCATACTGCAGAAGAGGGAAATTGACTAAGTCACCCTTTCACTTAAAAAAAAATCTTCAAAAATTCACCTTTATTACTAAAGAAGACCTACCTTATTCTGGCATTTAAAGACATTCAGAAACTGATGGACTTGACAACTACATGCTTAAAGATCTCCATCCAATCCAGGTGGCTACACTTCATGCTGCCACTAAGTTTCTCAAACCCACCCAGAAACATTGTGTTTATCACACAGAACCCAGATCAAATCCCATCTTCTTGACAAAGTCTTTCCTGGCACTCTTAAGGAGCTTCCTTGGCCACTTCCCTGTGCCACATTCTTAGCAGCAAAAGGGGATGTATTCCTTTGTTTGCAATAGTGCTCAACACCTGTACTGTCTCTAGATCTTGTTTCCCCCATACAACTATATAGGGGTATGTGTCAGTCTCCTATGTACGTCCCCAGGGCCTGATGTTGTCAGGAGGTTGCACAGCTCCAGGGGGCACCATGCCCTTCTACATAACAATACTTCCATATTTCATTCTGAATGAATGTCAGAGTTGCCAGGAGAAAATGGTTACACAGAAGAACATGAATTCCCCCAAATGAACAGATGGTTCCTTCTATATCTATGATATTGATTCTAGAATATAAAGTTGATGAAGAGGGGGAGCGGTGAGGTATATATAGCTCAGTGGTAGAGCATGTGGAATGTGTTTAGCATGTGTAAGGACCTGGGTTCAATACCTAGTACCATCTAACAAACAAACAAAAAACAGAATGTGAAGATGAACTTAGAAATAAGAAGAAAAGGTATTTAATTTATGATGGTATAAAGAAAGCTTCATTTAAAGATAAATTTTTGTTTCTTGTGCTTGTTGTAAGAGGGAACCAATATAAAAGCATCAAAAACCTCTAAATAAGGTGTGGAACAAAAGACAGTAGAGTGGGAGGAATCACTCTTGGCAGGTTGGCCCTCCCAGATGGATGTTCCCTGTGTCCTTAATTAACATTCTATGTGCAGACAGTGATTTCTATCAATGAGAATTATTGGCATATAAATCAAACTCCCTCTTTTGAAGCATAAGATGGTCCAAAGTGCAATGTGGGTACATTAGCATTAGGGAAGAGTCTAATATTGCTTCTTTTAAAGAAAGAAAATTAGGTACATTAGTATAATTTAATCAAATAATTTTGTTTGCTTGGAATTTTCACTTAAATTTTTCTAGTTGAAATATAACACAGAAAAACTAATTACCAAATTTTTTAAGTAGTTGATTCTGGTGAGCAGCAATTTTTAGAATTTATTTCTGGATTCTTCAGGAGGAAAAGATGCCCTAGATAACCCACTAGAAGGATTTGCAGGGTATAAGTCATGGTACCTGTTTTCTTCCTGAAGATCATTTTCCAAGGCTTGAGTCTCCCTCTCTGACTTCTGGGATCTTGTGTAGTCTCTCCAGGCTCTCAGGACCTTCAGTTGGAGCTTCCAGTCAGACAAGGTCCCAGCTTTCCCCAGCTTAATCTTATGATCAAGAATCAGCTTGTGCCAGGCTGAGAAATACCGTTTTTGACACTGCAGTGGAAATATTGGAAAAATCACCACTAATGTGTGCTAGTGTTTCTAATATTTAGCACCAAGAACCCTTTCCTCAGATTTTCCCCTCATACTTTTTCTAACAAATCTAGAAACTGTGATCTTAATGGAAGAGAACAAAGAAAAATTCCTTTACATATATAGGGATGAGAATTATTCAAGTCATGTAACTGAGATGTTCTCACCCTCATAGCTTAAACCAAAATTCCAAAGTTCCATTGTGAGGTTCCAGTTTTATGGGAAGCTGGACACACAAGTCATATCTAAGACATGAACTAAGGGGCTTGAGAACCTTGAAAGACCTGCTTCCAACATGATTTGTACTGCTAGGCTGTCTTGGAGCTTAAAATGTCAACCATTTAATTCATTCCAGTTACTGGCACCACTGATAGCCCTGAGGACAAGATAGCTAAAACAACAATTTTAGCTGGGCTACTGATGACCATGTTAGACTTTAGTGAGATATCTAAAGAGACCAACTTAGACAAGGTCTACTAACCCAAAGGATCCTCAGTGTAATACCTCACTCATGATCCCAATCTAAGAAAATCACTGCAACCTAATCCTTATCTATCTATTATATCTTTACAACAAAATGTATGTTCCTTCCTTTCAGCTCTTGGCCTTAATACCAACCATACTATTTCACTATCTATGTTCATGCTAATTTTTCCATCTTTCTTTTCAGTCCTCTTTCTGCCTACTTCAGGAGTCGTCTCTCTCAGAAAGCTCTTCTATTACCAACCCTCTTCCTAAATGTAACTGCCCACCTACTGTGTTCCCAAGGCCATCATGCTGTCTTCAGTCAAAACACTTGTCACACTATGTCATAATCACGAGTTCACTGATTTCCACTATACAGTGAGCCTCCTGAGAGAAGGAAATAGCTCCCTAAACGGAATGGAAAATCTGAGTGTGGGGATACTAAAACAGGAGGTAAACTCATGGGAAGTGAGTTTATAGGAAATATGAGTGATGCTTGATACCAGCTTCAAAGACTTCAGCAGGACCAGCCCATTTATTGCTTCCTTCTGTATAAAAATATACAATATTCTTTATTATACTTTCTCATTGGGAGAAACCATGGATGGCAAGCTTAAAAAAAAATTGTTCCTTTGTCATTATGTCAAATGAGGGCATATTTTCCAGACATTCAACTTAGATCTTAGGAAGGAAGGAATAAAAGAAGGAAGAGGGGAAGGAAAGGAGGGAAGGAGGGAAGAAGGGAGAAAAGTAGATTTGCTGAATATGGGATATGCCTTTAATCAAAACAAGAAGACAGACTGCTGCCAGGTTGAGGGGATATGCTTTTTTCCATTATTTCTTATCTCAGAAAATACAGCATAAAAATGATGTTAACAGGTGATACTGCCAAAAGAAAATAACCTATGTCTATCTACCAGGTTAAGAGATTCCTACTGAATGACTAGGTAAAATATTCTATGCATAGCTATCTCTAATCTTAACTCTTGGATTCTTTCTTTTTTTTTTTTTTTTTTGGTACTGGGGATTGAACTCATGGGCACTTGACCACTGGGCCACATCCCCAGCCCTTTTTTGTATTTTATTAGAAGCAGGGTCTCACTGAGTTACTAAGTGCCTGGCCATTGCTGAGGCTGGCTTTGAACTCGCGATCCTCCTGCCTCAGCCTCCCAAAGTGCTGGGATTACAGGCGTGCGCCACCGCGCCCGGCTCATTTGGATTATTTCTAATGATGAAGTAGTACAAACATAATCCACCTAGACAATAACACTATTAATAATGTCTGGATTTCTACAGTACTCTTCTCTGTAAAGCTTAAGCAATTTCCATGTAGTATTTTTTGCTTTTGTGGTTTTCAAACCCAGGGCCTTGTGCCTGCTAGGCAAGTGATCTACCATTAAGCTATATTCCCCATCCCTTTATCTTTTATACATGCATAATTTCATTAATTCTTAGATCATGACAAAATGGAAATTGAAAATAATCTTATGATTTAACTCAGCAAGTTCAAATTTCCAATGGAGAAACAGTTAATGACTAAACTCACAAAATAAAGAGTTAGTGGTATACCTGAGTTATCTAGGAGAGAGAGGAATAGAAAGTGGTATACCTGAGACTAAAACTAAAACATTCTATTATTCTGATTAATCATTTGGTAATTAACCAATCCTAAAAATGAAGAGCAAATTCTTTGCTGCTTTTGTAATGAAAGAAAACTCTTATAGGGGATCCAAGATGGCGGATTAGAGGAAGCCGCACTTCAGGACAGCTCCATGGAAAGAATCCAACAAAGCAGATAAATTGCCTTTCATCATATATATATAGGCTGAAAATACCGATCTCTTGGATGGTTTGATTACCACTACCAGAGAGAGAAAGAGACAAGCTGTCTGCAGCGGCTGGAGCCACGAGGCTCCTGCAAAACCGCCTGGTGGTGGTGCACAGGCCGTGCGAAACAAAGTCAGTGTGGGGAGACCGCGCTACTACTGCAACCCCAGCCAAACTCACGGCACACCAGCGTGAAACCGGCGATAAAAACCAGCGATAACAGCCAGCGGGTCGCAGGTGTGGCTTCCCGGTGCGATCGGCGAGGATACGGGAGTCTGCGGAGCTGCTGTTGACTGGAAGGAGAGCGCCGCCATCTTTGAAAGCTGCAGGGGCTGGTCCTGACAAAGGGGAGGAGACGGAGAGCGACGGCTGCATCCATCCAGGGACTCTCCAGCTCTCAGAAGACAACGCACAATTGGGTGAGACTTGGGTGGTCAGCAGGGGAAGGCGTTTCTGAGGCTAGCGCAGCGGCCACAAGAGGCTGCAACTGTGGGTGGGCTTGGGGAGGGGGTGCCTTCTGGAGGTCCCCTTCCCAGCACCATTCATCTGCTGACACACACAATCCCCCTGGGCCACTCCTTCACTGAACCGTGCAGCCACTGGCCTAAGATGCAGCCTTGATTTCACTAACAGGATCACAGACTGTGATCCAATAGCAAATGGTTTGAACTGGAAAGGAAAAAAAGAGGGGGGCTTCCCAGGGCCCGTTTTGTCTGAGACTTGGGGTTTGATTTTTTTTTTTTTTTTTTTTTCCTTTTCTTTTTATTGGTCTGCTTGATTTTTTGGATTGCAGGGAGGGTTTTTTTTTGTTGTTGTTTGTTTATTTTTCTTTTCCTTTTTTTGGCTTTGTTTTGTTCTGCTTTTTTTTTTTTTTCCTTCCGCATTGATTGTTAGTGTGTTTATTTGCTTCCGCTCCTTTTTTCTTTCATTATTTCCTCCTTCTCACTCTTGTATCTTTTCTTCCTCCTTCATCTTTCATGTTTACATCCTGCCAGTGCATACTAAACAGAGGCAAAAACAAGTTATACGCAAAACTTGGGATTTCTAGAACTGGCGCAATTGAACTGGGTAGCAAAGTGGTGTTATATATAGTTTACTCTCTATTTCCTTGATTCTCTCTCTCCTCTCTCTTACACCAATTCCTACTCTTTTATCATTTTTTTTTCTTTTCCAACTTACTATATATATATAAATTGATCTTTTTACCTAATTGTCAACCCCATTCTCTTTCTTCCATCGTCTACTGATACTAAACCACTTCCACTAAACCATTTCAATAGATATCTCTTTTCATACTTTCCAAGAAAGAACAATTCAAGACACTTCCTTCTTCCTAAACATAACACCTCTGTATCCAATACTTGAGGCTATAAAACCCTATCAGAAGTGTACAGAGTAAATTGGAAATAATATCTGGGTTAACAAAATCTGTACATTGTGATCAAACTTGGATTTTCTGAATAGAAAGTGTTAGGTTTTAAAAGTGTAAAGGAATTATAAGGTGATCTGATAGCATTGTACTACAGGAACAACATAAGGCATTAAGGTAAAATCGAAACAGTCAAGGTCCCACAGTGCAGGAAGAATAGACACACAAGCAACATGAAAAAACAAGGAAAGAAAATGACACAAACAAATCAAGATACCTCATCAGTAGATGTCATGGCAAGCACAGTTGGTCAAATGCCAGAAATGGAATTTAGAAATTACATATGCCAAATGTTTATGGAACTTAAGAATGAACTAAAAAATGAGATGAGGGAGCAGGTACAGGAGGCAAAAGATCATTTTGACAAAGAACTCCAAAAACAAATACAGGAAGTAAAAGATTACTTCAATAGGGAAATAGAGGCTCTAAAGAGAATCCAAATAGAAATTCCAGAAATGAAAGAAGCAATAAACCAAAATAAAAGCTCAATTGAAAACATCTCCAACAGAATAGACCACTTGGAAGAAAGAACCTCAGACAATGAAGACAAAATATATGTCCTAGAGAAGAATTTAAACCATACAGCAAAACTTGTTAGTAATCAAGAACATAACATCCAAGAATTATGGGACAGCATAAAAAGACCAAACTTAAGAGTGATCGGCGTAGAGGAAGGGGCAGAGTTTCAAGCCAAAGGAATGAGTAATCTATTTAATGAAATAATTACAGAAAATTTTCCAAGCTTGAGGAATGAAATGGAAAACCAAGTTCAAGAGGCATACCGAACACCAAACAAACAAAATCTCAACAGATCCACACCTAGACACATTATAATGAAAATGCCTAATACACTGAGCAAGGAGAGAATACTAAAAGCCACAAGAGAAAGGAAGCAAATTACATATAGGGGGAAACCAATCAGACTATGTTCAGATTTTTCAACCCAGACCTTAAAAGCAAGAAGATCCTGGAATAGCATATTTCAAGCTCTGAAAGAAAAGGGATGTCAACCAAGAATCTTATATCCAGCAAAATTAAGCTTTAGATTCGAAGATGAAATAAAAACCTTCCACGACAAGCAAAAGTTAAAAGATTTCACAACTCGAAAGCCAGCACTTCAGAGCATCCTGGGCAACATTTTTCATGAAGAAGAAGAGAAAGATGATAACGAAAATCACCAAAGGGAGATATTAAACTAAAGGAAATACCAACCAGAAGAGAAACCAAATCAAGCTAAAGACCATAATTCAAATAAAAATGGATGGGAATAAAAATCACATCTCAATAATAACCCTGAATGTTAATGGCCTAAACTCGCCAATCAAAAGACACAGATTATCAGAATGGATTAAAAGAAATGACCCAACAATTTGCTGTCTCCAAGAAACACACCTCATAGAAAAAGACATCAACAGACTGAAAGTGAAAGGATGGGAAAAGTCTTATCACTCACATGGCCTGCGGAAGCAAGCAGGGGTTTCCATTCTCATATCAAATAAGGTAGACTTCAAACCAAAATTAATCAAGAGGGACAAAGACGGATATTTCTTATTACTTAAGGGAACCATCCATCAACAGGATATAACAATCATAAATCTGTATGCCCCAAATAATGGAGCACCTACATTCATCAAACAAACTCTTCTTAAGTTCAAGAGTAAAATAGACCACAACACAGTTATTCTAGGGGACTTCAACACACCTCTCTCACCAATGGATAGATCATCCAAACAAAAGCTAAACAAAGAAACTTTAGGCCTCCTCAAAACAATTAACAATTTAGACCTAACGGACATATATAGAATATTTCATCCCTCAGTAAACGAATACACATTTTTCTCAGCAGCACATGGCTCCTTCTCCAAAATAGACCATATATTATGTCACAAGGCAACTCTCAGCAAATATAAAAAAATAGAGATACTACCCTGCATGCTGTCGGACCATAAAGGGATGAAATTGGAAATCAACGACAAAACAAGGAATAAGAAAAACTACTCCATCAACTGGAAGCTAAACAACATGCTACTGAATGAACAAGGGGTTGAAGAAGACATCAAAGAGGAGATCAAAAAATTCCTAGAGGTAAATGAGAACACAGATACATCATATAGAAATCTCTGGGACACTATGAAGGCAGTAGTAAGAGGAAAATTCATTGCACTGAGTTCATTCCTTAAGAAGAAAAAAAAAACCAACAAATAAATGACTTAACATCACACCTCAAAGCATTAGAAAAAGAAGAACAGACCAACACCAAGAGCAGTACAAGACAGGAAATAATTAAAATCAGAGCAGAAATTAATGAAATTGAGACTAAGAAAACCATTCAAAGAATTGACAAAACTAAAAGTTGGTTCTTTGAAAAAATAAACAAAATTGACAGACCCTTAGCAATGCTAATGAAAAGAAGAAGAGAAAAAACTCAAATTACTAACATTCGTGATGAAAAAGGGAATATTACAACAAACACCTCAGATATACAGAATATAATTAGAAATTACTTTGAAAACTTGTACTCTAATAAAATAGAAAATACTGAATGCATTGACAGATTTCTAGAGTCATATGATTTGCCTAAACTGGATGTGGAGGCTATACATAATTTAAATAGATCAATTACAAGCGAAGAAATAGAAGATGTCATCAAAAAGCTACCAACAAGGAAAAGTCCAGGACCTGATGGGTTTACAGCCGAGTTCTATAAGACTTTCAAAGAAGAACTAATACCAATGCTCTTCAAACTATTTCAAGAAATAGAAAAAGAGGGAGCTCTTCCAGACTCTTTCTATGAGGCCAATATTACATTAATTCCAAAGCCAGGCAAAGACACATCCAAAAAAGAAAACTTCAGGCCCATATCTTTAATGAACATAGATGCAAAAATCCTCAACAAAATCCTGGCAAATCGGATATAAAAACATATCAAAAAGATAGTGCACCACGATCAAGTGGGGTTTATCCCAGGGATGCAAGGCTGGTTCAATATTCGGAAATCAATAAACATAATACATCACATCAATAGACTTAAAGACAAAAATCATATGATCATCTCAATTGACGCAGAAAAAGCATTTGACAAAATACAACACCCCTTTATGTTCAAAACACTGGAAAAACTAGGAATATCAGGAACATATCTTAACATTATAAAAGCTATTTATGCAAGGCCCAGAGCTAACATTATCTTAAATGGAGAAAAATTGAAAGCATTCCCTCTAAAAACTGGAACAAGACAGGGATGTCCCCTTTCACCACTGCTATTTAACATAGTACTGGAAACTCTGGCCAGAGCAATTAGACAGACGAAAGAAATTAAAGGGATCAAGATAGGAAAAGAAGAGCTCAAATTAGCACTATTTGCTGATGACATGATAATCTACCTAGAAGACCCAAAAAACTCTACCAGAAAACTTTTACAACTAGTAAACGAATTTGGCAAAGTTGCAGGATACAAAATCAATACACATAAGTCAAAGGCATTTGTGTACATCAGCGACAAAGACTCTGAAAGGGAAATGATGAAAAATACCCCATTTGCAATAGCATCAAAAAAATAAAATACCTGGGAATCAACCTAACGAAAGAGGTGAAAGACCTCTATAACGAAAATTATAGAACACTAAAGAAAGAAATTATAGATGAACTCAGAAGATGGAAAGACCTACCTTGCTCTTGGATAGGTAGAATTAATATTGTCAAAATGTCCATACTACCAAAATCATTATACAGATTTAATGCAATTCCAATCAAAATCCCAATGTCATTCTTCAAAGAAATAGAAATAGCAGTCATGAAATTCATCTGGAAAAATAAGAGACCCAGAATAGCCAAAGCAATCCTGAGCAAGAAAAGTGAAGCAGGGGGCATCACCATACCAGACTTTAAATTATACTATAGAGCAATAGTAACAAAAACAGCATGGTATTGGCACCAAAACAGACTGGTGGACCAATGGTACAGAATTGAGGATACAGAGACTAATACATATAATTTCAGCTATCTTATATTAGACAAAGGTGCCAAAAATGTACTACCAAGAATTAATGAATGGGATAGATTTAAACTAAAAAGCTTCTTTTCAGCAAAAGAAACAATCAGTGAGGTGAATAGAGAGCCAACTAATTGGGAACAAATATTTAATACATGCACATCAGATAGAGCACTAATCTCTAGAATATATAAAGAACTCAAAAAACTTTACACTAAAAAAACAAATAACCCAATCAATAAATGGGCTAAGGAATTGAGAAGACACCTCTCAGAAGAAGATACACGATTAATCAACAAATACATGAAAAAATGTTCAACATCGCTGGCAATTAGAGAAATGCAAATCAAAACTACTCTAAGATTTCACTTCACTCCAGTCAGAATGGCAGCCATCAAGAACACAAGCAACAATAAATGTTGGAGAGGATGTGGAGAAAAAGGCACACTCATACATTGCTGGTGGGACTGCAAAATGGTGCAACCGTTATGGAAAGCAGTATGGAGATTTCTTGGAAAACTGGGAATGGAACCATCCTATGACCCAGCCATCCCACTCTTGGGTCTATTCCCAAAGGACTTAAAAATAGCATATTACAGTGACACAGCTATCTCAATGTTTGTAGCTGCACAATTCACAATAGCTAGGTTGTGGAACCAACCTAGATGTCCCTCAGTAAATGAGTGGATTAAGAAAATGTGGTATATACACACAATGGAATTTTACTCAGCAATAAAAGAAAACAAATTAAAGGCATTTGCAGGTAAATGGATGAAGTTGGAAGACATAATGCTAAGTGAAGTTAGTCAGTCTCAAAAATCCAAGTACCAAATGTTCTCTCTTATATAAGGAGGCTATTTCAAAGTATTGTTGGATGGGGGTACATAGGAGGATTAGAGGAACACTAGAATGGTCAAGGGAAGGGAGGGTATGGGAGGGAGCAAGAGGGGAGGGAGGGGGAGAAAAAAAAAAAAAGGTGGTTGAATGAGACGGATATCATTTTCCTTAATGCATGATTGAAGACCTGAACTGTACGAATATACTTTGTATACAAACAGTTGTATGTAAAAAGATACTAAATATATGCACTATGAGTTGTACATATTAAAAATTATAAAAATAAAATTATATATTAAAAAAAAAAGAAAACTCTTATAAAACTTAACATGGTAGAAGAGCACTTGTTAGAAGCTTATCTGAACTTAGGAGGGAAAAAATTGGTGTTTATAAATTCTTTTTTTTTTTTTTTTTTTTACAATTATATTGTATTTCTTACCTCCTTGTGAAGGAAGGGAAGAATTAACATGTGCATGTGAATCAACCTTCAAGTAACACAAAGGATGTACGGTGAAAAATCTTATCCCATCCCCCACCCATTCTGTTCTCCTTCTAAAAAACAACTATTGTTTAACATATTTCTTTAAAATACCTAGGTTCAGATTTTGAGAGCAAAATCAGTTTTAAAGGTCTATTATTCACTTTCATGACACAGCAGTTAACAGCAACAAAGTGAAAGACTATAGAGCAACTGTTTTCTTGAAACTGACTTACTATTGGTTTTTTTCCTGCCTGCTCAAAACCTTTTTAATTTCAAAAAATTAAAATTTAAATAAAAAGAAATTAAGTACAAATCAAAGATAATAGCTGCTTAGTTATTCTTGATTCACAGCAAACATTATTCAGGCAAACCTGAGTCCCATGAATGTACTTGGGAAAGGAATCCACTCTCAGCCCTTCTGTTTCTATTTAGAAGGGAAAGCAGAAGTGGCATACTTCTACTGACATGATCTACTTATTCTCTCTATTCCTCCTCCCCCACCTAATACTGCTGTTTCCAGGTCTGCCACTCTTTTCAGTTCTACATTCTAGTACTATGTTAGTGTTATAAGTCTTTGCTTTTTGAAACAGAGCTATTATTTAACACCATAACTGGGTTGAAAGAGGAATGTATTCTGCTTAAACCAGGAGACCTTAAAATTTCAACCAGCTCAGTAACTAATCTGATTGCTTTACATTTCTTTCCTACTCTCTTTCTGAATGAGATTTTTTAAAAAACATTTCAATACATTTTCAACTATATTATATATTCATTCCCTAACTTCCACCATCTCTTTATCAGAAGCTCTGGTAACTAAAACTTGAGATAGGTAAAAGAAGTATAAACAAAGTACCAAAAATCACTGTGGGGATGAGCTGTTCTTAAGTACATATCTATAATGATTTTTAAAATAAAATACTACAATGTGAAATTTAGAAAGTTCTAAGTGAAATGCTTTCCTCCCCTCAAAATCTTCCACAAGACATCATTTGGTTGTTAAGGATTCTACTCAAGAGAAGAAATGACAGCTCGCCCTGCTAAATTTATTACCTGCACTGGAGTTGCCCTCATTTTGTTGGCAAGAAAAGCTCTTCCCTGAAGTGTAATCACACTGCTGTCACAGAGAATGATTGACGTTAGGTGGAACAGCAATTTGCTATCTAATCTTCATTGTAATTCTAACCCTGTCACTAGAGATGCTTGTTCTGATTAATGAAGTGGATAACTCATCAAAATTCCTCAGCTATTTCCCTTTTGTCAGAAAGCTCAGTGATAATTGCATCAAAATTCTCCGTCATGGAAAAATAAACAATGAATTGTAAAGAGGACAAAAATGTCAACAAGTTTACAATTTATTTTCACTGAAAGGAACTAACTGTGGTGCAACTAGTGGTCTAGGGGAGCTGGCCAAGGCTCAAATGCCAGGAAGGAAGCCACCCCACCCCTCGCCTCCAAGTAACTCCTGTTGCTCCTATTCCCAAAAGACAGACATTCTATTGCTATAAAAGGAAGCACTCCCTAACTTCTTTTCTTCCTTTTGAGGACCACTGTAGCTAGGAAAGAGACCCCACAGATGTTACAAATAGTCTGGGGTTTGGATAGAGGAGGATCTTTACCATGGCAAGATAAATTTCCAGTGGGAAGGACCAGCCCTGAATTTGGCAAGAAAAGAAGTACCTTGTGATCAATCCTATTCCTGATTTCCATAATTTTGCCCCAAAGAAAGAGAAGAAATGGTGGCATCACTCCACCCACAACCAGATACATTCCTATAGCTAATTACAGTACAGGAAATAATTCAGTTCCCAAAACACAGTGTTATGATCTGGACTTGCTGTTGGGTTCCATGGAAAAGCCCAGAAACTCAAACTTTAACATCACTGCTGTGTGAAACTTCTGTATTTAAATTTTTCTCCTTCTTCTTTTAAACTTCTTTAAAAAATAAAAAGCCCTTATTACATAAATTTAACAAACATATCCAAAAGTAGAACAAAAGAATAAATCTTCACTCTGCTTAAAAAATTATCAACATTTTGCCAATCATATTCCGTCTGTCTCCCACCACCTTTTTTTTCCCTTTGAGTATTTAAAAATAAATCCCAGACATCAGACATTATATCATTTTACCCATAAATGTGTCAATATGTACCAGTAACATAAGGAGGTTTTGTAAATTCTTCTTAATTCTGCTAAGAAGTTTCAATCAACAATATTGCTGTATTTATCTAATACTCTGTTTCACTCTAGAAGTAGTACAATTTCAGGCAGCAATTCCTTAGTCTCACCATATAGTAAATGCTTAACCAATAGATGTCTCTAGCCTCTTTAAAGAAGAATGACCTTAATACAACCCACAACCTGACTATAATTAGAATAGGGCTCCTTTCCCCACACACCCTGGACCAGTTCTCAAGACACCATTGTCTTTAGGGAAGGCCAATCTATACAGCTCCCCATTGTCTTCTCTTTCTCTTCAAGAATTTCTTCCCCACCAATATCTAGTCCCTGCCCACCCTTCTCTGCCACGGCCACACACAAACTATTCAAAGAACACAGCTTACCTCAAAATATATCAGACAAATGCTTGGTTCACTCCCAGGGTAGTCTGACAGTAAGACAATGACGTGATGTCATTTGTTCCTCACCCACTCAAGATCCTTATGAATATTCACCTCAAGTGTCTAGTATTTAGGGAAAAAGATACTCTACTCTGTAAAACTTTAGAGAACAGACTTCATTTATGCCAAAGGCCCTTTTTGCAAATTTCAAAAGCAAATTTTAATCAGTGCTTTTTCAAAAGATAAAAAAATATACATATAACCCACGTTTAAGAATAGGAACCTCTGGGGGATCTGGGTTACTCATAGGATGAGGAAAGGCAAAACAGCAGCAAAATAAACAAGTAACCTTCTTGCCCAAACAGACAGAACTGCAGTTGAAAACTTTCTAGAGTTGGCTATATAAAGTAATATATAATAATGCTTCAAATGCCTCCAAAAATGCATGCCACACATCTTTTTCATGACTTCTTTGTTTTTTCAGTTTTATTTGCAAAAAAGGTTTTCCCTTTACTTCCCTCCTCAAATATAGATACTGTTGAGAGGATGGTTGCTACGTGTCAGTTCAGTGGTGTGTAGGAAGTTCTGATAAAACCAAGATCTCTGAAAAGGAATCATGCTATATAAATGAGTTACTTAACTATAGTGTTCATCATCCTGTCAGGAAAAAATGCAAGCTTCTTTTCCATTCATCTTTATGCTTCATTGGTTTAATTTGGGGTGGGCTTTTGGAAGGCACTATGCCATAGTAAACCATCAACAATGATTTCTTTGAGTCATTATCATCTTACTTTCTAATAGAAAAATCTAACCAAATCAGCAAGTCAAAATCTCCCTCCACCTAGAAGTATAAGATTTAGGTCAGTGTCACCCTATCTTTCATTATTCTCTCCAACTTTCATAAGCAAGAAAGTTTACAGTTTCTAATCTTATTTTTAAAAAACCAAAAATGCATTATAGAATAGAGTGAAAATTAAGAAGCCCACTTTCCAAATACTGTAATAATTTCACAGTTAATCCCTTGTTGTCTCTGCTAATTAGCAGTGACACATGGGTTGCTGAATCTCCCTAAGAGATTTCACCACAAGATCAAAGAGAAACGAGGATAGGCTGGAAGTAGAACATTTTTACACAAAAACAGAAGTTTCTGATACAACGAAAAGACCTGGCAATGAAATGGGTAGGAGAAATGCAGGAAGAGTGCTGCACCTGAACTTGTATTTTGATAAGAGAGCATTCACTGTTTCTGAGACTCTTCCATTAAATAACATGGCCCAAATGAGATATTAAGATTTCATTTGGGAGAACAAATAAAATCCATAGTCAAAGCACAAAGAATTACAGGAATAAAGGAAACGAACCACAGCAACTACTAGAAATGCATTCTTTAAAGTCATCCTCCAAATGCTCTGCTCAGCTATGTTTGTTGGGTCTGTACCAATGAAACATTTTGAGGGTGCTGACAAGAGTATCCAGTTATCTAGGTGCTCAGTGGAAGTCACTCAGTTCTCATTATGCATCCATTTGTAAACTGCTAAGTATCCAAATTTCATTATCCAAGGGCAGCTTCAGTCTCCTTTAGAAACAGTCTAGGAATATGGACTGGGACCAACACAGTGAGCACAGAGGGCCTGCCTACTCCACTGGCAATTACCAGGATTGTCCAGCCAAGTCTACTTAAAAGTGTGAGGCGTCTGGTAGGTAGACTTTCACTATGTTTCAGTTATACCCATATATATTAGGGAAATCTAAATTAGAGGTTCATTACTCATTATAAATGAATAGCATTATTACACTGAAGGGCAAGGCAAAGAAAAGAACTAACCTAAGTAACTTTGGAAAATAATACTGTGACTAAATACTGTAGACTTAAAAACAAAATAACCACACAGATATTATACATTATATGTTAGTACATTTGCTTCCATAGTGGTATCTGTTAGTAATTCTGAAACTAGATTTATAGTAAACCAGGACTAGACAAATAAATAGAAAGTGCATAATGAGAACTGGATGTCTTATTGTCAGAGAAAGAAGTTACAAATCAGCAAGAGGGAAAGGCTAAACTGAACCTGGGTGCTAGATTAGCATTGAAAATATCATTATGATAAGTCCCACCATTATGTACAACTAGTATGCATTAATAAAAAATGTGAAGAAAATATCATTATAAATTCACAATTACTTAACATATAGTCAGATAGAACCAAAGTAAATTATAACTAAGATGAGGGAGAAGAATAACGTGACTCCCTGTGTTGTAAAGGTTTCAGAAGGAGCTCTTTGATTTTAACATATATACAGATATACAGACACAAATAAATGGAATGTGCATGTGGGCATGGGTTAATGTACCTAAAAACATACATTTCCTAGCCCTGTCTGCTGAGAGGGCATAGAAACAATGATACCCCAGCAGCAGTGAGTACATGGATCTTGGTGTCTAAAGACCCTTATCCAATAAAAGGTTCTGTGTAGAAGTGGACAATTCCAGGACTCGTGCCAGGAAAATAGAAGATAGACCTGAAATATCTTGTGGTGCCATAAAGAAAGGAAGCACTCAGAAAAGGATGGAAGCATGTTGAAAGGTCAAAGAAGCCAGCTGTAAGATTTTCCAATGGCCAAAGGTGGAACAACTTGAACTTTAAAGTTAACAATATTAGGGGCGGAGGTCGTGGCTCAGCGGCAGAATGCTTGCCTCGCACGTGCACGGCCCAGGTTCTATCCTCAGCACCATGTAATCATAAATGCATTGCATTGTGTACAACTAAAGTAAATAAATAAATATTTAAAAAAGTTAACAATATTAGTTTATAACTTGTAGAATAAAATAAATATGGATTAGTCTGTACTAAATAAAATGAATAAATGCATAAAAAAATAAATGGGGGAGATGGCATAGTTCCTTCTAGAAGAATTTTAATTAATAAATCTAGAATAAATGAGGGAAATACAAAGTCACCATTGACAAACACCACTTTAATAATGATTGTAGGCAGGATCCACCACTGGATGCTAAAATTAATGGATGAGCAAGTTAAGGAGGAACAAGGTATTTACATAGCTTTACAACATCTCCTACAAGACATTTATTAATTATGAAAGGGAAAATAGTAACTTTACAATGGAGAAACCCAGGAGACACATTCAACCAAGAGATCAAGGAAACATCAATAATTATGTACTCCTTGACACGATATACTGATATACAGTATCACAAGTAGTTATATGAAAAATGTATAATCTCCTTCTAAGCAGGAGACAACATCAGAAAACACAAATTGAGAGACATTCTACCAAAATACCTGACCAATTCTTTTTAAAAGTGTCACGGTCTTAAATGACAGGTAAGAGTCAATGCAGAGATACACACCTGTAATCCCAGTGTCTCAGGAAACTGAGGCAGGAGGATCACAGTTTGAGGCCAGCCTGGGCAACTTAGTGAGACCCTGTCTCAAAATAAAATAAAAAGGGATGGGGATGTAGCTCAGAGGTAGAATACCCCTGAGTTCAATTACCAGTACTGGGGAAAAAAATACAGGGTAAAAGGAACTATCATGACACACTGGAAGAAACTAAGGAATAATAATTAAATGCAAGATGGATTCATGGTTTGAGTCCTGGAACAGTAAAAAGACATCAATGGAAAAACTGGTGATATTCTCATTGGGTCAATAGTTTAATTAATGGTATCAAAATGGTATTATAACAGTGTTAATTTCCCAGTTTTGATAATTACACTATGCTTATGTAAGATTTTAACATTGAGAAAAGCTGGATGAAGGGTATTCAAGAACTCTCTGTACTATTTTGCAACTTTTCTGTATGCCAAAAATTATCTCAAAATAAAATCTTAACAATAATAAAGTATAGAAAAAAATCAAGCAGAATCTGTTGCAAAGTGGAGATAATTTATTCATGATTTGTCATTTTTCCTTTTCATATACATTGACACATCCTTTTAAAACCAAGTAATCTGTCTGAGATGGACCACTAATTCTGTAAAACTGTCTATGTGCCTAACATTCATATACAGCAGTTCCATCTAAAACATATATGACTTTTCATTTCAGTACAATTTTAAAATTAATTTTTTAGGGAACACATGTCGTATTCATCTCTCATTGGTTGGGTAACATATCATAGCACTTTTTCCTTCTGGCTTCTCAACATGGTCCCCTGAATACTAATTTCTCTCTCTATTTGCCCTTAGAATTCTTACCTATTATTATAGTAGGTCACACTAACTCCATCTGTCTAACAAAGATGCAGAAGTCAAGAGTTTTTGACAATCTTTCTTAAAATATTAATCCAAACTTTTAAGATTTTCTCCCATATTTCCCTATTTCTGAAAGCAAAACTGATCAGATTTTTTGTTGTTCAATATCTGAATAATTATGGCTTCCTACCCATCATTCCAAAATGCCATCAAATATGTCTATCTTTTTTTAAAAAAATCACTTACGCTACTTTATTTTTTTCCTCATACCTTCATTACCCATATTATATTCAAATTACTGTTATTTGTTCCTGGGGCCCCTTATAAGTCTATCCCTATACTTATCAAGATTCCTCAATAGGCCGAGCGTGGTGGCGCATGCCTGTAATCCCAGCACTTGGGAGGCTGAAGCAGGAGGATCGAAGAGTTCAAAGCCAGCCTCAGCAATGGCGAGGCACTTAGCAACTCAATGAGACCCCGTCTCTAAATAAAAATACAAAAAAGGGCTGGGGATGTGGCCCAGTGGTTGAGTGCCCCTGAGTTCAATCCCCGGTACCAAAAAAAAAAAAAAAAAAGATTCCTCAAAATCGTTCTACCATTCTCTATTATTCATGTGTTGATTTTATTAACTTTCACTGCATATCAGCAATACCTAAGGCCCTGGGGTGGGTGTTGTAGGAGATAGAAAAAAAATTGTGTGTGTGTGTGTGTGTAATATTTTTAAATTTAATTATATATTTAATTATTTTAAAAATAAATATTATTTATTTTTTTTCTCATCCAACCATCCCATTTGCAAATCTGTCAAGTAATTTATTTCATGTGAATGTAATAAGTCCCAAATTCATACTTTTATCAGATGTCCTGCATTAAAAAGAACCCAAGGAGGGTACTCAATTGCCAATGTCAAAATGGCAGTTATTTTTACAAAAAGAGAAAGCAAAAAGAAGAAAGGTAAAATAAAATGTAGACCATTAGAAAAAAAAAACAAACATTAACGTATCATTACTTTGAGATCTGACCTAGCAAAAGGCAAGTCACTTGTTCTTTTACCTTCTAAATAACCCAGCCACAATGATGTTTGAGAATATCAAGGCAGAAGTGAAACTTTCAAAAATTTCCAGAGAGCTGCCTACGTAGTTAAATGATATTTTGAAAAGGGTGATTGAGGAGAGTCCTAAATTTATCTGCCAGTTTCCTAGGATCTCACCTAGGCTCTCTATAGTATAAAAAGAATAGCTCCAGAAAGGGAGACCAGTGCACAGCTCTGTGTCCCAGGTCAGCTGGACAACAGAGAATAAATGGTGTGGGCAATTTTGGTATTTAGGATGAGTCTTTCATAGGTTTAGCGTTTACTTTATCCCATCTCTGATGGACCTTCTTGTCATTTATACTAAAGAAGGCTGAATAAGAGACGCTATAATTCCTACCTGGTGATTTTCCTTGAAAGTTTGGATTAATAATTCTTTGAGTTTCCTTTTGTTTTCTTTTGCCACTTTTTCTTCATTCAAAAGAATGTGATCACTTGGAAACATGCCTTTCTCTGGATTCTTTTGAGAATTTTCATCTTGCTTTTTCTTCTCTCTATTAATAACAATTTAAAAATACATATATGTATAATAGAATAACAATGAGTAATTACAACCTACTGTAGTCGAATAAACACTGACAATATATATTTTTAGATTTGGCTCTAAAATTATATAGTAGGGTGATTAATTCTTTACAAAATTAGATTAAATGAAACAAAAAATATTATAAATTATTTTAACAAATAGAAAGTTCTATAGATTATTTTTGTAACATTTTTATTCAGTTTATCATCAAGTCATGCTCTGATAAAAATTTGAGAGTAAACAACTACTAAGTATTCTCTAATGGAGACATGTGTTCTCTCTCTTCGTGTTAGGAGGTAAAAAGGATCCACAAGTAAAAAAGCCACTAGGCTTTTATAAGGTTTCTAGGAAGAAAATAATAAAAGAAACAAATGTTATTGAGGAAGGAGAGAATGGAGTCTATAGTAGTTCTAAAATAGCTGACTAGAGAAAAAAGTAGAATTCAATGACAAGGAAAGGCTATTAGGTAAGTAACATGAATTTCTAAACAACTTTGTTATTCATCTTTCAATCATCCTCTTTCTTACCACCACCCCTTCTATTTCTCTTCATCCAGGCCATCCCTCTTTCAGTCACCAACTCAAGAAAGCTCACAGCTATTGCTTTATTATTGGAGTGTAGTTAATTACATAGGTATGTGTGTAAAGTATATACTATGAACGATGTGGTAGAGATAGCACCTAGTCAGGAATCAGGATTCTAGGTTCTGGCTACAAACCAGCTGAAAAAACTCAGAGAAGTCATTCGGTCTTTCTGGAACTTCACTTTACAGTTGTGGAAATTCAAATGGAGAGGGATGACTGAATAGAGTCCTTCTCTCATGCCTTCTTATGTAGCATCCACAGGGCACACAATATTATGTCTTATTTCTGGTGATATTAACCTGTTTCACTTGGTTAAGGTGCATTAAATAAGTATAAAATTATTTTTCCCTTTGTAATTAATAAGTATATTGAAGGAAATACTGTAAAACTAAACAATGAAGTTCAGGATTACTTACAAATAAATTAAGAAGCCCTACAAATAATAACATCTTACTTATTCTTTCCAAATTACCAGTTCAATAATAATGTTATATTAGATGGTTAAAGGCAGGGAATAGTGGGCATTAAAGAAATACAGTTTTAATATCATGGATCTGAATTTTTAAAATATGTTTCTGTTGTTAAAGTAACATCTGCTCATTGTGAAAAATTAGAGCAGCATAAGAGCCACCCATATTTCTACCCAGAAATAAACACTGATAACAGGTCAGTCCTGCTTCATTGTGCAATAATGATTTAATCATTTCTCTAATATTTATTAATGTCTGTTATTATAATTAATATTATTTTAATTATCTTCATAAACAAATCTTTGGACTTTAGATTATTGTCTTGTACTGGAATTTCCAGGTCAAGGGATAATACCATTTTTATGGTATCCTGTTTATTGCCAAATTGCTTTCTGGAAAGTTTAAATCAGTTCATCCACCTAGAAGTAGAGGATATTATCTTTCTTACTATAATGATGGGTAAGCTTTTAACTTTTCTAAGAAATGACTGGTCAATGAATATTTGTGGAGCACCCATTGTGAACAGAGCACCCTGCTACCATTGAGTGTTACTTGTTTTCACAATTTATTTTAGGTCAGCCTAGTTTTTCCAGGGCTTGGGCGCAATCTAAAAAGCAGGGTTGACCTTAGAAAGAACTCACTAAAACACTGGTGATTGCTTTCTGAAAGGAATAGCATCTGGAGGAGGCCTGAGTCTGGCACTTGAAGGAGCAAAGTGCACGTCCACTGCTGAGCTGGTTTAAATTGGGTAGAAGGAGAGCAATCAAGAACACTGGGGGGGCGGGAAAGCTGTGTAGGCTGATGGGGTGGAAGGATTATCTAATAGGTCTTTCTGGCCTCTCAGTTTGAGTAGGCAGGCACTTTAGTCACGTTGTTCCAAGACTTCAGCAGTTCATGCATCAGTGTTATTTCTCAGAATAAATACATCCATTATTTCACTTACTGAAGTTCATTTTCTGCATGAGGATGGATAATAGTACTATATCCTGTGAGGATTATTTTCATTTTCCTCTTATTCAGATATTCTTTTTCTTTATCAGTGATAGTACGGCAATGGTGACTTTCTGTATGTTTATCAGAAAATAAGGTGCTAACACAATGCACAGTAGGAAAGACACAATTACTGAACATTCATATAGCATAAAGAAACATGTTCAACCTTAAAGGTATTATGCAACCAAAGAAATGCAAACTAATCCAACGCCTACTGAAAGTATGAAAGTATTGAAAGTGAGATACTCCCCAGGACTGAGAAGTGTGGTAAACTGCCCCACTGCCAGTAAATGAATAAGTACAACCCATTTGAAAGCAATTTGGCAATGTTTCAAGAGCCATAAAAATATCTATACCTTTTAACTCACTAATGACATTCCTAAGACTGTAATTCAAAAGAATTTAAAAAATCTTCAGGCTAAGGATGCTCATTGCAATACTATATTGATGAAAAATCTAAATAGCCAACATGCTTAGCAGTATGAGGAGGAGGTCACTGGGCAGGAGGTCATTATATAAAGGATGGTATAGGACCTCAATGGAGTAATATACAACCCTCAGGACTCCAGACAATATTTTGGTTTTTTTTTTTTTTTTTTTTTTTTGGTACCAGGGATTGAACTCAGGGGCACTCGACCACTGGACCACATTCCCAGCCCTTTTTTATATTTTATTAGAGACAGGGTCTCACTGAGTTGCTAGGTGCCTTGCCATTGCTGAGGCTGGCTTTGAACTCGTGATCCTCCTGCCTCAGCCTCCCAAGTGCTGGGATTATAGGCGTGCACCACCGCGCCTGGCTCAGACAATGTTTTAATCCCAGCAGGATAACAACTTAAATGTACTTTACAGTTGTAATTAAGTATGCAACAGGGCCAAGACTAGGAGGAAACACAGAAAAATAAAATTAGTTCATTTGTTAAGATGATATAATAGATTATATAATGGGATTTCTGTCTGTCTGTTTCTCTCCCTCTCTCTTGGTAGTACTGGGGAATGAACCCAGGTCCTCGTTCACACCAGGTCCCCAGCCCATGTGATTTTTCTTTTTTGTTATGTTATTGCAGTGTCTGTACATTTTACAAACTTCAGAGTACTCCCAAAATCACTCCTTAGACAGACAACCTCCACACTGCTTATCAGGTTGGCTTACATTTTCCACGCTTCCTCCACAGTGCGTCTCCTCTCAAGTATCTCCCTCCGGAGCTTCACCATCTCCCTTTGGATGTCCTCCTTCTCTTTCTTGGCCTCCAGAGCTTTCCTTCTCTTTTCTTCTTGCACCAGATACTGAGCCTCCAGGAAGGCTGATTTTTTCAGGGCCTTTTCAATTCTCTGGTATTCTAGTTCTTTCTCACGTCTTAAGCGATTTTCTTTTACCTTAGAATACAACAAGGGTAAAATGAAGCCCTTTCAAATAGAAGGGAGCTGCAAAATCAGAATACATTTTGAAGTTCAGAGTACAACTGGTTTGAAATATTCTGGCTCAGAGTCCTGCTGCTTATTGGTGGAATAGGAGGAATTGATTTGTTTACTGGAAAAAGTTTTACATGAAGTCAAATGAAGAGAAGAAGCTTCTCAAACCATTGATCTGCAGCATGGAAAACCTGGGTCTACTGGGTCAGATTCCAAGTTCTGTATTCTTATTCAGAAATGTCTCCCACTCATATTCAAGGTGCACATGACTGCTTTTTATTTAGGCTCTGTCTGCATTCTAATTATAGCTCAAGAAAGACAAGGTGTATTCTTTAGAGGTTATATTGTGAAATATAGAACAGTGATTTATTGCCTTAGGTAACACTACAACTCTTTATTAATTTCCATTATTATTTAAATACACCAGTGATTCTGGGCCAAAAACATGAACTTTGCACATATTCTAAATAAGCATATTCACTTTTTTCAAATCTATCACTTCTTTGGATGATTGACTAGTTATGAATTAAGGAATGGTCTTTTCCATCCTGCTTCACTTATCTTACTCTCCAGTTGTGATAAGACTTCTAGACAATGGCCGTATAGCTTACTGAACCTTCTCTCCTCCTTTTTGTCATACATTCAAACCAGAATTGTATTTGGACCTATTTCTCCAACATCACCAGTGCAGATTAGGCATAACTTACTGGTTTAAACCATTGTTTTTCAAATTTGGCAACCAGAAATTCAGTGTTATAAAAAGATTGCACACATATATACAAATTCCAGTTCAGCCTTAGTCCTGCACAAATGACTTGGTCATTCTGATTCTCTGAAGCTTCTTCAAAAAGTGTTGAGATAGTCTTTTCCCCTATTTTCACCTACTATTGACTTTGGAAAAAGGAAAGTTCCCACATGCCTTTCTAATTCAAAACAGCTGAACTAGATTTAATTCCGATCTGTCCTCCTTTTCAAATTATAATCACAAAATGAGTGAATTTCAGTTGTCTAGAAAAGAATTATCCTTATAATATTCACCAGAATATTCATGATAATATATTAATGTCACTTCAAAAATCAAATTAAAGCAAATGCAATCTACATATTTATAATAGGAAATACCATGTTCAAACTGATAAAGTTTAGTTTAACACTCTTTTGGTCAAAATCAATTACGCTAATTTAGGTTATTTCTTAAATAAATTGTTTCCTAACCTCAGTTTATGAGAATTATTTTTCTTCTGAAGTTCTTATATTTTATTTTTATTCTTTCTAACCAAACCACAGATGGCACCCTTTTTCATAATAAAGCCTAAATCTTTATTTAAGCTTATTAAATGTGTTACACAAAGACTGCTTCCTGTTATCCATTTTAATTTTGTTTTTCCCTCCCACCTGCTTATGTCTCATCTCCATGGTAAGACGAGGATCCTTCTGCTGCTTCTTGTCTTGGTTTTCCTTCATTCCAAGATCTTCCAACATCCCAGAATCCACCACTTCTCTATGGAGCAGATGGTCTATAAATTTTTGAACAGTGGTACTTTCCTCTTCTTCCTCCAAATAACCACATAAATCTGGGGAAAACAGAACAACAAAGAGATAAATTTTTAAAAACTAACTTATATTCATACTTATATAAAGAATCCTGAAAACATACAAAGCCCAAGTGTTCAATAAAGAGTAAATGAGAATGCCAATTGGATGAGTAAAGACCTCAGCAATTATCTCCAATTCAAGTAAGAGGAAATAGCTCCACTTATCAGAAATTACTCTCACCCAAGTCAGTAAAGACTTCTTCACAGCCAAATCTACAAGATACTTCAATCTAAATAACCTCGAGAACTCCACCACTAAAGAAGTAAAAAGCTTTATAAAGGTGGTATAATTGACTACAATATATAAGAAATACCTAAAGTCTACAATAAATTTTGACGTATGTATTTCTCAATAAAACCATCACCATAATCAAGATAATGAATGTGTCCATTACCCCACAAAATCTTCTATGATCTGAAATCTTTTTCTCTCCTTCCTATGCCCTCTGTCCTGCTTCAAGTAAGCACAGACCTGCCTTCTGTCAAAAAAAAAAAAAAAAAAAAAAAAAAGTTCACACTATCTAGAATTTTATTTAGGTTAAGCCACACCCTATGCACTCTCTTTTTAGTCTGGCTTCCTTCACTCAGCACAATTATTTAGGAGATTTATCCATTTGGTATGCATCAGTAGTTTATTAGTTTTTATTGCTGAGTAATACAGTATTCCACTGTATGGATATATAACAACTTGGTCATCATTCCTCTGTTGATGGACATTTGAATTGTTTCCAGATTTGGACTATTAGAAATATAGCCGTTAGGAGCATTTATATACTAGCTTTTGTATGAACACGGTCTTTCTTCTATTGGGAAAATGCCTAGAAGTCTGATGGGTGGATTACATGATATGTATATGCTTAACTTTTCAAACCGTTGTCCAAGCAGATTTTCATTCCCACCAGCAATGTGGAAGTATTCTAGTTCCTCTGCATTCTTACTTGGCATGGCCTGTCTTTTAACTTTAAAACATTTTAATAGATATGTAGTGGTAATGGATTATACTTTTAAAATGCATTTCCCTAATGATTAATAATACTAACATCTTCCTTGTTAATTTTTGTTGTTGTTGTTGTTATATACTTTATTGACAGTAGGGGTATAGAATTCTCCACTTATTATTGTTGAATTTTCTCCTTCTTCCTTCAGTTTTGTCAGTTTTGCTTCATCCATTTTGGGACTCTCCTCTCAGGCATATATGTTTGCAATTATGTTTCCTTGGTGGATTGACCTTTTATCATTATAAAATGTACTTTTTGTCTTTAGGAACAATCTCTTGTTTAAAAGTCTATTTCCTGCCCCACCTCCATATTAGTATAGCCAATCCAGTTCTCTTTTGGTTACTATTTGCATAGTACATCTTTTTTCATCCTTCTATTTCAACTTATCTGGCTCTTGAGTCTAAAGCATGCCTCTTGTAGATAGGATATAGTTATGTCATATATTTTTAATCCATTCTGCCAATCTCTGCCTTTGGACCAGAGTGTTTAAATCTGTTTATATTTAATGTATTTCTGATAAAGTGGGTTTACATTTATCCTTTCAGCCCTTGTTTTCTGTATTATGTAAGTGTTCTTTATCAGTTTGGGGGATTTCCCTTCTATTACTAGAGTGCTAAAAATTTTAATCAAGAATGGATGTAGAGGGGCTGGGATTGTGGCTCAGCGGCAGAGCGCTCGCCTTGCACGTGCACGGCCCGGGTTCGATCCTCAGCACCACATAAACATAAATGCATTGCATTGTGTACAACTAAAGTAAATAAATAAAATATTTAAAAAAAAGAATGGATGTAGATTTTGTCAAGTGCCTATTCTGTGTCTACAGCTGTAATTGGAAGTTAAAAATTAGTACTTTTGGTAAACATCCTTTTTAATGGTTACAAAGTATTTTGTTCAATATTTTGAGAAAAAAAAAAACCCTCTACAGAATAAGATAATTGAAACTTAGTATGATACTCAATGATAACAGACAATCTGAGTAAAGGGATATAAGTAGATCTATTAGCATAATATCAAAGGAATCAATAATTTCACTATATTATATGACTCTGATACCCTAGCTGGAGATTTTGTAGAGTTCTAAACAAAGCAAATAGTGCCAGGTACTTCTCCAAGGATGTTTGCTTCAGGAACGGGAAGCTGCCCCTTAGCATCACCATGCCTACCCACTATAATCAGGGAAGAAAACCTTAGACCCTTGAGTACATTTAAGGAATTCTCATGAGTTGGCTATGTGACATGTCTAACACTAGCTTTGAACAAAATAGTAGAGAAAGAAAAAGACCTAGAAGATACCCCCCTTATAAGTGATAACTAATATATAAGAATTTTGTAGCCAGGCATGGTAGTACATGCCTGTAGTCACAGGGACTCAGGAGACTGAGACAGGAAGATCACAAGTTTGAGTCCAACTTAGTGAGGCCCTCAGAAACTTTACTGAGACCCTGTTTCAAAAAAACAAAAAACAAACAAAAAATGGGCTGGGGATGTGACTCAGTGGTTAAGTGCTCTTGGTTTCAATCCCTGATACCAAGAGAGAGGAAAAAAGAAGAATTTGTGACATAAAATAATATATGAATGCTTAAATGTAGTCTCCACTGAAGTAAGTAGTCATGATATAGGAGTAAGAGATACTTTTAATTGCTATTATAATCATAAGCAAAATCATAAATAATGGAATATTTTGTTTGTTTTGTTTTACAGAACAGGGGATAGAACCTGTGGCACTCTATCACTGAGTTATATCCCCAGCCCTTTTTTTTTTTTTAATTTTTTTTTTTTATTTTGAGACAGGGTCTTACTAAGTTATCTAGGCTGGACTTGAAATTGCAATCCTCTTACCTCAGCTCCCCAAGTAGCTGGGATAGAGGAATACACCACCATGCCCAGCAAATAACAGAATATTTTAATTTTTTAAAAATACCATGAATTTACTGAGGATATAGCATAAGAACTTTACATTCAATCAAGAAAAATTAAAGCTAATAATAAAACACAGAAAAGTAGAATGACATTGTTTGTTATTCAAAATAGTTTAAAAGACTTCTTAGACAATTGATTAATGTTAAAGCTTAGAACAATTAGATAAGGTCTTACCATCAAACTTGTCATATTTCAAATGGCCACTGGCTTCTGGCATAGCAGAGCTACTTGTGACAGTGTTTTTAGCATCACCTTCTCCATCACTTGCTAATTCCTGCATAAGTTTGGTGTCTAACCAGTCATTGACCAGCTCCTGAGCTATCAATAAAATAAAACATCTTTTAAATATTTCAGTTACTTCAGAGAATTTCTTTATTCACTATTATTATTTATTAAATAAATATCACATAACTGTCACGTGTCTAGTACTGTTCTAGATGCTGAGAATATAGCAATGAATAAAACCGAAAAAATAAACCTTACACTATGAAGCTTATCTTCCAACCAGGGAAGATAATAGGTAGAGAGTGGTGAGAAGAAAGAAGAGAAGAGAGAAACAAAACGAAGCAGGGCAGGAAATAAAAGATGGTATTATAGTTTTAAATTGGGTGGTCAAAGAAGGCCTCAATGTGAAGTAGATATTTGAGCGAAGAAGAGAAGGAAGTGAGGAGTGAGCCATATGGATGCACAGGGGAAGAATATACTATGCAGAGAGAAAGCAAGTGCAAAGGTCTTATAGCAGGAGTGTCTAGAGTGTTGGAGAAATAGCAAGGAGACAGACCGTTGGGGCTGAAGGACAGTGAGTGAGTGAGAGAACAGTAGGCGATGAGACAGAAGAGGAAATGTGTGGATCAGGTTGGAGTAATGGTTATCAACTGGGGAAGATCTCCACCCAGCCCCCAGTCCCCACCATGGAGACATGGAAATGTCTAGAGTCATTTTGGGTTGTAACAATTAGAGGAAGTTGACACTAACATCTAGTGGACAGAGGTCAGGGATACTGCTAAACATCCTACAAGTCAAGGGATAACCCCCAACAACAAAAATTCTCTAACCCAAAATGTCAATGGTCTGTAGGCTGAATCCCTTTGCTTACAGTCTTCACATTTCTAGGTTTCTTGGATCATATTCTTAGTGTAATGAGGAGCCACAGGAGGGTTGTGAGCAAAGAGGTGACAAATTTTAAGAGGATAACTTTGACTACTTTGTTTATCATAAAATAGACTATACGATACAAGCACAGAAGGAGGGGTGCCAACTGGGAAATGAATGCAATAGTCCAGCCTGGACTTGGAGTGAAGGAATTACAAATGGTCAGATTCTACAAAAATAATGTTTTAAGGAAGAGCTGATATGACTTCCTGAGGGTCTGAACAGGAGATGTGAGAAAAAAGAAACCCACAGATTTTATTTGGCTTTAGCAATTGAAAGATGGAGATGCTGTTTACTGAGATGGGGAAGGACAAGGGACCAGAAAGTTTAGGGGGAAGATTCAGTCTTCGACATGTTATGTTTCAAATGCTTATGAGAGGGGCTAGGGATGTAGTTTAGTGGTAGAGCACTCGCCTAGCATGTGCGAGGCCCTGGGTTCAATCCCTAGCACTTGTGAAAAGAAAAAGTTAAGCAGATGCTCATGAGACATCTAAATAGGAATGTCAACTAGGTATTGGTGATAATGTTCTGGATTTCAGGGGAGAGATCCAAGCTGAAGAAATAAATGTGGGAGTTGTCAGCCTACAGATGGCATTTAAAGCCACAGACAATACTAAAGGAGGAAGGTAGAGAGAGCAGCTTCAAGAACCCAGCCTTGGGGAAGGCCACTATTTAGGGCTTGAAGGGAGAAGATGGAGCAGGAAAGCTGAATAGGAAGGAGAGGCCATTGAGGTAGGATGAAAACTAAACACCAACTTCCATTTGAAATGTCTTCTTTGGCACAGCTCGTCTGTGTAGGGAATAGAGATTTCACAAAAGGAAAACATCTACTTTTGTATTACCTTCATTGCTGTTATTATTCTTATCTCATAGCTCTTAGGGAATGGGGTATTTCTCTATATTAACTGATACCAAGAGGTATTTAACATAGATATAATAGGAAAAAATCAGAGTTCAACAGCATACCCCTGACCCTTATCAGGAGTTTAATTTTCTACAGTTTTGGTTTCTTGTGCTCAACCATGGTACAAAAATATTAAATGGACAATTCCAGAAATAAAATGCACAGCATGATAAAGTCTTGTGCCATCCTGCTCCATCCAACCTAGGATGTAAGTCACCCTTGTCCAGCATATCCACACTGGGTACACTACCTGCCTTTTAGTCATTTAGCTGCTATCTCATTTATCAGATTGTTTACCATGATACCACAGTACTTGTGTTCAAGTAATTCCCAGGCAGTAGCCTAATGCTACGTCACAATGCCTACGTCATTCACCTTGCTTCACTTCATCATGTGGGCATTGTATCATCTCACTTTACTAGATGGGGTATTTTAAGAGAGGGAGGTCACATTCACATAACCTTCATTACAGTATAGCTATGATCCTTCTATTTTATTATTATTGTTGTTGTTGTTAATCTATTACTGTTCCTAATTTATAAATAAAATATTATCATAAATGGCATGCATAAGGTTCAGTACTATCCCTAGTTTCAGGCATCCACTGGGGGTTCTTGGAATGTATCCACTATGGATACAGAGGTAAGGAGGGAGGAATACCATAGTAGAAACTAAGTGTAACAAAAATGCTAGCAACAAAAACTATTAGCTTTCAGAGGAAGGTAGAGAAAGGGAGCAGATATTTATTAACTCTTGGGTATAATAATTCAGGCATTTATATGTATAATAATTTATATGTAAAATAATTTGGATCTACCAAGGGTCATTCACTGGCAATTAAGGGTTTACTATTACCCCTAAAAGAACAAAGAAAGAAAACTTCCCTTGGAGGATTAAGCTATAGAAACCCCTCGTGTTGGATCAGAGGAGGGGCTTACAGGTTACTTCTAAGCAGTTTCTCAAATGATGCGCCTCACAACATTAGTTCTTGTACAACATATTATTGTAGAATATTTAGTTGATAGGAGAAAAAAATGAGTAAATCTTTGAAAACCATGTTCTCTCCATAAACTACTACAGTGAATCACTAGTTTCTCAGGATGTTAATAGCTACTTCAGGATTAAAGGAGGTTTATGGTCTAGAAAGTTTTTTTAACCATAGGACTTTAGGGAACCCTTAGTAGGCTCACATATATTTTGTATTCCTATTGGCAGAATGGGAGGTAGGCGAGAAAGACACAGCCCTGGCAATTTCACAATCTCCTTTTTTCTATGTCTAGTACTACTGAAACCACCCAAGACCAATCACCACTGCTGCTCACCCCAGACCACTGCAAGAGCTTCCCACTGGTTACTTTTCTGTCTTGTTCATCCCATAATCCATTCTTCATACATTTAAAAAACTGTCCTAAAAGATCTTTGCTCCATTCTATCATACTCAATGAAATCTAAATTCTTTCCTGAGGCCTATAATATCCTATGTGATATGTATTCTGCTCATTCCTTCAAGATCATATGTGCTGGGAGGCCCCAGCCACACAGGTCTTCCCTGAGTTCCTCACCTACACCAAGCCTTTCTATACTTTAAGCTCCCAAGGTCACCTTTCCCTCTGCCAGGGAAGCACTTTTTCCCCATTGTGGCTCCTTGTTATTCAGATCCAAACTTGACTGACTTATCAGTTCCTAATGATTTGTTTTTCATTTTCTTTATTCCCACATTAGAATGTACATGCCATGAAAGAAAGGGCTTTGCTTCCCTTGTTCATAACCAGTACTTCCAGTACCTAAAATCTTATGTGGTGTAGAGTAAGAATCATATATATAGGTGTTGGGTAAATGAAGAAATAAACTAAACAGTTGGAGACATATACAATCCAAACAGAAGTTGGCTTGGAGGACATCATACTTGGACTTCCCTCCTACCTCAACAGTCTCTCCTTCACAGTAGCCTTTGCTGGTTCTTCCTGATCCCTCAAATCAAGAAGAACCAGCAAAGTAGTTCCTTAGAGCATTATTAATTAAGATACAAAACTCCAAATAAAGGGATCTTTGGGGGACTTTTGGGAAGCACAGAAGTTAGACTTTTAGGTCTTTTCATAAGGCACAAAACTGGTTTTATTAACTAGTGGTCGAATTATCAATAAGGCCACATCAGTGCCATAGGACAAATACAACACTTACTAGTTAACTATGAAAAAATGCCTCTGAATGTGGCTGTTTCTATTTCATGAAACAAAATGGACTTTAAATATGCCGTTACATATAATTATAACAGGGTTAATCTCAGAGTAAATTAGCTTCAAGGCAGTAGAAAGAAACAAAACTTAGGAATAAGAATAAGAAAAGCTTCCAGTCTTTACTTTGACATGCATTATAGGATATGCTTTAAAAACTGTTAACATCACAGCAAAAAAAAAATACATTCTCTCACCTTCTGTGTAGACTTCATCGTGATCTTCTATTTGCTCAGATATTTCCAAATCTATCATTTGGTCCCGGAGCCTTCCAGGTAACTGTGAATTTCTGGCTGAAAATGCATTCAAAACTGCAAATTCTGAGGCTTTCTCCACTCTCTTCAGTATAACAGAAAATAGTCCATTAAGATGATAGTAACCTTGTTCAGGGTTAGAGAATGTCTCTCTTACTCAACTGATTTTCTACCTACTTCTCAGATTCTTTCATTTTTTGATTTTTGACAAAATTCTGAGGTTTAAACATCTACACCAAATAATTTTTACTTCCATGTGTGACATTGAATTAATTGCAGCATTTTATCAAGGTATAACAGATGTTCACAATGTTTATATAAAAATGTATTTAAGCTTTAGATAATTTTTGTTTAGGGCATTAGTAATGAGATACTGAGACCTGGATGTTTTATTTTAAATAAAAAATATAATATTGTATTAGTTTCCCTACCACTGAGACTTGCGTATGAATATGGACCAGAGACTAAGTAACTACAATATTCTCAAATTACTGCTCCTGAAAGGAACCTACTATCATATATTAGGCAAACCACAGGTTCAATAAAATTGAGATAAACAGTCATAAAACCATAGTCATCCAGAATATTTAATAAACAGTGAGAGTTTAATAAAAACATGACCAAATTCATGGGTTTCGGGAAGGGAATGGTGGAAGTGGGCAAACTTCTTTGGCATCTGGACTTATGTGTACAGTACAAAATAAGTTATTTTATTACTAACCCATGACATTCCCTCTTCCCAAGAACCTGCTTCCCCTATGCTTATTGTGCTCACAGTCTTCCAACTCAGGGAGTGATAACTCCTTTCTTTTAGTTCTTAAGGGGAAAACTTTAGAGTCTTCCTTAAACCAATCCCTACCCTCCTCCTCCTCTTCCTTCTTCTCTCTCTCTCTCCCTCACTTCCCCTCTATACCTCTCCTGTTTTCCCCTCTCCCCATCCTCAGACAATATGTCAAGAAAACTGTGGGCTCTATTTTCAAAATATATCCAAAATCTGATCCATCCCCGTCACTTCCACTGCTACCACCTGGGTCGAAGCCCAACTTCCTGACAGATTTTCTGGAACAGCCTCTGACCACAGCAGTGAGTGATCATTTAAAACGAAAGCCATATCATGCCAATAACACCACTCAAACCCTGTCAATGGCTCCCTATCTCAATCAGAATAAAGTCAAATCCTTACAATGTGCTTCAATGTCCTGGGCCCTTTGGGAGCTCTCTAACTTCACCACCTACTCACTCTGCTTCAACCACACCAAGTGTGTTATAGCTCAAGTCTTCTGTACTTAATCCCCTCTGCATGCACAACTCTCCCACACATATCCCTATGACTCCTTCACCTCCTCAAATCTTTGCTCAAACATCACCTTCTCAGTAAAGGCCCTCTCTGCCCACCATATGTGAAATTGTAACCACCTTCCTTTGCTCTCCTTCTTTATGGGGATTTTCACTTTACACATTTTTTTTTAAAGAGAGGTGACAAATTTTTTTTTAATATTTATTTATTTTAGTCGCATACAATGCCCTCGTTTTTACGTGGTGCTGAGGATCAAACCCAGGCTGCACACATGCTAGGCGAGCGCTCTGCCGCTGAGCCACAACCCCAGCCCCTACACATATTTTCTCATGTACTGTCTCCTCCAAGCAGAACACTGGCAGAGGTTGTTTTTTCTTTCGCATGTGTACCCCTAGCAGCCAGAATAGTGCTTGGCACTTAACAGGTGCCCAATAAATGTTTGCTGAAGGAATGAATAGACGAAAGATTAATTTTTAAAAGATGCACTTTCCCCTATTATGCTTTCACCGGGCCTATTTTGAAAATAGCTTTCCCCCCTTACCCTGGGTGATAAAACTAGGAGTGCCTCTACAAAAACTTGCCAGGGGTTTAAGTGTCTCATTCTCATGTTTCATGTATTAGGTTCAAGTTAGAAGCAGAGAAATAAAGTTTAAAAGTTGAGGGCAATTTGGAAAAGATGTAGAAAATAGAACTATAGGAAAAGCTATGAACCAGAAGAAAATGTGATTTCATCAGAGTTAAAGTTAAGGAAATATCATTCACTCCTTACAAGATCACTCTGTAGAGACCCGTTTGCCCCCATTATTTCTTTTACCAATTTGTGTTGGTGGTATATGTACTTTATTGAATTTATAGTTGGTATAGTATTTCCCTTTAGGTTATTAAATTCTAAGACAGCAAGATGAATTTCACATATACTGTATGCTTGTATATACACGTATATGTAAACATTATACAAATAAATTGATCAACTTCAGTTTTTTTAAACTGATACCCACAGAAGTTAATGATAAAAACAGATTTTTTTAGATCTGACTTAGTTCTTAAGGCTATGAATAAAATAATTACCTAAGATGTGATTTTTCATCTGGGTTGGAATTTGTGTAGACTCTTAATAGAGGAGGGTAGAGAGCTTGGAAGATAAGGGAAGGAAGACTATACTTTGTACTAAAGAAAGTCTGGTAAAGGGAGTAAAGAGAAATGTTTGCTTGGTTTTAAGAAAGGATATCACTTAAAATAAAGATTTATATCATTGCCTACTAGATGATACTAAAGATTAGAAATAATCTGGTTTTTGTCTTAAAATATTATGTTTTTTTTTTTTCAAAATAAATGTGTAAGAGTTAGGAGAGACCTATCTTATACTCCAATAAAACACACTGTGTCAAAATAACATCTTACTCTTTCAGCAAGTCCAGATTGAAGGCTAGCTCTGTTCCCAGTACTATAATGGGTATTAAGGGGAAAATGAACATAGGTTTCTGTACTTAAAAAGTTCATGTCTTTGTTTTTGGTTGCATATGCCATGTGTACAACAAACAACTCACAATAAACAACAGTTCTAAAGCAAGACAGAGTGATTTAAAAGAGCCGAATACTTTCAAAAGTTTATTACTCAGTAGCTACGTTACACATGAGCATGTGATCTATAAAGAAACTGTCTCAGTTATTCCTGCAATCTATATGTGTGTCTTGTATCTCCTGGATCATTATGGAGGGCAGAAACGGTAGCTAAAATGTGGTCCTTCATTTCCTCCAGACCAGGTGGTACAAACACGAGTTTTCTAATATAAGCCCACATGCATATAGCATGCTCATTCAGAATAGTTTTGTAAAAGATTTCAAAAGCACCCAATTCTCTATTAATCCCTTCATACAAAAACAAATTCTTGATGCTGTATCAATAAATGTGTATACAGATGCCAAAAAAAAAAAAAAAAAAAAACCCAAAAATCCAAGGGAAAGAGTATTGAAGAATGGGATTATATGGTTGAGGTGAGTGAGGGGGTTTTATTCACTGAGAGGGACATCTCAAGCTGAGCTTTAAGGGAATAATCTAGACTACCTCTCAGAGAGGACATACTCCAGGCTGAGGGAGCAGCATGAGTCAAAGCAGAAGGAACCCCTACTTGATGGAGGGCAAGGAGAATGGCCTGACAGGAGCAGGAGTCACACAGAGTACCAGTATAGGGGCTGTTTCAGGTAAACTGATATTATAGGTTGATTGACAGAGGGCCTTAAATGCCCATCTGGGATTTAGTTTCATATGATGGTACACAGAATCAACAAAGGCTCTAGAGTATAGAACTGACTGGTGAAAATGTTTGGAAAGTTCAATCAGGTAGCAGAATGCACTAGAGTAAGACGGGTCAGTCTATCCACTCCGGATGAAGATAATTGTAAATCACAGCTTGTTGTATTTTGGGTGAGCTGCCATAGGATTCAGTACTAACCAAGCATCTGTCGGATTCTAAGTGATTTCAAGACTTCCCTGAGGATGACTCACTAATATATCAGTTTCAAGGTTTGCTAGATTTTCTGTATTTCAACAGCCTTCCCTTTGATTCCACTTTAGTAACCCTCTAACAGTCAACCTGAACCATGTTGCACAGAATTTTTCATTTCTTGACCCAAACTCTGACATCAACCTCCTAACCATTTCCTCCAACATCAACCTCCTAACCATTTCCCTGCTTCACTCCCTGTGCTCCCACGACATTGATACTGTACCTGACCAAGTGTTCCAATCTCTGTGTTCCTCTCAATCTATAAATCTGTTTATGGATCCCCTTCCCTTCCTACTCAGCATGGCTATTCAGCTAATATCCTACATTATTCTCAAATTTCTGTTCCTTTGTGTTTGCAATGAAAACCTCCAAGCCAAGATCAATCTGATTTATCAATTTTTGGTACCATGAAAAATTGTGGTTACCTTCTTCACTCATGTCCATATTGCTGCTGGGAAATCTTCCTTTTCCTCTGAAGAGAGGTCTGTCTCAGTCTTCTTGATCGTTTACACTCTTTCCATATACACCCACCTCTTTCCATGGAACAAAACCTCTGCTAATTTTAAAAGGGTAGTCCCCTCAAGTGGATTTGAAAGTCTTAGTTCCAGAGGTTATAACTACTTGGGTTACACCCAGAGTTGGGATATATTAGGGGGAAAAATCAGAAAAGAAGAAACTGGACAGTTTCTTCCAGTAGTAAGAGAAGCAGGGGAAAATAGTGCTACAAAAAAAGATAATAGAAGAAAAAAGTGATAACTACCAAATGAAGTTTGTAAAAATTTGAGGTCTATCAAGAGACTGCTGAATTTGGTCAGGAAGTCATTTACAACAACAGTTTTTGTGGAATGGAAACTGAACAAAGAAATGGAAACTGAAAGAAAATAATTGTAGACATGAGAGAAAAATAAAAATACAAAGGCAAGGAGTCCAGACTATACATCTAAAAACATTAGATAGGAAAATAAAATCACTCAGCAATCAGAATGAAATTCAGGGTCAAGTAAGGACTTATTGATTTTTTTTTCAGGATGGGAGATTTGAGGACATAATGGAGAAAAAGTCACTGCAGAAGTTATAGAGGAATGATAAAAATTGGAGTCAAGTTGGCTGACAATTGTATGAAAGAGGAAAATGATATTGACAAGACAGAGTAGCATTTTATCCTCCCAATTTAGCTAAATCTTTCTCTCTAGAAGAGAAAGTTACTAGCTGTGTGACAAAGCCATGCAGGGGCCTGGCACTGGGCCTGTCAACACTGACATACAAGCTAGACTTACTAGATGTTAAATGGTATTCTCAGAGGCTAAGTAGCCTTCATGATGGTGAATCTATTGTAGTTGTCTTCTGAGTCAGGCTTTCTTCAGTAGTGAGGAAGCATTCCCTAGTCCCATCTATATTAATGCCACCCACCACGTGCTTCCATTACATCCTTAACTCTACTCAACTTGAGGAAGGTTGTTTGTGTCCCAGTGGACTATAAACTCTGGGTAGGCAAGGACTATACTTGCCAAGTATCCTGTTTTAGCTCCAGCACCAAACTCAGTGGACTAGTACTTAGTAGGCATTTAATAAATACCAATCAAATAACTAAATGGATAAAATTATTACTTCTGGCCTAGGTTCCATCTGCCCTGGTGCTCACAAGGCATGCCAATTTATGTAAATAATAACTCTTCAAAGTACTATCAAGCAGAAGGATATTTTCTCAGGAAAATAATGCACAATTTGAACTATGTGGTACACAAATGAACTGATTAGCAAGTTGACAACCCAACACTCGGAGGCATGTACTTGATGTGGTTTAAGGGCACTTTCAACATACATGGTATCTGGATTCAAAAAAAATACATTTCAGGACTAGAAGAGATCTCCAAGGATTTCTAAACCATCCTCTCTCACTAAATATTCAAACATATTCTTAGTAGCCTAATATAGTAAATGACCTTCCCAGGTCAGGTCATTTAGGATCACTATATTTTTGGATCACTCTAGACATTAGCAAATTCTTGTGATACCTAGCTTTCACCCACAAGTTCCCTGTGTCAATGAACTACAGTACAGTCTTGGCAGCACCTAAGGAAGACACAAGGCTTCTCCTTCCCTGCTCTTTTAATCCCCTTCATGTGATACCCATGGTATTTGAAAGGGCATATTTATACATCTGTTTTCTCATTATTCATGCTTAAATGCTTTTATGAGAAGCAACAGAGTAACAAAAAATACTAAAAAGTATAAAATTAAGGCAACATATATAACCACATGGAATAAAAATAGTCAAACATGTGCAAAGTATTTCTTTTCCATCTAATTATACCTGACTCTCAATTCTCTTCCTATCCTAATTTTGAAATATCCTTACCTTAATCCAGTGTTCCATATTGTCAGGATCAAAAGCAGGCTGCAGAAAATATATACAGAATATTAATGCACAGCAATATCTTTACTAACTTGGTCATTTTATCTGTTTTTATGACTAAAGCATGTGGAAGTGTATCCTTTATTCTTTCTTTCCCCAAAGTATTTCATTAAAAAGTTCAGCACTGATTAAAAATAAAAGAACACAAATAACAGTACAGGAAGAAACATGAAGCCTTCTCTGGGACATTGTCTATTTTTATTTCTTGTCTATCCTACCTTGAGATTTGGATTTAATTTGTCTGGGTAAGGCCCAGATATCAGTATTTTTTTTTTAAAGGTCCCAGAGTTAGTTAGGAGTCAAAATGTAGAAATGCTACATATAATACTGTTCATAAAAATTCAAACAAGTGCTAATTAATTAGTCAGGCTATCCAAGTAATTTTCTGCTGGGAGAAGGGCATGATATCCTCCTTCTTCTTTTTAGGAGTGGCCTGGAGCCAGAGACTTTCCTGTGTTACTTATATCAGAGATATTATTTGTTTGTCAATAAGAACTGGGGAGTTGGGGTAAGCATTAATCATCTGACTTCTACTGTTTTACCAAGCAGAAAATAGGATGGAAAATAAATTAATTTCTACCCAAATCAGTCAGATATTAATCTGAAATTAGTAATCAGACCATAAGGACACCTCCTTTCTTTATTTTCTGTAACTCTCAGAAGGTTGCAAAAATCCCTGTGCTAGTCACTTAACAAATACATGTATTTGCTTTGCATCAGGTAGGTTTTTAAAATAAGGCTATATCTCCAATGTGATGCAATATTACTCAAAATACCAATGACATTCTTCACAGAACTAGAAGAAACAGTCCTAAATTCATATTGAAGAATAAAAGACCCAAAATAGCCAAAGCGGGGGCTGGGGTTGTGGCTCAGTGGTAGAGCACTAGCCTAGCATGTGCGCAGCTGGAGTTCGATCCTCAGCACCACGTAAAAATAAAGGCGTTGTGTACAACTAAAACAAAAAAATAAATATTTAAAAAATCCTAATTTAAAAAAAATAGCCAAAGCAACTTAGAGCAATAAGAGCAATTCTGAAGGCATCACAACACCTGATCTCAAATTATACTACAGAGTTATAGTAACAAAAACAGCATGGTACTGGCTGTACCATGTATACAATGGAATAGAATAAAAGACACAGAGACAAATGAACACAGATACAAACCCACATCTGATCCTTGACAAAGATGTCAAAAACATACATTGGAGAACAGACAGCCTTTTTAAACAAATAGTGCTGGAAAAACTGGATAGCCTTATATAGAAGAATGAAACTTGACCCCTACCTCTCACCCTGCACAAAAGTCAACTCAAAGTGGATCAAAGACCTAGGAATCAGACCAGAAACTCTGCAACAGCTAGAAGAAAAACATAGGGTCAACACTCCAACATATAGGGACAGGTATCTACTTCCTTAATTGGACTATTATTAAAGCTCAGAAAATAAAACCAAGAATTAATAAATAGGGTAGCATCAAATTAAAAGGCTTCTGCACAGCAAAAGAAACATGAAGAGAAAGCCTACATAATGGGAGAAAATCTTTGCCAACTAAGATTAATATCCAGAATTAGTATTCAGAATATATAAAGAACTTAAAAACCTTAACACCAAAACAAACAAACAAGAACAACCCAAATAACCCAATCAATAAATGGGTAGATGAACTAAACTGGTATTTCTCAAGAGAAGAAATACAAATGGCCAAAAATATATGAAACATGTTTAACACATTTGGCAATCAAGGAAATACAAATCAAAAGTACATTCAGACTTTATCTCAGAACAGTTAGAATGGCAATAATTAAGAATATGACTAATGATAAATGCTGGCAAAGATGTGGGGAAAGAGGAACACTCATACACTGTTGGTGGGATTGTAAATTAGTACATTCACTATGGAAATCAGATGTAAGTTCCTTAAAAGCCACCATTTGGCCCAGCTAATACCACTCCTCTGGATTTATCCCAAAGAATTAAAGACAGCATACTATAGTGATACATGCATACCCACGTTTATAGCAGCACATTTCACAATATACAAGTTATGAAACCAGCCTAGGTGTCCATTAATGGATGAATGGATAAAGAAAATGTGGTTATATACACAATGGTGTTTCTACCCAGTCTTAAAGAAGAATAAAATTGTCATTTTCAGGAAAATGGAAGGAACTGGAGAATATCACACTAAGAAAAATAAGCCAGACTCAGAAAGTCAAGGGTTGTATGCTTTTTCTTATATGTGGAAGCTAGAGAGAAAAAAAGAGGTGGGAGGGAATCTCATGAAAATAGAAGGAAGTCCAGTAGAAGATCGGGATTAGCAGGAAGAGAAGAGAAGATTAGCAGAGAAGAGAAAGGGGAAGTACAGGGAAATGAAATAGACCAAATTATGCTATGTGCAGTTATGAATATATCACAATGAAGCCTACTATTATGTATAATTGTAATTTACCAGTAAAATATTAAAATATATAATAACATTGTGTAAAGAAAAAATAAGGATATATCTAAACTAGCATTCTGACACATGGAAGCAGGAAAGGCATAACTTTCTTTCATTTATCTAACACTTCACCTTCAAAGTACCTTACAGATAACTAATTAATGCAGTTTGGTTGCTGAATTATTTTGTCACTGAAGTGAATAGAAGAGCTGATCCTATTAAAACAAAACCAAACTTCAAGGCGCTCTTTTTTTTTTTTTTTTTTTAAATCCTCTAGGCAGTGCTATCAGCAAAAATTCCTCCTTACAGAGTCCTAAGAAATTGTCCCAAATTTTTACCTTTCATCATCAAGTCTATATTCATAAGCTATTTTGGGATCCAATCTATTATGCAACTGATACACTGCAGTAGGAGCAGCCTCAGTTTCCAAGTCTCCCTAATGCTCCAGTCTATGCCCTCCACTATCTGGAGCAAGATTTTCAACAAGTGAAATATGTCCAGTGCTGTTAGTTGGTATATTTAGAATAAACCACAAGAACAATTGCCTGAGGCCCTCACAGAAGGCCACACATCTACAGGATTTTTTTTTTTTTTTTTTTTTAATTTTTTAAGGAAAGTGTAACTGAAGGGTGAAAACAGCAGGTTTAAGTGCTCTGGAGCTGAAAGCTGAGAAACCTCTCCATTTAGTAGTATCATTTACATTTAAAAGATTTATTTTTGTGACTGTTAAAAGGTATCCTAAAAGGTATACATTGTATGACTTTGCATATGTCACTTCTATGTTTCAGATTTGAAATGGGGTTATCATTTTTTTTTCGTGTCTCCAGGTTCTAGTGCATCAAAAGAGATGACAGATATAAAAGGGTATTTTTTGAATGGTGGTTGAATTTGGAAATTACCATGTGGATCAAGTATTGATGTAATTTAATAATGACTTGGACAACTTTGTACATTTTAGATACTTTATGTAGAACGGAAAGGGGGAGAGAAATAGGCAAAGATTTAAAGCGATGATCTCTCCCTTTCAATAAAGACCAGTTGTTGCAAATTTGCAAAACATTTTCAAAGAAAGAAAGAAAAGAAAAGGAAGGAAATATGCGGGAAGTTTCCTGAAACTGATGGCAGAGGTGGGATGGGGGCCAAGGTCGAATTCCCTTCACCCTGATACGCAGTAGCAGACCTTTAGGGTTTGAGAAGAACATTACATGGGAACAGTTGTTCCATGACGCTGTCCACACAGATCCTAAAGCTCCTATACCCACTTCATTTAGACAATGTTGATTCCAGGATAGTCAAGGCCAGGTAAGGCTGCCCCTGGGGGATGTCGGAGGAAGCACAGGAAGGGTAGCGGCTGTTTCGGGACCGGGTAGCGGCTGTTTCGGGACTGGGCAGCATCTTGGGCGATCCCTGTCTCCCCACAAAGGTCCCGACTGGGATCACCTTGGGATTCGGCTTCCTTGTGAACTGTTTCCAGCGATTCAGCTCCATCCTCTTCTTTGACGTGGACTTTTCCTGGGTCGCCAGCAGCATTTTCCAGGTTCTGGCCCGGACCTCGGCAAAAGCTCCAACAACCACTCCTCAGTCCAGGCGGGTTCCGGGTCGCACTGGGAGTTGTAGTTCCTCCGCTATCAAAGAAAGCAGGTGTGAACACCGCCGAACTACCACTCCCAGGAGGCTTTGCACAGGCGGAGCGCGTTCTCTCAGTTACCATGGCAACACCGACAGTCCAAGGCCCGGCTTTGATAGGGCTTTTACTTCTTTCTGGCGCCTGGTGATGACTCAATGTTCCTTGATTGGCTCTGCATCGGAGGCGGAGGTTTAGAGGGCCGAGAATTCTGTAAGCTGGACACGTGGTAGCGAACCTTGGAGATTTTTGAGTGTTCTGAAGGCCAAAAGAGTTGGGATTTTTTTTTTTTTTTTTTAAGGTAAGTGTTCCCTCTCCCTCCTGTTGTGTGATTACTAGGGATTAATGAGTTTCGTCGCGCCCAGACGCTTCCTGATTCTTTTCCAGTAATGGTAACTACTCCCGCCGTAATCTCTTCTTCCTTTTCCTGGGTCACCTGGTGGAACTAGGCTTCTCTGAATTCGATTTCTCACAAATCCTGTGGGCGTGCTGACATCTCTGAGAGCAGAGGACCTCCTTTTGACCCGCCTCTGGGTTAAGTTCCCCGACCGAAATTTTTTCTCCACAACCCAGGGTGGGGTGTTCTCGAATCTGAGGTGGTGCTTGGTCTGGGGCCCTGGAGAAAACCCGTGCGACGAAGATAAGTACAGCCTTCTTGGCTGAGCCTAGATGGTATCGGGGACAGTCCACTTAGTGATAACTATGAGCTTTTTAGGCAGAGTAGAGATTTAGAGCTGGAGCTTGGGATCCAGCTACTTGTTGGTTGTATGACCTTAGGCAACTTATTAACTCTCAGACCTAACGTTTTCTCATTGGCAAAATGGGGACGATAATACCTAAACCCTTGGAGTGTTGTAACGATTAAAAATCAATGTGTGGGCTGGGGTTGTAGCTCAGCGGTAGAGCGCTCGCCTAGCACGTGCGCAGCCCGGGTTCGATCCTCAGCACCACGTAAACACATTGTGTACAACTAAAGCAAATAAATAAATATTAAAAAAAAAAATCAATGTGTGAAAAGCATTCTGCCAGGAAATGGAAACAAAAGTTCACTTGGAACTGCTGAAAATGAGGTCAGGAAAGCAGGGCCTTCAGAGTTTGCAGCGCTTCCACGACCTGCCCTTTAACTTTAGCGCCCAAAAGAAGGGGATGGTTGAATAAATTGTATTACATTGAACTATGCACTATCATGAAGTAGTTCTTTTAAAAGAGTTAGTTAGCTCCATGTTTCTTTATTTCTTTTCTTTTCTTCTTTTTCTTTCTTTCTTTTTTTTTTTTTTTTTTTTTTTTTGGTGGTGGTGGTGGGGGGAGATGATCCCGTTGTATATTCCTGAGAGAAAAGCAAATTGCAGAGAAGTGCATATAGTATAGTATGGTTCTATTTTTGTAAAAGCAAATCCCTTCCCATATACAAGTATGTCTAAATGTTTGGATGAGTATGGGGAAAGGTTGTAGAGACCGAGAAGAGGCAGAGGAGAGAGAAGGGAGAAGAGTAACAATAATAACACCAGCAATGGAAAATATTAATATGAAATTTTATCCTTTTTTAAAATATTTATTTATTTGCTTTAGTTGTACATGATGCGTTTATTTGTATGTGGAGCTGAGGATCGAACCCGGGCCGCGCACGTGCTAGGCGAGCGCTCTACGGCTGAGCCACAACCCCAGCCCTGAAATTTTATCTTATTATTACAATTAATATGTAAACGTTGCGTGTCTTGTAGACAAGATGGAACCTCTAAGCAGCTACCAGCCTATTAGAGTGAGTATAGCCTCTAAAGATAGACATTCTAGTGTAAGTAGTAGATCTGCCACTTATTCATGGTGACTTTATCAGTCTCATTTTCCCAATTGGTAAAATGCAGATATTAATAGCATCTATTAATGCTTGGTATGAGGATTGATGGAGTTCATATAGAGAACATACGTACTAAATACCCAAGAAATGTTAGTTGCTGCTGTTGTTATTATGCCTTTCAGTGGATGAAATTAGTAAAACTCTATTGGACTTCTACCTTACATCTTAATTTGTATTTTCTATTTTTGATGGGCTTTATTTGGTCTCTTTTTCTTGACCTTCGTTAGATTAGTCATTTTTTCATTCTCCTTCATCCCTCCCCAGTAGGTTTGAAAATTAGGTATTGTCATCAGGTTTTTTGGTGGAGGATACCAGGGATTGATCTCAGGGGCACTTGACCAATGAGCCACATTTCCAGCCCTATTTTGTATTTTATTTAAAGACAGGGTCTCACTGAGTTGTCTAGTGCCTTGCTTTTGCTTATGTTGGCTTTCAACTCAGGATCTTCCTGTCTCGGCCTCCCAGGCTGCTGGGAATACAGGCTTGTGCCTGGCACCATCAGTTTTTATTGACTAATTCTAAACTTCAACACAAATGCTTAACAAGTTTGTTAAATTCAGTGCCTCTCTTTGCTTACCACATAATGTAAGAATTTTAGAATATTTTCCCTCCAAATAGTCTTCTCATCTTCTGTTACTGTTTTCTAGAATTTTAGCATCCATCATTTCTATTTGATTTTTTAGTCAGCTCAGTACACCATATTGTTCAGAAGCCCTTCAGACTTTTTTGTATGTATATATACTTACTGTAGAATCTGTATAGAGGAATTAGGGGAGAGGTGGATGTGTACTTATAAATGTTTATAGTTTTCCTTCCACCAAGTTGCAATCACCTACGTTTGCTCTATTCCCTTAGCAAAAATTGAAAATCTTTCCATGACAGAATGTAGAAAATCCATTGAAGAAATAATTTTAAATTACTTCTTTTCTGACACCTAAAGGGTGGGGTAGACTAAAGGTGTTAGGACAGGCAGAGTTGCCAGAAGTGCAGGAAATCTTTGTTGGCTCTTGTAAAGATACAGATCCTTAGACAGCCTGTCATTTTCCTTCTATTCTAATGACTCTTCCTTAGGACTTTTCCAGGAACTTCATCTGTATAAGTTAAGTGAAGTAGAAAGCACAACACCAGAAATATAAGAGACTCAAAACAAGTGAAAGGGGAAGGGATAATAATAAAGGCAAATAAAACCTGGTTGATATTTGAAGACCATTGACAAAAAGAAGTGCAACTATAAAAACATTTGCATACATTGAACAGTGAATGAGGAAAGGAAGAGTTTGTTTAACTCTGTACAAAAAATCCCATTTTATATTTTTGAATGTTGATTTCCAGTTGAAGTACATTCTCTGATGCTGTCCTCAGATTCCCTCCCCACTGATTTCTTTTTCTCTTCTTTCAGTACTGAGGATTGAACCCAAGGCTTTGTGCATGCTAGTCAAGCACCTACTCTAAGGTGACCCCAGCCCAGTCACATTTCTTTTTTTTTTTTTTTTTTTGTGGTACCAGGGATTGAACCCAGGGGCACTCATCCTCTGGGTCACATCCCCAGCCCTTTTTTGTATTTTATTTAGAGACAGGGTCTCACTGAGTTGCTAAGTGCCTCGCCATTGCTGAGGCTGGCTTTGAACTCGCGATCCTCCTGCCTCAGCCTCCCAAAGTGCTGGGATTACAGGCGTGCGCCACCGCGCCCGGCTCCAGTCACATTTCTTAATGTTCACATTCCTCTTCACAAAACGGAGTCATTGACAGTAGTAGTTTATCCATTACAACACTTTTTCTTAAGCCTACTCTTATGCTTTTCCTTGCAAATTTTTTCCTTCAGCAACATGTTGAATTACCATGATTAGGGAGGTACTTTTAAGAAGCCTCAAATAGCAGAATGTGAGTATACAGCATCAAAGTCTAGCACTATAGAAAGAACCACATGTGTTTCTCTCTAGCTGACCTACTGGGTTCAGTATGCTAAGCTAAGAATTTTTAAGGTTATGGGGCTTAAACTTCTGAGATTCAAGCATTGTATTACATGAGAGCCCATCTCTACATCAAAGAATTGTGGGTAATGTCCGCTAGAGCTGCCAAGGACCCATAATGACAGACTGTGGGTTAAGGATGAAAGAAGCTATGTCTTTAATTGAGGAAAGAGTGGGAAAAAGAAATGTGAGAAAATGCCTTCAGGAGTGAATGGATGATTAATTACTCTTGAGATTCTTCTGTTAAATGATGGAGCCTTCTAGAACATGTTCATTCTTCCTCAGACAAGGAAAGAACTAAAAGGTCCCCAAAAGAAAGGTGAGTCTTGCAAGCTATCAGTCTGAGCTTGCAGGTATAGTTGTCTCTACACTCTTGGAGAGACCCTGTGTCCAACCTTAAAGAATCTGTTTGGATATATTAAGAGAAACTGGGTTTCATTTTAGTTGCCATTATGTATGTAGTTGTTACTTATGCTTCTTATTCTGATTCTTTGTGCGCACAGTGTTATATTTGGGTTCCCAAATGGCATTCTGTAGGGCAAGAATGCACTGACTGACCCACTTTCCTTTCCAGAATAAATAATCTGATTTTGTTATTTAGTCTCGGGCTGGTTTGTTTGAGCCAGTTTTAAATGACGGATCTGTGCTGTGAGTATAGACAAGATCAGACTTTAGAGCTTGCCAGGCAGAAGGTCAGGTCCCTGACCAGTGGCCAGCTTACTGAGCAGTGCAAGCCTGTGAGGACTTTAGGAAACAGCAGGCAGCCATTCTTTGATCATATGTGCCATTCTGTTGGCACAGATCAGAGCTTGAGAGCTACTTTCTCTTTGTGACTTTACAGTATATTCTTGGGGTGGAAAGATGTTTCACAGATTTCAAATACAATTTTGAAAAATCATCTTTTTCTTTGAGTGGCCACGGTATGGCTGCAGGATGGTTTTTTTTGTTTTGTTTTGTTTTTTAATTCAGACTGCATGTTAGATTTATTCTTACTCAAAAGGCATAATATGAAAAGCATATACCTCTTTGAAGAAGACCTGTATTCCAGACCAGTTCTCTAAGTAATCTTGCTGAACCTCAGATTCCTTATCATAGATGACAGAAGGAATGATGATGGTTATAAGGTGTCCCGGCTTGGGGGTGTGTTGATTATTATTTCTTCACAATATACACCCACAGGAGTATTTTGGCAACAAGGGCCTTTATTATGGATACATTTGCCCGTCTCTCCTAAAAGTATAATTGAATCTTATACCTCCATGGTGGCTAAACTTATTCTTCAAGGACTTAAGACTTCTACTAAAATATTTGGCATTCACCCTGCTACTATTATTACTCCCTATTCATCATCACAGATTGAATACTTATGCTTCAATGATAATGATTGGGCTATAGTTAAATGCTCTACTTCTGCAAATTTTGATAATCATCTTCCTAAGTTCCCTATATTATCTTTTTGTATTAATCATCCTATTATATTTCCACAGGTAATAAAAAATCAACCTATTCCTAAGGCATTTAATGTATTTACAGATGGGTCCTCAAATGGTACTGCTACAGTAGTCACTAAAAAAGAAAATATGACTTACATAACTGCACACAAATCAGCTCAACTAGTGGAACTGGAAGCTGTGGTAAGAGCTCTGGAAAATTTTAGGGACCAGCCCGTAAACATTTTTTCAGATAGCTACTATATTGTACAAGCCGTCCCAAAATTAGAGTTAGCAGGACCAATAGCACCTCATACTCCAGCCTTTAAATTGTTTTATCAAATACAAAAACTTTTGTGGGCAAGAAAAGAACCTCTATTCGTAGGCCATATTAGAGCACATACTAATTTGCCTGGTCCCCTCCATGAAGGTAATCAAAAGGCTGATGAACTTACAAAAACAGTATTTATACTTTCAGCGCTACAACAAGCTACTTTATTTCATTCCCAGTTTCATGTCAACAGCACCACCTTGCAACGTAGGTTTAAAATCACAAAGGAGCAAGCCAGAACAATTGTAAAAGATTGTAAATCTTGTATGACACATTTGCCCAATCCTCATTTCGGAGTTAACCCTAGAGGATTAATGCCCAATCATTTGTGGCAGATGGATGTTACTCATGAGCCAAGTTTTGGAAAATTGCGATTTATTCATGTGACCATAGATACATGCTTAGGCATGATTTTTGCTTCCTTACATTCTGGAGAAAAAGTTAAAGATGTTACATCTCATTGTTTGCAAGCTTTTGCTGCATTGGGCATCCCCAAAATGCTTAAAACAGATAATGGCCCCGCATATACGTCCTCATCTTTCAAACAGTTTTGCGCAAAATTCAATATATCCCATAAAAACAGGCATCCCATACAATCCTCAGGGTCAGGGCATTATTGAAAGAGCAAACCGAACACTGAAAATTATGTTATTAAAACAAAAAGAAGGAAATTGGAAAAGTCCTAAGGACAGATTGGCAGTTGCCCTGTTTACCTTAAATTTTTTAACTTTAGACTCTAATGGTTATTCTGCTGGAGACAGACATTGGAATCCACACCAACAACATAAACCTTTGGTTTACTGGAAGGATGTTCTTTCAGGTACATGGAAGGGTCCAGATCCAGTATTAATTTGGGGAAGAGGATCTGTTTGTGTTTTTCCAAAAGACGAATCCTCTCCAATATGGATACCATCTAGATTAATAAAACAGGTACCACATCAAAATGATCAAGATGAAGTTATTGAAGAATCAAGATTAATAAAAAAGGTACAAAATCAAGAGGACCAAGATGAAGGTATAGAATGATTCCCTCAAAAGAGTCCTTCAAAATATTTCACAACTTAAGTGTCATTCCTCCCGGCCGGGACAGGAGATCTCTCTTTAGTGTGCACACAATTGTATTTTTTTTTTTCTTTTCTTTTTATACATGTCTTTATGTCTGTACATTTGTCTATATTTCATGTTAATGTGACGTCACAAATATATGTTTGTATGTTTGTTCGTCTGTCCAGTGTGACGTCACAAAGAACAAAGCGCTTATGAAAAAGAAAATATATATATATATATATATATGTATATATATATATATATATATATGGATCCAAATAACTTTAATTCATTTTAGGTTAAGAGTATTCAATTTAGGTAAATAATTTTATAAATGAAGGTACTTTCAATTTTGATTTATAGGTGTCCCTGGGACTTCTCTTTAGCAAACAATATGACTAGTGCTATATAACCTGATATTTGGGTGTTTTGACTTAAGATTGTTTATTTGTTATTAACTTTATTTGTTTAATAGCTCATTAATTTCAATTATCTCAACAGGTAAAAAATTGCTCTGTATACAGAGACTCAAGGGTTCCAGCTAACAAATTATTTCTCTCAAGTGCCTTTACCTTTTCTTTAATCTATCTTTAATGCAGTAATTACCCTCAGTCTTTCTTTGTTTTGTTCTAAATATGACATTTTTCCAACTTATGTTTGTAGAAGCTCAACCAGCGATGTATGTGAACAAAAATCAACTTTAATTTTCTAATCTAATTATTCTATTTTGTAGTTTGACAACTCGCCTCTTGACTCAGTGCTGCAATAGCACTGCCTTTCCTTTAATAATTGATGCTTGAGTTTCTAGGTAGCGGGCCCTGAAGATTTGCCGGTGGCATTGTCTAAACATAAAAAAGACGTCTGCTGCTCAAACATCAAACAACCTCACCAACAGTGTGGCCTCTGCTCTACATGCATGGGGCCTCCTACATCAACATGTTATAACAAATGGACATTTTGATCTTTCATTGTTTGGGACTTTACGGGACAATGCCTTGCGGGTATTTGTCTAGAGAATTCAGTGTGTTACTTGATGGAACTTAGGGCAGCTGATTTGTTTAAACAATTTGATATGCTATGCAATTTGGCTCATCACCAAAAGGCTTGTCGCCTTAAAGCCGCAACATCTCCTCACAATTGGACGGCTGTTAGTCATCATATATAGTCGATCCTAAAGGGCTCCATTGGATGGCTGGTTAGCCAATGACGGGTAAGATCCCCAGAGGGGGACAACCTAAGACAGGCACAGTCGCACGGGACAGTCTCATGTGGCCGACATATCAACCTAAGACAGGAGTCAAGGGCACAGCCTTGATTATCCGATGACGGGTAAGAATGTTGGTTGCACATAGACGTCCTAGAGCATTACCTCTTTTAAAACAAAAAGGGGGAAATGCAGGAGCCCTGTTTGGGGATTGACTTGAATTGCAGTTGACTATGAGCCGTGGAGATTTGGCCATTGTCGCCACCCGTAGTCTCACGGGATTTGTTGCGGGATCTCGAGTGACTTGGCCGAAATTGCTGATCGGGTCAGCGCCATTTTAGTGGTGTGTTTGGCGTGTGTGTTAGTTGTTGTTAGAACCAGAGAGAAAAGTTATCAGAATAAAAAGCTGTTTGTCTCCAGTTTGCTTCTGAAGTTCTTCCCGCGGCTCCGTTGCTCCAAGCGCTTCAGGCGGCGACAGGGGTGGGGGTATGATAGCAATGATGGAACTCTATTAACTATTCAGTTTTTTGGGTTTTTTCTTTTTTTTTTTTTCTTTTTTTGGTGCTAGGCATTAAACTCAAAGCTTGAACTCAGAGCTTTGTGTATTTTAGGCAAGTACTCTACCACTGAGTTATACCCCAGCCCTTTTTGTCTTTTGTTTTGAGATAGGGTCTTGTGAAATTGCCCAGGTTAACCTAGTACTTCCGATCTTCCTGCCTCGGCCTCCCAAGTCATGCCTCCCTGCCTAGCTCAAATGCATTTATTTCTTTCTCTTTCTTTCCTTTCCCCCCCTTTTTTTTTTTTGTACTAGGGATTGAATAATCCAGGGATACTTAACCTATGAACCATTTCCCCGGCTCTTTTTTGTATTTTATTCAGAGACCGGGTCTCACTGAGTTGCTTAGGGCCTTGCTAGTTGCTGAGGCTGACTTTGAACTTGTGATCCTCCTGCCTCTGCCTCCTGAGCTGCTGGGATGAAGTGCATTTCCTGTCTTTGTATTTTCCTCTGCTTGAATTCTCCACATCTTACTTAGGTTGCAAAATACTGTCTTTAATTTTGCTACAGAATTGCTTCAGGTTTCTGTTAGTTTAAAATATATATACATTCATACATGAAATGACTATTATCTGATAAGTAAGGAATATGATTCTGGTACAGTGTTTTCTAGATTGTGTTCTTATTAGCCTGTAATTATATTTTTATAATTCTGGGGGATAAATTTTCTTCTCTTAATAGATTTAATGTATATCAATTTTGGGGGAGATGGGGAATAGCCTTTTCCAGGCATGGTAGTACCCACCTGTAATCCTAGCTACTGGGGAGGACAAAGCAAGTTTGAGGCCAACCTCAGCAACTTAGTGAAACCCTTTCTCAAAATGAAAACTAAAAAGGGCTAATGATGTAGCTTATTGGTAGAATGCTCAGGGTTCAGTTCCCTGGTACCACAAAAACTAAACAAAACAAAAGCATAAAAACAAACTATTCTTTTGTTAAAACTTAATCTTTTTTTTTTTACAGTCTCCATTTCTGTAGGTTCCAATAATAGTAATTTTTATGTCTTTACTTTTGTGGTAATTTGAAATAATGATGTTATAGTCAGAGAAAATCAACCAGACTTTCCTCAAATATTTTATGTTCAACATGACATTTCTTATTGGATCATACAGAAAGTAGTTTTTCTCATGTCTAAGAGCCTAGTAATGATAATTGTTGTCATATTTAAATTTTAAGAATTTGTCTCCTAAAAAAGTAATGTTTGCTTTCCTAAATATCATTAACTAATAATAAGTAATGCTTGTTTGTTTTGTAGCATCTTAAATAATGGGTGACATTCAGAACAAATTTTTAAGAGTACAGGATCTGAGTTTGAAGTTTCTAGATAGCTGTAATAATTTATCCACTAATAAAACTTGACCTGATCCAGTTGGAAAGAATTCCAGAGGGTACACTAAGGGTAAGGTATTTGGCTGTAGTGATGTACTAAAGCATTTGTAAAATGTTGATATGTGCAGTGACATTTTGCAAATGATCTGCCACACCTGCTTATCCAATTCTGAAGTGCATTTTAAAAGTAGAACCCAGGATTTTATCACACCAAATACTAATTGTTTAATAGCTTCTAATAAATAATTGGTGATGTTTTCTTTTCTTTCCCCATTATATCTATGGAAGTCAGACATCTATGTTTTTCTTTCCCAGTTACAAAAGGGATGAAAAATTGCTTGTGGAATATATATATACTCCATGTATATTCTCACCTATGTTTAAGTACTGAGAACAAATTGGCATATAATCCAACCTTAGATATAATCTCTATTAATTTTGATGTACATTATTTGATGTGTATTCATATCAGAATGCTGTCTTGGAATCTGCTTTTGTTACTGAACAACATTATTAGGGAAAATTGCTATGTTGTTTAATATTCTCTCAAATTAGAGAGAAGCATTGGGACCCTTCTTTATATACATTTTCAAGGCTAAGAGTGAACCTTGACTTCTTGGCATTCTTTCATGATTATTCTTTTCACTTCTATCCTCCATTTGTTTGGTTTTCATCAACTCTGAATAAAATTCCATGACTAAATTTAAAAGTAGTTTTAAAAGTGGTTGATGTCACTGGGCCCGGTGGCACATGCCTGTAATCCCAGCCCTTGGGAGGCTGAGGCAGGAGGATCGCGAGTTCAAAGCCGGCCTCAGCGATGGTGAGGCACTTAGCAACTCAGTGAGAGCCTGTCTCTAATAAAATACAATAAAAAGGCTGGGGATGTGGTCAAGTGCCCCTGAGTTCAATCCCTGGTACCAAAAAAAAAAAAAAAAAGTAGTTGATGTCATTATATTGCTCTGGGACCTTGGGGAAGGGATCTGAATTACTCTGTCTTTTTTCATTCTCCTATTCCTAATCCCCCCCCCCCCCCAAAAAAAAAAAAACATAGACTGGAAGTAATAATATGCTATTTTTATGCAGGTTGTTTTCTTTACAAAATGCATAGCCTTTAGATGTTGTAAAGCTTCTAAATTTAATGCTTTTTTTCTTGCAGGACGTGGACTCATCCTTAAGGATGAAGCTGAATCTTACCAAGGTAGTTAATGGCTGTCGCTTAGGAAAAATACAAAACTTAGGCAAAACAGGGGACCACACCATGGACATTCCAGGCTGCCTTTTGTACACCAAGACTGGCTCTGCCCCACACCTGACTCATCAAACACTGCATAATATCCATGGGATTCCTGTAATGGCTCAGCTTACGCTGTCATCCCTGTAAGTTTTGGACCCCGTCATTCAAGAATTGACTCTGGCAACAGTTTAGTTATCTTAGTTAGATGTAAGAAAGAGAAAAATTTCTTTTACTCATTTGTATTTATAGATTTTCATATTAAAATCAGAAGAGAGGTATCAGTATACATTATTTGGCTCCAACCTAGACCCATAGATGAGTCCTGTGTATTAGTGCTGTGCTGCTTTTTCTCCAAACTTATAATCCTTCTCTGCCCTCATTGCTACTGCTTACTGTAGGAATGGGGCAGGAAGTGCTCTCTAAGAGGTAAACTTGGAATTCAGGGGCTGTCATCATGCACCAGCCTCATAGTTATTCGGCTTCAAAATTTTTTCTGCCTTAGCACTTGAACTTGCTAGTACTACTTTACGAAAATGAAACTACTGGAGTTAAATGACTTATGTAATATATAAACCAACTTTGTACTTACTTGAAGAGTATGATCAACTGATTCTGTAGTATTGTGATATTAATGACTTTGAAGAGGCAAGAGAAAGAAGAAAATCCATATATTCTGAAGAAGCTGATCTGTGCTAATTTCTCATAGAACCATTTACAAATTTAAGGCTTTGATTTTGAGTAAAGAACTAGCCTAGTTAGTAGGGACTCTTGAATAATGATGTACATTGTTGTTCAAGACTGCATTTAGAACTATGTAGCTTATTTGAGTGAGAAGAAGAGGGCTTCAGTTGTTATGCAATATCCATAGAATGATTCATTATTATGTATTTTTCTGTTCTATTTACAGGGCAGAACATCATGAAGTCTTGGCAGAATATAAGAAAGGAGTTGGAAACTTTATAGGTAAAAATTAAATTATTTGTGTCATATTAATTTGGAGTTTGGAAGCATTATTAACTTATTGGTAGTTTATTCATGCATTTATTTATCCATTATTCTAATAGACATCTTTTAGACCTAAGAACCAGCCATTGGGGATTCAGAGTTGTATAGGAAACAGTTGTTGCTCTCATGGAACTCAGATCCTAGTTGAGATATAAACAGGTAATTCTAGTAAGAATATAGTGACTGCTTTGTAGGATTAGGAATATGTATGTATATCATGATAGCCCCAGAGGGAGGAGCACATAACCTGCTCTGAGGATATGTGGAAGGTGGTCATAAAGAAAGGATTCTTGAGAGAGTAGATGAGGGGCCATCTTAGATGTGTCAAAGGAAAGCAGTTATTAGCCAGGTAAGTAGTGGGAATGCAGTGGTGGAAGACTAGACAGTTATGAGGCAGAAACAGGCACTGAGCAAAGGCCAGAGGTAAGAACTTGCACGGGACACACATGAAATCTAAAGCAGTCCCATCCCCCTTGAGACACACTCCTAAAACAGCAGATGAAGACTTTATATACGGCTGTGTTCTGGTATATTGATATTATCTTCTGTTCCGTTCCAAAAGTAGGATTTTTTTTTTAAACAGATTTATGTATTCACTTATTTAGAGGAAAAGCTTAGTGGTGACAGGTAGAGAACCAGTTCTTCTGTGGACCACTTTCTCCTGAAGCTTTTTCCCAGTATCTGGGACTCCCTTAAGTGAAAGCAGATCCTGTTTCCATTGGCTAGTCAGTCTTCTGCTTCTGAAGGAAGCTACATATGACCTGTTGGTTCATCAGAAGAGTTGATGTGGTGTCATTCTCCTAGATCTGAGGCTAGGTGTAGTCTTCAGCTTTAAAATGCACAGGCGTGTAATTAAGTCAAAATAGCTATTGTTAGCTTCCTAGAGATAATTGTAATAATTGAAATTGTGGAAAATGAGGTGAACTGCAGAGGTTTATAACTTGCTTTGTGTATTTTTTCCTTTTTTGAGTGGAATCCCCTTTTTTTTTTCTTATGGGAAATTTGGGTAGCATATGAAATTTAACCACTAATGGTTTACAATGTTGTTTTGGATTTTTTAAAAAAAAGTGACTGTCTTTTTGACTAAAGAACCTAAGAAACTGTCATCTTGAGTCAATAAAACAAAACATACTGAGAATGAGATCCGTTTGTAGTATCCTACAGCATCCCTATAATTCTGTCCCTAGGGACCCATGATTATTATTAATGAGAGTTATGATTAATGAGATTTCCCTTTGATTATATCTCTTCATTTTTCTAGTACCAGTTCCTTTTGGATGGTTCCTTGAATGAGCGTAGTTAATGTTAAATTCTTTAAAGGAAATTGGGATCGACATGTCACTAAAAACTTTTCATTGTATCATACTCTAAGATATGCTTTTCTTTTGTAGGGGCTCACTACGTCATTAGACATGAATCATTACATTCCATTCTTTTAGATTAGTAAGTTTCAAAGTAATCTTTTTGTTTATACTGATCGGCCGCTTATAATTCCAAGATCAGGTACCAGCTGTTTACTGTGGTTAGAGCTGCCTTATTCACCAATACATGTGAGAAGCTGTTCCGTGTTACAATAGTGTTATTGTTGGTGTAAGCATTTTCAGTGGTTCTTTTTTGTGTTTGTACAGGCATGCCAGAATCGCTCTTATACTGCTCCCTGCACGATCCAGTCAGCCCCTGTCCAGCTGGTTATGTAACAAATAAGGTGTGTTCTCAGAAGGGCCTCCAAGGCTGTAGCTTTGTCCCAGGAAGTCAGCCTGCTATATCCCCTCAGAAGTGAGATTCTCTCTGTCTGGGTTAAATTCCTTTATATCTTTTTATTTTGATTTTGGTGGAATTGGGCTGCCTAAGGATGAGTTAAGGGGAAGAATATATCCTCAGTGTTTTTATTACAAAAAAGTGGGGGGTGAAGGAGGGTTAAGCACGTGCCCAAAAAAGAAATTGCTATGATGGGAGAAAACAATTGTCTTTTTTTTTTTTTTTTTTCAAATAATTGTCTTGATGCCATGCTGTATTTGCAGTTTTTAATAACTCCAGGGAGAGTGGGGAAATTTGCTGATGAGTGCTATCACATATATAACTATATATAGTAGAACCTCGGTATACTACTGCTTGCTGGTAGAACAGAATTTGAAAAAGCTGGGTCCACAGCCAGAGATTTTAGCAAGTAAAGAGTGGTATCAAAAGGCCTTCCTTAAAAGTTTTAATCTGAGAGGTGTCCCCATTGGCAGAATCCCTGAGGACAGTGTTCAGGTGAGGCCTCAGGGTGTACTATTGCCTTATGAATGAAATCACTTTCCCCGCACTCACTTTGTTGAACTCAACAATATTGATTTATCTAAGAATACTATTTTCAATTATTCTCCTGTTTTAAGCTTTTTTAAAATTTTGTAATTTGAATTCAAAAGGCAGTATTTTGACTTCAGTTATCTTCCCCATTTAACAGAGGGAAGACTTCATTTAAATAGCATTCTTATGCCTTTGGTACATACTGGAAAGACCATTTATGGCCTCTCCATCTGTCATCTGTGTCCTTGGTGACACAGATCCTGTAGGGGAAAGATTAACCAGAGATGGAATATGATATAGTGATTCTCATGAACTAAGGGGTTGATGTCTTTGCATGTAATTCTGTATCTACCTGAACCTAGTGAACACTTACTAAATGTTAATGTTAGGGCTCCAAACTATGCTTTTGGGGTATAGGTATGAAGTGGAATACTCTAGACAGACAAATATAAAATGGTGTGATAAGTGCTTTTTTATATAAAAGAAAGAAATACAAATTGCTGGAAGAGCTTAGAGGATTAAGTAATTCATTACACCCAGGAAAATTTGGGGGAAGATGATAGATGATATTTAAATTCAGTTTCTTAAAGATCACATAGTGGGGCTGGGGATGTGGCTCAGCGGTAGAGCGCTCGCCTAGCACGTGCGCGGCCCAGGTTCGATCCTCAGCACCACGTAAAACCGCATTGTGTACAACTAAAGCAAATAAATAAATATTAAAAAAAAAAAAAAGATCACATAGTATTTTTCCAGGCAAAGAAGTAGAAGGAAATGTCAGTCAAAAGGAATAATGCCATCAAAAGCAAAGAACCAAAGCCTGTGGTTTGTTCAGGAACAGCAAGGATGGGGTTGGGGTGAGAGAGATGAGATAGGGGACAATGGAAGATTGCGCTAGAAAAGTGTGACAGAGGACTCTTTGGGGGCTAGCTAAAAAGTTGGCTTGCCTTACCATTAAAGGATTCTTTATGAGCTGTCAGATCTCTCTCTCTTTTTTTTTTAATTTGTTTTAGTTGTACACAATGCTTTTGTTTTTACGTGGTGCTGAGGATTGAACCTGGGCTGCGCACATGCTAGGTGAGCCCTCTAACGCTGAGCCACAACCCCAGCCCATGAGCTGTCAGATCTCTAGAGCCTTTGAAATTTGGAATTTTGCTTTTCCTCTCCATGAGACAAATTTTTACCCACCAGGTCTAGATCCTGAATTGATACCATCTCTCCAGTTGTTAAGAATTAATGCTTTATCACTTTGTTGCTTTTTTTTTTTTTTAAACTCTTGCTAATTCCTCTTTGTTTTGCTCTGTGGCAGTCTGTGTCTGTATGGGGTGTTGGAGGACGAGTAGAAATGACTGTTTCCAAGTTCATGGCAATTCAGCAAGCCCTTCAGCCAGACTGGTTCCAGTGCCTCTCAGATGGAGAGGCATCTTTCGAGGAAGCAACTTCCACAAAGAGGGCCAGAAAGTCTGTGGACCGATCCCTCCTATTCCTAGATAGCTGCCTGCAGCTACAGGAAAAGTCAGAGGTAAGGCTGTACCACCAACCCTCCTTCATCTTGAAACTCTTATGTCCCTTCCACTCTGTGATACCTCCTTTTCTGTTTCTCCTTCTCCTTCTCTGCTTCTTATCTTCTTGGTCTGTTTCACTTGTTATTATTTTTCTTCCTTGAACCCTGAGAACTAATTTATTTTTTAATATTTATTTTTTGTTTTTGTTGTACGCAATGCGTTTTTATTTTTACGTGGTGCTGAGGACCGAACCCAGGCCGCATGCGTGCTAGGCGAGCGCTCTGCCACTGAGCCACAATCCCAGCCCTGAGAACTAATATTTTCAAGGGTTCTATCTTAGGGTCTCTTTTCATCTCATTATGTGTGTCATATCCAAGCAGCCTTCCCCTTGTTTTAATTGCTAAATAATCATAAAAATTATATGTACTGTCAAGATTTGTCCATATAACTTCAGAGTTACATAACTACTGGGTCATAGCTTGGTTGTATTACTCAAACTAGTTGGTATTCATCAAACTCAGATTCCTTGTCTTACTTCTTCAAACCTGTTCTTTCTTTCACTCTTCCTCAATGCTTTATCTAGTTCACGTTCCTCAGCCCAGAAACTTAAGTTTTTCAAGATTTTTTTTTTGAGGATCGAACCCAAGGGCACTTTACCACTGAGCCATATCCCCAGCACTTTTTATTTTTTATTTTGAGACAGGGTCTCACTAAGTTGCTTTGGGTCTGGCTAAGTTGCCCAGGCTCGCCTCAAACTTGCAATCCTCCTGCATCAGCCTCCCAAGCTGATGGGATTACAGGCATGTGCCACCGCACCTGGATCAAGAATCTTTTTCCACATGCATTTTTAATATCCATTTATTTGCTCTCCCTTGATTCTGTCTCCCTAAATATGTCTAGAACCTGCCTCTTCCTTCCCACCCTTTATATCACCACCTTAAGCTATGACTTCATCATCTCTTATATAGTTACCTTTGAATTATTCTTTCTGTCTCTATTGTCTTTTTTATCTAATCCATCTTCAGCCATGCTTTCTAAGAGACCTTTATAATACCCAAGTACAAGCCCATTGCCTACTTTTCTAAAAGAATGTGATGATGCTCCACTTCAACTCTCACATGGCATGTACACCTGCTGTGACCTGGCCTTCACCTACTTCTTCAGCTCATTGTGGTCTTGTTTTCTCCGTGGCCTGCACTCTGACCTTCCTGAATTACTTGCAGTTCTTTGTGGTACTTGCCTGTTTTATTCTAGGGCACCTGTACACAGACCTTCTTCTGGACTATTTCTTTTTTTTTTTTTTTTTTTTTTTAATCTCCAGCCATAATCCCACTCTTGCTTCCATTGGCTTACTTCATTCCATTCATCATTCTATGAAACGGGTTCCTGATTTTTCCAGGAGGTAATATTTATCTTTTGATATCTCTTTATTTTGTAGCTGTATTATAACCCCAGTTGTATTCCAGTGATTTCTTATGCACTTGTCTTTATTAAACTGTGGCTTCTTTAAGCTCAATTTCTATGTTGTTTTTATATTTTCGTCATGTAGCAGAAGACTTGCACATGGTAAAACTCAGTAAATGTTTGCTGATGGTGAATGGTTATGATGGTGAGGAAGATGAAGCTGTAGCAGTAAATAAGGGACCCTAAGAGCAAAATTAGTGAAGTTGGAAGAAGATGCATTTATTAGGAGAGCAGAGGAGGTGAGGGAACAAAAGATGGTGATCAGAGGAGAGACTTCCAATATTTGAGATTATTTATGTAGAGTAATCCTAAGCAGTAATCAGGTCTGACTATGGAAAAGCACATTTTGAGGAACATGGTTATTTTGAGGTTAGCAATAAAAATATAATTTGGCTAATAAGCTTAATGTACATGAAATATTAGAGGAAACTTAGTGGTCATTCTGAATAGAACTCAGATTATCTCCAGTAGGAGTCCAGCATAGGGACATTGCTGTAGGTCAGGGTAGTTAGTGTTGGCTTGATAGCATTTATTTTGAGTCAGTAATTATCTTTGTTGGACTAGTAACATTTGGGTAAATAGAAAGCAGCAGATCAGGGGCTGGGTATGGGGGCACATGCCTGTAGTCCCAGCGACTCTGAGTCAGGAGGATTACAAGTTCATGGCTAGCCTGGACAACTTATCAGGACCCTGTCACAAAATAAAAAGGGCTGGGGATGTTGCTTAGTGGTAGATGGCCCCTCGGTTCAGTTCCCAGTTCTGAAAGAAAGTAGGCAAGCAAACAAGCAAGCAAGCAGGACCAGGAGTATGACAGAGATAGTTTTTAGAAAGGCCAGATGTGCCTCAAGTTCCCTCATCTTTATTGTTGCTAGCAGCCTTATCATTTCACATTACTTCCATGCATTCCATTTTTGACAGTATATTATATGACCATACTTCTTCACATAGTTGTACTAGTCATGTGAAGGGGCAGGCCCATGTAATTACATGTTTTGTGTATTTGCATGCATCTTTTCCTCTTTCTGTGATGTCTTCCCCATCTTATTCACTGGATCCTCTTATTCTGAATGTTCAATATTGAAGCTCCCCAAAGTCTGTTTTTAGCTTGCTTTCTTCTCCGTAAATTCCCTAGGTCAGGAATGGCAAATGGGTTTCATCCATGGAACTTGGAGCCATGCCCAGTGCCATAGGAAGAGTTGTCTGTTAGCCATGTATGCCACAGAAACAGGAGAGGAAAGTGGTGTCTGCCAAACATCTAGCATTCTAGTCTGGACAATCTGATTTGTATCAGACATATTCGTAACTTAAGCTTTATATATTCAGTGGTTGAATTGAAATTGCCATTTGTACATCCTACTGATACCTCAGATTTAGAGTACACAAAGCAGAATACTCATTGTGCCTCAGCCGCCACTATTTTTTTAGGATTATTCCCTGTCTTTGCTCTTAGCACCATCTCCATGAACTTCCAAAACAGGAGCTGGTAGTCTTTCTAGAATTCATCTTCATCCTCTACTAAGAAAACTAATTCACCAGGTTGTGTTGATCCTACCTCCTGATGCAGTTTCAAATTTTATTTATACTCTTCTTTCCACTGCCTCTGCCTTAGTCCGTATCATCTTGTGTTTCACCTAGGTTAGTTAAGTTGTCTTCTACGCTTTCCTTAGCCCTACTCACCCTTACTTTCCAAATAGCAGCCAAAATAGTCTGATTCTTTCCCTCCTGCTTAAATGAAGGAGTGAAATTCCTTCTTTACAGTGTTTCGAACTTCCTCCCCATCCCTTTCTTTTACCAGAGAGCCAGTATTGATTTGTGCACATCCTCACAAAGCTTAATTTTGGAGTGGTGTACATGTAATGAATATTAGAGTCGGGCGCAGTGGCACATGCCTTTAATCCCAGTGACTCTGGAGGCTGATGCAGGAGGATCACAAGTTGAGGCCAGCCTCAGCAACTTACTAAGGCCCTAAGCAACTTAGTGAGACCCTGTCTTAAAATAAAAAATAGAAAGTGGTTCAGTGGTAAAGTGACTCTTGGTCTAATCACCAGTACCAAAACAAACAAGCATAGATATACATGCCTGTATTATGTATTACATGTCCAGCAATTTCTTTGGTTTTGGCTAAAAAGGTTCTAAACTCCTGTCCATGCACTTATTAATATGTCTACTTCATTCTTTTTAAAATAACTATAGGAAGCCATGTTATGAATATATCACAGTTTATGCTTTTGCTCTACTGATGAATGTTTAGGTTGTTTCCATTTTTTCATTATTCTAAATATCTTCATAAATATGTCTTGATGCACATAAAGGAATGTATTTATAGGATAGCTCATTAGAAGTGGAATTTTAGGATCCAAAGATAAAGATATTTTAATAGGTGTTATCTACTTGCCCTCCTGAAAAGCTGAACTAAATTTTACTCTTTTTGGTAAAAGTGAAAGGATAATGAGAGGGTGTTTAAGTGCCATTTCCCTTATACTTTTACCTCCACTCCATTATTTGTGTTTTAACTTTTTTGTTATTGTGATTTTCAAAAATGGCATCTTATTGTTTCCACCTTGCATTTCCTTGCTGGTGAAGCTTAGGAGCTTTCCATATGCATATAGGGCATTCAGATTTTTCTGAATTTTGTTTTGTTTTGTTTGATCGAAGTTAGGACATGCTGGTACCTGTTGATTGCCCCTGTTTCCTCAGTCTTTTCTTACCTATTTTGTGTTTTTCACAGAGAGTTTCTGGAGATTCTTGGGGAGCACCACCCTCCTTTGATGTTTCATCTGTAGTAATTTTGTTGTGATCTCTTCTGTCCATTGGCCCATGTAAGGTTCATATAAACAAGTCTCTTACTGAAAATGGTTGAGAGCATTCAATCCTTTCTTACCTCAGGTCCTTCAGAAAAGTATCATCATTGGAGTGATTGAAGGTGGAGACGTGATGGAGGAGAGGCTGAGGTCAGCACGAGAGACAGCCAAGCGGCCTGTAGGAGGCTTCCTTCTGGATGGCTTCCATGGGAATCCAGCAACCCTGGACACTAGACTGCATTTGCTGTCATCGGTCACTGCAGAGCTCCCGGAGGACAAACCGAGGCTAGTGTTCAGTTGGGATGTGGGCCAACCTCATGGGATGCAGGAAAGGAGTGCTGGCCAGTTGTGTATGATACATCTGTGTATGAGTATGCCTTCTGATGTTTTGATTATGTCCTTTCTGTCCTTTTCTCAGCAGACTTGAGGGAAGTTTCCATCAAGCTTATCCTGCCCTGATTTCAGAAAGTAGAACAGAGGATGTTTGCCATTACTGTATTGATCCCCATAAGTGAGGGCAAGTGTTATACCATTACCTCACATTCTTGTGCCAAGTATAAATATTGTTTTTGTTCATTCTAACTTGCTACTTGGGGACAGGTATAAAGTCATGCAGAATTCTGGTCTAAATCAAGGAAAGTTGAGGACAGATTTTGGATGCCTAATGAATTGAGGCTCTACTAATAAGAAACTTTAGATTTGAGATAGGTACTGAGTAGTGTCATTTTTTGAAGTTGGGGGAACTGGCAACATAAGTGGGGTTGGTTCTTATGTTTCCATAACTTGCAGGATTCACTGTGTACTCATGAGAAGAGATGATCTGCAAGATTCAGAGCTACAAATTAGAAGTCTCTGAAAGCAGCTCATGTCATCTTAGACTCCCTAAAAAACACCGGGTAAACCTGGAGGTCATTATGTTAAGTGAAATAATACAAGCACAGAAAGACTAATGCTGTGTGATCTCACTCATGTGGAACCTCAAAAAGTTATGTCATAGAAGTAGAGAGTAGAATAGTGTTTATAAGAGACTGGGGTGGGTGGGTTGGGAGGATGTTGGTCAAAGGATATATAATTGCACAGAAGGGATAAGTTTAAGGGATATGTTATATCTTTTGGTGACCATAGTTAATGATGATAAGTTATATTCTTGAAAAGGGCAACGAGAATGGATGTTAAGTGTTTGCAACCTAAAAGTGACAATTAGGTGAGATAATGCATTCATTAATTAGCATGGTTAAATCTAGTATGTATATATATATGTGTGTGTGTGTGTGTGTGTGTGTGTGTGTGTGTGTGTATATATATATATATATATACTTCAAAACATGCTGTATATAACAAATACATATAATTTTATCTGTCAGTTAAAAAAGAAAAGACTTTGTAGTTTTTTATTCCACTTGGTGTGAATAATCATGCTTTTTTTCCTGCATATATATATAGAGAGAGTTCGATTATGGGGTGCTACCAGGTATTCCTTGAAGGCTATTTAATAGTATATAGTATATGTCATTTTATTACTTTTTTAAAAATTCAGGTATAACATGCAGTAAAACGCATGAATGATTGAATACAGGTCAAGGAATTTTTGCACATTTATGTAAAGACAATACAGAAAAAAGGGTTTTCCCACCCAGCTTTTTTGCCCCAATGTTTATCCTCATCCTCTTGCATTCATTGCACCCCCTGTCCTTGTTTCATACTGGTTCAGATAACAACTCAGCACTAGTATTTCTAGTCATTTTTCTGGACTTTTTTGTGTTAAGTGCTCACAGATGTCTGTTACTGAATTTGAAAGCTGGGATTGTTTTTCTTTCTATCAGTGTGTAGAAATGCCAGCTTCAGTTGGAGAGGAGTTCTAAAACACTACATTATTTGAAGGAAACTGTAGTCAGGAAAACTGGCATATATTTAAGTGTTCTGCTTGTTTAATATTACATAAGCCTTTTTTTGAACTTCTTTTAGAAATCAGAGAATATATAAGCTCTTCTCTTCCAGTTCATGAAAAAGGGGCTATCAGTAGAAAAAAAACAAACAAACAAAAAAAAAATAGTTTCAGCCAGCCAGCCTGATCAAATGCATCTCTACCATTTTGTTTTAGTGGCAAAACCTGGCTGAAAATTATTAACACTCTCAGAATGCCTATCCAGTACCTCAGAAAACACCATTTCATTCTACAGTGCAAACTTTCTGTTAACAGAGAAAATATAAAGAAAATCAACTAGATTCTTAGATCTTGTGGCCAGAGTTCAAATTCTAAGAGTAAGCAAGAGTTGCTTTGTAAATGAAGCTATGATGAATATGGTAGATAAAATATCTTTACTGAACCAATTATGAAAAATAATTATAAGAAAAATATAGTTAAAATGAGGAAAGTATTTGAGGGAGAAATAAAGCATATGGCTTTGCACTTATAAAAAAAATCTCTAGTATATAGATGGGCTATAAAGTTCACCCAATATCAGGGAGGTTGTTCAGAAAGTATGAGAAGGGTGACAGGAACCCAACCATTATTGAGTTTTTCTGTGGAGTCAGTAACTATACTGTGTGCTTTTCCAAATACTTTATTAATCCTCAGAGTGATTTTGTGGAGAAATATATTCTTGCTCTTAACTCAGAGATGTTAAAAACCTGCCCAGGGCTGGGGTTGGGGCTCAGTGGCAGAGTGCTCGCCTCGCATGTGTGCGGCCCAGGTTCGATCCTCAGCACCATGTAAACATAAATGCATTGCATTGTGTACAACTAATGTAAATAAATAAATATTTAAAAAAAAAAAACCCTGCCCAAAGTAACACAGCAGTTAAATAAATGGTAGAGCTAGGATGCAAGCCCATCTCTCTTCATTCAAAGCCCTAAGCTCTTTCTACCACGTGTTGCTATCTGCTGCCAGCCACTTCAACTCTGATTGCTGTCTTTTGTTATTATTGCTTTTAATGCCCTGTTCATCAGAAAGACTCTTGATATCATTCTGGGTATTGTCCTCATGTCACTGTTCTTACTGTCATTTTCACAGGCTCATTTGTGGTGTTAGCCGGCCAGATGAAGTGCTCGAGTGTATCGAAAGAGGAGTGGACTTATTTGAGAGTTTTTTTCCTTATCTAGTGACAGAGCGAGGATGTGCCCTGACTTTCAGCTTTGATTACCAGCCGAATCCTGAAGAGACGTGTAGGTCTGCAGAAGTTCATCTCTGTCTTATCCTTAAGTTTCTTTTATTTCCTATTGGTTTTTAGCCTGAGTCACAAGTCAGAAATATGTACATGTCAAGCCAGTCTTTTATAAAACTCCATTTTTGTGTGTTATCTGTATGCCCTGGCATGTTGGCACATAAAACTATACATGTAACTCATCTATATTGGGTCATTGATATTGTAATGAGTAAAAACAAAACCTCTTCTGTAAACAAGCTGAAAAAAGAACATTCGGAGTGAATTGTGATGAAAATCTAAGAAAATTTTGAAAACCTTTGAACTGCTTGGTAAAAGTTAATTTGTTTTTTCACAAAAGAGTTCTTGTCTGCTTTTTGCAAGCCCCGTTTTTGCAAACTTCATGCAATTAAATTATAGGGAGCCTCACCATCGTCTGATCCTGGTGTTGCATTTAGCTTTTTTGGTTTTTTTTTTACACACTGAGATGAGAAAGCTGTTTTCCTCTGCTAATATTGCTTTGAAGCACTGCCATTTTCTTTTATTGTTTAGTTACTCAGAAGTCAAGGCAAGCATTTTCAGATTCTAACACTCACTTGGCAGTGGAAAAGGAACCAGACACAGCCTGTGGCTGGGGGTCTCTTGAAGCAGTTGTGCTGGGAGTATTGTCTGCCCATTCCCCGCTGGCTTTGGAAATGGTCTTTCCTTTTCCTTTTCCTTTTTCTGCTTTCCTCTGAACTCTTCCTTGACCACAGCCAACCTTAACTTTGAATAGGGCCTCCGACTTCTTTTTTTGGTACCAGGGATTGAACTCAGGGGCACTCGACCACTGGGCCACATCCCCAGCCCTTTTTTGTATTTTTTTTTTTTTTTTTTTTTTTTTGGTACTGGGGATTGAACTCAGTGGCACTAGACCACTGGGCCACATCCCCAGCCCTTTTTTGTATTTTATTAGAGACAGGGTCTCACTGAGTTGCTAAGTGCCTCGCCATTGCTGAGGCTGGCTTTGAACTCGCGATTCTCCTGACTCAGCCTCCCAAAGTGCTGGGATTACAGGTGTGCGCCACCGCGCCCAGCTCCTTTTTTGTATTTTATTTAGAGACAGGGTCTCACTGAGTTGCTAAGTGTCTCACCATTGCTGAGGCTGACTTTGCACTTTCGATCCTCCTGCCTCAGCCTCCCAAGTGCTGGGATTACAGGCATGCACCACCGTGCCCGGCTCGGCCCCCGACTTCTTTAAACGTTCCCTTTATTTCCTACAAGTGATTAAAATTTCATTCAGAAGATGTCACACTTTTATAAAGCAACTTCGCTATTAATCTAAATCAGATTACTTCTAGAAACAAAATAAATTAAATTGATCAAGTTCTTATATATAGGAGGTCAATTTTACTGTCCTTTTAGACAGACCAGAGCATGATATATGTGAATAGGCATACCATTAACACTTTATACATTTTCATGACTTCATTTACAAACTAAATTACTTCCACCAGGACAGAGGTAACTTAGTCCTTTGGTACCATGAATATGCAAAGCTCTATGAAGAGCCTGACACTGAGTTCTCTGGAAGGAGCAAGTTCCTTTTTGGCTAGAGAAAGCCACATTCCTTCATGATGAGGAAAATGAAATAGTTTTATTAATCATATTTGTGTAGTGTTTGTGTAAGTATGTTGTACATTAAAGTTTTTGCCAATTAATATTCTATAATCTAATTGGAATATAGACCATTACAAAGCCCTGTTTATTTGTGTGTATACTGAGATGAGGCTAAGGGATAACCCTAATACATACATACACATCAAATGTTAGTTAAAAATCATTCCTTGATAGTAAGGTTATATGTTACATACTTAAAACCATAATTTGCTTAGACATTGTTGAATATCTCAAATTGTTTTGATAGGGTAGATAGTAGGTCTGTGATCATCTGGGAGTGTACTGCTATTTTTCTTTTTGTGTGTGATTTCCTTAGGATAAATTTCAAGAATGGAATTACAGGGTCAAAGGGCATGAAATAATAACTAAAATAAAATTCTTCCAATGACTACTCCTTATCTGATCTTCATTCAAGACTTTCTGTTGGTTTGTCTTTCAGTATTACAACAAAATGGGACACAAGAAGAAATAAAACCTGTGGATCAAATAGAGAAAATTAAAACAACTGATTGCAACCAAGAAATGACATCATTTGAAATTAACCTGAAGGAAAAAAGGTAAAAATTTTTTTGAAGTTTGAATTTTGATTTCTAACTTTTTAATTTTAGTCTGTTTTAAAAGTTTATGTAACTGTTCCCTTTTCAGTTTATGACTTCATAAAATATTTATAGTTGGATATTACTTAGGCCTTCTCAAGTTTGGTTCCAGAAAAACTTTTGTTTCTGCAGATGAATTTGTGTACTTTATCTTGTCAAAAAAATGAGGCTAGATAACAATTGCTTTAGAAAAGCTGTCAGAAAGATTAGACCAAATCCATTTGTTTGGTGTCTTTTATTCCTTCCAAGTACTTTAAGCAATGATGGCGTGAAAAATAGGATTTCAAGATAAAACACAACAAAGTTTATAACTTGTAAGGAACTTTAGTTTTCTTGGTTATGTACAGGTTATAAATCTTAAATAAAATATTTGTCTCAATAAAGAATGAACTAAGATATATTGTAACTCCACATTTGGCCAAACGTCATAATCCTTAGTACCAGAGAGGGGTGTTTCTGTGAATTTGATGCATTCTCTTCAGAGTGGGGATTTGTTGGTTTCTGTGAAGGGACATTCTAGGGATTCTGACTTACTTATGTCAGTCTAGAGACTTAGTAGAGACTTGGGAATTTATGAAAGAACATGAAAATCCTAGTTTCTATTTATATTTTGTTGGGGCTTCTTGATGTAGGTCTGAAATGGTAAAATCTACCTCATTTAACTTCGTGAAAAATAGCCAAGGAGATTAATTCCTGTTTTTAAAATATTTTTGTATTTTAAAATATAAATGGTTACAGTACTACTAAAATTCCCTTTATCTTGTAGATGTAATTGGAAATTGTAGTATGCTTATTACTAGTGCTAGACTGGAAGTTTTGGGGACTTGGAGACAAATTCTAGCACTGCTTTTAAAAGAGAGTGGTTAAGTCACTTAGCTTCTCTTTAATAGCTGATAAAAGGTAAAAAACTGTATAGTACTTAGTATGCGCCCAGCAGGGTTCAAGCCCTTTCACTCTCTTAACTCATTTAATCCTCTCAACAGCTCAGTGAGGTGGAATATCTTTGGTTCATAGATGAGAAACAAAGGCACAGATGGATGTTAAGTGACTTTCCCAAGTGAGCTGTGGAGCCAGTACTCACTCTGGGTAGGCCCACAGTGTCCGTAAACCCCCACAGTAGTCTTCATCTGTAGAATGACAATAAAAACGGCTATCTTGAAGAGTAGATGCAGATTAAATAAGACAGTGCATATGAAAGTGCTTTATAAACTACAGCAGGCTATGGAAGTAGAAGGCTGTACTGTGTTTTTTGATGGCAAGTGGGAGAGAAGTGTCATTCTCTAGACCAGCATTCCCTAACCTTATGTGCCTTTTCAGTGCTCAACATGAGTGACCATGTGGATATTTTAGCCATCAGCCTTGAAGATTGCCTCCATTAGAGGAAAACTCCTGAGTCTCCCTGATTTATTTTATCCACATTGCCATCTTATGGAGGTGCCTAGCGCTAAGCATTTGCTAGGGGTCTTATTAACCATTGGTAACTTCACCAGCAAAACAGATAGTCTAGGTTGTGGTTTTCTTATATTCTTCACTTTCTGGAATGTCATTGTGGCTTCCTTTTGCAGGTATCAAGAGGACTTTAACCCGCTGGTAAGAGGGTGTTCCTGTTACTCCTGTAAAAATCACACCCGTGCATACATCCACCATCTGCTGGTGACCAATGAGCTGCTGGCTGGGGTCCTGCTAATGATGCACAATTTCGAACACTACTTTGGATTTTTCCAATCCATCCGGGAAGCACTAAAAAGTGACAGGCTGGCACAGTTGAAAGAACTCATCAGCAGGCAAGCATGTTAAGAACTGGCAATACAAATCTGCCTCTGCACTGAGCTTGTACCACTGTTACAACATGGGAAGAAGAAAAGAAGAAACAGTCTTAGCTTGAAGCATTTAAATTTGGAATAGAATGTGTCAAAATAAAGAATGCCTGTCCCAAACTGCCCACATGAGGGTGCAAAGAGGTCTTCTAAAGGCTTAAATGGCCTAGATTGATCCAAAAGGATTGAACCATGATCTGTAAAATTTCTAGGCCAATTAGTAGATAGAGATTCATTTAGTCAAAGACAAAAACTAGAGGTGAGAAGACACCCTTGAAGAGGAGGAGGAGATTCTAGGGAACACTGAGATGGATTGGGACCCAAGGGGACATGACTGTGCAGGAGTAGCATAACCTCTGTGGACACACGTCTGTTGACTGGGGTTTTCTTAATTTTGATCCTCCACGGTTGGGGAGCTCTTTTAGATACTTTGCCTTCCATGCTGCCATGGCAATGCAGTCACTCCGAAAGGGCTCTTGTGATTTAACCATGTTTGCCTCTCCTCTGGAATGTGGGGCTTAACCAGTGCTCTTGTGATCGTTGGCCCAGGTCATTCTCCTTCATTTGGCCAGTGGGTCTATTTGTCTTCCTAAGGCCACTGTTCTTGCCAGTACAATCCAAAAGTTTACCTAGCTGCTTTTGTCTGGTCATACATATCCCCTGTACTCCACCCTTCAGGTTTATAAATATTCTAACCACAAAATGAATGACTATAGCCCTGTCGCTTTTGGAGATTCATTTCTAGTTTGTCCCCTTGGACGAAGCCTGATGGGCAATTAGATCAGTTTTAGTCCTACTTAGCTGTGTTGCCTAGGAAAACCAGTTAGCTCTCCGTGCCTGTTACCTCATGAATAAACAGGGTCAGGCAAAGTGGATAGGACTATGTGAGCTTCTAAGATTCTGCTAGCTTTAAAATTTGAGGAACAAGCAGGCATGGCAGTGTACACCTGTAATCTCAGCTACTCAGAAGACTTAAAGCAGGAAGATTCCAAGTTAGAGACCAGCCTGGGCAACTTAGCAAGACCCTGTTTCAAAATTAAAAGTAAAGCCGGGCGCGGTGGCGCACACCTGTAATCCCAGCACTTTGGGAGGCTGAGGCAGGAAGATTGCAAGTTCAAAGCCAGCTTCAGCAATGGCGAGGTACTTAGCAACTCAGTGAGACCCTGTCTCTAAATAAAATACAAAAAAGGGCTGGGGATGTGACCCAGTGGTCAAGTGCCCCTGAGTTCAATCCCCAGTACCACAAAAAAAAAAAAAAAAAAAAAAAAAAAAAAATTAAAAGTAAAAAAAAGGCTTGGGATACAGCTCAGGGTTAGAGCACTTGCCTATCATGCATGATGCCCAAGAAAACTTTTTTTTCCTTAAGAAATTTTAGATTAGAGTACTAAACATACTTTTCACCCTTGCTTATTTATCACTACTGACCTGATTTTTTGAAAATGTAGCAGTACTGGGAGACAGGCAATAGAATAGCTATTTAGCCCTAAAATGAAGTTCTGCCTGTCAACTTTGGAGTGGTTGGTGAATTAGCATCAGAGATCCTGAGGCTGGAGAGGTCCTTCTTCGGTCCTCTCTGATTATATGATTTTTTGTTCTTTTCTTATCAGAAGAGGAGTGACATTTTTGTTGATGATATGACCAGTTATTTTTATTTTATTTTGTGCTTTTCTATATTTGTCAATTTTTATTAAAAAAAATACATGTATATAGTCATTTTTGTAAAATAACAATAACAAAACCAAAAAGATTTTTGTTTTTGAAATGGGTAACAAATGCATTTGTTTTACCCTCTTATGTTTTTCTGGTTTTTAAAATTTAATGGGCATTACTGAATGTTGTTTCTAGTTATTATGTGGTTCTTGTATTTTTATGTGTTGGGAGCCCATCTATATGTTTTTCTTTTTAGTGGTATAACTTCTTCGTGAATGGCAAAGGATACTTAATGGACAACAGAGTTTCTGTTCTCAAGGATTAGTTGTCTTGAAATGTATTGTATTACACTTATTTATGTGTTCATATTTCTGTTCAATGCCAAGCCCATTGTTGAAGGATTATCAGTAAATATCCCAGAGTCCATATAAAAGTTATGAGTTTTATTTATGTCTAAAATACTGAAAATTCTGTTCAACATTATTCAGTTTCCTGGGTCTTTTTCTTATTAGCACATTTCAAAAAATGTTTCTGTTCTTTAATGTAGTAAATCTATGAAAGGCAATAGCTAATAAACATTTTTAATTAAAAAAATTCACTGTGTATTGCTTTCTGTAAGTGGTAGTGAGTCTATTAAAACAAAATATTAAATTTCCATGGCACCAGAAATGTTCTAGAGATTTCTCACTGGAAAAATATTTTTTCTCTATTTATTCCATCTGTATTCATTGTTTTAAGAACTTTCATGCTAAATGCAGAATCCAAGGAGGAACTATTATTAAAATTAAAAATGATATGTGTTTTGAAGAGTTCCTTATCTGTCTCATATTATCAGGGGCCATCAGACCTTGCTAGTACATAATAAAAAAATAATAATCACAGTCTGCGGAGATTTTTAAGTACAGAGTAACTTAGTAAATGCTTTCCATATGAATCTCATTGGCCCTTAAAGCCTGGCTGTGAAGTATTGGCATTATTATACTTAAAAATTGAGTTTAGGAAGGTAGAGTAGCCTGCCTGAGGATCTACCAGAAATTTCAGGAAAGTTGAGTAATTTGCCTGAGGGCCTATTACTACTCAGCCCCAAAGGTTAGAATGTAGCTCCATCTGAGCAGTTGACCATTGCACTCAATAGATTCTTAATTGTTTTGACTTGCTCCTAGGTTGAAGGGTTAAGGTTTAGGGTTGGGACTGAATAGAGAGGAATAATCCAATGAGGAATAGCACGTACCAGCACAAGTAGTCCACGTTACCGTCCTGGCACCTATAGATGCTCAGTATGGGTTGCCATGCCATGTCCCCCACTCGTCATCCAAGTTTGGGACCCTGAAGTGTTCAGGGGCTTTCATTAGTTCAAATGAACTCCAGCAATGGGAGTCTGCGATTTCCTATGTAACTTGAAGGAGAAACGTTTTATTGTTGCTGGAATTAAGGGGAAATATTTTTCTAAAACAATTTTAAGCCAAATTCTTGTATAATTAGAGCATTTTAATAAAAATTTCTAAGACCATCAGAGGGTCAAGGCTGGAGGGTGAAGCAGTTACCTTATCAGGGATGTTTTTTCTGGAGAGGCAGCTTGAAGAAAGCTTACTGAGACATCACAGTTAAATGATTAGCCTTTGCCTTTCTGATTAGAAACAGCCTGCTCTCTGCAGTTTGATTAGTCTTGCTTGTAGCTAAGGGCTTACAGCTTATTAAAACTGACAGTGCTGTGTAGGGTAGGGAGCCTGGAGGTCAAACTTACCTGCTGAGCCGGCCCCCAGCAAGGCTTTCCCTTCACCTAAAGGTTTGGTGTAATTGGGATTCGTTTTTAATATTCTTTTAAATATCTTTGCTTGCTTTTCAACCTTCATGTTCCTCTTTCCTTCCTTGTGAGATTCCCAGATTGTGACCCCAAGTCCCAAATAACAAAAGAGCAACAACAGTGTAGAAAAATTGACAAAGTAATCATATATCCTCATTGCTCAACAACACTGGTTTATGCCTGTGGTCCAGGTATAATCACTAATGGCATCCCCACATCCCTTTTCCCTCAAAAGTGCACAGTTTGGACAAGTTATATGGTCACCCTAATGTGAGTGTAGAGATGATCAAACCAGAGAGCAGGTGTCCCCATCTAAACAGGACAGCTGCTACCCACTTCTAGCCAATTGCTGCTGTGGGTCTGCTGCAGTCAAAAACTCCAGCCTTTCCAAGAGAAGCCAAAAATCTGGGTTCTCACAATTTTCAAATGCTGCATCAATTTTTAAAAAATACTCTATTAGCTAAACAAAACATGGGGGTGCTTAGTTTTTAACTTCTGGCTGAAAATCTGGAGGAAAGGCTTTGTTATCTTTAGCAGTTAAAATTTTCTCAACTGATCAAAATATGCAGAAAATGTACTGATAATTCCTAAGGGTCCATGTAACTATACAGATTCTCACATTAAGAGATCTCCATGATGTCTCATTTCTACTTCATGATCCCCAGGTAACTCCTGGAACCATTCTTACTCGGCCAGAAGGAAGGTATGCTTCATCCTGTTCACCTTCTATTTTATGGATGAGAAATTTTAGGTCTAAAGAAAAAAGGACTCGTAGTTAGTTGTGTCCTTCCTCTTTGGGAAGTGTCTTAGTTTGCTTAGGATGCTATAACAAAATACTGCAGATGGGGTCTTACAAGCAACAAGTTTATTTCTTAAAGCTCTAGGGTCTGGAAGTCTTAAGATCAGGGTTCCAACATGGTCAGGTACTGATGAGCTTGCAAACTGCTGTGTTCTTGTGGTATTCTCACATGGTAGAAAGAGGGCTGGAACATTCCTTGGAGTCTCTTTTATAATAGAACTAATCCCATTCATGAGGGCTTTACTCTCAAGAACTCAAATTTATTCCAAATCTTACACCTCTTAATGCTATATGACATTAGGAGTTAGGATTTCAACATATGAATTTGGAAGTGATGCAATCATTTAATTCATAACAAGGAATTTAAACATACACACATTCCTTTGTAGTTAGTTCTACTTTGTGTTAGTTCTACTTCTCAACCCTATTTTCTGCTGAGCCTATGTCCTTCCAGGGTCAGCATCAAATTCCCAGATTCACTTTCCACTGATCCTTTCTGGTCTCATAAAACCAGCTGGTCCAAGGACAGAGGGTTCCTAATACACCATCCAACATTTGTCCTGGCTGGCACACCGAGATCTCAATGACTATCAAGTGAATAAATATCCTCAGGGTAGTTGAGGCATTATCTTCAGATTTTAGCCAGCTGAGCACTGGTTGGCAGTGACTTGCACAGCAGTACATGGTAGGCCTATGCTGACTGTCTTGTCAGTGGTGGTTTTATCTCACTTTTGCTAGACAAGCTCCCAGTGACCCTGGCATGTTATTATTATTTTTTTTTTTTTCCTGTTACTCACTTCCACTTTCTACCATCACCATCTTTTAGTGCTGACCTCAAAACAATTTCTCCTGCTCTGACAAGAGGAACTCAGAGTGAACTTTTCTTTTGTTCTCATTCCTCACAATCCACTCTGAGACCAGGCTGAAGTTGCCAAGGAGTTCAAACAGCCCATGCTCCCCCCAGTGTGATTCAGAGGGATTAGCCATCCTCTCTGCACCCTCTTCCTAGTGTTCGCCTCTCTTCCTCAACTCTTCTTCCCTGCTGTCTGCGCCTTTGTCTGTGAAACATATTTTCTCTTATTATCACCTAGTTCCCTGCCTGCTCTGGAGAGCTTCAGCTTGTCTCTTAACAAAATCAAGATGTTGCTATAATGGTCTTCTCTTTTTTAACAGCTTAGAGTCACTTCCTTTTATTTAGTTCTTTTCCCCTTTCCTCCCAAACCACATAATCATCTCTGCTTCAAATAAAAGTTTTATAGACATTTCATAACAACTGCTTTATAGTTACTATCAAAAAGGCACCAGAGGAAGAGATAAAACAAGGGGAGAGAAACCAAAAGGTGAGGGGTTGAGGGATACCCCAATAATTGAGAAACGGGGTGAGCATCTTCAATACACTTCTGTGAAGAAATTTAAGAAAGGTTAGCACTTACAACTGAATGTTGCAAGCTGGATAGTCTGGTAAGTTTCCTTTCATTTTTATGGACAGATGGAAAGGTGGTCTCCCCTCTGAGGATCTGTTTTCCTTCCAGATAGTTAAAATCTTGCCTTAGAAGCCTCCCAGCATCATTTATGTTGGTCATAAATCCTTTCACAGAATCTAATCACATGATAGATACAAGTTTTTCAAATCACACCCCCTCCAAAGCTAAAATATTTACTCACATTTTCCAGCATTTTCCATTCCCTACTCATTTATTTTTATTTTAGTTCAACAAACCTAAATAACATTTCCATCACAATTCCATTTATTTCTTCTCCATAATGCCAGCTAAAGAAAACACAAACAATGCAAATATGCTCAGTTTCCACATAGTAATTACACATCAAAAGAGAAGAGAGTGACAGTATGTTTAGTTTCTTTCTTTTTTATCCTGTATTTGATTTTGGTTAGACTCTCCATTTTCATGTTGTTTTTGTAGAAAATCCATTCCAGTCACATAAAAAATCAGTTCTACTTTACTTTTCCACCTGAACATTCAGTCATTACCACTAACCCAATATGTCGAAAACCAAATTTACCATCTTCCTTCAATCAAACTAGCCTCCACTTCAACTCCTCCTCCACTTCAACCTGGCCTGTGTCAGTGGCACCTCTCTTCCAGTCAAATGCAGCTGGAAGTTATTCTGTGGATGAATACCGTCATATATAGAAGGACTGGATGCAAGATATTGAAAGTTAAGATCAATAAGACTTGGTGACTGGTTCAGAGGAAGCAGTTAAAGCATGATTCACAGAAGATTACTACCCATCCTGCCCTCGTCACCTTCTTATCTTCTCCAACTCCATTTCTTCCTTCTGTACTATTCACGGTGACTAAAACTCCCTTACTAAAAACCTCCAATGGCTTCCCAATACCATCCTGATGAAGAACAGCTGAGAGCCTGAATTTCCAGGCCCGTCATCATCTGACCCGATCCAGTTGCTGTGGGCTTTTCCACTTTTTCACAGTAGTTATATCCTAATCCTGCCCATTCTTCAACATCCAGCCCAAGAACCAAATCCTTATGAAGACTTGCTTTTCTAGAAGCCTAGTCTTTCAGGTCTAGTCTCTTCTGACTTCTCCTTTTCACAAAGGCATTAGCAACCAAGACTCTGGGCATTTGGTTTGCTCAGGGCTTCAATTCTGTGTGCCTTATTCCCCAAGCGAACTGTCAGCTCCTAAGACAGAAGGAAAACTACTCAATATTCTTCATGCCAACTCCCCACCTCCAATATTCTCCCAACTTGCAATATACTTGTCCAGTGAATAAAGGAAGAATGTGTAACTAGGCCTATAATATGCTCCTCCATCTTTAACACATAGCTTGTCCTATTTCTATTTTCATTATAATCTCTTCTATACTTTCTTGTGCTTTAGCATATTACCTACTTAATTGCTCATGGAAACCCTCTGAGGTTAATATCATCTTCTCCAATTTACAGAAGACAAACTGTGGCTCCAGGAGGTTCAGTGGCTTACCCAAGGAAACAGGATCCAGAATTTGAACTCAGTATTTTGACTCAAAAGCCCAGAATTTTTCCATTTCATTCCCAGAATTCCCTAAATTGTGATTTCTTATACAGAACATCTGTTTTCCTTCAAGAGCAAAGGACAGAAGTAGGTGGAGGTATATGCCAAGTGGTGTGTGCTTTTCTGTGTGATCACCTGTTCTTGTTCTAAGGTTGTGCTTTGGCCACCCCATGGCGGCCCTGGTACTATAAGACTGGTAGGTCAGGATGGCTTAGAAACTGTTTCCTTTTCCCTTTTAAATTTCAGAAATCCACATTACATTTTAATGATGAGAGGGCTTATGAATGACCCAGAGATGGTGATTTTATTTAGGTCAAAGGCACATACATTTACAAATAAAAAACAAAAAGCAAAAGGATGTTTGATAGATGGGCTACCCCCGCCCCCCAGAGTTTTCCACATCCTGAGAGAAGCAACCTTCTTTCGTTCTCGGCAGGATGTTTCTTCCCTGGACAGGATGTTTCTTTTCCCCGGGCAAGAGCCAATAGGCTTAAAGGTCACCCTGTTGTAGGGGCAAAGAGCCAATGGCATTGGGGTTGCTCTGGTGCACCTCCCACCAGAAATCCCTATATAGGGCCCTGTTTGAGAGACTCAGAACAGACACACAGAGACACACAACATCAGCTCGTCGCTGCTGAGAAGGGGAAGCCACTCAGACACATCAGCTCAAAGCTGCGGAGAGGAGGAAGCCACTGCAACAGCTCCAGACTTCAGCCGGTGGCAGCTGACCCAGCCCACAGCTCCAGACCCACCACCTTCAGCCCAACGGCCGCTCCCAGCCGACAGCTCCAGCCTCCAGCCAGACAGCAGATGCTTTAGCTGATAGCTCCAGAGATCCTAGCCGGTGCGACCAAGCACCCACCTTCTGTCCAGAGCTTGCACACTCCCCTCTCCCTGACTCCCCTCTCCCAGCAGAGCTTGCACACTCCCTTCTCCCTGACTCCCCTCTCCCAGCACCTCTTCAACCTTCGACCGGAGCACCTCTTCTCCGGTTTTGCTACCAGCCACAAAGGCTGTTGAATAAATCTCTTGGCTGCACGGCTGTCCCCAGTGTGATGTTTTGCCCTTCAATGTTTAAGTTGTAGAAAGGGGGAAAATAACTTAGTGTTTCTCCTTGTCAGGAAAAAAGGCTTTTTTGGTGACACACAAAATATGACTTTAGAGCCAGAAGGATGGTTACTGAAACATCTAACCAACCCCTTTATCGTTCTGGCCCAAATGGAGTGTGACAAACTTAAAGTCCAAGGGGAAAGGAGAGGCAAGGCCAGGAGAGTCTAGCTTCCTTTTCCACCTCAGCTTTCTGCACATCTGTCTCTTATTCTGCTTTTATGCAGCCCAGGTACCTTAATGTAGCTCCTACGTCACATAACAGGCGCTTTGCAAACATGATTATTGTCACTTTGGCAATCACTTAGCATCTCCACCTGCTGGGGTGATAGTGACTCTTGAACACAGAGGCCATTCTGCCTGTAGATACAGGGATTTTTACTGGGCCACATCCCCAGCCCTTTTTTGGTTTTTATTAGAGACAGGGTTCACTGAGTTGCTGTGCGCCTCAGGCTGGCTTTGAACTCGCGATTTTAGCCTCCCAAAGTGCTGGGACTTCATGCTGGATACATTTTGTGGCCTCAATGAAGATGTGGCAAAAGATGCCTCAAGCCAGGCATGGTGGTGGACGCCTGTAATCCCAGTGACTTGGGAGGCTGAGACAGTAGGATCCCAAGTTCAAGGCTAGGCTCAGCAATTTAGTGAGGCCCTAAGAAACTTAGTGAGACCCTGTCTTAAAATTTAAAAAGTAAACAAATAAAAAGGGCTGGGGATGTGGTTCAGTGGTAAAGTGCCCCTGGGTTAAATACCTAGTATACCCCCAAATATCTCAGACTAAGATCATATCGAACAAACCTTTTCCAATGTATTATGCCATTTATAAACTCCTCCCTGGCATATACTCCTCCCATATAATTTTTATATTTCTGGTTTTTACAGGAAAAGGGAAGGAGTGAGCATTGGTGTTCATCTTCCAAGGCCCCATCTGGTGATTCTATTTTTTTTTTTTTTAAGGTCCTTGATGGTCTTGAATGTCTTCCAGACAATCAGCATGTCAAAATCAACATCTTGAACAGGGACTTCTTCATATCTTGGCCACAGGGATATTGCTGTTTTTGCTGTTATATGCATCTTCCTCATCCTGATGCTTTCTGATAAATGGAATTTATTCATTCATCCCGTCGAAAAATTTATCCATTTCCAACAGAGTGTCGGTTGCTCTCTAGACACTTGGAGTTGAATGGCAAGTGCCTTGTAGGGAGCACCTACCTTCTCGGAATTTATAGACCAGGAGCAAACTCTAAAATTACATATATTTCACATAGGGTAGAATTTCCAACTGTCGCTCCCAAACTTTGCTCAGATAGCCTGCCGAATCATATCCTAACAACAAAATAACTGTCCTGAGAGATGAGAGAAGGTGGGAAATCACCAGATGACAATATCTATAGATAAAGAAATTTAAAAATGTGTGTGTGTTTACTCTTCATTATCTATTTGTTATCAAGGAATAGAACTGCAACCAGATTAATGAGTGTGAGTTTACTTCTTAGCTGGCTTGCAAATCAGCTCACACTAATTCTGTTGGAGTGTTTTTCATTTTAAAGTTTGTAACAATCGATAACCCTTCCGAAAGTTTACATGTTAAATATTGAGGAAACAGGGTTAGAACAAACAACTGTTTACACTTAATTTGATGTCAGGAATATCTGGTTCCAGAAGCTGTGCTCTTATATCTATCCTCAACTTCCTTTTATTCACTGGTACTTGGCACCAGGGCAAGTCACTGTGATGGATAGAGAAACAACACAGCCTTCCTATTCTTATCATGTGTTTTCAAAGTCAAGTCACTGATTTTTTTTAAAACAATTTTGAAAAAGGTGATTTAATCTTGATATCTAGGAAGATAGTCATGGGGATACATACCTTTTAGGATGATACTGCATTTAGTCAAAACATTTTTGGAACAACATTTGGAAATAAATTTCAGGAAAAGAGTTCTGACCAGACCAAGTACACAGCACACATGCCTGTAATCCAGCAATTAGGGAGGCTGAGGCAAAATAATCACAAGTTCATGGGCAGCCTCAGCAATTTAGAGAGACCCTATCTCAAAATAAAATAAATAAATAGATAAATAAAAAGAACTGAGAATGGAACCTAATGGCCAAGCTCCCCTGGGTTTAATTCCTAGTACCAAAAAAAAAAAAAAAAAAAAAAAAAAGGCGTCAGACTGGGCAGCACATTCAGCTGAACACTCATGAGAGCATTGTATGTATGCTTTAAATTTTTAGAAAACAGCAAAAAGTCATTTAAATCCACATCTGAGGCTGGGGGTGTGGCTGAGATATGGTAGAACACATACTTTGTTTGCTAGAGGCTCTGGGTTCAATCCCAGCACCAAAACCAAAACAAAACAAAAATAAATCCATGTCTCATTAGGAGGTCAAACTAAGTAATTCTAGTTATAAACTTTTGGTTCTATGGGGTAAGAGTGGCTGTAAAGTAAGTTATTGGGTTAGGGGGAGGGTTTGTGTAATTTTGAAGTCAATGACAAAATATCACCTAAGAAGCCATATTTGGAGTATTCATATGGCTTTCAAAGGACTTAAAAAGAGTTGCCATTTCGTATTGTTAATCTTCTTAATGATATTTGTTGAGTGGATGACCTCTTCACTTCACAAACATCCATTGATTTTTACTATGTGACACATATTTTGGACGGTAGGAATTTAAATGTGAAAATATGAGTGGGATAAAACCCAGTGGTACAATTCACAATAGCTAGGTTGTGGAACCAACCTAGATGTCCCTCAGTAGATGAGTGGATAAAGAAAATGTGGTATATATACACAATGGAATTTTACTCATCAATAAAAGAGAATAAAATAATGACATTCGCTGGTAAATGGATGAAGTTGGAGAATATAATGCTAAGTGAAATCAGTCAATCTCAAAAATCCAAATATCGAATGTTTCCTCTGATATAAGGAGGCCGGTTCACAGTATGGTTGGGTCGGGGTACATAGGAGGATTAGAGGAACACTATAATGGTCAAAAGGAAGGGAGGGAGCAAGGGGGGAAGGGGAAAAAAAAAGAAAAAGTTGTTGAAATAAGATGGATATCATTATTCTAAATGCATGATTGAAGACTTGAATGCTACGAATATACTTTGTATACAAACTGTTTTGTGTAAAAAGATGCTCTTTATGTGTAGTATCAACTGTAATATACTACTACTACTATAAATAAAAATTAAAAAAAAAAAAAACCCAATGGTAAAGTACTTACCCAGAATGCATGAGGCCCCAGCACCTCACTGCTTAAAAAAAAAAAAAAAAAAAAAAAAGAGAGAGAGAGAGAGAGAGAAAATGTCAGGGTTCTTGCTTTGTTTTTGAAATCACAGCTTAGTGGAGGTAATAAACATTTCACTGGAAAATAGCATGGTAATGACTTTGCTAATGGGATATACACAGTACCATGGAAAGTCTTTCTCGCCATGTTTTTGACCTAAATAAGAACATGCAGGTTGATGAATAGGAAATCTGCTTATGGAGACAAGAGTGAAAAATAGTTGACTTGTTAATTTAATTAAAGATGTGCAGAGTTTTTTATTTCAAGCCAGTAATAAAATGGCCTGAGAATTCATCCCAGATTTGACTGTGCTCTTTCCACAATGCCAGGTTGCCTCTGACTATCCTTCTGTCATTCTTTCTGTTATTCACAATTTGCTGACTGACTGGTATGTGAGTGATACAAAACAAAGGAACAATATCTCTTTTATGAAACAAAACCTGGACCTCCAAAGTTTAGAACCAGGAAAAAAAAAAATCCAGTTAGCGAATAGTTAACTGGCCCTAGTAGAGCCAGTATTCCCACTCTGGTATTAATCTCTTTGGAGGTCTCATATTTGTGTCAGTACTTCTCCAGCAGGCTAGCTTCTCTAGAAACACTCTGACTCAATTTGGTTTGGAAACATTTGTTGCTTTCCCCTAAGAGCAGCTGAAACTTCTTTATTATTATTGTTTTCTCACATATCTGAGCAGATTTTGATCTACCATCTTTTTTTTTCTTCAGCTGTGGGAATAGTATCAGGAGGCGGAGATATTGCCCAGAGCAGTGAGTCTGCTTCAAAGGCAGGGAAAGCCTTCTGACCTACCATGGGGCCAGAAGGGAGTGGCCATTGTAACAGCTAATCCTAATTCCATTATCTCATTTCCAGTGGGTTCAATGAACAAGTCCCTCTCTGTTTTTCACCGTAACATGAACCAGCAAGCAGGTGCCATTTTCTTAGTGTCAACCTGTCAGCTCATGGCCAGTCTTGTGTCTTCAACATTCTCATCCACTCTCCTACTGCCACTACTGGATTACTCTGAAGCAAATCCCAGACATTTCATAATTTCATTCATAAATATTTCAACAAGTATCTCTGAAGGATAAGAGCTCTTTTTATAAAAAATTTAAACATAACACTTTATTTCACTTAAAAATGAATAATAAGACCTCAGTATAACCAAATACCTAGACAGTATTTATATTTCCTTTATTATCTCATAAGTTTTTTCCTATTGTTTATTTGAATCAGCATCCAGTCAATGCTTGAAGTATGGCTAGTCTGAATTGCGATATGCCACGAATGTAAAATATACAGCATATTTGAAACTCTCACTACAAAAGATGAAAAAATTTGTTTTTACTTTGATTACATTTTCATTGGTAATTCCAATGATTTTTATATATTAGGCTACATAAAAGATGTTATTAAAATTATTTTGTCTGTTTATTTTTACTTTTTAGTGTGGCTAGTAGAAAATTACCTGTGTGGTTTGCTTTGTATTTCTGTCGGATAGTGATGTTCTAGAGGATTGATCAGGTTCAGGTTTTTTCTTTTGGCAAAACTATTTCAAAGGTGGAGGCACACAATGGTTGGCCCTATTTTTGTGCTGATTGATCCGTGGTCCAAGTATTCATCCTGATTCATGCAGGTCAGGTATCCTGGCTGCATCTTCTTCTCCTCCTCCCTTCTTCTCTCCTCCTCCTCCTCCTCCTCCTCCTCCTCCTCCTCCTCTTCCTTTTCCTTCTTTTTTAGAGTGCTGGTGATTGAACCCATGTATTAACATGCTAGACAAGTGCTCAACCACTAAACTAACGCCCCAGCCTCTATCAGTTTTTCAGCTAACAGGTTTTAGCAGCCATTAATGGTTATTTCCCAGGTCCACTACTTCATTAGGCATGCTATGGACTGAATTCTCTTACCCTCCTCCTCTTAACCATGTGAGGATACAGCAAGTAGGTGACTGTCAGCAAGCAGTGTCATCAGACACTGAATTTGCACTCTCCTTGATTTTGGACTTCCTTTGAACAAGTGATATGTATGTTCACTCAGTGAAATATGTATGTTTGTTGTAAAAGCCACTAAATCCACGGTATTCGTTAAAGCAGCCTGAAATGACTATGATGGGGGATTCTAGGTGATGGTATACATCATTCTTTCTGCATTTATTAATAGGAATATTTTCTGTAAAGAAAACTTTCCTGTCATTAATTGTTTGATTATACAGAGATTCAAATTATATAGAATAAATGCTTGATTCTTTTCTTGTATTCACCAGTTATCCTTTAAAAGCAAACAAGGATTTGTTTTTTTTTAATGTATTTTAAGCATTATAATAAATTTAAACACTTTAAGCTGTTTTGTGTTTTCAAAACGATTCCAGGTATTCTTTCTGATTCTCAAATTGTCTCAACTTTGGCCAGTGGAGGGATCAACCTGTTGATTTCCAAATTCTTTTGATGCAATCCTTTGTCTTTCTTTCTTTTTCTTTCCTTTTTTTTCCTCTTTCTTTCTGGAATAATAAGATGTTCCAAGATCATATTTTACATTTCTTGTCTATACTAGGGGATCAAGGGGATCAACCATTTTCCTAAGAAATCCAATCCCTTTTATTGGGAAATGCTTTTTAGAGGTCATAATCTAGTTTGCTAAATTTATTGTCATTTCTTCCAAGTTTTTTCAATGATCAGAGCAAAGAAATACTTATTTTTAAAAACGAAAATACATGAGCTGGGGATGTAGCTCAGTGGTAGAAAGCTTGCCTAGCATGCATGAGTCCTCAAAATAAATTCAAAATCAAATTTAGATTTAAGTGTTTTGCTTCATCCATACACACATACATATGTTATTGAATCCAAATAACAAGATCAATATTATGAGTAACAGTGAAATGTATTGTAACACTTAAAGAGGTTTATCATTCTTCCTTTTTCTTGGAGATGTGCCCATCTTAGAGATGTACAAATTACTATGTTTTTAATATCACTTGAGATGATTTTTCTCTGTGATGTAGCCATCAACTCTGTTCACATTCTTTGATATCATTTTACTTTTGATTTTTTGGGGTTGCTTATTATCATAAATATTTAATTAAGATAAGGATGAGTGTTTTTTTCTTTTGACAGTTTAAATGTTTCACTTTACTGTTTTTATTTGCTTAGTTTCTGAAGTGATATTTGTTTTAATTCTTAGCCTCATTCCTGATAGGTAAGGTGGGTTTTTTTGTTCCCCTCTGGCTCCTTTACAGATTTTTACTTCTCTTTGTTTTGGGTTTTCTTCTGTTTAAATATAACACGCCTAAATTTAGATTTTTTTTTGATATTTATATTTGTTACAGATAGCTACATAGATATAGATATTTGTACAACTTGGTGTTCTCTGAACTTCTTCAATTTCTGATATGGCTTCTGTCATTAATTTTGGAAAATACTTGGCCATTATTATTTCAAATATTTCTGCTCTATTTTCACTTTCTCTTCCTTCTGGTACTCCAGTGACTTATAGTTACACCTTTGAAATTGTTCCATAGCTCTTAACTATTGTGTTCCCTTTTCTTCTTGTGTTATAGTTTGGAATTCCTCTTGTATATATCTAAGTTCATTGATTCTTTCCTTGCTATATTCAGTCTACTGATAAGCCTATCAAATGCATTCTCCATTTAGGTTATGGTGATTTTGATTTCTAGCATTTGCTTTTCATTCCATAAATTTCCAGTTCTCTGCTTCCATTACTCATCTGTTCATGCAGGATGTCCATTGTTTCTATTAAAACTTATAACATATTTATCGTAGTGATTTTAAATTCTCTTTCTGGTATTTCCAAAATCAAGGGCTTGCTAGTCTCTAAACACCACGGGTTTTCTTGCAATTTAATATGCTTTGTAACTTTTTGTTGAAAGCTGGACAGGATATATCAGGTAATAAGAACAATAAGACTCCAGTGTGTGTTTGTATGCTAATCTGGCTAGGAGTTGGACTGAGTTTAATGTTGGTGATAACTATAGCTGTTGAAGACTTCAAATTTCTCTAGGTGTCTTTGTCTTTTCTCCTATTGTTTTGGGCTTTCTTAAGAACTCCATCTTAAGTAGAATCTGCACCTTGCAGCTCTTCCAGCTACAATCCACAATAATTATATGGGACCCTGCTGATATGGTGGTTCAGTGTGTGGGAGGTGAAGTATTCTTTAATGTAATCATTAAATCTCAGACTTGCAGTGTGACTGTGTCCCTGAACTGTGCCTTCACAAGTGTTTCAGTGTTTCTTGGTTTTTTTTTTTTTTTGTTTGTTTGTTTTTGCATTTTACCCACACCTTCTTGTGTGAGGCAAGAAGGCTAGTGAAGATTGGATTTGGATCACAGTCCTTTCCCTAAGGTGATACAAGATTCTGATAAATTCTTTCTCCTTGCAATGTAGACCTTTGCTTTGAAGAACACTCTGGGTATATTTCAAAATGATTGTATTTCCTTTCCCCCCGCCAGAGAATATTTTTTTCTGACTCTTCACCATGATGAGCTGGTTTGGGGGCCCTCCTAATACCAGGAATCCTGAGAGTCTCTCATTTTTATACTAGTTCATACATAGCCTCCAGCAATTTGTTAAAAGTACCACTTAAAAGTTCCTACCAGTTTATGGCTCCAACAAATTTTGCCCTAAGTAAGCTGATAACAACTTTGATTTTTCTGTATTTCCCCAACTCACCAGATTTCTAGGAGGTGGTATACCCAGAAACCTCAATTCTCTGATGGGTAAAAGAGAAGTTGTTGATTTTTCAGTTTGCTCAGATTTTTTTTCTTATTGTACGGATGGGAATAAGTCATCCAAGCTCTTTACATGGTGAGGCTAAAATCATAAGACCCTGCACATTAATTTTTAATACATTTGAAATCATTTTATTTCCTGGTTGACATAGTCTTATTTTAAAAATCTTTCATGTATAATTTTCTACTTTATGAAAATTCCATATAAGCATTATTTTAAATATTTTATGTATCTCTGCATATGCTCCGGCCCCTGCTGTCCAATAGAACTTTCTGGGATGGTGGAAATATAGTCTATATATGTGTTATTCGATATAGTAGCCACAAGTAGTTGGTGAACACTTGAAATGTATCTAGAGCAACTGAGAAACTAGATTTAATTTTATTTAATTTTTGTTAATTAAATTTAGATTTAAACAGTTATATGTGGTCAGTGGCTATAGTACTGGACAACTACTATAGGCTCACCAGCCTTCTTAAGATTTTCATTCAGAGCTTGAACTCACACTCTTGTTTTTCTTACTTGGGACCTTTACACATGTTCTTTGCTTTTCATGGAACAATCCATACACTCATTTCAATGAGAACTAATTTCTATCCTTGAGACCTCTTTTACTTTTTCAAGGGGTCTTTTCTTTCTTTCTTTTTTAAAATCTCCATTGTTGTTAATTAGGTATATATGACAGTAGAATGCATTTTGATTCATTGTACACAATCGCAGCACAACTTTTCATTTTGCTGGTTGTACACAATGTAGTGTCATACCATATGTGCAGTCATACATGTACCTAGGGTAATGATGTCCATCTCATTCCATCATCATCCAGCAATTTCCTGCCCCCATGCACCTTCCCCTCTCCTTCCTCCCTTTTATCCAATCAAAGTTCCTCCATGCCCCGCCCCCTTATGGATCAGCATCCACTTATCAGAGAGAACATTGGGCCCTTATTTGTTTGGGATTGGCTTACTTTGCTTACCATGATATTCTCCAAATCCAAGGGGTCTTTTCAGGTTGACCTCTCCTATTATTTTGCTCATAAAAACCTTTTTGTGCTTTTGATCATTATTCTAATTTGTAATTATAGACGCATGAGTGAATATTTATTGAACATCTCTCTTTCTGTCTTTCCCACAAAACTGTAAGCTCCATGAGAAAAAGGACCATATTTTTACCATTCATCATTATATCTCTGGGGGCCTAGAACAATTTCTAAAAATATTAAAATTTTTTTCATCAAAAAATGGTGAAGTAGTGAAGGGAACTGAAGCTACAGATCTCCTATGCTCTGGGCCTGGGAACAGACAGTGCTATCTGAGAGTTCCTATGCTCTGGGTAAAGAAAATAAAATGGCTGGGCAGGTGGCTCTTGCCTATAATCCCAGTGACTTGGGAGGCTGAAGTGGGAGGATCACAAGTTCAAGGCCAGCCTCAGCAACTTAGCGAGGCCCTAAGCAACTTAGTGAGAACCTGTCTTAAAATAAGCAATGAGAGAATCTGGCTCAGTGGTAAAGACCCCTGGGTTCAAACCCTGGTATCAAAATAAATAAAAAAAATCAAATATGTTCTGTGAAAACAGGGAACCAGAGCCAAGGCTTAGAATGTGGCTCCCTGACTTATTCAAGGCAATTTTGTTTGGAAAATGGCTTTAATTATCTCCTAGGGCAGGAGTGGAAATAATAGGCCAAATTCAGCATTCTGCCTGTTTTTGCTTTTGTTTTTGTTTTTGTGATGCTAGGGGATAGAATCCAGGGTATTGAACATGCTATGCAGGAGTTTTACTACTGAACTACATCCCCAGCTTTTTTACCTGTTTTTATAAATAAAGTTTTATTGGAACCTAACTATATTCATTCTTTTACATATTGTCTATGACTTTTTTTAGTTATAATTTTTTGTCTGCTTTTGCACTACAAAAGAGAATATAATAGTTGTAAAACACATAGTATGGTTGGCAAAATCCAAAATATTTACTTAGTATCTAGCTCTTTAAAAAGAAAATGTTTCTAGCCAGGTATGGTGGCCCATGACTATAATCCTAGAGACTCAGGAGGCTGTGGCAGCAGGTTCACAAGTTTGAGGCCAGTCTCAGCAATATAGGCCCTAAGCAACTTAACCCTGTCTTAAAATAAAAAATAAAAAGGACTGAGGATGTAGCTCAGTGGCAAAGCAAATATCCAACACACACACACACACACACACACACACACACACACACACACACACACACAATTTCCTGACCTCTCCTAGGGTTCAAGTATAAACAGCAGATCTCAAAGGACTAAGAGAACAGATAGTCTCATAATGATGAATCAAATCAAGCCTCAAACTGGCTCTGTGTATAGGTTTGGGGAAAGAAATCTCTATATTATCATTGGTCTGGAATTATAAGACCCAGAGCCTGGTTAGAAGTAAATGATGAAAGGCTGCCAGACACAATGGGAACAAAACAAAAGTATGCTATCTAAAACATGCCTGCAAATCAAAATTTTAAGTCACACAATGAAATAAAATGCTAAGAATTCAATAAAAATTACTATTTAGAACAAGAGCTAATTCTAAATGAAAGTCATTTTATAAAACATCCTGAAAAATCTCTAAAGTAAATCTATTTAGAAGGCTCAAAGAAAAAAAATAAAGATTTAATCCCATCTAAAAACTCAAGAAATTATGAAACAAACTAAGGAGAAGCAAAATAAGAACATAAAGATATGAGAAAGAACCAGTTAGAAATCTTGGAAATAAAAAAAAATATCATCGAGACAGACAAGACACAATAGATAATAATGTTGATTTGCTGGGTTACTGTGACAAAGTACAACAAACTGAGTGGCTTGACCAGTAGAGAGTTATTGTTTCACAGTTCTAGAGACTAGACATTTACAATTAAGGAGTCAGCAGGATTGATTTCTCCTGAGGGCTGTGGGGAAGAATCTATTCCATGTCTCTCTCTTAGCTGCTGGTGGTGCTTGGCTGACCATCTTGACCTCCATTGGTTTGTAGGCATATCATTCTGATCACTGCCTTTGACTTCACGTGGCATTTTCCCTGTGTGTGTCTATCTCCAAACTTCCCATTTTTATAAGAATACTAGTCAGACTAGATTAGTGCCCACTCCAGTGATCTCCAGTTACCTCAAAATGAGGTAACATTCCATCTAGAAAGTAGTGCTTCAACGTATCTTTTTGTTTATGGAGGGGAGATACACTGTACTTTATCAAAATGAAGAAGTAAAAACCCTAATCTGTATAAAAATTGAAGACTGAAATAGTAAATTGAAGATAGTATTGTGAAATTCGCTCAAAATATAACCCAGAGAGACAAAGATGTGTATTTATTCAGAACATACATGTGTAGATTTGTTTGTTGATCTATTTCAGTTAAGAGACATGAGGGATAGATGGAAAGGGTCCAACATCTCAGCATATCTAATACTGTAGAAAATATTGCTTCCTGCCTTCTCTCCATCCTTAATAGAATAATCTTGATTCTCCCTGAAGGGAGGCAATGTGCTTAGCTAAAAATGCTTGACTCCTTAGTTTCCCTTGCAACGGAGGTAATCATGTGAGAAGTTCTGGGCAGTGAGATACCAGCAGAAGTCTCTAGATAGGCCACTCCTGCTTTAGTACAAAGTCAAAGCCCCATTAGGACAAAGTGTTTCACTCCATAGCATTTCTCTGGTGGCCCTTACCCTAAGACACAAGTCCCAGTCGATTTTTTTTTTAACACAGTAATTTAAAAAATCTTTAACTGAAAACCCCTACCTTTTGAAAAATAGTGAGGAAAAGCTATTGATTTTATGAACTTATTATATCCTTGATAATAAAGCCATTTAAGAGAAAAGAGATCAGCCTCACTTATGAACACAGAGTTAAACATCCTAAATAAATCTCAGTCTCTCTCCTCCCCCGCCACTTTGCTCCTAGCCAAGATGAATTGACACCCAGAATGCAAAATGACTTAATATCAGAAAATCTATGAATCTACACAAACCAATTAAAAGGGAAAAATAAAATCAACTTAGATTCAGAGAAAAGAAAGCACATTTGGTAAACATTCATGCATTCTCATATTCATCATTTGAGGAAAAGAGACTTTCAAAGTAGGTGTTGGGAGAATTGCTGCTTTATCTATATAGTGTGTCTTTTGTAGGTGATATTTGAGTATAGTAGGGTAAGGAAAAGAGGAAGTCAGCTATGCTGATATTTTAGGGAATAATGGATAAAAACTTTGAGATGGGAGTGTGTGAAGTGGTTTTTAGTTCACAAAGAAAACAAACAACTAAACTGTTATTACCTATGGATAGGAGGAATAATTCTGTTTGTCAAAAGATATCTATCAAAAACCTTGCAGAATGTTAATGCTGAAACTTCATTACATTATATTAACACTTCTGTCCTAGAGTCTACTGGAAATCCTAGACAATGAAATAAATGAGAAAAAGAATAGAAGGTACAAAAATTACACAAAGTACCTGCACAGATCTTATTTGTAGTCAAGCTATTTGACTACATGGGAAGTCTCAGAGAATCTATGAACTATAAGTTACTCACTGATGGTTTGTGGATATAAGATCAACATAAAAAAATCATTAAACTTTTACATACCAGTAATAGGCATTTGAAATTGCAAACCATCATGATACTAACAATCTCAATAAAACTATGAAGTGTCTAGAAATCATACCTATAATATTAGTGAGTTAAATACAGATGCTTCTCAATTTATGATCAGTTACATCCCAATCAATAAGTTTAAATATATTTTAAGTAAATATATAAATATATATAAAAAATGCATTCAACACACCTAACCTAACAAATGGCTTAACAACACAGTACATTATAGAATATTGGTTGTCACCTTCACGATCTGGTGGATAAAAAACAATGTGGATAAATAGAAACTTTCTTATACTAGAGATAGGAAACTTAGTTAACACAACTTCTTTGGACAGCAGTTTGATAATATCTACTAAAGTAGAAGATGTGCAAATATTTCTACCTGTGATGTCTCTTGTTGGCTTATATTCTACAGAAAATTCAGCACACTTGCCTAAGGAAATATGTACAAAGGTACCCATTGTAGCTTCTCTTTCTTTTTCTTTTGTGAGTGCTCTGCCACTGAGCTACATTCTCAGCCATTTTTAAAATTTGGAAACGTCTCACTGAGTTGCTGAGGCTGGCCTGGAATTTGCAATTTTCCTGCCTCAGACTCCCATTGCTGGGATTCTAGGCATTGTGACAAAAGTCAATGTTTAATAAAACCATTAGGTACAGGTATTATTCTTTAAAATATTCTAAGTCTTTGATATATTTTGTAATATTTTCAAAAGTCAAATAAAGCATCTAAGAAGATGACATTTTTATCTCATGGACCATGCCCAGCTTTTCAGAACTTAGTGTTTCTGCCAGTTGGACATTCCAGCTCTCCTCTGAGCTCTCCGCCTCCCTTTGGGAGTTGGTATGAGGTCATATGTGTGTAATCGCCAGAGCAGCACCAAAAAACAACTGCTCTGTTTATTTGTACCCTCCCCCCTTTTTATTCTAACAGGAATTGAAACTCATGCTTTGATTTCCATCCCTACAGGGTTACTCATCAATCAGCATAATGAAACGAATAATCCAAGAACTTTGAAACATCTCCTATATTTCCTCAGGGTGAAGCCTGGTGAAGGTTTGAAGGTGGTGACGGTGGGTGCAAATGGAAAGATGGGTGGGATGGATTTCCAGGGACGTTTTTATTTTCTTCTTGACTGAAAGGATTTTTTCTTCTTTCTAGCTTTCTTACTGAATTTTTGCTTTCTCACGAACAGGATCTCTCTCTTTTTCTGGGGGCAGAACTTAATTGATTTCACTTGAGAAAACTTTTTCCATTTTTTCTTCTACTCTATGAAAACCAGCTTCACTTATCTCATGGAAACTACTCCTTCACTTTCGCTCCCTTGGCACTCTTGAGCAGGCCCTGCCTTTATTTCCACTCTCCTCCCTCTCAGTCTTCTAGACAACATTGTCCTCTCATGAAGCACTCTCACTTCCTTGGCCTTTCCTTCCTCCCCATGTGGGCGATGACTCCGATTCTTGATTTACAAAGCTTAGTATTCCTAGTTCAAAATTCTCCCTAAGGACAGTTCATTTCTGCCCAGTGTCACACTCAAAAATCTTGTCCTTGATATTTTCAGGTAACATATCTATGATTAAGGACAAGTAGTGCATACTCTTTTATCTATGAATCATGCTTTCCAATTTATATTTTCTTACACATTTTCCCCAACAATTCTGTAAGGTAGGCAGCACAAAGATCATTGTCCTCATTTTATTGCTGAGGAAGCTTATACATAGAGAGATTTACCCCTTAAAGTTTGTTGACTGAAGAAGGTGGATTTGACCAAACTTGATAGAAGCAGGATAATTAAGAAATGGAAATCTGCAGCTATCAGGACTTACAGATACAGCCAATTCCCTCCACTCGAGGATTTTTTTTTTTTTTTTTTTTTTTTGAAGCAGGAGGTAGGTGGCTTTTCTTGGTACAAAAAAAAAAAAAAAAAAAAACCCAACTTTGCTCCAATACATGAAGAGAAAGTATTTCAGTTCAATAAGAGCAGAGTCTAGGAGAGAAACCCAGGGGATTTAGACCAATTCTGGAAGGAGGCAGGAGACAACTAGAGGTGAAAAGGACAGAAGAAAAGTGGGAGGGGGAAGGAGAGTAAGTGACAGAGAAGGAAAAGGTGTGAAATAATTTGCCCCCAATTTATCTTTATGAAAATTTGATATGTGAGAATTCTTACTTGAAAATGAGATAAATAAAGAAGTAATTATTTGCATTACAAATTAACTCTTCACTTCAAAAGAATATTTACCACAGGTGTGATTCTGTGATGTGAGACTTTAGAAAAGAATATGACTTGGGAGAGGTGGGAGATTTAAACAATAAAATCCTGGTTATAATATAATAGGAAATAATTCTAGTGATAAAGGGGGAGATAGGTTTTTTTAAAAGAGAGAGAGAGGTGGTTGTACAGGGAGCTCTGCAGAGCTCAGGCTTTGAAAAGGACATGAACAAAAGGCAGAGGGAGGGGATTATAGATAAGCTTGAACACAAAAGACTCATGAACCTTCAAGAACAGAATAAAGGAGGATGAAGTAGGAATGAGCTGAGCTCTACAAAAAGTGCTAACAGCTGCTTTACTTAGAGTAGGGAGAAGCACAAACATGGAACAACTTGCTTTTGGGGTAAGTATTGCAATGTTAACAGAAGTTGAGTAATTCTTACCTTTCTGTTCATTTTGCTTCTGTTTTTCCCAAGGTACAAAAAGTAGTTTTGACAAGATGGAGAAAATGGTATTTTAGAGAGGCAGTATGTTTGAGTGGAAGGTGTACACTGATATTAGCCCTGTTGGGAAGGAATTGGAGATCCCCAGAGTCTGGGCATCAAGCAAAGAATTAGGAGCCCTCAGGAAAATTTGAGGGAAAGGTGATGATAAGCAGACATGAGAGAGAAAGAAAATCAGGAATCAGGTGGTCTGCAACCCCCTTTCACCTCCCACTCTGCTAAAATCTTAGAGAATTACACTAATAGTCATCGATTGCTTGGTGTGAGCAGATTTCTTATGGAAATGCAAGATGGAACTCAGCTTGATTCCCTTAGGGGATTTGGGGAAAATAAAAGTCAAATTCCAGATTTAGGAGCCAGAGGAAAGGGATGCAAGGTTATGCCTTTGAAAGGAATGTGCAATGAGAATTGAAGTCCCACACAGGTGAGAAGGCAAGAAAACATGCAATCTCTGGAAGTGGATGTAAGCTTCTAGAACTAGAAGAACTAAATGTCTGCAACAGCGGAAGCACTCTTCCTCCCACTTGAGTTTCTTTGCCTGAGAGCCCCTTGTCTTACTAACCAGAATTAAATCACAATAGCAATCCATCTTGGCAAAGTGAGTGCAATACTATGACTGGTTGAGCCTTAAATTAGCCTTTTGCAGTGGAATGGATGCCGGGGCTTGCTTACTGATCTCTAGTGTCTGGAATCTAATCTGTTCCCTTTTGAGAAAAGCCTTCAGCCTTCAGGCACCACTCTTGTTTTCTATTATTCCCAACAGATTATTGATCAAGGTTCTGAGAGCTCCTCTGCACTGTACATGATTACAAGTCTGTAGCACTGAATTCTTCTTCCCAAGATTATGTGTTTTCTTGCTTTCTCACCTGGGTGGGACTTCAATTCTCTCTTCATCTTCCTTTCAAAATCAAAAGGTGTCTTGTGTCCTTTTCCTCTGGCTTCTGCATCTGGAAGTTGGCTTTCATTTTTCCCAGGTCCCCTGAGAAAGTCAAGCTAAGTTCCATCTTCTGTTTCCATAAGAAATCTGCTCATACCAAGCAATTAATAAATTTTTGTGAAATTATCTAAGATTTGAACAGAGTGGGGGTTGGAGAGGGGTTGCAGATTAATATATTTCTGGTTTTATTTCTCTCCTGCAACTGCCCCATCAAAACCTTGTACCCATGGAACTGGGGGGCGGTGGGAAACCAGCTTGAGAGCAAAGCCATCCTCTGAGGTTAGCAGACAGGAGGGATGGTGGAAAGAGTGTGAATCCACAATGACATTTCTAAACTATTGAAAGTACCAGTCTGAAGCTCATTCCATTCCACCTTCAGACTTCTTCATGAATGGTAATAAACATTCTCACTATTTAAGACAATTCGAGTCAGGATTTTTAAAATTTTATTTGGGGGCAAAGACATTCTAACTGATACAATCATATATTTTAATTCGATAAAATATTTTATGATTTTTTTTTCCTATTGTTCTTAATATGAAGGTAACTTGTGGAACAGATAATAATAATCTAAAGCACATTTGTGGGTGGCTGGAAGAGCAGTGATAGTGTGTGCGTGTCCTGCAAATATCATACAGCTGTGACTGAGGATCCTGGCCTCAGTGTTTTATTAGTTTATGACAACATGTCCTTAAATGTCTTCTTTCCTTTGAAGATAATTAAAATCTAGGAGGAAATCTAAGACAGTAGATATCATAATTAAAATTTGAAGTGACTTAGTGGGCTGGAATGTTAGAATAAAACCAACAAGTTGAATAGCTATCAAATATAAGATGCAGCATTGGCTCAAAAATCTATTTAAAACTTCAAGATGGGCGAGGTTGATGAGCAGAACAGCTGAGGATTTTAAGTGAGCCATGTAGTGGATACCATGGTTCACTGCCTAGAGTCCCCCTTTAGAACCAAGGCAGTAGTTTTTCTAGCAGCAGGGGTATTGTGGCCAGTGGACAATGGTTCTCTGCGGAGTCCCTCTCTAGGACTTGTCATCTGTCGCCGCCTGCAGCAATTGCTGCTTGCAGCAACGATACCGCGGGAGAAAACTCGGAGGCAGACTGGAAATGAAAAAGTTCTTTTATTCTTCTTTCTTCTAACTTCTCTCTTCCGGCTCCAACAACCTCTCCAACTCCAACCACCCTCTAACTAACCTCACCTGGTTAAATACATTTTGCCTTAACAAGGACAATTGCTTACAGCTCAAGCTTGCAGGTGTGTCACACAGTGTTCACGGGCATAAAAAGATTCTTAGATAAATGCATGAATATCAGGTGAAAATACTTGAACACCTTTATGGCTCTCAGCTAACCGCCATCTTAGCTATCCTCAATTAGGGCTCTTACAGTCTTCGGCTGAAGAGAGCTATCACCAGTAGTTTGTGCCACCTCCTTAGAGTTAGCTGCTTTCTATAATTGATGAATATGGGCATATAAAAACCTAATTTAAATGCTTACAGCATGGACAAGTCTGAAGGGCCATCTCAGATGCAGAGGCCCCTCTGGGACCGACTGAAGCCTTTATTATAACTGAATCAGAGTTCCACTGCTTTTTTTTATTTTGGAGTTCTACTTATTTTTTGCCCACTCTTCCTTTATCTTACATAGGTGTTGATCCTGTTGATCCTAAAATTCTAGTAAACTTTCTACATGTGAATTTCCATCTCAGAGACTGTTTTTGTTAGGGACAAAGTGCCATCATGGTCCCACTGTTAGTATGGGGTCACATAGAAGCCAGGTAGTAACTGTAATACTGGTCTAACAATGACTCACAGTGGGTTGATTCATTTGTTCCCAAATATTATACATTTTAATTTATAATCGGTATGGACATATGTGGTAGTTGGTAAAACCCTCCATTGTTTGCTTGACTTGGGGATTGAGAATAGTGTAGTGGGGAGGCCAAGTAGAAGCTCTCATCCAATGACTGGTTGTGGCCACAAATGCCCTATTCCCCACCCCATCCCCCCAGCTCCTGAGTGATTGTTTGAGTTTTTGGTGTGACCTGCATCACAGTTCAACTGCTGACTCCTACTTCCTTCACTGTCCTATAGGTGTCGATCCCTAAGTCATATCCATTAAACTTCTCCATTCTGTATGCAAATTCCCTCTTCAGAGTTTCTATATGAGCCCTAAAAAGTCAAGCAAATTGAGTTGGGTCCTTAAAAATTGATTTTTCTAGTCATAGGGAATAATGAATCCTAAACTGGTTGAACAACATTTAGAGGATTAAATTCTATTTGAGGTCTTTAAGAGCAACTAATAAATGAGGAAAACAATGAGGATGAATAGTGTAAGAAAATTTTACTTGAAGTAGAGAGAAAGGAATTAAAACTTTGAGAACTGTCTTAATCCCACAAAGGCGGTCATGGGGAAGATGGAGAGGATTCTGTGTTGGAGGGGAGAATGAGAACATACAGATAGATTCTATAAGGAGGCAGATTTTAGCTTAAGTAAGGGGGAGGAATTTTCTAAAAGGCAACCTGTCACGTGTCTTGGGAAGAATGAGCGAGCTCCTCAATACAGTTAGATGATCATAGGTCAAAAGTGTTCCAAGGGAATTTCTGCTATGACTTGGGGACTAGTCTCAAATCCTTTTCATCTCTTAGATCCCATGATTATAGATTGTGATAAATTGCAAACCTTTTAAGGGTCCTTAGTATGGAGAATTATGGAATCTGCTCAAGCATAATGTAAGACTCAATTTTATTCCTTTTTTTTTTTTTTTTTTCTTTTTAAAGGGGAAAGCACCCTCTGCCACCTTCACTCAGTCTGGAGTGTTTAGGATACATATATGATAGTCCCATTTAGCTTTCCCCAACCTCAGTGAGCTTGTAATTGAATTCCTTGTGTAAGATGCAGAAAAGAAAAAAGATTTGTTTTGGAGCAGCTTTGACTTTTATTGATAACCATGTTTACAGGGTTTTAGGGCTTTGAAGATAATTTTTATCCTTCTGGAATTATTTTTAGCCTGTTTTATCATAGCTTTAGGAATGCAGACTTAACACTTTCACTGATAAGAAAGTTAAGCTCCAGGCAGTTTATAGACTTGACCCAGACCACTAAAGGAACTATGCACCAAGGCTGGAATCTGGCCTTTTGCCTTCCAAAGGATATAACTTTTGAATATTTCTCCAAGTTTTCCAAATCCCAATCCTTCTGTGTTATAGACCACTCTTACCATATTTTTATGGGTTGAATTTTGTCCCCCAAAAGATTAGTTCTAAACCACAGAACTTATAAATGCAATTTATTTTGCATTTTATTTTATTCCAACTATTGTTGGAATAGTCTTTAGAGATACAAGTTAAGATAAGGTCATGTTGGATCAGGATGGGCCCAGTGTGAAAAAAACAAGGCAGAGACTGGAGTTGGGCTGCCACAAGCCAAGGGACAGCAAGAGTTGCCAACAGTCACCAGAAGCTGAAAGATGCAGGGAAAGATCCTTCCCAAGAGCCTCAGAGGAAGCATGGCCTCTGAAACTTCTAGCCTCCGGAACTGAGGAAGGAAGTTCTGTTGTTTTAAGTCTCCTGGTTTGTGGAAGCTTGTTATGGCCCCAGGAAACTAACACACCATACCCAAGGTTATTCCCCCAGGCAGGAAGAGGTGAAGAGAGAGGAATGGTTGTCAGGTTCAGACATCATGAGGGACAAAGAGAAGTCTTTCGAAACAGAGGACCCAAGTAGCCTTCAGCAGGCAAGTGTCTGCCATCGTCAACCTGGGTGTTAGATCATGACACACTAGGGCAGGCCTGACATGTAAGTAGGAAAGGGTGTCCTCTTAGGTGCTAAGCCTCTGTCTAGTAATTAAACTACAAATTTGGAGTATCCTGGGTACATTTAGGGAATAAAAGACAAGAGAAAAATCTGATTTCACAAAGTGGGGCGGTCGGGTGGTTGGGTGGTGGGGGGGGGTGCGGATTGTGCCAAATAACTTGAGAAAGAGGTTCTGAGTAGACTGAACCAGATAGGTATGACAACAACAGCTGCTTAAGGGGAAAAATAACAGCAATGATAATAATAATATCACACATTTTTTAGGACTTTACAGTTGACAAAGCATTCTGCTATGGTTTGAATGCTGTGTCCCCTGCAAAATTCACATTGAAATTTAATCCCCAGTTCAGCATATTAAGAGGTGAAACCTTGAGGAGATGATTAGGTCATGAGGGCTCTGCCCTTATTTATGGGATTAGTGCCTTATAAAAGGATCAGAGGGGAATGAACTAGGCCTACTTTTGCCCTTCTGCCACAGTGTTTGCCCATCTGGAGGATGCAGTCATAAGATACCCTCAGAAGAAGAGACCTGGCTCTTGCCAGACATCCAACCTTCTGGTGCTTTGATCTTGGACTTTCCAGCCTCCAAAACTGTGAGTAAATACATTTCTGTTACTGATAAATTACCCAATCTGTGGTATTTTGTCATAGCAACAGGAAGAAATGGAAACAATGTCAATTTGTGATTTTATCTAATCTTCAAATAGTCTAGTAAGAAAGGCCAGGTCTTTGGGTCCCCATTTTCCTCATGGGGAAAATAGCTCAGAGAGGTTGGAAACATTTGCCCAAGGTCACTTATCTGTACTAGCACCACAACTCCAGCCTTTGACTGTCTGCCCATCATTTTTCTCATAAGGTGATCAGAGCCACCTTGGGCTTAGCCCAGCTGCCTGTCTGGGGCATAGTCATCCTCAGAGGCTAACAGCCTCTCCTCCCCATACCCAGAAGACTCTATACAAAGCAGGGACTCAATGCACAGTCACAGGGATGGGGTGATTAATTGAGGTGGGGGGAAGCAAGAGGTCCCAGGCCTTGTGTTTTTTATGGACTCTCGGTTCTGTCTCTGCCAGTGTGCTGCAGAGCAGAGATGACACTGGCATCACCTGCAGTGAGTCTTTGTGTCAGGAGGTAGTCATGGAAACTCACTCCCTTCCTAAGCTGATGAGTAGACAATTAGGTAGAATGGAGGAATCAAGTTAATTGCCTGTCATGCCCTCTCTGCTCTCTGTGTATTGATTCAAATTAAGCTTTTTCAGTTTTCTAATGTCAGCAGATACCAAACGATCAGAGCACAGAGCTGGGAGTTAGGCCATCCAGGAAACGACCAGTTCTGAGTGAATCTCTTAACCTTTCTGCCTCTATGCTTAGTTCTGACCCAAGCATTCACAAAAACAAATCTCTTTTCCTGACCTCCCTTGTTTTTGGACCCAAAGACTCTGAACCATTAATGTCAACCATCTCTGAGGCCGAGGCCATTCAACTAGCCTTTCCCTCTCTTTCAGAGAAAAGAGAATTCAAATTTAATCCTGCATTTGTCGAAACCCAGTGTAGCTCAGAGAGAAGTAAACAAATCAGCAGTGGATGTTGTGCATCGTGGGTTGTCCACGTGCAGGGCAGGCCGACAAAATCTGGAGATCTTCTGCAAAAGGTGGCATCATCAGCCCAGCCGCCACCTCAACAGGCCTGCAGGAGGTCCTCAGAAATGAAGCCTCTTCCTGTTGATCTCTAGCTGATACAAGATACAAGAACGAGTAGGCAGACAGAATTTTCCTACCAAGTTACAGTATAAGCATTATTATAGATAATAACATTTTTTAAATGCTAGAATTAAAAGCATTCAGGAGTAACAGGTAACTAACTTACTAGAGGTATATCTATTTCCTTGTTATAAACTTCAGGGTTAGAGGAAGAAAGATGGGGCAAGGGAGGCCTTGGATTCCCTGTTAAGTTCTTGTGCACTTTAAAGTTTTAACAGTATTGCAGCAGGAATCTGTCATGCCTATACACTAATACCTCTTAAAGGTAAATTTATCAAAGTTCAGGATGACAATATTTCATAAATTATCCATAAATTTTATCTTGAGTATACAATCAATAAAAATAGCTTCTGAAGGTGAGATGGTAAATAGTTCCTTCTAAACGCAATTTTGAATGATGTTTACAAATTATTTCTCTTATACTTTTTTTTTTTTTAATCTCAGTTGTTAAAGTGATGATGTTTAGGATCTGCACTAGGAGTTTTCAAAGACTGTCTGTATCATGGCTTTGGACAGCCACACTGCTCAGTACCCTGGGTTCTGAGGTCCTCTGGCAGTCTAGGTGACTTCCTAACACCCTTAGACTTATTAGTAAATGAGCAAACATAGGCTCAGGCAGTGAGTTCCTTGAGGACAGGAGCTGTCTTGGTCATTGATATTCGTTCAAAACCTGGGAGATGACTGGCACTTCACAGACACTCACTCCTTAGTGAGTCTCAGGGTCTGAAAGTATTGCATCTCTGTAAAGCAGCAGATGGAGATGCCCTGGCTAGGAACCTTCTAGTGTTATGGAAAGTAAGTCTAAGGCATGTTCTGAACCACCAAGTTCAACAGTGTTACTACAGTGAGAACTGTCACTCCTTTCATTGACATCCCCGTCGTGAATGACTCTGAATGTTGAGACTTTGAGATTGCCCAGAGAGGAAGGGAATGGAGTCAAAGAGCTTCTTAGAGCTAAAATACAAGGACACAGGATAGCAAGGTTGAAACAAAGCCCAGGTCCCAATGTGGGACAGTGTCTCTCCTTTGGAGTGAGGCATTCCCCTCATCAAATGTAGCCAATTAGAATCTACAGAGAGGTAGAAGCACTGGCCTTGCCTTTCATATTTCAGGATACAGTGAAGGAAAAAAGAAACCAAGAGGGAAAAGTACACAGAAGTACAAGGTTATTTGAACTGACAGTTAATTAGAGGTCTGAAGGAAGAGAGATTGGCTATTCTGCAAGATGGTTTACTGGCTGAGATTTCAAGGACCCCTGGCAAGTTGAGAAGGATGAAATCTGTTCATTTTTCCTTCACTGCAATGAATCAGGCTTCCAATGACAATGGTGTGTCTGTGTAGAGTCATGCTTTATCAGCTTCTATGAATTATTGCTTATCACTTAGGGGCTTTCAACCATTTAAAGATTGTCAGAAGGAAATCAGATGTTAGCTGGGGAGGTAGAACATTCTGTTTTGGAGGAAGCAGTTGGTTACACCTGCCATGCAGGGACATCCTATTCCAGGAATCTTCCTCCTACCACATGCCAGAGGACAATGCATGGTCTTTCTGAGCAGGCTCTGGCCAGGGGTCCAACAGCTTGTGGTTGGAGGTGGATACAGGGAGAGTTGCTGCCTCTTTTTCAGCAAGACAGGATCTTGAGGAAAGCTTTGCGGAACTCTACATTGAAGGTGGTGTATATCACAGGGTTGAGGGCGCTGTTCATATAACCCAGCCATGTTGTGGCGCTGTAGAGCTCTGGGGACACGTGGCAAGCTCGGCAGTGGGTGTTGAGAACATGGGTCAAGAAGAAGGGCAGCCAGCAGACAATGAAGGCCCCTAAGATTGCAAAGAAAGAGAGTGGGTGAGGAGTTTGCTTACCCCCTTTTTTTTTTTTTTTTTTTTTTTTTTGGTGGTACCGGGGATTGAACTCAGGGGCACTCGACCACTGGGCCACATCCCCAGCCCTTTTTTTGTATTTTATTTAGAGACAGGGTCTCACTGAGTTGCTAAGTGCCTCGCCATTGCTGGGGCTGGCTTTGAACTTGCGATCCTCCTGTCTCAGCCTCCCAAAGTGCTGGATTACAGGTGTGCGCCACCGCGCCCGGCTTACCCCTCTTATTATAACATGAAAATGACTTCTGAGTATCTGCTTTATGAAGCTACTATACTAAAAGTTTTAGACAACCATCTGCAATTAGCCACTTTTTTTTTCTTTTTTTGGTACTAGGGACTGAACTCGGGGGGCACTTGGCCACTGGGCCACATCCTCAGCCCTAGTTTGTGTTTTATTTAGAGACAGGGCTCACTGAGTTGCTTAGTACCTCACTTTTGCTGAGGCTGGCTTTGAACTTGTGATCCTCCTGCCTCAGCCTTCCAAGCTGCTGGGATTACAGCCATGTGCCACTGTGCCAGCTGTGCCACTTTTTTAGGTGAGAAAACTGCTAATGTCCTTGATTCACCTCAGACATTTGTTATTAAACCAAGTTTTAGTTTGGTAGTTAGGTAGTTCTGAACTAGTCTTTTCTCCTTCTCAATTCAATTCAGACATTTATTCAGTGTCTACAAATGTAAGACATGATCCTAGGCTCTCGTACAAAGACCTTGAAGATGTGGTTGACACAGTTCCTGCTATGGGGAGATGACCTTGGGGGGATTGTAGTGAAGTCCTTCATTTGGGTTTGTCAGTGACACTGAACAGGTTGAATTGCTTTCATTAATCTACATGGCACCTGTGACTTAGCAATTTTTAACTTCTTTATTTAAATAAAGTTTATACTTTTTCTACCATAAAATTAGCCTTGATTATATACATAATGGAAAACTTGGTAAATACAGAAAAATAGAAGAAAAATTACCACCCATCACTCAAAGATAATTACTTTTGACTTCTCTCTGAATTTTTTTCAGTCTTTTTTTCTTTGCATTAAAATAATCTAGATGTGGGGCCAGGGTTGTGGCTCAGTGGTAGAACGCTTACCCCTCTTAGCATGCATGAGTCACTGGGTTCGATCCCCAGCACCACAAAAAAATAAAAACAAATAAAATAAAGGTATTGTGTCCACCTTCAACTAAAAAAAATTTTAAAAATAATCTAGATGTTATCTTACCATATGACAAAGTGTTTTGCATCTCTATTTTTTCACTTAATATTTAAAAATAAGTAAGCATTTATTAAATATCCAACATGTGTCATATACTTTTATTTCATTATTATTTGATTTACACATTATAATTCCACAACAGCAAAATACAACTCAATTAGGTGGCTTGTTCAGCTTCATAATTTTCTTTTGAATTTCCACCAGTGTTAGTATTTATAGAGAAGTGTTTTTAATTGTATTATAACCATTTTATAAAATTATAGTCACTGAATTTCCAATTTTTGTCAAGTGTGGCTACTCTAACACCTACCACCAACTCCTACTAACTAAACTTAACCCAATCTAATCTAGCCCAACACTCACCAACTTAAACTCACCAAGTACAATGACTACCATCTGGGTTGCCTTCTTTTCTCGAAGTGGCACTGCCCGAGGTTGCAGAGGTCCTAGCTTCAGGGATGTTGATAACCTGCCATTACTGAGTTTTCGAACTTCTAAGCTGAGCTTGGGTGCCATGGTGGGGCTGAGGGAGTCCCGTGTCCTCTCCTCCGGTTTCAACTCTCCTTCTTCTTGGAAGCCTGGTTGCCTCAAGGCAGTATCTTGGCAGATGCTATAGTAGCGCTTCAGCTCCGAGTGCGCCTGACCAGGAGAGAGGGGCTGCAGGTGTGAAAAGAGAGTGTCTTGAAATTTCTGAGACTATTACTTAGCTTCTGTGTGTTCCAGAAGGCTATGGAAAATGTGAAGAAGGAAGAAAATGTGAAGAAGGACTCTCTGAGAGAGTGGGCGGGATGGTGGCAAGTTGAGGGAAATGGAATTTGCTTTTGACTTTACAACTCAAAAGCCACCTCCCACACATAGAACATTCGATAACCACAGCAATCCCTTGAGGAGGGTAGCAGAGGATTGTAGCCTGGCCCTTTTGAGTAAGAATGAACAGGCTATATACAGGAATACAGTAAGAGACCCTACTGGGATATAGGCAGCAAAAGTGGAATGTGGGAAACTCTTTAAGAGAAATGATTCAGTTTCTTCAACATTTTTGTAATAAGAACAATAACAACACTTAACCAATTGCAAAATATGGGTCTTATTTGAACCATGATTCAAACAAACAAAAAATTTGTAAGACAACTGGGGAAATTTGAACATTGTACACTTAATGATATTAGAGAACTATTATTAACTTTTTGGTGTCATGTGGTATTGGGATTTTGTGCTTTTGTAAATGAGTCCATATCCTTTAGAGGCTCTTACATAAATATTTTCAGTTGAAATAATGTATTTAGTATTTGCTTCACAACAACCCAGTGAGGGTGTGCAAATGTATGAGGGAGCACAGATGTTGCAAGATTGACCACAAGTTGATAATTGCTGAAGCTAGTTGATTGTGACTAGAGGGTTTGTTATATTTGTCTTTCTACTTTTTTATGAAATTTTCCATAATAGAAAGTTTAAAAAAATAAGAAAAGGAAAAAAAAACTCCAGGATTTTCATCTCAGCTTTCTCACTTAGTAGATATTCTGTAGTAAGTTAATTTGATATCTCTGAGGCTCATTTATAAAACAAAAAACAAACTGGGAAAAATGGGTTTGAGATGAGTAGCCTCTGAGAGTAGAAAACAGAATGTGATTTTTTTTCTGGTATTTTTGCCAGTAGGAGGGCAGTTTGAATATTGTGTCCAATATCATAACTTCTTTTCATGTTTGAAGAATCAGACATTTGTGTCAACCCTGAATAGCAGGCAGAAGTCCCCAACTCTCATTACCATAAAGTCAACTATTCACCACACATCCTCTCTCTAGTCCTGCCAGGCAGCTAGAGCTTTGGTACATGAACCAAGTACAGGCAATCGTAGATTTCACACCTGTGGCTTTGAACTGGAACTAGGGAAGCAGGGAAACTTTAGGATTCCTCTAACAGTGGTGACATTCAATGTCCTATGTGTGAAATCTTCTAACCAGAATATTCCTGATAATGAACAACATCGTTAGGAGCTGTTCTTAAGACATCTTACTGAGTCTATGAGCTGCCTGACCAGTTTTTTGATACATTTCCTTTCTACATAAATGGTCAGTATTGGTCCCCCTATTCATTTGCTTTTCTCTACTTAGTTCAAGAAATCATACTGCATGCTCAGAAACACTGAGTAAATGCAAGGGGTCGTCAAGATGATCTAGTATTTTAAAAACTGCGTAGCAAAGAGGAATTCTAGGAGAATATATACTTTTAAAGCTTTCAGTTTTAAGCTGGGAGGGGTGGCACATGCCTGTAATCCCAGTGACCTGGGATATTAAGGGCAGGAGGAGCGCAAATTCAAAGTCACTCTGGGGAAGTTGGCAAGACTGTCTTAAAATAAAAATGAAGGCTTGAGGATGTGGTTCAGTGGTAAAACACCCCTAGGTTCAATCCCCAGTACTGCCAAAAAGAACACAAAACAAAACCGAACCCCAAAACCAACCCCACTCCTGCAGAAAAACAAAACTTCTGATTTTCATGTTGATGGAATTTGCTACTAATTAATATGAGCAAATTATATTTTGATAATTTATAATCAAGATTACACATATGATAAAGCTGGCATGTATTGATCTTTTATTTATTTATTTATTTATTGGTACCAGGGAATGAACTCAGGGGCACTTGACCACTGAGCCACATCTGCAGCCCTAATTTGCATTTTATTTAGAGACAGAGTCTCACCAAGTTGTTTAGGACCTTGCCGTTGCTGAGACTGGCTTTGAACTTGCAATCCTTCAGCCTTAGCTTCCTGAGCTGCTGGGATTACAGGTGTGTGCCACCATACTCAGCTAATGCATTATTCTTGAGTCTAGGGGTGTGGGACAAAATCTTGGGAGTACCTATGAAATCTAAAACTGGAGAACATCTTATAGACATTGGAAAAAAGTGATTCTTCCAAGATGTTGTGATGGTGAGTGTATTTTTCCGCTCTCTCTGCAAATCCTTCTCACTACCTCCATGATCTGAGGAAGACACTGGATTCCTGTGTATGGCTGGCAGAAACCTCCAATTCCAGATGGCAGGACAGAGCCTAATTCTTCACATTTCTGGCAGTGAAGCTGCTTGGCTTTTCAATCTCGCCTTTGTAGTCAAACACTTCTCCTTTGGCCTTGGAGGCTCCTCAGACCTTGGATCTGCAATGGGCAACTTTAAGCTGCTTAACTATCTTTTATGATTTACAACAAGAGTCTGTAATTGCTACATCAGACCTTAATTAACTATAAAAAGACTGGACAAGATTCAGACCTTCATCATTATGGATTTCTAATATTTTATTCCTAATGTGGAGTTCAAGGAGAGGAATACTGAGCTTATATTGAACACCTCCAGGCTCCATTCTGCACTCTGGGAGAGAGGGAGGCAGGCTGGCTTGAATTAGAAGAACAAGGTGGAGGTGACCATATAATTTTCTTGGTCTTCTCCATGTTCTATGGAAAATATGGCACTTGAAAGCCTCCTTTCCCTGCTTTCTTTGGTTCTGTTCACATGTGTCTCATTGACAATCTGTTTTCTCTAATGCAGGTGGCCACAGCATCTTCAAACCACATCTAAGAGTCACTGGCTTTAGTCATTGGGATCTAGTCCAACAGTCACATGGTTTCTGAATATTATTTGGTGAATCCCATTCTGAAGCTTAAATCATGCAGACTCTCAGATTTTGTCAGGTAGTGTAAATATATGTGTGGAATCAGGGCTAGATTACATTTTAAAATGGAAATGGAATCAAGACACACCATCATCTTATTCTTTTCCTGTGATATACATCATGGCCTACTTACCGTTTTTCCTGTGGTATCTGATGGAAATCTGGCCCTTATTGAAAACTGCCGAGTAGGGTGCAGCCGCAGACAGGAAGACTAGGGTAAGTTGAGGGAGAAGCAGTCAGTTCTGGGCTGAGCTCTGCATAGTTGAGCCCTGTCATATGTAATCTTGCAGCATGACATTGCTTTCACTGCAACATATTCATATCCTTTAGCCTTGGGTACTGGCCTCCTATTTCATAAAGACCAATAGTCCTTTTTTTTTTTTTTTTTGTACCAGGGATTGAACTCAGGGGCACTCGACCACTGGGCCACATCCCCAGTCCTTTTTTTGTATTTTATTTAGAGACAGGGTCTCACTGAGTTGCTAAGTGCCTAGCCATTGCTGAGGCTGGCTTTGAACTCGCGATCCTCCTGCCTCAGCCTCCCAAAGTGCTGGGATTACAGGCGTGCGCCACTGCGCCCGGCCAATAGTCCTTTTTAATCCAAACTCGGGACTTCAACTTTGAGAGTCTGACCTTCACTTAGGTCATCAAAAATTGATCTAGATACCCAAACTGGTTCTGCCTTCAAGACCAAACTCAGTTCCTACTGTGTCTAAGAAGTTTTTTTCTTTTTTTTTTTTTTTTTTTTTGAGAATTTTTGTCTGTCTCTTCTCATAACCTCCACAGCACTTCATATCTGGATGCTTAATTGGCTGTACCTCACATTTGGCAAATATCCTGCTCAGGCCTGAGCTATTCATTGGTTTTTGGTGGAAGTGAGCTTTATTTGTTAGCTCCAAACCTCCGTGAAGACAGTGGCTATATAATATTCCCACGATCTCTTCCCTAGTAGATTATAAGCAATTGGTATCAATTCATTCATTCTGTGAGTAGTTTGTGCTAAACTACTATGTGCCAGGCACTGGAATTAGCAGAATTTAAAGTCCAAGCAATTACAAGATCAGTCCTGATGCAAAAACCTTTCTTTAGAGCCTAGAAAGACCCAAACCATTCTACCAACTGGTAGTGCCTTGACACAGGCAGATTAGGAAGGAAAAAAGTTTTTAAGAGACCCCAGTGATTCTTAGAATGAGTGGTTTGGACAAAAAGTTGGTTCTGGGAATCCACCAGCAGTACACTGTACAACTGCCACACTAAACCTTGAAACCCTACCCCATCCCAGTCCTGCAAAATAAAACAATAAAATAAAATATAAAATATATCCTTAATCCTTATGGGACATCTGAATTGCTGGGCATTTGGAGGAAACAAAAGGCTCTGAAGTGAAGTAGAAGGAGCCAGAAACTCTCCTATTATCTTGCCAAGAAGGTGAGTTCTAGCAGAGCCTGTTAATGCACTCTTGAGATTGAATTTGCTACCTTTAAAGCATAGATAATACCAATGGGTTGGAAGGTGGTGCCGGACTTCTGTCTCCCACGTGGCAGGACAGGCTGGGAGCCCGGGGTTGGTGTTACCCCCCCTCCCCGCTCCAAGGTGCTCACTTGTCGAGGGAAGTTGGGCCTGACACTGATGCACTGACTGTTCTGTCGAGTGAGGATCCGTTTCCTCCTCCTTTGTCTCAACACCACATAGATCCTGGCATAGACGAGGACAGTCACCCCAAAGGGCACATAGAAGGACACCACGGAAGAGTAGATGACAAAATCAGGGTTGGAAATGGAGCAGACGCTGGGGTCCCCTGTGGGTGAGAAAAGGGGAAAAGCTAACAGTTTGCCAAGTGTTAGACCTCAGTAGGGAGCATGCAGCTGGGACCCAGGTCACCCGCAGTGCTTCCACCTTCTAATGGAGGGTGGGGACATGCAGTCTCAGATGCCTATGTTCTCAGCTCCTTGAGGTTAAGAAGTCTAATCGATCTCTGAGTATCTTACAGTTCACTTAAAAAGAAAATTTAGCCACAATTATATGCCAGACACCACTCTGCACTGGGGCTGCAAAGATGAATTGACGCTGCGTCTGCCCTTGAAGAAGGTAACTGCGCAGATAGACGAATGATCCCTTCCTTGTGATGTGGTGTCACATAGAAATCCAGCCTGGGAGTCTGGGGGTGGGGTGCAGAGCAGGAGGGCAGAGGCTCCAGGAGGGTTTGTGGGGCAGGTGGTAGCCGAATTTAAGACAAGCATTTGCTTTTTCAGGGCATCCTAGCACTGAGCAGGGGTGGGATAGGAAGAGAACTGGAAGTATATTGTCACAGTGGAGAATGCGAGTTCAGAAGAGTCCTTGTCCCTGCCTTATGTTTAAATGTCCCTGCCACTCTCTTTAGGAGGTCCCTCTGGCTTTGCTTTCTTCCCTAGCAGATGTTGAGGCTCCTCCAATACCCAGGTTAGGGCCTGAAATGTGCCCCATCTTGAAAGGGGAAAGGGAAGCCCAACTAATTTCTGCCAGGTGATGTGCCGAGAGCCTTGTGCACATTATCTGACCTAATCATTACGGCAATAGTATATGAGGCATGTTCCATTACTCTCTCTTCTCCTATGAGCAGACTAAGGCTCAGATGGGTTCATTAAGTGGCCTAAGGCCATATAGCCTGAAAGATGCATTTCTCTAGCCAGTCTGACTACAAACCCAGTGTTCTTTCTGTGATTTTGGCTTTCTACCTCCCTTTACCATTGTGACATGACACATTTGTGCTTTGTCCAACTTTGTTTGCGATAACTATTGGCACACCTGGCCCAATCTTCATAAAGGGTTGGGAATTCCCCCCCCACCCCAAATGTGGCTTTGGGAGATACAGCCTCTGATGTGAGCTAAGAGAACCAAACTGTTGGACATGTGGGGGACTTCATTCTGCTTCTCGGTCTTCTGGGGTATCTAAAGGCCAGATGGCCGAGGAGTGAGACCTAGGTCTGCCATATAGTAACTGTGTGACCTTGGGTACATTACCTAACTACACCAAGTTTCACTTTCACTACCTATAAAGAAAGGATAATAATATTTTGTGTATAGTGATCATGACAATTAATGAGAATAAATGGTAGTGATTATTATCTTTTACTCTATAGTTTACCTACCTGAGCTTTGTGAACTTGAGAGGGAAGGTATCAGTTGGAGTGCTAATATGGAGAGAGACTTATAGTGAACAATATTTGCAGGGAAAGGAAGGGAGCAATAGCTATGAACTAAAACGACAAGCAAGAGTGTGCTTAGTGATCAGTGAGGCATTTTTAATGACAACAACACTGCCTCCAGAATCTTTATTCTCCTGTGAAGCAGGTAAACTCCTTGTCATCTTACCAAAGCCTGTTTCAGCATCCCTTAGGAAATGGCTCATATGTCTCTAGGCAGTGGTCACCAAACTGGCATCCTTTGCTATTATTCAGGGGCTGATGAGGTTGGAGGAGGGATGGGGTGTCAGTTGGTGATCTTTCTGAATCTCTAGGGAGCCATGTTGGCAGTGAGCATCCTCTTCCCTGAAATCAGCTCCCTGCTGTCAGCAGCTGACCATGATTGAAATGTGTCCTCTAATGAGGAGTCATCTCAGCTGATTTTTGCCTTCGAGAAGGGGCCAGAAAGGTGGCAGGGCTACTTTCCCATGATTCATTTTGCTGCCACCCTTGGTGAGCTGGATATTCCCTGTTTGTCCCTCCACTTTATCCTCTAGTGTTCTTTGCCTTAGTCTGGGTCCTGGGAGCCCAACTTCTAAATTTTATAGATGAACTAAAAACTACTACTTTTAAAAATCCAGGGTCAGAAGTAGGTAAAGTATACTTCTATTTATGTAAAATGGACACACACACACACACACACACACACACTCGTGAGTGTGCTTGTTTCAAGCCTGATCTTTCAAGATTTTTTCAAGTGTTTTTGCTTCTAGGGAGGGGGCTGAGGGAGCTAGCAATCTGGGGTAGGAGGGAGACCTACATAAACTTATGTCATTGCACCTTATGAACGTTTTATCATGTGCAAACATTTATTTTCCCATTAAAATATTGAAAGCATGTGTATGAGAGAGAAAGTGAAGACAGGTCACATAGCTACTTCAGGGTGGCTGATCAATGCAGGCCCTCTTATACAAACCACTGAACTTGAACTGCCAGCCCTTCCTTCCTCCCCTGGTTAAGTAAACCACAGCCCACCCTTTGATAAAGTTTTGCAGCCTCTCCTGGAATTTCCCCATGCTGTGTGGTCTTGGGGCTGCACAGAAAGCCCTGAAGTCAGGGCCCATGAATGGGGCTCCACCCCAGCCTCCAGCAGGCTGGTCTAGGTATGTGTACCGTGAGCAGGGCAGCGAGAGGCAGCACACAGCAGCAATTCTGAAAGCTTCTCTGTTGAGTCCTGAAGAGGTGGTTTGGGCAGGGAACCCCCCAGGAAGCTGAGGCTCCCCAGGAGATGAGAGCCTTGCCTTGATTTAACCAAAACAATACCACGCAGGCAGTTATTGAACAACTACGTGAAGATGAATAAATGAGCAAAATGTACAAGTGAGCATGTTATGTAAGCATGTAAGCACTCAATGGCTGGAGGATAAGGTGAAGGCCAGGTGGGTGTGAAGGATCTCCAATCTCGACTGAGCTCAACATTTGAGGAAGAAAGGATGATGGCGAAGATTCATCTATTTACTTGACAAACTTTTACAGAGCAACTACTATGCACGAAGCTCTGTCCTGTCTTATAAAAACACTAAGAAGCTCTATTAAGGGATCTAAGAGGATTTTGTGGACAGGCCAGGAACTTGAACCCCACAGAGATGTGAATAGCAAGACCAAAAGAAGTTTGATGCACCCCTGTAATTCCAGAGACTCCGAAGGTTGAGGTGAGAGGCAAGTTTGAGGCCAGCCTGGAAAATTTAGGGAGACTATCCCTGTCTCAAAATAAGCTCTGACTGACTTACAATAAAAAGGGCTAAGGATGGAGCTCAGTGGTAGAGGGCCCCTGGATTTAATCCTCAGTAACCCCCCCCCCCAAAAAAAAAAAAAAGAAAGAAAGTTAGTTCATGAACTTCAAACTCATTGCAGGATTTGACCTTAACTTGATTCCAAAGACAGGAGATGCTGATGAATCTGATTTTTAGGATGAGCCATTATTATTTTAACTGCTTCTATTCTTCTTTTAACTTTTGAACAACCAAGCTGGCCCCCATCCCAGGGTTCCAGTATTCTGAAAGTCAGGTGAGATGTTCGATTGCCAAAATCAAATAAATAGCACTCTTCCATTTTCTTTTTTGAAAGAAAAATCAAGCCAGCTGATAGGATTTTCTTAACTTTAAGTTTTTCCTCCCTTGAAGTTTTCTTAAACCCTTGTCACTATCTATTGCTTATTCATTCTAGAATTCTTTTTTATAACACAATAGCCATCTGATTTAGCAGGAATTTGAATGCTAGTTATTTTTCTTATGTGTGAAATGAAAGGATTGAGCTACCCCTTCAGAGATCTTTCAGGCTGCTTCTAGCACCGACACACCATGCTCTGCAGTTGTTAGGGCTGTTGATGTGATATTTCAGTAGACTGCTGGGCCTCTGCTGGGAGATGGGGCAACACTGGTCAGCCAGGCCCCACAGCTGTGGAAGTCTGTGATCCCAGATCCCACCTCCCAGTGCTGTTAACTCGGAGCATAAGAGCAACTGCAAGTTGGAAAAGATTGAAGTTAAAATTTTCTCTATTTTGTGTTCTCTAACAATTTACAACAGCATGAGGCAGCCCCATGTCCTTAAGAGAAGAGCTCTGCCAGAAATATTTTTGTATGTGTGCTGCACTTCTTAGTGAAAGTCCAGCTACTTCCATGATGAGATGTTATTGGCAGCATCCTGCCCTTTCCCCCTCTACTTTTCACAGAGGAAATAGAAAGAATGGCTGAGAGAAGTCATTTATCTTGGACTTTCTTTTGAATGAGCTTGGGAACTTCCTTATAGATTGGCGAGTTGCCAGGAGAATCGACATCTATCAAGATAATGAAGCTTTGCTAGAAAGGTCAGATAGAGGCAGAGAAGAATGGCTGGGCTTCTCTGCTTTGGGTTTTGCTCACTAATTCTCTGAACTGTCTTTTAGGAAGGGGCAACTGTTCTCCCCTATAACTGCCTGCAGAATCATCACTGTTTAGATCTTCCTTGGAGCAAATGTGTCACTAAATTTTGAGGCATAGAAGCTGGTGGCAGTGGTGCATGCCTATAATCCCAGAGACTCTGGAGGCTGAGGCAGGAGGATTGCATGTTTGAGGCCACCCTCAGCAACTTTGGAAGGTACTGTCTCAAAAGAGGTAGCTCAAAGGTAAAGAGCCCCTGGCTTCCAACTCTAATATCAAAAGAAGAAAACTTTTTTTTTAAAAGAAGAAAACTTTTAAAATAAGTAATAACAATAATGATACCAGCTATTATCTATTAGGCTCTTACAATGCACCTGCATTTTGACAATATATGAATAATTGGAGGGCTTACTTCAGTGTCATTAGTAAACTTTTGGAGAGAGAGAGATACCTGGAGAACAAGAGAAACCAGAGTGCATGTGCTTAGTCACAGGCCTTTTTTGCCTTCTCCATTCTAAATTTGAAAATCCTTTTGCAAAGATTTTCCTAAGTTTTGTTTTTGGGACAATAATGATCTCACTGGACAACAATTCTGTAATTAGCTCATCATTCTTCACTGTAGATGCTGACATGAACTGGGATGTCTGTCTAATGTCAGAATCTGAGATGTTTTCATCTGTCCCCAGGGTGTGTGTGTGTCTATGAGAGCAGATGCCCCACCCCAGCCTCTGAGCATGAGCTGCTTGTGGGTAGACTCTGCTGGGGATTTGCTGCAGGTAAACAGGTATGCAGTCCCTTGGTCTAGAAATGGTAGTGAGCTTCCCACACTAAAAATTTCCATTTACAATGCATTTGTGCATAGGGACAAGGTTATAGAAGGTGACTTGGTTATATGACTGGCCCATAAAGCAAACTTAACACTCATGAAAAAGGGTATTTTAGTGGGGTCAGTTTCTTTTTCTCCTTTTTCTTCTTCTTCTTCTTCCTCTTCCTTTCCCCTTCCCCTTCTTCTTCATGGCACTGGGAACAGTGCTCTACTTCTGAGCCATATTCCTACTTTTTAAAAAAAATTATTTTTTATTTTGTTAAATTGTTGAGGCTGGCCTTGAACCCGATCCTCCTGTTTCAGCCTCCTGAGTCACTGGGATTACAGGTGTGCACCATCACACCCAACTGTGGTCAACTTCTTTAGCAGTGTTGGGGTGCTGTTTTGCAGTGATTATGCAGTGTGCATGCGTCTTGTGTTTATTCAGTGCCATTTGGTTAAAACACCAAAATAGCAAATGATAAGAATCATATTTTGTGAATATTCTGGGTTAACCAGGCAAATGTTTTTTGGCAACTTGGCTACTTAACCTTTAAGTGGCAGAGAAAGAAGGCAGATTTTGAGTAGGTGGTATGTGCTTGCCATGTCTATGGATGTTATCTCAATTTAATCTTTTTTTTTTAATCCCAAAATATCTCTATGAAGGAGGTATGGTGAAGTTATGATGTGTGTAAGGTTAGATTCTAAGGTCAATGAATGAAGTAAAAATTATATGGACTTGAAATTTGCTTTGAAAATCCCCTAAATCACATATAAAGATATGCATGATTTTATTATAACCCTGAACAGTAATAAGTAAAGATAAATGATACATATATTAATATGTCATGTGTTAAAGAGCTCATATGGAGCATATAATTTTAGAGATGAAGTCACTGGGCTTATTTGTGGGGGGCCAAATATAAAAATAAATGTTTAAAACTTCCTAATTAAATATACAGACTGAATTTATTATATTTGAATTTGCTCAAGTTTATATGTTCCATTGTGTTATTATCCCAAAATTACCAATAAGGAAACTGAACTCAGAAAAGTAGCTTGTTCAAGGAGACACAGCTGATAAATAGAACTAGAATTTGAACCTAGACTTTCTGACTCCAGAACCTATTTTCCTAAATATGTTCTGGCCTCTAAATCATTGTCCAGGAAATGACATTTGGAAAATTATTTTTACTTTAGGATTTGCCTGTACTTGGATGTAATATGTTACTTATAATATCTGCATATACATAAGCACCTGGCTATGTGACTAGTACATAGACACCAGAAATTCACAAATCTGGAACATAGTAGGAATTGAATGAATCAATCCAAGTGGACAAAATAAGAAATCCAGATGAACACCAGAACTCTACTAATTCAGTTATCTCTTAACAGGGTATATTGTCATAGCTTTCATTCATCATATGAATTTCCTGAGGCTGAGATAGACATGGGTCAGACACAAAAGGCACTGGTCCATAGGAGGTGTCAATTTGGATTGGTGTCATATGCTTAAATCAAACATCTCAGATATACACATTGTCCATCCATTCATCCATCCATCCATCCATTCATCCATCTACCCATCCATCCATCTCTCCATCCATCCAATAGAAGATATACCATGTGCCAACTATCATAGCCACATGTTTTGTATATTTAAAAAAAATACTTCAGTAATTTAGGAATCTATACTAGTTCCCAAGTGTCAGAAATGGTTAAAAGAACCATATACTATACTCCAGGACTTTTATGATGTTAACTTGCATCATAGGCCTGTTATGAATGATCATTTTTCCTTGGCAAACCTCACCTAAATTGTTAATCTAGATTAGTTATTTTTACTGCTATATTTCTTCAAATGAGTACAATAACATGTCTTTCAAAATGACATTTCTTTTCAAAGACTTTCCATTAATTGGGGTAAAACTTTACCCTTATGCCAACAATTGATGAGGTTTGGCTTTGTATTTTATTTATGCCCACAAAGGCCCAATCTTTGCAGTCTATAGCATACTCATTTGATTCCAAAGTACACTGACCAGGGATCAGAAATGTCAGGATTGGCCACCACTTAAAGTCACTCAGGTGTTCTGAATTTCAGACACTGGATGTGAAACCATCAATCTCACCTGTGGTATTGAAGCCAAAGAGGAGAGGACAGGACACAGCAAAGGCCAGTACCCACACAGCTGTGATCATGAGGGCCACACGTCGGCAGGAGCTCTGCCCGGTGCCATTTTGATAGTGAACTGGCATGACCACTGCGGTATACCTGCAAAAGGTAAGGGAGAGAGGATAGGCATGTTGAGACAGGAAGGGGAAGTGTTGTTGAGAAGACAAATTGGAAAAGGTTACTAGAGAAAGAGTAAGATTGATACATATGGCAGGAGAAGAACATTTTAATTGGAAAAGTTAGAAAAGTGTTGGAATGAAAATGGTTGAAAGTTTGAGGTAAGAGAGATGAAGAACTTTTTTTGAAGAAGATGAACAGAGCAAGGGAATGAGAATGAAAATGTTGATGCAGCAACACGGGGATGCTGGGCACCTTCTGGTCGATGCCCAGCATAACCAGCCTGGTGGCCACATGCCCTTCACTCTGAAAGCTCAGGGTGCTAGTCTGGCTGCCTTTCCTTCTTCCCACACTTTCCAGACTAGACTATGTCCAAAGAAGATGTTTATCCCTGCTCCTGTCCTAATACAAATTTTAATCCCTTGAGTGAATAACATTCCCATTAATACAGTTTTGAGAATAGAGTTGAGTTATATCCGATGAAGGCTAAATTTAAAATTCAGTTTTCATACTTTTACATGGTCAGGGCCTAATTCTTTACTCTAGTTGGAAATTGTATTTTCTGAGGTGACTCCTCATCCGTACTTCCAGCTGCTTGTTGGACTTACCTGAATGACTATTCTGCAGTCATCTCAACCTCGAGATGTCTGAAACATCTCCCTAGCACCCCACACCCCTTACTCTGGTTCCATGTTCTGCCTTCCTCAAGGCACGTCTACTCAATACTTAGGCCTTTTAACTTTCCATTGACCCTTCCATATTATTTTCCCATTCATTCATTTAACTTTCATTCAATTTTATTGAATTTCTACCACATACCAGATCTTATTCTGGAAATACAGAACAATGCAAAAGGGACATTGTCCCTGCCCTCATTGAGCTTAGAGTCAAGCAGAGCCGATGAACCATAAAAAGCAAACAAATATGGTAATATAAAATGAAAAGTACCACGAAAGAAGCTGGTTGCCACATTAGAGAACAATGAGGAGGTAAAGAAGGGGCAAACCAAAGACAACTGGGCAAAGAAATGAGAGGTATAAGAGGGAGCTGTCCATTTATTGAGGTGGGGGAGGAACATTCCAGTGGTAAATGAACACATCGTCATTGGCTATGTTTTTATCCTCAGGTCAAAGTTAATCTTCTCCAACATGACTTCACTTATCTTGCCAACCTAACCTTCCATTGGTCCCTGACACGTACTCATGGCTCCAGACAAACTGGCCTAGTGCTGGGTGCTCTTCAATTGTTAGAGACTGATGTCTTCGTTCAGTCCATTATCCTTTCTCCCTCCCTCCAAAATTCAATCTTGCTTTCCTTTAATCTCAGATGAGCTCTCCAGCAATCTTCCCTGGCCTTTTTATCTTATAAAGACCTCCACCTCTGAACTCATACTACTCCTATGCCAATCAGTTACACTGCCCTCCTGCACGCAGGTCTTGATTCCCCCATGTGATTTAAGTCACTCAATGGCTCAAATCATCATATAGCCTTGGTATTCCCCATAGGTCATTGCACAAAGCAAGTAGTAAGTAGCTGTTGACTGATTGCCTCATGGGCAGGCTCAAGGGATCTAAGACATGTCTGGTCCTAGACATGGCTCAACATTTTTGTCTTCTCTGTTTTCAGGGAACTTGGGAGCCAGATTTGGAGCAGTAGCCACCTTAACCCTTGTTGGGCATCTCAAGGCTTAGGCTTGGGACTGAAGAAGGGAAGGACAGATGCTGGTCTGATGGGTATGGAGCAAAGCTCTCTGATATTCCTCTTCTGTGTCCAGCTCCTGTGCTCCATCGCTGCTGGAATCTCCCTCTTATGGATCTAATTTTAGAGTGTTAACATTTGAAATCCTAAAAGAACAGCTCAAAGATAGTTGTGAGTTCAGAGATGAAGGCAGACTCTGCAAGAGTTGTTTTTGTCAGTGTTAGCGTTCCAGTGCTGTGACAAAGTACCTGAGAAAATCAACTTAAAGGAACAAAAATTTACTTGGGCTCATGGTTTCAGTCCATGGTTGTCTGGCCCCAAGGCAAAAACATATGGCAGAAGAGGATGGCAGAGGAAAGCTGCTCACTGCATGGCAGTTAGGAAGGGGTGGGGGGGGGAGAGAGAGTGAGTGAGTGTGTGTGTGTGTGTGTGTGTGTGTGTAGGGAAGAGTGACAAAATGACAATATCATGCCCCCAGTGTTCTACTTCCTTCAACTGAGCCCCATCTCTTAATAGCCCATTCAGCTATGAAGACATCAATGGATGTCTTCATGATCCAAGTTGTTTCCCCAAAGCACCACCTCTGAACACTGCTGTGTTGGGGGACCAAGACTTCAACACATGAACCTTTGGGAGACATTCCAGATCCAAACCATAAGAGGCACCACAATGCATGACAAAGGTAGGTTCTTTCTGAAGAGGGAGAAATAGGGTCTTTATTAAATGGGGTCAAATTGAGATCCCAGCACCAAGTCTCAAGGGAGGTCACGACAATCCAGTTCCTCCTTCTGATACGCACACATGTCCTCCCTTGAATCCCTGCCTTGTATGTGCAGGAGCTGGCAGGTAGCACCCCGTGTTTCTCAAGGCCTCTCACTCTCCTCAGGACTTTAAACTGATGGGATTTCAAGTCAAATATATCTACCAGGACCTTTCTCTTAGTGGTGACCCTGAGGCATCTGCTGTGATGCCCAAACGGTTAGTTGAAGGCAGGGGAAGGAAAGCTGTGACCCAGACCTGCAGTTGGGCCAAGTATCTCCATTTCTTTCACATCACAAAATCTTTGATGTAAAAGAACCTGACCATCCTGTGCATTTAGTTGAGCTGGTGATGGCTAACAGCTGGTTCTCCAGGCAAAAAGATCGCTGCTTTGTAACACTTCCATTTTCTATGATGTGGGTGTATCTACTATTGCCCATTCCAAACCACCACCAAAGACTTAATAACTGGCTCAAAAATTCCTAAAAGTTTGCCAATCAATTCTTGATGGCCATTTTGAGGTGGTTCTAGCACACCAATTTCCTCAGTCTGTGTACTTTAATGTCCAGCAACCCCTTGGAGACTCCATTAATTCACTGGACCAACAAATACAGGGAATCCCACCTAACTCCATTTAGTAGGGATCAGAGATACAAGGAGGTTAATGCTGGACCCAAAGTTAGGCAGCCGAGTGAACTGTGCTAGCCCAGTGTGTCTCCTGAGTGCACCTTTCCCTCTCAAGGGCAGGGACAAGTCTCTGAGGCACTCAGGGGGACAAGGACTTCCGAGTGACAAGGGAGGGTTGTACTTAGCACTGTGGGTACCCAGAACAGTTTCCCAAATTAGCTTGATTTTATTAATTGCCTGGAGTTAATTGAGAAGGGGAAGAAGGGAGATCCTGTTAAAATGCAGACTTCTAGGACACATTTGTGGAAATTTTGATTTGGTACTTCTGAAGTGGAACCCAGGAATATATTTATATATCTTTTTTACTTTATTTTATTTATTTTTGTATGTGGTGCTGAGGATGGAACCCAGTGCCTCACACGTGCTAGGCAAGTTCTCTCCTACTGAACCATAATCCCAGCCCAGGAACATGTATTTTTAACAAGGAAATGCATCTTATGAATACATGAGTTTGGAAAAGTCTGCATTAGGGAAAATTTCTGCCAAAGATTCCAACTTGTTAACATAGGCAAGAAGCGAAAGATGAAACTACAATTTACCACTGTCACATTACATTTTTCTTTTCTTTTTCAAATACGCTGAAACAATCATAGAGGGCCCAAGCTTGCCATAGGTGACTGAGACATCGCGGCTGTTCCAGAATCAGCCATCGGAGGGCACCATAATGCAGCAAGAACTCGGCCCGTTGGCGGGGTGAGAAGTTCATTGCTCACCTGGGGGCTCTCCAGGCTCCGCGGGGAGGCAGAGAGGGAAAACCCGCCCCCTTGGTTCCTGGACCCCCGCAGAGACCCCGAATTTCCACCCAGGCAGACTGGTTAGCTTCTGGTGTCCTCTCGGACGGATCCGGAGGGTCGCGCATGGCTGGAGAGGGAGAGGAAGGCTCGGCCAGGGGCCACCAGGATGGTCAGGCCGGGAGCGCTATCTAGGGTGTGCCGGGGCCGCAGCCCGGCCGCGGACACACTCCACACCCTCGGCCGGTCGTCCCTGTCGCTCAGGGGGCCAGGCCCCCTCCCCTGTGCCTGGGCTCCTAGCTCTCTGGGCCGTTTCTGGTGTGGATTACTCTGCGGTTGAACGCGGGCACTGGGCACCGTGGTCAAGTCCCATTGTTGCAGAGGCCAATTGAATCCTGGGCCTGAATCTCCGCTCTGCCGCTTAGTTAATGTGTCCGTGGACAGTGATTTGACTTTCCTGATTCAATTTCTTCATCTGTATTATGGGGATAATGATACTTGCCCAGTAGGACGGTTAGCAAATATTCAAGGAGGTTATCTGTAGCTTTTAAAAATTTTTTTTTAGCATAATGCCTGTACATATTTAATATTCAAAAGACAGTATTATTATTATTGTTATTGTCATTGTTACTGTGGTGCCCCAAGAGATCAGTTCTTGTATCAGTGAGTTCTTAGGACTGTCTTACTTCTTACTGTCAGGGAATATTAACATTTATTTATTTAATCAAACAAACGAATAGATAGCATTTTCTGTGTGCCAGGCACTGTTGGAAGTGTTTCACAAGTGGTAGTGTTTTACAATTCATTAATCCTTCTAACCACCTTTGAGGTAGTTGTTATCTCCACTAAGCAGAGAAAGAGATCCAGGCAAGTTAATTGACTTGCCCAGGGTCACTTTGCTATTAAGTGGTAGAGCGTACTTAGACTTTTAGCCAGGCAGTTGATTTTATAGTTAGGATCCAGAGTGAGGTTCACAGCTCAGTCTCTGAGTCAGGCAGTGTGCTGTAGCAGGAGGAGGCTAACTGAATCCTTACCCTTGCATCCACTAGCTGTGTGATCTTGGGAGGCTTACCTACACATTCTAGCCTCAGAAGCTTTATTTGTAAAGTGGGGATAATGTACTCACCTTGCTGGATTGCTGTGAGGGTTGGCAATGATGAACAAAAAGCTGAGTGTTTGGCACATAGCACAAGGGAAATAATGGTAGCATTGTTACTGTTGTTACTTTTAGACTCATGCAAGTTAGGATTAAGCAAGAGCTAGCCAGGGTATTCTGTGCTGGGAAGATGAAGTGCTTCACATAGTCCAAGGGAATGGAACCTATAGAGATGGGCTGCCCTAGCAAAGGGGCTACTGATTGCAATTCACAGAGTACTAGTGGGGGACTCAAAAGACCCATTTGCTAATTTTGGACTAGGCTGCAGGACTGCTGCAGGGATTGAGCACTTTTGTTTAAACAAATTTACTGCTGTGTATCTTCTCACAATTCCATCAGCAGGGTCTATGTGGCTCGTCACTCTACTGAAGGTCTCAATACCCTGGTAGAGCTTGATTTCCACCTAGAGCCCAGTCCCAAAGTAGGCCATGGAGTGGGGGGTGGAACTGATGAGGGTGCCTCTTCAGGAAGCTGACAGTGGGAGGAAAGAGGCTGGCCTGGGTGGGAGGGCCTGACTCTAACTCCCGCCTGGGTTTAATGAGCCCCAGAGCTCTGTGAGGGCTGCTTTTCACCACCTTTTATTTGGTCAGACAGGGGGCTCAATAAATCTTTAGTTCTGTGGACTCCCCTCGTGGAGTTGTTGAAGGAGAAAGCTTTTTGCAAATGACTGGAAAGCCCTTTGCAAATATAAAGTGCTTATTTAGATGCAAACTAAAAATCCAAGGTGCCTGTGACTCATCTGGTACCTATTGTGCTCGCTGCAAAGGCGCGGAGGCATGCCTGTGTGATGGGTGCCATTTGAGAGCCACTTAAAGAACTCCCTGGTGAATGAATTTGGTTGCATTATTCCTGGGCTCCTCTCGGAGGACTCTAATTTTCACCGCTTGGTCGTGTCCTCCTCTTCTGACACATTCTCAGCCGTATCCCCTAGTTAGCTCTGAACCAGGATGCGGTGGGAGGGGGCTGACCTGCTAGGAAGGCATGGAACCACAGGGGAGGGGGCTTGTGCTCCAAGGACTTCCCACTCTGCTTTTTTTTTTTTAAAAAAAAAAAAAAAAAAAAAAAAAAGAAAAGGCGGCTTTAATCCAAGTATCCAGAGCTGTGCCTCAGAATCTAATGACAATAGTATTACTTGCTTTCAAAACCCTTTTATCATTTCCTTTTCTTTCCTATCTCTCTTACCACCCTGTTATTACAGACTGGGGCTTCATGACCAAAAAATACTGAATCCATTTGGTCAAGTTTGTCAGACTGGTGACTGGCATTGTGTGAAGACCAAAGGTCTGTGTGAATGACTGCATTTTTAATGAATTGACCAGCTATTTGGCATCACATGAACAGATTTTAATGCTGTGTACAGCAAACTGCTGTGAAGGATAATGGAGACAGCTTTTCTGAGACCTATTTTCATTCCTAAAATAGGGAGGGGGCTATGTTTTGAGGTTTGGTGGGGATTGGTCCGTAATGAAGTACAAGCCTAGAAGAGCCTCCTCCACTGGGATTCAAGGCATAGCTCATCCTTGCCAGGTTTCAAGTAGTTAGTGCTATGCATTATGGGAATTTTCCTATATGGACAGAAGTCAATTCAAGGTTTATTCTTGATGACGTTTGAAGCGGTAAAAGTAGAAGTGTGTGTTAAGCATGGCTGCTGCCAGCAAAATGGCTCTGTTGGTGCAAATTAGAGACAAGTGCCCCCTCCTGGCTGGCGAATTACAGAAAGGCATCCTCTCATGACAAGCCTCAGGGCTGAAGTGCTGGCTGCACTCTGTTCCCACACCCTTGTGCAGGGCACAGCCTCCTCTCTGCACCCATGCCACTGTGTGTGTGAATGTGTATGGCAGAGTGTATAGAAACACTCTCAAGAGGGGTGGGAGGGGCTGTCCCAGCTTTTCTCCAGAACTCTCTTTTCCAAGATTAATCTTCTCCCATCCTTTAATGTCCTTTCCAAAGATGCTTATTTGGGGTATGAACATGTCTTCCCTCAGCCAGGGACCATTGAATTCAGCTAATACTTTGTTCAAGGTTCTCCAATAGGCACAGCAGGGAGATTGACAGGTGATAAGGACCTAGGGCTAAAATGAGTTTAGGGTGGTGAAGGCCATAATAAAGCAAATCAGCTGCAGCCCACGATTTCTATAAATAATATAGTTCCTAAAACCTGTAACTACGTGTCCAGAAATTACACAACGGACTTAGATGTTAGAGCTAAAAATATTATAAAATACCTATCCACTTTTTAACAGCTTTATTGAAATGTAATTCACATAATTAACCCACTTAGAGAGTACAATTCAATGTTTTTTGGTATATTTACAGAATTATGTAACCTTATCCTCTATTTTAATTTTCCTTCTCAGTTGGCTAGTTAATCAAATGATAAAAAAAAAAATCCAGTTGGTTGGTTGGTTTGTGATATCACCATCAGCAGGGGTTTTCATGTCTGTTCTTTGGTTGTTGTTCAAAGTTCCCCTTCAGCACATGGAAGCCAGTTGAGGGCTGGTGCTGTTGAGGGCGCAGCATTGGGCCATGTGAGAAAACGCAGGCTGGTATGCCACAAGTGTTACACAGAGAACATTATGAGATCTCAGGGTGACTCAGTAAAATGATAGAATTTCAAAAGGGCTTTATAGAAAAGAAGGCTGTTCTGATAGACCTTGGAGCATGGGGAGGATAGAAGGAAACCCCAAAAGAAAAAAATATTGAAAAAGGGAATTGAGGCCATATTGTGAAAAACTTTGAATCCCGGACTGTGGAGGTAAATTTAGTTTGTATTCCATCGATCAAGGAGAAACTGAAAGATTTTGAGAAAGACAAGGGAAATTAGGGTTATACTTCTGGGGGAATTCTGATGGCATGAAAGACCACTTAGAAAGCTGTGAAGTTCAGGTGAGAGGTCATGGGTGTCTAAAATAATTAGGGGACATTAAGAAAGGAAACATACAGGCAAATTAGAAAATTGTAGATTGCTAATTATGGGAGATTAGGAAGAGAGAGGAGTGAAACAAAACCCAGGATTCTAGGACAAAGATGGTGTCAGTGAGAGATCACTAAGTCAAGATGGTTTGGTGTTTTAGTTTTTTTTTTTTTTTTTTCATTATAGAAGCCAATGGGATACCTGGAATTCAGGAGAGAAGGTCGGGGTATAACTGGAGATTTGGTGAGACTAACACAAAGCTTAAGAGTATTAATTTGGAATCAAAGAGACATGAATTCAAATTCTGGCATGGCTCCATACTAGCTGCAAGTCTTTGGCAAATTCTTTAACTCTAAAGGAAGGAAGATTATAATAGTACCTGAGTCATCATTAAGATGCAGTGAGTTAATGCATGTGAAAACTTGGCACAATGTGGTAACTTCTCAATGAATGCCAGATCTTATTTGGGGTCACCTGTTGGAGCTGTGAAGTAGATGGGTAATATTATTGGGAAAACAAGAGGAGATGAAAAGAGAGGGAGGATGTTCAGGACTCAGAAGAGAATCTTAGAGGCTCTTGACTGTCAGCATAGGCCAGAGGCTCAAAGGCCACCTCCTTCCTGCAGAGCTCTCAGGGGGCCTGCTGATGCCTGGTAAATCTAAGGCTGGGTGCTGGGGGTGGGGTGGAGAAGAGGAAGACAAAAAGAAAGGAATCAAGGAACAAAGGACCCAGAGTGAAGACAATGAATTCAGGTACTCTTAAGGATAGAAAGTGGGGTTGTTTAAATGGAATACACAGAGAGTAGAACCAAAATTTCAGCAGCCAATCTTTTCAGTGCTAGGAATTGAACTCAGCAATGATCTGCCACTGAGCTACATCCCCAGCCCTTTTTATTTTCTTGAGACAGGGTCTTGCTTAGTTGCCAAGGCTGGTATCAAACTTGCCATCCTCCTATATCAACCGACTGATAAGCTGGGATTACAGGCATATACCACCATGCCTGGACAAAAACCAAAATTTAAAAACCTATCATTTTTTACTTACTTTTCTTAAACTCTGTGATGGAAATCTATAGATCATAGCCACGTTTTCTAAGATTCCCTTTCTCCTGCATCCACCTCTCTCTCCCTCCTGAAGATACGCCTGCCTGCCTCTTCCACCCGTCCTCCTACCTCTCTTCACCAAAAACAAATGAACAAACAAGTCAACTACAAAATTTCCTACCAACCCAGTCAGCTCACCTTTGTCCATTTCCTCCTTCCTCCCTTTCTTTCCAATTATGAATCACAAAAGCCCCCAAAGATAGTGAAAAAGCAAACCCTCTTTATGGGTATGGAGGAGAGGAAAGGCTAGGAAAGCTTATAGAGTAACAATTTCTCTCTTGTCACAGGTGTTTCTTCTCCCCTGCAAACCATAATTTAAAAGAAAACGAGTGGGCCCAGCAGTGCATTCCCGCAATCCCAGAGACTCAGGATGCCCTAGCAGGAGGTTTGCAAGTTCAAAGCCAGCCTGGGCAACTTAGGCCCTAAGCAACTTATCAAAACCTTGTCTCAAAAAAAAAAAAAAAAAAAAAAAAAAATGAACTGGGGATGTAACTTAGTGGTGAAGCACTCCTGTGTTCAATACTAGTTCCCCCTCCTCAAAAGCCTCCAAAATAAAATAAAAATAAAGTAAAATAAAGAGATGAGAGGGAAAAAATGTCCCAGTGACAAGTACTATTTGGAAGTAACCCCAGGACCTTGAATGCAAAACCTGTGCCTCCTCCCCCTAATTTTGGATTTCTCTCTCCAAAGCATGGAAGGGGAGTCCCAGCCCTACCTGTCTATGCTGATGGCACAGAGGTTCAGGATGCTGGCTGTACACATCATGACATCCAGGGTAACAAAAATGTCACAGCAAATGCGGCTGAAATTCCAAACTCCACCTGTTACCTGGGTGTCATAAATGAAAAGGATATTAGTGTTTCCCAGTTTAAAGAACAACCACCCAACCAACTCTCCTGCCTCCCTTGTGCTGCTCAGCACAGATGCCCACACGCCCTCCCTGCTTCCCGCCTGTGGTTGGTACCATTGTTACCATAGGGCAGATGAGTGCCGAGGGAATGCCAGGCTGTCCAAGACTGGATGCTAAAGAAGGGACAAATTCACAGAATGTTAGGATGTAATGCTGGAAGTGATCTTCCAAATAAATTAGTGCAGTGTTTCTCAGAGTGGTCCACAGTGAGTTACTCATTAAAGGTGTGGATTTCTGAATCCCCCATAAACCTAGTGAGTCAGAATCCGTGAATCTTCATTGTTAAATAAATACTCTTAGACATACCAAGGGTTGAGAATAACTGATCAAGTTCAAAAACAGGAACACTCCTGGTGGTTAAGTGATATGCCCAGAGATGCATATCAGCCCAGAGCTGCATAGCTGGTAGCCAAAGAGTTTGGGTGTATTAAGCCAATACTGCCTTTCTGAGCTCTGTACCCAGTAGAGAGCTCACCACATCCCCAGGAAAAGAGCTAAGAACACATTTTCGTAAAACATAACTCGAAAGCAAATCTGTGGGGCTTCTGGTTTTAAATCTTGGAAGCATCCTGAAACAACACCTATTAGAACCTATATAAACTAAGTCTGTAGTATGGCTGCCTTTGACCCCCCACTGCCACATCCCAGTCACCAAGAGGTGGGGGAAAAGGCTGGTCCAGGGAATTGGAGGGGAGCATGGATTCTCTCTATCCCTCTTGGAATTAGCAAGGATGGCTCTGACCTCATGCCTTTACATGTGTTCCAAGCTCCATAGCCTCATCTTCATACTTACAAAAAGTCAGGAATTTAGTTATTTAATTTACATTCTAAAACATTTCTTTTTTTTTTTTTTTTTTTTTTTTTTTTTTCTTTACTTTTTAGACTTTTACATAAGCTAATTGAACTAGGAAAATGTGCCAGAAAGATTCTCACTTTCTAAATGTCCACGAACTGCCATTCATGGGCCCTGGGCCTTTGGGCATTTGCCATCTTCCTTCCTATGGGGCTACCTCTGGGGACCATGGTTCTCAAGGAGAAGCCCGTGAGGCATGGTGTCTCTGGATGGCTGTGTGTTCTTGGTGCCCTTCCTGAGCATGTCCCATGGCTTTTTAAAAGGAAGTTAGAGTAAAAAATAGGCTTGGTGGCCTCTGAGATGGCTTCTCAAGAAAAAGAAAGATATTGACTAAATATGCATAAAGATGGTGCTGTTCCGCTCAGCGTTTCTCTTCAAGACTTTTCTGATATAACCAGTTCTCTTTACCCTTCATTTCTGTTTTATCCCAATAAAGCAAGGACCTGAAAGGCTGTCTTTCCTTCTCCTTCCTAACAACTTCTTCCCTTTGGATTCATTTCCTTTTGAGCCTTCCATTTTCTCTATATTTGGTCATCTCCAGTCTATTTTGAGAAACGCTGACCAGAGGGTTTTAGTTTAAGGGCAACAATGGAAAGTTAAAACATACGATGAAGTCATCATTTTTGTTCACTTTGGTTATGGATTTACTTTCTTTTAGTTTAGCCATTTTACTTTATATAAATAAAGTCCTAATATGAATTTACAGGAATTATGAGAATGAAAAACTGTTTTAGAAAGAGATGGAAATATTCTGATCTAAAGAGTCATAATCATACAATGATTTAAGTGAGAGGGAATGAAGGATGGCGTTGCTTATCACAGAGGACAGTTGCATGGTATAAAATCTACTCCTTGAAGTGAAATTTTATATCCTAAATTTCATTTCAACATATGTCTACTATGCAACTTAGGTCTTAAATTGGTCTTAAAACTACTTTTTAAAAAATTATAATTGTGAGTGTGTGTGTGTTGGGGATAGGGTTGGTGAGAGAGGATAGTTAGGACAACAGCCAACCTCAGACTTGCCAGGTGCTCATTCATGTACTCATTTATTAATAAAACAAGTACCAGTAAGACTCCTAATATTTATTCTGTAGAAGGAGGGGACATTATGTGTGTTAAGAAGTTTTACAAAATGTATTACAGGGTCTCTCCTTGAAGAACTTCCAAGATAACTGGGGAAGCAAGGCATTCTGGAATACAATAAACATAGATCAGCATGAAAGCCTAATACTGTTAATACAAACTTTACATTTATTGAAAAATTACTCTACATGAGTCATCCACCCACATGACCCATTCCAGGAATTTCTATAACTGACACTTCAGATTTTGAAAACTGAATTTGTTTTTTCACTGCATATGCTCTTAGTGCTTTTTGAAGAATGTCTAATTTGATAGGAGATTAAATGACTGTTACTTAACCATCTCCATAGTAGCAGAGACATTTACTTGTTCACTGCTGCTTGCCCAGCTCCTAGAGTGGGGCCTAGGCATGGAAAATATATTCTGGAAGATCGAATGGTCTCTGACATACTGTGCATTCATTCTAAAAACTAGCATTTATTGAATGCTTACTAAGCTCCTGATGTTCTATTAAGCACTTTATGTACATGGCCTCTAGATTAGAATCCCATGAGAGAGGACCATGAAGCTGAAAGTCTCTGAAAAAGCCACTTCTATCTTAAATATCCTGCAGACTGACCTTGACTGAGTAGAATATCATAATTGTGGAGTGATGGAATGTTGCAGGTCAAAAGTTACATTATCTCGGACTATCTTAGACCTTTTAGAAAAATAGCTATTTACTTTCAACGTCTGTAACTGACCTAACAGTCTTGTGACTATTAGGTAAGCCTCTTGGAATGTATCGCTAACCTTAGCTGACCTCTAGCCTCCATCAGCCATAAAACTAAAAAGCTATAACATCTGAAACTTATAGGAAAGATCTTCCCATCTTATTGTAGCCCACCTAATGATACCCTCACCAATATATTTGTTGAATATATTGATTTATGACCTTCTTTGTTCTGTGGCTATAAAAAAAAAAGCTCATGTAACTTCTTCCACAGCAGAATGTGTCACTCATGGCAACTCGAATCCATGTTCCCCAGGCTATGGTCACTCATTTTGCTCAAAATAAACTACTTTCTTGTTCCTTTAAATCAGAGTGTTATTTTACATGGACAGGGCTATTATTACCTTCATCACAGAGAAAGAAACTAAAGCTTAGAGAGATTAAGCACATTGCCAAGGTTGTAAGGCTAGTCGAGGCCGACAGGGCATTGGAATGTAGAGGGTTAGTATTTGCTATAGGGAGATAGGTATCAAGCCCTGGCAGGAAGCTGTTGGAAAAGGGATGGAAGTGGGAAGACACCAGAGGAAAGGAGAAAATCAAGTGCTCCTCAGGGATTTCTGTGTGACAGACTGTATCATCTCCTTTCTAGAAAACGAGATGCCTTCCTCATTGTCTTTATCCCAGGGTTGCAATAAACAGTGCAAAAGACAATGGTGGCTGCTGCCTTTGGGGGCTAGGTGAGAGGACACTCGCCACAGGTTTCTTTGGAACCCTCTTAGAGGCCAAAGCTCTCAGGCTGTCCCCTGGCTTGCAGGCCTCCACCAGAATGCAACTGCATTTTGGCTGTCCTCTTTTCCTGACTCCAGAATATGCTATCAAAATTCTCATTCTCTCCTTGATCTCAGCTGAGTGCCAAGAAGAAAACAACCTGATTAGCTGATTAAAGTAATTCCCACTAAGGTGCCATCACTTAGCCTTCCCTGGAGCTTACTCATTAAAATGAGCCTCTAATTGGTGGGCTCATCATAGAAATATATGTTTTAGTGTAGTTCTCCATACCATGTAAATAATAGTAAGGCATCAACAAAGAGCCGCAGAAGGCCAAGAACATGCCAAGAAACCCTCACACATTACCACATAGCAACCCAGTAAGGTCAATATGATTTCCAATTTGTAGAAAATGGAGACATAGAGGGGTTATTTGCCTCAAGACACAACTAGTAATAGGAGCTGGAATTCCCTTAATATCAACCATGATTCTCTTCCACCTCTCGAAGGTAAGCATCTTGGCACGTCACTTCTGAGAAGTGTACAATTTAACTCTATTCTAATATCATAGAAGGGAGAAGAGTTGACATTTGTCCATTCACTTCCTCACATACCCACTCTTTATTAAGTACCCATTATATATACCAGATGCTTGGTTTGGGAAAGTGTATTGAAATGAATTAAACCTGTTTTTTTTTTTTGTTTTGTTTTGTTTTGTTTTTTTGTTTTTGCCAGGGTCTCAGAAGACAGTGTGTGTGTGTGTGTGTGTGTGTGTGTGTGTGTGTGTGTGTTAGGGGGAATAATGTGTGAGTGGGTGTGGGGAATGGAGGGCCTAGAAGATAGATACTAAGAAAATAATTATGATGTAATGTGCCAAGTGCTGACAATGAGATAAATACAAAGTGTTGGGAGATCATGAAAGGTGAAGCAACTCTTAAATTTAAAGCAGGAAAAAAGTAAGAAAAAATCTGATTGATTTAAGTAAGGCTCTTTAGAGACCTGATACTTTCTTCTAAATTCTAATGAATAACTCACTTCAGAATTATAGGCATCCAGGTGGTCTTACTCTTACTTGCTAATGAATCTAACTCCCTTTGGCAATACAGAAGGTGGGAGTAAGCAAGCATAGTCCTCAGGTACTAAAGTTGGCTATTGATTTTCCACAGACACAGCCTAAGGCAGCATTTCCCAAATTTACTGATTATAAGGCAGCATTTCCCAAATCACCCAAGGCTCTTGTTAAACAAATGATTTTCAGACCCCACTCCAAATAATAAGTCCCTTAAGTGATTCTTACTGGCTGGAAGGTTTGGGAAACTTTGGTCTGGGGGTGGGGGATAACATTATCTTCAGAATGATGTCTTTAAAACAGGGCTAATTATGCATTCTTTATGCCATTGGTCTTTTGGCTTTATGGTCTCCTCACAGGAATGTTTTTTAAGGCACAAAGTAAAACATACAATGGATCACAAAGGATATCAATGATATTGAAATATAATTACCAGATAAATGTACTTTTTAAAAAATTCACTAAATAAGATCTAGTGGCAGGTCCCAAATTCCTCTAATTTCAAAGTAAGGATGACTCTAAATGATATTTTAAGAAGTCTGCAACAACCAGAATGTGATTTTGAAAATGCAAATATCTGTGATTTGTACTGGTGACGTTAAGGATTTCTTCTGCTAGGGATTGATGCCTACATTCATAATTGAAGGAAGTGCTCAATTTCGGCTTAGTGAGAATAAAGAAGTAATTTTATTTATGTTCAAGTGGATGAAATCTTCAGGTTAAGAATTCCTTTTCTGAAGGAATGGAGTTTAGTTATTTTACGAGCTAACCAAGGGGCAAAAGATGCAATTGCTTCTCTAACTAGCCTCTTCACTCCATTTTTTTTTTTTTTCAGAAGCATCTCCATGTCCTCCTCCTTCCTATTATTATTATTATTATTATTATTATTATTATTATTTTGAAAGCAGGGAGGGTTGCTTCAGGACAAAGTAGGGTAATAAATAAAGATTTTTCACCTTTTTGAATTCCAGTTTTCTCATCTATGAAATGGGGTTTTATAGGTTAGCAGTTCCCAAATGTTGTTTTGGGAGATGACAAGTTGGCTGTACAAGTCACTTGGGCTGAGATTGGGACTGGAGCTTATTACAATTTCAACAAGCTTCTGGGGCCACCCTGGAGCCCCTGCGTTATGGATCTTGGGTAGACTCAACCACCTAAATTTTGAACAAGCCACTCCCCCTGCAGCAAAGGGGAATTGTACAGGAGCTCCTTGTAAGTTTAGCCTTCAAGACCTGTCCCCAGAGAAACCCTGTCACTAGGATGTGGCCAGCAATTTCTTGTGGTTGAGTCACACTTTAGAAAGGATAATAGAATAATCTGTAAGCCTTTCCAGCTTTAACAGCCTGTGACTTTAATCAAAATCCAGAGTTTGATGAAGAGTTTGTGAGAATCTCATTTTTGTTTTCCAGTGGGAGGTCTTCAAGAACTATCATCTGTTTTTAATTTTTTTAATTTATTTTTGTTGTTGTTGTTTGTTTTTTTTAACTATGGTAAAACTCTCCCTTTAAAAAGGCTTTGTTAGTTTTAATAATATCATTACAAGGTCCAAAGGCACCTCCCCTCCCTAAACATGATTCTTTCTGTCATCTCTGTCTGACCTTGATCACTTTTTCTATGGTGTGTTTCTCTGACTGAATCCATCCTGTTCTATTTTGCATATGTACATTTCTTATTCCTTAAGTAAGCTTTTCTCCCATCCATATCGAGTCCCAACTACTCTGAATTTAGTACAGATCCTCCTTAATTTACCATGGTGGGGAATATATATATATATATATATATATATATATATATATATATATATAAATATAAAATTATATATAATTTTATATTTATTTATATTTTTATATATATATATTATATATATGTATTTTGAACTCAGGGATGCTTAATCACTGAACTACATTTTCAGCCCTTTTTATTTTCATTTTTGAGACAAGGTCTTTCTAAGTTGTTTAGGGCCTTGCTAAGTTGCTCAGGCTGAGGTTGAACTTGTGATCCTCCTGCTTCAGCCTCCTGAGCCGCTGGGATTATAGGCATTGTGCCACTGTGTCGGACCAGAAACTGGAAACATTGTAAATTCAAGAATACTTAATACAGGGCTGGGGTGTGGCCTAGCAGGTGTGAGGCACTGGGTTCCATCCTCAGCACCATATATAAATAAATGAATGAAATAAAGACATTGTGTCCATCTACAATTAAAAAAAAAAAAAAAAAAGAACTTAATACAGCCAACCTGCCAAATAGCATAGCTTGGCAATACAGAACCCTGTGGAGTGACAGGATTGTGTGGCTGGCTGGGAGCTGGGGCTTGCTGACACTGCGCCCAGCATCACATGGGAGTATTGTACCCCATATGGCTAGACAGGGAAAAGATCAGAAGTCAAAATTTAAAGTACAGTTTCTACTATATGTGTATTGCTTTCACACTGTCATAAAGTTGAAAAATTGTAAGTTGAACCATTGTAAGTTGGGGGCTATCTGTATTTCTAATGTTCCCCTGGCTACTTATTTGTCCTTTCTGTTCTGATGTAAGTGCATTAAATATCACAAAAGGTGCTTAACCAAGTGGAATAAAATGGGATGTTTGTGCTTGGAGAGGGAGCTCCAAACAGACTGCAGCCTGTAAAGCAGGAAATTAAAAACTTGAGAGGGAATCTGAGATAGAACTATGTGGTATGGCACTGAAAAGGGTATTCCAGAAAATGCTGCAAACTGAATTAAAGAGACAGCCAAGCCTCCAAACCTCTGAAATATAACCTGTGAGGTCTCCTGCTTGGTTTTTGTTCTGAACATCTCTGCTAGGCCTGGGGACAGAGAAGACTGAAGTGGATCAGCGACGGGCCCCCATGATGTGCTGCCCAAGTGTGGGCACCTGAGCAACTTAGTGATGTGAACACCACCAAGGACAGCTGACTATGGGTCACGCTTAGGACTGTCCTATGCCTTACTTTCAATAGTTCCTGGATTCTACTGAGAATCCATGAGATTCTGGAGTCATTGATATGATCTATATAAGGAACACAGAGCCTATGCTAAACTGATTCTTCTAACTGGTGGTTAGTTCAGAAAAAACCATATGCCATAAACCAGTCCCATCAGAGTACATCTTCATACTTCTACTAGAAATTCTGGGGTGTGTATTTTCTCTCTTGCTGTGAATGGTGTGGTGTGCATGTAAGGCCTATGGCTTAGCCTTTGCCTGTTGATAAAGTTGATATATGCATGAAGGCAAAACAGGGAGAATTATAGAGAAATGGAGTTGGAACCCTGATCAAACTGCACCTATAGCCCACCCCACCATAAGACTTTTAAAGTTCCTGAGTAAGAGCCAACTCATTGTTTATAATATAAGCCAAATGGAGTTGTTTTTTTCTTTTACTTACAATTGTGTCTAAGCTGAATTATTTATACAGTACACCTTTTGGTTACCAAAGTAATGATGGTTGAGCCTAACAACAACCCAATACAAGAAGTAGTGTTGTTGTCTGTTTTATTCTCTGAATTTTATGTAACCTGAAGCTCAGTTCTGAGTTGTTCTCATAAAATGACCCTGTATTGGAATGACATTCATCCCAGTGAATGTTATGTTGAAATGTATCACCGACTTCCCAGCAATTCCTTACCCCACCTTTTCTTTTATAAAATCCGAATAAAATCTGAATTTTAACATTTTCTTTTCCAGCCTCCTTTGCTGCTAAAGGTGGCTTCATGATTCTGTACTGGCCAGTCAGACGTAAGTGAAGACTCGGGGAGTGCTTCAAGTTGAAATAGAGCTCAGGGCTCGCTTTCTTTCTTTCCTCTCTCCTCTCTTCTTTTTCTCCTCCTTCCCCTCTCTCCTGTGCCCATTCATCCTATCTTTGGATACTGCCATGATTCTGGGGACTTTGTTATCCTAGGACAGGATGCAGAGGTAGGCCAGCTTGCCAAGAATAATGAAGAGGGTGGACGGAAGAGTATGGTCATGATGCTACTATGGTGCCCCATAAATTGACACCAAGAACCACTTTGTTCCAGAATTCTAGTATTTGAAGAAAGTAACTCCCCTCCTTGTTTAACTCACAGCTAGTCAAGTTTTCCAGTATTTACAGCCAAACCATTTCTACCTCTTACATACTACCACTCCTAGTAATAAACAAGGAATTATTAGAGTAGCCCCTCCAACTGCACCATCATTATTCATTATTATAAATTAGTAAGAGTACCACTTTGCTTTTCTCTGAGGCATGTGGATTTATATATTCGTAGTCCTTGTAAGGGCTCAAAGTGCTCTTATTTTCTTATTAAGGCACCTCATCTGCCTCTAAGGAAAGAAAGGAAAACATTTAAGAAAAGCTCAAACTGGTTAAGATAGGACTACCTGGTCCTCAGAACTAGTAACTTCTAATATCTTAACCAATTGTCCATTTATGATATCTGCTCTAAGCCTTTAATCCAAACAGATCCTCAGTTGAATTTTGGAGAAAGTGATGTGGAGATATTGACTAAGACCTTGAGGAAAGTTTGTTAAAACCAAAAAGAAGCCTCTAAGACTTGTTTTCCAGTAGAAAGATATCTCTAATTCCCAAGTTTTTTTTTTTTGTTTTTTTTTTTTTTTTTTTTTTTAACGAATATAGATTTTTAAAACCACGTTCTTGGTTACTGGACACCTACACCAAATAACCTTGTAGCAATTTTTTTTTTTTTTATGGGGGACAGAAAGGGTAGAATCAAGAGCTCCATCAGAGGTTTACTCATAGGAGAAAACCCACAGACACTACTATCAATTCCATTAAGGCCTTTGGCCAGAATTCATGCAGTTCTCTGTAAACTGGGTTGTTCTTCTGGTCTCCACTGTTGAAAGCCATCCATGGGCTGTGTGTGGACTATAGAGCCCATCACAGCCTAAAGAATAGGAGAATCTGGTGTCTGGGAACTTCCAGTGGACATTTCTTATGGTTGACAGCCCAGACACATTGTGAGCTCTATTCAGCTCTGCCAGGTCCCACACAGCACTGGAGATGGGGTGACCTGCTAATAGCCACACAGCATCTCTGAGATGCATGTGGCCTGCCAAGATGTCAATCAACCTGCTGACTGTAAGACATCAGGAAGCAAGACTTCACCCTGAAACCTTATCCCTGCCTTTGATGTACCCCCTTAAATAAACCACAGGAGCCATTTTCTAATTGTCTAACTCCAGCTCTTGTGTGGACTGGACCTATCAAGGGCTCCACCTTTTTGAAACTATCTTTCCAACTTTGTCTTTTTCACTAATTATTCTAGGCTTTAATTTCTTAGGTGGCTTACACCTTCCTTGGCAGGAAGAAGAACCCCCTAACAAGGCACTGGCCACCTCTCCGTATTCCTCAGTAGAATGTGGACATCGTCTCTGTTGGCAGGTATGGTTAGAAGGGGAGGCCATGGGTTTCTAGTGTGGAAAAGTCACAATGACTGTCTTCTAAGCCAGAATCTACAGAGGTTTCCCATATGGTCCAAATACACTCCTGGAGCAATCACAAATGGATAGCCAAAGTGTGCTTCTGAGTGGCTTTATTATCGATACAAAAATCTAGTTTTATTTCAGAAGGAATGGAAATGATCATTGGAGTAAAGATACTGTGCCTGCATTTATTTCTGACATTTATCCTTTTAGCCAACTAAAGAACCCCTATCATATATAGAGACAGACAGACATTTTAAGGTGGCATTGGAGGTACCACAAAGCACTGGCCAATCCATGCTGGATTGTAGGATGGTAGTATCTAAAGTGACTCCCTCTCTCTTTTTTTTTTTTCTTTCATTATTGAAGACTGAAACCAGGGTACTCTACAACTGAGCTATTCCCCAGCCCTTTTTATTTTTTATTTTTTATCTTGCTAAGCTGCTCAGGCTGGCCTTCAATTTGTGATCCTTCTACCTCATCTTCCTGCTTTGCTGGGATTACAGATGTATCCCACTGTGTCTGGTTAGTGCCTCACCCTTGAACAGAAATACCACAGGCTTCTAACCCCTTTCTCATCATTATTGCTTATAAAAAAATACTTTGCTGCCCTTTCCACTAAGTTTGGCCTGTAACAATGAATGTAAATGCAGATGGTATAAGCAGGAATTGCCCATATCATACATACAGGTTCATTTAGTCATTCGTATCAAATATTTATTTAGCACATGTTATGTGCCAGGTAGTATGTTTGGACTACAGGAAAAGAAGAACAAAGACATAGCCTCTGACTTCAAAGATGATTCAGCCTACTTGAGTTGACAGAAAACTCAAGATAATTACAAGATCCTTCACCGTCAGAATTATCCTAACTGGGAGGAATAAATAACGTATTCCCCCCCCCCAGCCCCCCTCCATAGCTTTTAGATCTATTCCAATCAGCCTATTTATTTTTCTTCTTTTCCATTTCCTTCTCTGTTTTATTTATTTCTTTCCTTGTGCACCCCCCCCCTTGAGATCACAAGTCTAATTTTAGTTCCCAGCCATTCTTTAATATGGGTACTAGCATAGCAGTCTATGTTCAAAGCTTTTGCTCTCCCGTGATATGTCATACTTAATTAACTGTCACCTTTACTATTAATATTAACTGAAATATTAATTTGATGAATCTTAATTTCTCTTAATCATAGCATCATTTTGATCCTTCATTGGATATCTCTTTAGAATGACACCCAGTACAGAGGAGAAATATTAATAGCATATTAAGGAGTTTTTTTAAAAAAACCCTCTTTAGTAATTGCATGTTTTCCTGGTAAGAATATCTATTTCTTGAACAGTTGTAGGTACCTGATTTCCTTGCTAGAAAATGGATGTTTTTGTCTTGATCACCTCCTGACTCTATTTTGCACCTTTAAATGAAAATACTTTCAAATTTAAGAGATGTTTCTCCGCAGAAGAATTCTCCAGGGTCTGCGGCATTCTCTGAGTGGGGAAGATTCTGCACTATTAATGGAGGCATGGAAAACATAAATTAGCAGGTTTAGCCTGTTCCTTCATATGGAGTCAGTACCCAGGAAGAAAAAGCCAAGAGGGAAGGCAATTGAACCATCGAGAGAAACCTGATATGTTTGCAGACCATTCTATCTTTTCTCTCATTCATTAATGCTTTTTCCTTCTTGCCCTGTATCATTACTTTACACCCTCACTCCCATAAATGTTGAACCTAGATGAAGATGCACATCAGACTGCCTCCCCTCAATTCTCACATCTCTGAAGTATGACAGGCACAGAGAATAATTTTAGAAGAGTCCCATTATCTGGATATGGGACACACAGGAACTGAATCATTCCCAACTCCCTGGTTCTGATGTGGCTAGATGGTGGCCACCCTTGTGAGCTTCAATTCCTTCATTAAATGGAGAACAAGCGCTCTCCCTCCTTTCCCAGTTCCTAGACCACAGCAAGGAATAGTTTGAGCCCAAAAGCCCAGGTACTCAGGAAAGACAAACAGGCACAGTCATTATCAGCAACACAGCCTGGAGCCTACTCACCTCCAGGTATACCACCCAGGGCATCACCAAGGTGGCCACCAGCAAGTCTGCCACAGCCAGGCTCACCACCAGGTAGTTGGTGGTGGTCTTCAGGGCTCGTTCTTTCAAGACAGCCACACACACCAGGCCATTGCCAAAGACAATGACTAAGATGAGCACACAGTAGGACAGGGCATAGTAGGCATGTGGGCGGGCCCGGTTGGCACCTGTGGAATTTTCTGCCCCGCAGGTGGAATTCATGTAGCCACTTAGATGGTTCAGAGGCGCCATAGTCCAGAAGGAAGGGTGTATAACCCCAAAGAATTTCTGAGAGGAGACAGAAAACAATGTTGGTAAAACCAGACTCTTTGAAACTTGGATGTTCAGTTATGTTTTAAAATTTTTTGTGTCAACAAATATTTATTGAGCCTTCTTATATGCCAGCCACTGTTGTAAGAACTGGAGTTCCAGCAATGAACAAGACAAAAATTCCTCTCCTCATGAGGTCTCTATTCAGAATAAGAATGCAGATTAAGATAAAAGATGTGATATGTTCAACGTTGGTATGATTTTGGCGAAAAATCAGAGAGGGAGTAAGGAGTGGGTGAGTAGTATGTGAGTGGGTGTCTGACAACAGTTTTTAAATAGTGTAATCAGGAAGTCCTCATGGAAATATTGGCAATTGATTCAATACCTGGAGAAAGTAAGGGAGCAGACCAGATATCTGGTGGGAGAGTAGTCTAAGCCGCAGAGATATAGGAAGATCGGCTAGCTGAAGCCAACTGAGGCTGTGGTGGAGTGGAGGTTATGCAGCTCAGAGGCTGGGCAGGGCCACTGAAAGAACCATGCCTGGACTTAGAGTGAGATGGGAAGGATGCAAGGATTAGAATCCTAGCTCTGCTGTTTCCTAGCTCTGGGACGTTGGGCATGTTTCTTCACCATTCTGAGCTCCAGTTGCCTCCTGTATAAAATGGGGGTGGGGTGGGTAATGGAACCGGCCACACAGGGTTTTGTGAGGATTAAATGAACACATGTAAGACTTTGAAAGACATGTCTAGCACATAGAACACCATGCAACTGCTGTATTCACTAGTTCCACTTACCAGTCTGTTTGTTTAAGTTTCCTTCCCTTCTCACGACCTCTCTAGCTATACTTGCCTTTTCTGTGCTTCCCTCTGTCTTCACTTTCTTTCCTTGAGGTCTCTCTCTTAGACCTTACATAGGGCATGGAGGGTTTAGGAGACTAGTTTGTGGAAGAAAAATCTCCATTATTGGGGATGAGTACACTGGTTTTTATATTTAGGGAAAACCCATGAATGGAATTTTATTTAAAACTTCCCAATTTTAAAGGATTGGTTTACTAACTAAGAATGTTTAAGCCCTATGAAGTTCTCCCTTTCTATTCAACTGAAATTCCATATGCATGGGCCAGTGACCCACCAGTTTTCAACTTCTAACTTAGTCTAATTCCCTTAATCTTAGTCCCTGAGGCCCAGGGAAATGAGTTATATATTTTGAATCCAATAGCTTATTAGTGGCAGAACTAGTATCCAGGTCTTCTAGTTCTTTCAATATCCTCTTCTGGCATTTGAAAGCAATAGTAGATCCACTGGGAAGAACTGCAGAGATTTGGGACATAGAGTGGAATAGGTATCAAAGCCAATCAACTGTACTGGTGACACCAGTCTGTAGGGTCCAGCTCTGAAGAAAGCATTCTGGGCTCTCAAAGCCAGGTTTGCAGGTGTTTGAGATAATGAAATTCACCATTTCTAAGGAAAATTCCTGTGTGTTAAGGACAGCTATGCACTGAAGCCACCTGCTAGGAGAAGACATGAACTCTGTGCCTTATAGTATGGCCCTGAAACCCAGAGAAGAGTGACTCCTTCTCCAGGCTCTGTGCTTTAAAAGACTCCACTCTAGTCTGAATGTCTGTGTACCCTCAATATCCATCTGTTGAAATCTTAACCCCCAAGGTGATGATGTTAGGAGGTGGGGCCTTTGGGAAAGCCTTTGGAACTAGTGCTCCTGTAAAAGAGACCCTAGGGAGCAAGCTAGCTCTTACCACCTTGTGAGGGCACAGTGAGAAACTAGCTCTCTAGAAACCAGACACCAATTCATGACTTTAGACTTTTCAGCTTCCTGAAATATAAAAATATAATTCTGTTGCTTATAAGTTATCCAGTCTATGGTATTTTTTAAAAAATATATTCTAATTTGTTATATATGACAGCAGACTATATTTAAATTCATATTACACTTATAAAGCACAAATTTTCATATCTCTGGTTGTATACAACGTAGAGTTACACCATTCATGTCTTCATACATGTACTTAGAGTAATGATGTCCATCTCATTTCACTGTCTTTCTTATTCCAATGCACCCTCCCTTCCCCTCTCTCCCCTTTGCTCTATCTAAAGTTTGTCTATTCCTCCCATGCTCCCCCCATCCCCATTATGAATCAGTATCCTTATATGAGAGAAAACATTGGGAGTTTGGGTTTTGGGGATTGGTTTACTTCACTTAATATTATATTCTCCAATTCCATCCATTTATCTGCAAATGTCATAATTTTATTCTCTTTTAATGCTGAGTAATATTCCATTGTGTATATATACCACATTTTCTTTATCCATTCATCTACTGAAGGGCATCTAGGTTGGTTCCACAGTTTAGCTATTGTGAATTGTGTTGCTATAAACATTGATGTGGCCATGTCCCTGTAGTATGCTGGTTTTAAGTCCTTTGGGTATAGACCAAGGAGTGGGGATAGCTGGGTCAAATGGTGGTTCCATTCCCAGTTTTCCAAGGAATATGCATACTTCTTTCCATATTGGCTGCACCAATTTGCAGTCTCACAAGCAATGGTACAGAATAGAGGACACAGAAACTAACCCATATAATTACAGTTATTTTATATCAGACAAAGGTGCCCAAAACATATATTGGAGAAAAGACAGCCTCTTCAACAAATGGTGCTGGGAAAACTAGAAGTCCATATGCAACAAAATGAAATGAAACCCCTACCTCTCACCATGCACAAAAGTTAGTCTATGGTATTTTATAAGAAGTCTGAATGCACTAAGATTCTCTCTTTCAGCCATATCTTTCTGACAGCACCTAGAAGCAGGTCCACTAAGGGTCCACACCCCCATGTAGACCACATTCCTGGTGTCAAGACCACAGAACTCCCTGCACAATTGCTTGTTCCCAGAGAATCATAGGCCTCATTCTGGATCTGTCACCCTGAGGATACACAGTGATATGAGTGTTTGGGCTCCTGAGCTCAAGCAGTGATTCTGTGTTCGAGTTCAGATAAATAGTGTCAATGTAGCTGAGATCAGGAGAGAGGTGAGCAGAGCTCCTAAGTGGGGTGGGGGTATATCCCATTTTTAATGGAATTCCTAGGGGCCTACATATCCTAAAATTAAACCTAGCCTCCTAGGTTGTTACAAATTTATATTTGTCAAGGTGGGAGGATAAAAATTTTATTCAGTGGTTTTATTCCCCGTGGGAACTCTTTTTTTTTTTTTTTTTTTGTACCTGGGATTGAACTCAGGGACACTCAACCACTGGGCCACATCCCCAGCCCTTTTTTGTATTTTATTAGAGACAGGGTCTCACTTGCTAAGTGCCTCGCCATTGCTGAGGCTGGCTTTGAACTCGTGATCCTCCTCAGCCTCCCAAGTGCTGGGATTACAGGCATGCACCACCGCCTGGCTCCCATGGGAACTCTTGATTCACATCCTAGCAGAAGCAGAGACCAGCTCGTGGCTAGGATTTGTTCACAGCCTCAGTATTGGCAGCTTTCCTTGAATCAAGTGATTGGCCTAATTTTGGCCATCATTCTGTACCTTGTTTTGAAACATTTCAGCCCGGAATATGAAAATGTTAAAATGAACAAATGATTGGAAAGGGATGACCAACTTGGAATGAATTCAGATAATTGTTTTTAAAAATGTTCTTTTTTTTGGCACATTTTTTTCCAGTCAACATATTTTAAACATAATAATAATTCTTGATAATAATTTTCTGATTTGGAGAAGGGCAGACTTTACCCTGGAGATAACATTGTTACTGCCAAGAACTTTTGGAAAAATACAATGCTTTCTGATTGTTCAAGGATACTTTCACCTTTGATGGGGGTTCACGCCCAGAACACCTTCCCTTTATAACTAGGCCACCTGTGAAGACATGGCCAGAATCACTCTTTCCTGGAGTCTGTAGCTGGCTAGTGGTGTCTTAGACTCACTTTACCCATAAAGTAAGAAGAAAGCATGAAACCTTGGAATTTTTATTACCATCTCCTAGACTTTTTACTCTGTCAAGAGGTTTCACAGCTACCTAAAATAATACATCCAAGGGTCAGTGGTCTGTTATAAGAAGGGAAGTCCTCAACTCTGAAAATCAATTCTAAGCTTGATGTTGAAATCATGATTGTATGGATTTCTGATTTATTTATTTATTTTACATTGTACTGTCTCAAGTCTTAGATTCTTTATAGCAGCAGGTGGGTAAGCAGTGGCTGTCCAGGCAGTGCCTGATGAGTTGTGGGTGTGGGAGATGAAAGCAGAGATGAGTGAGATGCTAGAATGCTCCCTACCTCTCAGCTAATTATTTCAACATTTTTTTCTCCTTAGATTTTTCTTTTAAACCAGAGTTACTTATATAACACAGAGCTGGGCTGAGCTTTTTTTCTTTTTTCATTTCTCTTTCTTTCTGCTAAATATGCTAATAGAGTAAGCTGATCTCAGGTAGGAAGAAGCTGAGAACCTAAAGAATTCATTAACTCAGTAATCACTCTCAAGAATTCATAATGATAAACTGTTTTCTTCATTAGCAAAAAGAGAATAAATCATTCTTACTTCATAGGGTTATTGTGAAGATTAGATTAAATTATATATGTAAAACCTTAGCATTACTGAAAATTTAGGTTAGATAATTATTGTGGTGTTGTCTTGTTCATTGTAGAATGTTTGGCAGCTTCCCTGACATTTACTCATTAGATGCCAATAGCACTCTTTTCTCCCCGAGTTGTGACAACCAGAAACATCCCCAGACATTGTTGAATGTCTCTTTGGGGAGGTGGCAAAATTGTTCTCCCCATTAGAATCACTTCTCCAGCAAAAGGTCTGGTACATAGCACTTGAAATATGGGAGATTTTATTGTTCACAGAAAGTGTGAATAGGTGAATGGGTCAAATAAACTACAATTGCAGACAGTCTAATGGACTTGGAAATTAGCAGATTTCTGATGACCTCAGCAAAGAACATTAGAAGTGAAGAGTGGATGGGTGGTGAGAAAGTGGAAAAGGCAAGGAGTAAAAAGATTACTGCTGGCTTTACTCTTTTAAGATTCATTACATATAAACTTACTCACAAATTTTCAGTATTCTTTACATTTCTCACAAAGTGTTAATTTATCTTTTTTTTTTTTTTTTTGAATGAGTGCACAATCTAGTTTAAGAAGCAGAGAGACAGAGGGATCAAGTCCCCATCAATTATGACATACGTCCTGTTCTGGTGATATTCAGTCTCTCAGTGATGAGTGAAAGTCTGCCTAAATAATTTGTATGGCACCTCTATGGTATCTGGAAACTTTAATTATTTGTTCTTTTTAAAAGGGTATTGAAGTAAACACCCAATACAATGGAACCCAAAACACCTGGAGTCCTCAACCTGCTTATGAAGAAACTTATGTGTGCCCAGTACTAGTACTTCATGTGTGTCATCTCATTTTAATATTTATAGCAGCCCTAAAGGAGGGTATCAATATCTTTCTTTTGTGGGTTTAGAAACAGATGGAGAGAGGTTCAGTAACTTTCTCAAGATCCCACAACATGTAAGGGGCTGATGTGAGCCAACCTCTAATCACAGGCCTCCCTGAATCCAAGCTCACATGTTTAGTGTGTCTGTGCTTGTGGAAGTTGGTTTTGGGAGTCAGGCCCAGGTTGAAATGGGTTTTCCTCAAACAGAATAAAACACCTTGGTAGCAGGTTCCATGACACATCTCCTCTCACATCACAGGTCCCTGGATGTTGCCATCTATTATCTTTTACTCAGTCATATCCTAAATACCAATCTCTGTAGCTTTTTGGTCTGGGCTTCAATTCAGACTTGCTAAAGTTCTTGATAAAGTGAATAATTGTAATAACTAACATTTATAAGTCTCACAACAACCAGATGAAGAATGGAGATGCTATAATTATCCCCATTTTTGTAGATGAAGAAAGTGAGTCATGGAGAGATGAGGTCATAAGCCAGTAAATGATGGAGCTGGTTAAACTTAAAATCTGTCTTGAGTCTAGAGCTCATGTTCTTAACCACTTCATCCAGTAGTGGGATGAAGTGGACAAATCTGTGACAGGGACAAATTTTAAGATCTTGTTTGTTCAGAGTACTTTGTGCACCTTACCTTACCAACTTCATTAAAGTCAATGCAGGTGCATTCTGCTCATGGAACCAGTGGGAGTTACATTGTCATTATTATTAGAGGTAGTTTTTAGCATTTCTATGGTACTTAATTCTTGCAAATTGCCATCTAGTTTATTTTCCTAATGAAGATTCATAAGTGCAATGAAATAAGTAGTACATTTATATATTTGTGTGTATTTACATTGTTGGTAAGTACACAAAGAAGAACCATAACTGGTTACTGAGATCCAGTAACTAAGGTAAGATAATTTTTCCCCTCATTAAACCTGCCCCATAAAATTAAGTACCCTTATTTTCTTTGACAATCTCTAAAGACTGAGTATTCTATCATTCTAATCAGAGATAAAACAAGAGTAAGTTGATAGATCAAGCAATCAATAAGCAAATGTTACTTGATGACAAACCCAATGCATTAGAAAGGAAATTTAATATTGGGTAAAATCTATTGGCACTTGCTTTAATGCATATTTCATTAAAATCCATATTCTTTGGATACCATCAGTATTTTCCTTGCTCAACATCCCTGCTCACTATTAGCCACACAGACCCTTGAAAATATTCAACTAATAAGTAAATAATTTCCTGAGTATGAATCTTTCTCACATTGACTCTCCTATTTGGCTATAAGAGATTCCAAGGCCATGTTAAGTAGCTGTCCTGCATTCCTACCCAAGGACAGACATTTGCACTGTAAAGTGCAAACAGGCATGCAGAATGAGTTTAGAATCCAAGTTTCATTTTGCTATTGCTGCATTGTTATTTCTGCTTGCATTTTGGTGGTATTTGATTAAAGTATGTGCCTTAACTGGAAAAATCACCTAATTGCAAAAACTTCTGTTGATTCAATAAACTATAGTAAGTAACAGAAGTCTCACAATTAAACAAAAATACCTTCAAAATCATATACTCTCATTGAAGAAAATATATACACAATCATTATCTCAAGTGCTACATATCTCTGTTGGGAATAATTGGATTTTGACTTGGAAACAGCCTGACTTTTAATAGACCATTGAAAATATTGCCTCTCCAAACCCTCAGCCCTGGATTACAAGGGTGCTGAACTGGGGAGTTTCAAATAACAGACCTTTACAATTAAGCAAAATATTTAGGGGTAATACCATCAACTTCCATATAAATCCCAGGAATAATGCAGACTTCTATTTTCTATCTTTTATTTCTGTCTTGATAACAGCTTTTAGAGCCCATGAAGATACAATTTTGGGCAAAAAAGAAAATAAAAAGAGAGAAAAACAGGTTTTACTGTCCAACTACTTAAGAAAAATAAAAACAGTTTTTCAGTTTTTTAAACCAGAGTGGCATGAAATTTTAATATGTATTCTTAAAGAACCAAAGAACTGCAAGCTAATCAAATAATCTTCCAGTAAAACTATGTAATCAATTAAAAACAAAAAGAAAAATTACTTACCCTGAAAATTTCTTCTGATTTCTGAAGATTGTGAAGTTTAGTACGTCAGCTGCTGTAGCCATTTACTGACAGCAGATAAACCCAAGCAATGCAAACTTTGCCTTTGACAGGACACAGAAACTAAGGAAATGAACAGAAAGAAAATCACCCATTTTTGCCTCTAAGGTGAAATTGTGTGCTGCTCTTTCAGCTTTCCTGTTAGACCTTCCTGCATGTCTCATAGCTGCTTTCTAGTGCATCTGCTTCCCCTAGAGAAACTGAGAGGGACCCCCAACTGAATGCGGCTTGGGTCAGCCGCTCAGAGCCTCTGTCCTTGGTGCTGAAAGAGAGATGGAGTAGGCATAAGCAGGATCGTTGTTTTCTACCTCGCGCTCCTCTTTTCCCTCTGTCTCTATCTGTTTCGGTACTGTGCTTTTAAGTACATGGTATTTTCCCCTTAGTGCTTTTTTTAATCTCAGTTTTTTCACTTTATTTACCTTTATTCTTTAATTTCTCTTGAATAACTCTCAGCATCTTCCGTTTAATTGCTTTTCCAGCTTTTGGTGGATGTAGAGATGATTGGTTTAGAAGAAGGAACAGATCAACAAATTGATACCACAAGTAGTTAATGGAAATGAGTACAATTTAAAACACAATTGACAGAATAATTGAACTTGGAGGTGTATGCCTGTCTGGGAAAAGAAGGTTAAAGGAAATATATTACAGTGGAAGCAAAACTGAGGCATGGAGTATAACTAGTGATAGAGATGAAATAAGCCTATACTATAAGAAATATTAAATTTTTACTTAGCAGCATTTCTTATTTTCTGTGAACTTTACAAATATTTGCCATTTTTTCTTGCTGCTCTTCTCTGATATAGGTGGGTTTTATTAGTTTTAGCTTAGCTTTAGAACAGGCTCAAATGAGATCCAACCAAGGGCAATGTCAGTAAAGTCAATACTAAAACATAGACAATCTTAATCTGTGCTCACCTGATCATGTAACATTTTACCATGGAATCCTGGAAAAATTGCCATTCTTTGTTTTCTTATTTTTAATTTCTTCTCCTACCTTCAGACAAGACAGTAATTCTTTCACTATTTCCTCTGCCAACAGTGGGTGAGCTTGGCAGCTGCAATGCCTACTGTCATGAGGAAGCTAGTCCTCATTTGATTATGATGGGGACCTCTGCTGGCTGAGAAAGAGGCAGCACCAGCACCAGCAGCAGGGAGGCTTAAATATTAACAATAACAATAACCATCATTTATTGAGCATGTACTATTAGCCACCCATTCTGAAGTATTGCCTCTTTTAATCATTTCAAGAATTCTATAATTTGGAACTATTTTTACCTTCCTTAATTGATAAATAGGGAAAGTAAGGCTCAGGAAAGTTAACATAATTACTGGAGGTCATACAAGCTAACAAATGGAGCTGGGCTTTGGATCTAGACATATTAATTCTCCTAACCACTTTGGTATAATTTTTCTAAAGTTAAAATATTTAGATTTATCAGGAGACTGACAATATTTCAGAAAGAATAATAATTAGAATGACAATAATAGTGTTATCAATAATACAATATTTGTGTGGTGACTTATTTAGAAAGTATTTTCTAAGTCATGTTCTTGTCTGCATCTTTCATTAATCCTCATGATGCTTATTTTTATAAAGGCTGTTACGAACTGAGTTGTGTCTCTAAATTCATATGTTGAAGACTTAACCTTAGAATAAGACTATGTGAAATTAAGACTGAGTTAAAATGAAGGCTTTAGGGCATGCCCTATTTCAGTAGGACTGGTGCCCTTATAAGAAGAGGAAGGGATACCAGGAATGCACAGAGGAAAGACCACATGAAGACACAGAAAGATGGTGTCTGTCTGTAGTCCAGGGAAAGAAGACTCAGGAGGAACCAAACCTGCCAATCCATTGATCTTGGACTTCAAACCTCTAGAACTGTGGGAAAACAAAATCCCCTTATTTAATCCATCCAGCCTATGCATGGCTTACACAAATATTTTGTTTCTATGGTATTTAGTTGTGGCAGCCCTGGCAAACTAATACAGAGGCTTAGAGAGTTAGGTGCCTGCCATATCCAAGGTTGCTCATGATTTTGGGGGTATAAGGTTGTATTTTGGGGGTATAATTTAGTAATTTGGCATAACTATATTGAGACTACAACTCCCCACTTGAGTGTAAACCCCTAGGATCTTCTCCCCCTAATTAAGGGACCAAGAGAATACACAAGGCTAATACATCTTGTCTGATATAAACAAGCAAGGAGTAACTGGAGGGTAGTGTGCAAGCAGAGTGAAGCAGAGGCAATACAAGGAGTTCAGGGTCTCATTGCACTCAATGTTTAGTCTCATGGTTCCAGTATCTTATGTTTACTTTCTTCAACATCTGAAAATATTGTGCCTAGTGATAATGCTTTCCTGATAATGCATTAATGTAGCAGGAAAGGCTCTGTTTCTAGACTTTCTGTGTTGAGAATGCACAATAGGTCCTGACAGCAGGTACAAATGATGGCAGGATTTTCCTCAGTAGTGACTTTCTTTGCAAAGTTCAGAGGAAGATAAAGAAGGACAAAGACTCTTATTCTATGTGGAAGCACCATAAAGGGAAAATAACTAATATACCCTAAGCCACATACATCTAAGCAGACAATGCAGGTCCACTCAGCTATCTCTCCAGTGGACTTCCCGACTCCTTGGGAATGAGAAGGGATTTGTATAGGAAATAGAAGAGGAGAGGGTGAATGAGGTGGTCAGGTAAATGAGCACCTCAGTGTAGATGAAGATCAGAGATTTCTTCTTGTAGTCTGTTACGGTTCATTCACATGGCACCAAACAGGTTTCATTCTTTAAAGTAAATGGAGCTCTTATTCATGATTGGCATTGAAGATTTTGATATCTGCCTTCTGGGAAGAACTCCAGAACGCCTACAAAACAGACATGCCTGGGCAGAAATCAAGAAAATTCACATCCTTTTTCCTCATCTTTTCTCTAGGAACCCAATTCAATAGCATGATTGGAACATTCTCATCTACCAGCCAGTGGTTACTTTGTCCCAAAAGTCTTTAACTTTGGAACCTGAAGTGGGAGGTTAAAGCAGGAGCACAAAAATGATGGGATTCTGATACATAGGCATGCTTATGATTTTATTTGAAAGAAAATTGGTGTAAAATTGTGGTGGAAATAGTCTCTTCAGGTCTTTGAAATGTTGCTTCTGGGTAACAGCACAGAAAACATTGTTTGAGCACCAACCAGTGAGTACAACAGGGACATTTTGTTTCCATGTCTCATTGTAACTAGCATTTCTCACTGTAAACTGGAAGATAATCATGGTGATGGTAAATTGCAGGGAAACTGATTTAGTCTGAAGAACACCCTCTCAGTGTATTTTTCACTGAAGCCATCTCAAGTTTTAAGAAAGAAAATATAGTTAGTGAATGAGTCAGTATGGTTACTTCTTCCCAACTCTAGCTCCCGTCCCTCTCAAAGGACGTCTTATGATAGATGAGAGCTGCCTAGGAAAACCCTATGTTTTACATTCAAATTCATTTTTCTGTTGTAATTCAGTTTTTGAAAGAAAAATAGCAGGCTGGGGATATAGCTTAGTTGGTAGAGTGCTTGCCACGCATGCACAGGGCCCTGGGTTCAATCCCCAGCACACAAAAAAAAAAAAAAAAAAAGAAAGAAAGAAAGAAAAATAGATCAACTCATTTATTATTGTACAATACTTACAAGTCACCAATCTCATCTCCTTTCTACGGGAGAATGGCAGCAAGTGATGAAAGGAGGCTTCTCAATCAATCAGATTTGTACCCACCTACTCTACTCTTTCATAGGTGGCAGAGTAATAGTAGGGAAGAAAATGAGCAAATATTTGTCTGCATATTTACGCCTACTTTTTTGTGTGCTTACATTTTACCTCCGTTTTTTACTTTTGTCATCATTTTTCAAACTGTTTTTCTCCTGTTTTTTCTACCCTCCATCAGATAATCTTTTCTTCTAACATTTCTTCCATTTCTTCTTATCTGTTTTGTTCCCCCCCCCCACCCCAAATACACACAAATGTGAAGACGATGGGCTAGAATTAAGGAATTTTATATCTTAAATGATTAATCATTTGTTCCAAAAGGATTTGAGGTTAATAGGCATATCAGATTGTATTTTTCTTTTCTTTCTTGTGGTAGGGGATTGAACACAGGGATGATTTACCAGAGTACCACTGAGCTACATCCCCAGCCATTGATATTTTTTTGTTATTTTGACACAGGGTCTTACTAAATTTCCAAGGCTGACCTTAAACTTGCAATTTTCTACCTTAGCCTCCCAAGTCACTGGGATTACAGACTGTATTTTTTTTTTTTTTTTTTTTTTTTTTTTTTTTTTTGGTACTGGGGATTGAACTCAGGGACACTTGACCACTGAGCCACATCCCCAGCCTTAGTTGCTTAGTACCTTGCAACTCAGTGGCTTTGAACTTGTGATCCTCCTGCCTCAGCCTCCCGAGCCCCTGGGATTACAGGTGTGCGCCACCGCTCCTGGCTACAGATTGTATTTTAAAAAGATGACTTCAGTTAAATATCCCATCTTTCATGCTCTTCTAGAATTTTGATACTCCACCATCAAAAAGTAGAGTCAGGTCTTTGTTCTTAAATCTGGTAAACCTTTAAAATTGTATTAACTAATAAAATACAACAGAAGTGATGCTATATAATTTCCAAGACTAGGTCATAAAAATGTCCTGTCTTTGTTCTCTTGAGACACTTGCTTTTGGAACTGTCACTATGCTATGAGAAAGCTTAAACAGATCATGGAGGGGTGATATGTAGAGGTACCAAGAATGCTGTCCTCCAGCCTTGGCTGAACTTACAGCTAAAAGCCAACAATTTGCCAGCCATAAGAATGAGGCATTTTGAAAGTGGCTCTTCTGTCTCCAGTTGAGCTGTCTCAGTTGGTGCCATATGGAACAGAGACAAGCTATCTCTGCAAAGCTTTGCCCAAATTTCAGATGCATGAGCAAAATAAATATTTGATGTTGTTCTAAGCCAATAATTTTGCTATGTAGCAATAGATAATAGATAACCTGAGACTCAATCTTTATAGAACTTGTCATATTTAGTGTTCAGAAAAGAGCACATCTCAAATTCTATTGCATCCCATCTCATTTTGAGGCAACTGTCATTTAATTATTTAATGTGTTTGGTTTGAATCTCAGATGCTGTCTATCTTACCTTTACAAATTTTATAAAACCTTGTTACTCAAAATATGGGTCATGGATCAGGATCAACAGCATCAGCTTCACTTTGGAGGTTTAGAAATGCAGACTTTGGGGCCCCACTCAAGACTAACTGAACTTCCCTCTTAGCAAGATGCCCCATTATTTGTTTAAGTTGGAGAAGAACAAGCCTATAAAGCACATGCAACCATAGATCCTGGACAATAATTATTTTCCAGTTTTTTTATTGTGCTAAAATACGCATAACATAAATCTACCATTATAAACATTTTTAAGTGTACAATTCATTGGTATTAAACACATTTAAAATGTCATACATCCATCACTACTACTCATCTCCATAGCTCTTCTCATCCTATAAAATAAAAACTCTATATTCATTAAACAATAATTCCTATTTCCTGGGAAGTGGATCTTTTCAATAAAGATTTTCTCAACTGTCTTTATTCTGTTTTGTTTATGTCTGTTTTAATCTTTATTATTTCCTTTATACTGCTAGCTTTGGGTTTAGTTTATTCCTTTTATAGTTCCTTAAGTTGAAAAGTCAGGTTGGTGATTTGTGATCCTTCTTGTTTTTTAATGTAAGCATTTTATAGCTATAAATTCCTCCCTTAGCATTTCTCTCACTGTTTCCCATAAGTTTTGGTATGCTGTGTTTCAATTTTCATCTAAGTATTTTCTAATTTCCCTTGTGATTTCTTCTTTGATCAATTGGTTGTTTAAGAGTGTGTTGTTTAATTTCTACAAATTTGTAAAATTTCCAGTTTTACTCTGCTAGTGATTTCTAATTTTATCTTATTGTGACCAGAGAAAGCACTGTATATGTCTGTTAGGTCTAGTTGGTTTCTCTTGTGTTAAGCCCTCAGTTTCTTTACTTATCTTCTATCTGGTTGTTCTGTGCATTATTAAGGGTGGGATGTTAAAGTCTCCAACTATTAAATAGAGCTATATCTCTCTTCAATTATTTCAGTTTTTGCTTCATTTATTTTAATGGTCTCTTATTGGGTATGTAAATATTTATAATTATTTATTTTCTTAATGTAACTTTTGCTAACATATAATGTCCTCCTTTGTCTCTTATAAACATTGTTGATTTAAAGTTCATTTTGTTTGGTGTTAGTATAGCCACCCCTGTTCTTGTTTGGTTACTATTCATGTGAAATATCTTTTTTTCATTCTTTTATTTTCAACCCATTTGTGTTTTTGAACTTAAAGTGAGTCTCTTGTAGATGGCATATAGTTGATCATGTATTTCTTATCTTTTCTGTTAATCTCTACCTTTTGATTGAAGAGTGTAACCACTTACATTTAAAGTAATTAGTGATAAGGAAGTATTTAACTTCTGACGTTTTCCTTTTTGTTTTCTATATTCCATACAGATTTTTGTCCTTCATTTCTGCCCTACTATCTTCTTTTGTGTTTAGTTGATTTTTGTAGTGTAGTTTAAACTCCTTTCTCATTTTCTTTTTTGTATATTCTATAGCTGTTTTAATTTTGGTTCCATAGGGATTACATTTAACACCCTTAAGTTATCACTCTAATTTGAATTTGTACTAGTCTAACTTCAATAACATAAAAAAAAACTCTGCCCCTTCATAGTTCCATTCCTACTCTTTTTTGATATTAAATCCTTCTACATTATGTGCCACAAATCATAAATGAATAATTCTTTTAAATGCATTAATCTTTTACATCACATATAAAACAAAATGTAGAGTTACAAACTAAAGTTACAGTTATACTAACCTTTTAGACTAATCATTACTTTTTAAAAAATTTATAATAGTCTCTTAAATTATACAGACAACAAAAATGGTGTTAAAATATTGTTATAGTAATACTAGCTTTTATAATTGTCCTTGTATTTACCTTTATTAAACTCTTTGTTTCTTCACATGGCTTCACATTATTGTCTAGCGTCCTTTCATCTCACTTCGTACAATTCCCTTGAACATTTCTTGCAAGGTAGACCTAGTGGCAATAAAAACCTCAGCTATTGTCTACCTGGTGATATTTTAATTTCTACCTCTCTTTATTCTTGGTTGAAGGATTTTTTTTCAACACTTTGAATATATTGACACATTGCCTTGTTTTTGATGAGAAATTTGCTGGTAATCTTATAGAGATCATTTCTTTCTGTTTTCAAGATTCTTTGTTTGTCTGTCTTTCCAAGATTTGATTATTGATAGCTATAGAGGTGTAACTTCCCTTCACACAAAAGGACTAAAATAAAGAAGATGTATCTACTGTTCCACTGGAGTGTTTGAGATGAGTGCTGGGGTATATTGGAGAGGTAGAAGAGATGTTGAACACTGAGATGCATGATGGCCTTATAAAGAAAGGAGCTAGGCACACAGCACTTATTGTCCCATCTTCTCAGATGACATCAACCTGAACCAGGAAGGACTTTTCACAGCAGAGGAAGTATATGTAAGAGGCCTTGAGCAATCCCCAGTAATGCCAGATGTATCTGAAATATCTGCTTCTAGAAGAATTTGTAGCCCTTACAGTCCCTGAGTTTTTTTGGAGGAGCTGCCATGGTAGAGGAAAAGGCCAGCCCATGTTGCACCTCCTCTCACCCAGGATCCAAGTGCACAGCAAAATCTTGAGGTGCTGCCTATCAGGGGTCCTGTGAAGTGGCTGACTGGCTATCTCCAAAAGCTCTACTGATCAGACCCTGTGCCATTCAGGATCTATCAACCAGCTTGCTGGTCTTACCCACCCACCCTTGGCTCCAGAAAGCAATCAGGCATCCCACCCTGAGTGGCTTGATCCACATGAGGCCCCCAGCAAATGGGCAAACCTACTCACTGACCTTCGGCCCTTGTAAGCAGTTGGGAGGCCCTCCCTTAGCAGTTCTACCCACTGAATGTCCCAGGAAACATCCAGGTGAACTCACCTACTCTTCTGTGGCCATGAGAAGCAGCCAGGCAGCCTATATTGAGAATCTTGAGTGACCAAGACCCACAGGAAGTAGCTGGGAAGCCTGCCTTGTGTGCATTGGTCCCCTGAGACCCACAAAATTACCTAAGTAACCATCTGACACTGATGAGTGTCCCACCTGGCCTACCAGTGTGTTCTGGGGCCCATTCCAACATGGCCTGTGCAGAATAAAGGGATCCCTGCCCATATAAACTGCACTTGAAACCATCAATTACAGTTGTAGAAGCTAGATGGGGACGATGTTACTGTACCCAAATGGAACCAAAGCCAACATAGCCTGCCAAACTGACACACTAAGAAATACCTTGCTGTAAAAATTATCCTATAAAATTGGTAGAGATAATAGGGCTGCTAGATGTTCAAATATCAATATAGGAATACTAGAAGTTTAAAAGAGCAAGATAACATGACATCTTCAGAGGAGCACAATAATTCTCTAGAAACAGACCACAAAGAAAAGGAAATTAAAGAAATACATGAAAAAGAATTAAAAACAATGCTTCTAAGGAAACCTAGTGAGATCCTAGATAATACATAAGACAATTCAATTAAATTTGGAAAGCAATTTGTGATCTGAATGAGACATTCAGCAAAGAGACAGTGATCATAGAAAAGAGAATTTTTGATTCTGAAGACATGTTTTTGAAATGACCCTTCCAAAAAGTCTGGGGGGGGGACACCATTTAGCAAGCAATTAATCAAATTATGTGTTTCAGAAGGAAAAGGAAAAATTCAGAGAAAACCTATAAAATGAAAGAAAGCTGAAAACTTTCCAAATGCTGAGAAAAATGTGGCTACTCAGGTTCAGGAGACACAAAGGTCCCATATATATTTGACCAAAAATGTCTTTTCTGAGGCATATCATAGTTAAATTTTCAAAAGTCTAAGACAAAGAGAAAATTCTGGGAACAGCAAGGGGAAAGCTCTGAAAGCAATGACTGCCAACCAAGAAATGATACCCCACACAGTTATATTTCAGACATAAATAAAATTCTTTCCAAGACAAGCAAAACTTGAAGGAGCTTGCCACCATCTGATCAGCCTTGCCACCACCTGATCAGCCTTACAAAAAAATACTTACAAAAAAACCCCAAGGAAGTCCTGTATCTAGTATTGGAAGGAAGATAACTACCTAAATGAAAGCATGAGAAAGAATAAAATTTACCAGTACAGCAGATACACAAAAGAGAAAGAAAAATTATATGTATATATATATATAATTTAGTAGGATATATATATACATATATCCTACTAAAACATATGAACAAGAAAGAAACAAAGAATACACAAATGAATGAGAAAACATTACAAAATAATAGAAGTAAGACTTCACATATAAATAATAACCTTGAATGTAAACAGGTTAAATTCACCAATTAAAAGATTTAGACTGGCTAAATGAATAAGAAATCAAGATCCAGTGCTATTCTGCCCACCAGAAACTCATTTCTTTAATAGATACATTCAAACTGAAAATGGAGGGATGGAAAAGACATTCCATGCAAATGGAAACCAAAATTGAGGAGTAGTTATACTTACATCAGATAAAATACACTTTAACTCACATATATTTTAAATAGAAAAAGAGAAAGGTGGTCACTACATAATGATGAAGGGATCAACTCAACAAAAAGATCAAATCAACTTACCTACTGGTGGAGCACCCAGTTATATAAAGCAAGCATTACTATATCTTAAAGGAAAGATAGACTCCAGTACAATAATAGTGGAAGACTTTAGCAACATTCCACTTTCATCAATGGACAGATTATGCAGACAAAATATCAATAAAGAAAGGTCAGATCTAAACTATATTATGGACCAACAGGACCTAACAGAGTCAGAACATTTTTCCCAACTGCTACACATACACATTTTTCTTGGTAGCACGTGGAACTTCTCCAAGATAGACTCTATGTTAGGCAACAAAACAAATCTCAACAAATTCAAAAATTTTAAAATTCTATCATGTATCATCTCCATCCACAATGGAACAAAATTAGAAATCAACAAGAACTTTAGAAATTGTACAAATACATGAAAACTAAACAATATGCTTTTGAATGAGCAATGAGTAAATTTTTTAAAAAGAGAAATAAAAAATTTCTTAAAGCAAATTAAAATGTAAACATAACACACCAAAAACCTATAGGATACAGCAAAAGTAGAACTGAGAGGAAAATTCATAGCAATAAATGCCTACATTAAAAAAAACAAGTAAGATCTCAAATGGATAATCTAATTATAGGACTCAAGGATCTAGAAAAGCAAGAACAAATCAAATTCCAAGTTAGTAGAAGGAAAGAAATAAAAAAGAGCAGAGAAGAAATAAACAAAATAGAGGCTAAAAAAATTAATGAAATGTAGAATTGGTTTCTTGAAAAGATAAACAAAATTGGCAAAACTAGCTAAACCAACCAAGAAAAAAATAAAGAATAAACTCAGAAATGAAAAAGAGAACATTACAGTTAATACAACAGAAGTGCAAAGGATCATTAGGGACTATTATGAACAATTATACACAAAAATATTGGAAAACCTAGAGAAAATGGATAAATGTTGGGACACATATAACCTACCAAAATTGAACCATGAAGGTAGATAAAACCGGGACAGACCAATAGTAATGAATAACAAGGTTGAATGAGTAATTAAAGTCTCCCAATAAAGAAATGCCCAAGCCGGGCACGGTGGCGCAGGCCTGTAATCCCAGCACTTGGGAGGCTAAGGCAGGAGGATCATGAGTTCAAAGCCAGCCTCAGCAATGGTGAGGCAGTTAGCAACTCAGTGAGACCCTGTCTCTAATTAAATACAAAAAAAGGGCTGGGGATGTGGCCCAGTGGTCGAGTGCCCCTGAGTTCAATCCCCAGTACCAAAAAAAAAAAAAAAAAAAGAAATGCCCAGTACTACATGGCTTCACTACTGAATTCCACCAAACAGTTAAAGAAGAACTAACATTAGTTTTTCTCAATCTGTTTCAAAGAATTGAAAAGAAGAGAACTCTTCCAAACATATTCTACAATGCCAGAGACTGAATCCAGATGAGGACACAACAGAAAAAGAAAATTACAATTAATACTCTGATGAAGATAAATGCAAAAATTCTCAACAAAAACTACCATACTGAATCCAATAGCACATTCAACAAAACAAAACAAAACAAGACGAAACACTACTACCATGATCAAGTGATGTCAAATGGTGGTTACCCAAGGGATACAAGGATGTTTCAACATACAAAAATCAGTAAATATAATACAACAAAATAAAGGACAAAAAACAAGTGGTCATCTCAATAGATGCAGGAAAAAGCATTTGCTAAAATTCAACATCCCTTCATGATAAAAGTCTCAACAATTTAGGTACAGAAAAAAATGTATCTCAACATTATAAAGATGATACAAGACACACCCACAGTCAATATCATATTGACTGGGGAAAAGATGGTGGCATTTCCTCTGAAATCTGGAACAAGACAAGGATGTCTACTTTTACCATTTCTTATTCAACATAGTACTGGAAGGCTTAGATAGAACAATTATGACTAGAAGAAATAAAAGGCACAAAAACAGGAAGGGAGGAAGTAAAATTATCTCTGTTTTTAAATGATGTGATTCTATTCATGGAAAAACCTAAATATTCCACAAGAAGACTTTTAGAAATGACCAATGAAGTCAGGCATGGTGGCTCATGCCTGTAATCCCAGCAGTTTGGGAGGCTGAGGCAGGAAGAATGCAAGTTTAAAGCTAGGCTCAGGAACTTAGTGCAGCTCTAAACTTAGTGAGACCCTGTCTCTAAACAAAATATCAAAAGGGCTGGGGATGTGGCTGGGTGGTTTAGTGCTCCTCAGTTCAAACACTGGTACAAAAAAAAAGAAAAAGAAAAAAGAAAAAGAAATGATAAATGAATTCAGAAAACTATAGGATAGAAAGCCAACATGAAGGTCTGAACAGTTAGCTCAGTGGTGGCATGCTTGCCTAGCATGTACAAGGCCATAGGTACATGGGCACAACCCTCAGTATTGTAAAAAACAACAGACAAAAACTAACTAAGGAAGTGAATGATTTCTTTTTTTTTTTTTTTTTTTTTTTTTTTTTTTGGTACATGGGATTGAACTCAGGGGCACTCGACCACTGGGTCACATCCCCAGCCCTTTTTTGTATTTTATTAGAGACAGGTTCTCACTGAGTTGCTAAGTGCCTCACCATTGCTGAGGCTGGCTTTGAACTCGCAATCCTCCTGCCTCAGCCTCCCAAAGTGCTGGGATTATAGGCGTGCGCCACCGCGCCTGGTAGGAAGCGAATGATTTCTACAATGACAATTATAGAACACTGATGAGAGAAATTTAAGAAGACATCCAAAATATTGGAAAGACCTCTCATTTTTATGAAATATAAAACTTTATCTTAGAATATCCAGCTTACTCAAAGCAACTTACAATGAAGGACACTATCATGATGGAGAAGCAGTCCCCATCAAAATGCCAGTGGGATTTTTTTTTTTTGACATACATGAAAAACAAAAGCAGTCCAAAAATTCATATGGAATCACAAAAGCAATCTTGAGCAAGCAAAACAAAAAAACAAAACAACAAAACAAAACAAATCTGGAAGCATCACTGTACCTGATTTTAAGACATACTACAGGAAAGAGTAACCAAGACAGCATGGAATTGACATAAAAAATGACATAGACTAATGAAACAGAATTGAGAACTTAGAAATAAATCCACACATCTATAGCCAATTGATTTAAAAAAAAAATTTTTGTTGTCATTGTTGTTGTAGGTGGAAGAATGCCTTTATTTTATTTGTTTATTTTTATGTGGTGCTGAGGATCGAACTCAGTGCCTCACACATGCTAGGCAAGCGCTCTGCCACTGAGCTACAGCCCCAGCCCTAGCCAATTGATTTTTGACAAAGGTGTCAAAAACATACATTGTAGAAAGGACAGACTTGTCAATAAATGGTGCTGGGAAAACTTGATATCCATATGAAGAAGAAAGAAACCAGACCCTACTTCTTGCTATGGTGATCCATTGAAGTGGATCAAGGTGAGACTGGAAACTACAAAACTGCTAAAAGAAAACAGGGGAAACACTTTAAGACATTGATATATGCAATGATTTTTTAAAAAAGTATGTAAAATCCAAAATGCACAGGCAGCAAAAGCAAAAATAGGCAAATTGGGTTATATAAGAAATAAAAAGCCTCTGCATAGAAAGGAAATAATCAACAGAGTGAAGAGACAATCTAAATAATGGAAGAAAATACTTGCCATCTATTCATTGAAGAAGGGTTTGATATCCAGGATACACAAGGAACTTTAAAAACTCACCACAAAAGCAAATAATCCAACTAAAACATAGGCAAATGGTCTGACTAGATAGTTCTCAAAGGAAGTACAAAATGCCAAGTGTATGAAAAACAACCCCAAAGCAGTATGGAGATTCATTAGAAAACTTGGAATGGAACTACCATTTGACCTAGCTATCCCACTCCTCCGTCTATACCCAAAGGACTTAAAATCAGCATGCTATAGTAACACAGCCACATCAATGTTTATAGCAGCTCAATTCACAATAGCTAAACTGTGGAACCAACCTATATACCCTTCAGTAGGTATAAACAAACTGTGATATATATACACAATGGAATATTACTCAGCATTAAAAGAGAATAAAATTATGGCCTTTGCAGGTAAATGGATGGAGTTGGAGAATATCATGCTAAGTGAAGTAAGTCAATCCCAAAAAACCAAAGGCCCAACGTTCTTTCTGATAAGTAGATGCTAATCCATAATGGGGGCGGGCATAGAAAAAATGGAGGAACTATGATTGAATAAAGGGGAAGGAGGGGAGGGGAGGGGACATGGGGACAGGAAAGATGGTAGAATGAGATAGACATCATTACCCTAGTACAAGTAAGATTGCACATGTGATGCAACACTACATCATGTACAACCAGAGAAATGAAAAGTTGTGCTGCAATTGTGTACGATGAATCAAGATACATTCTGCTGTCATATATACCTAATTAAAATAAATAAATAAATAAATATTTAAAAAGATAACAACATCAATATCCACTAGGGAAATGCAAATCAAAACCACAATGAAATATCATCTTATTCTAGTCAGATCACCATGATCAAAAGAGAGAAAAATAAGTGCTGGCTAGGATGTGGAGAAAATACCTGTATATCTGTACTATGTTTATTGCAGCATTATTCACAATAGCCAAGATATGGAATCAACCAAGGTATCTATTGGCAGATGAATGAATCAAGAAAATGGGCTACATATTATTATTTAGCAGTATATATATTATTTAGTGATACATATATTATTTAGCAATAAATGAACAAAAGCCTGTCATTTGTGGCAGAATGGATATCATCGGAAGATATTATGTTAAATAAAATAAGCCAGGATCAGAAAGACAAATATGCATGTTCTCATTCATATGTAGAATTTAAAAGGTTGACCTCAAAGAGGAGAGTAGAATAGTGGTGCCTAGATGTTGGGATGAGTAGGGAGGAGGGGAAGTGGAGGAAGGTTGGATAAGGGATTACAGTTAGTTGGGGGAATAAATTCTTGATTCTACAGCAGAATAGGCCAACCATAGTTTAAAGCAACCTATTACATATTATATAAAAACTAGAACAGAGTTTGAAGGCTCCAAACACTAAGAAATGCTAAAGGTAGAAGGAGATGGAAATGCTAATTATACTGATTTGATCATTATACATTGTATGCATATTAAATTATCACACCATAGCCTATAAATATTATAATTATCATATGTCAACTAAACAGAAAAATAAATTAATTCCTTAGAAAAATTAAACATTTTAAAAACTTGAAAAAACAGATACCAGATTGATTATAATGTGTCCCTCTGAGTTCATCTTACATGGAGTTTATTGAGCTTCTTCTTGGATTTTTATAAACATGTTCTCCATCACATTTGAATTGGATATTTGAATTTAATAATGTGTAAGTGTGGAAATCAGATTCTTTAACTTCCTTATGTTTTCTGTCCTTGTTTATTAGTTTATTTTTGCTATTAAGTGCTCTCTCTGTGTCCAGAATCAGCCTGAAGTGCAAATTTAATGTTTTTCAAGTCTCTCTCTCTCTCTCTCTCTCTCTCTCTCTCTCCCTCTCTGTAAAATTTGGTAACTTTTCTTGGCTATCTGAAATATGTATCTGCAATGGGTTCTCTACAGGTTGCATTTTATTTTTTAAAAAAATTTATTCTAATTAGTTATACATGACAGTAGAATGCATTTTGACAGATTGTACACAGATGGAGCACAACTCCTCATTCCTCTGGTTGTACATGATGCAGAGTCACACAGGTCCTGTAATCAGAAATGTACATAGGATAATATTGTCCATCTCATTCCACCATCCTTCCCATCCCCACTCCCCACTCCCCTCCCCTCACTCCCCTCTGCCCAATCAAAAGTTCCTCCATTCTTCCCTACACCTCCTGCCTCCCACCCCCATTATGGATCAGCATCTGCTCATCAGAGAAAACATTTGGCCTTTGGTTTTGGGGGTTTAGCTTATTTCACTTAGCATGATATTCTCCAGCTCCATTCATTTACCTGCAAGTGCCATAATTTCATTCTTTAAAGGGCATCTGTTAAAGGGCACCTAGGTTGGTTCCATAGTTTAGCTATTGTGAATTGTGCTGCTATAAACATTGATATGGCTGCATCCCTGTAGTATGCTGTTTTTAAGTCCTTTGGGTATAGACCAAGGAGTGGGGATAACTGGGTCAAATGGTCGTTCCATTCAGAGTTTTCTAAGGAATCTCCATACTGCTTTCCAGATTGGCTGCACCAATTTGCAGTCCCACCAGCAATGTATGTGTGTGTACATGTTACATTTTCTAATCCTCAAGAATTTTAATCCTCAAAAATTCAGTTTTTCCCAGCAGGTAGGACTTGTAGAACTTTATATGTTAAAGTATAATCACTTTCTAATTTTCTCCATATATACAGTTGTTTTGAATTATTAGGATTTAATGTTTGCCTCCCAAAAGAGGGAAAAGGGAAAAATGAATGACATCATTAAAAAAGGGCATTGTCCCTTCCAATCCCCTGGAAGTCACTTCAACTCAAGGAGGAGGTGCAGCAACCATGGCTGTGTACTCTTTGCACTTTGGTGATTAGACACAGGACCCAGCTATTTGGAGGAAACGTACTTTTTGCCCACTCTGGTTCCTGTAAGCTGTGTGCTTAGCATCTCCAGGGACACATGCATAACTGTTTGCCACAGGGGGTCAGAGACGGGTAGCTGCTATGGTTGAAGAGCTGAATGGCGCAAGTAAATCTCAACTTACCATCCAAATGTTTCCCTGGAAATTGAAGCCTTTCATAGATTCCAGAGTTCCAAAATTATTCAGATAGATTCTGCCAGTGTAGGTGTTGTCTAGATGGGCAGACAGATGCCTGGTACTTCCAACTTCACCATCTTCCTAGAATAATCCCTGCTTTTATTGTACCCTGGAAATCAGAAAGCCATGTGAGAGGGGGGGTGGAGGATGAGGAAGATGGAGGAGATGACAGAAGCAGTAATGGCTAGGAAAGTGAGAATCTGGCACCCCAAAGTTTGCCTGCAATCTCTAGTTTGGGTGAGGCATGTTTTGATTGTTTCACTCTAGAGAGTTTAAGAGGCGTATCATGGGGAACGAGATGGAGGGGTAGAAGAGGCACTTTAGTTTTTTCATAGTTGACAACATTCCATCATAGACTAAGTTGTTATGTGTGTGTATTTTTAAATGGCTAAATATATACGGAAATATATATGTTGATTTTGCAAATAAATAGTTTTAAAGCACTTTTAGGGTTTCCTGGGAAGAAATGTTCTGTACGATTGGAAATGGACTATTATAATTTTTGCCACAGGTAGAATTGGCATGTTCGCACACTGTGCCTCTCTTGGGTAAGTGCCTTTATAATGGTTTGATTCCTGCCCTAGGGCACAAAGGAGCTGCTTTGTCGTCATATCTGGTTTTTCAAGATACTCAGCATGTATAAAGTGTATCTGCAATCCATTCTCTACAGGTTACATTTTCTAATCCTCAAAAATTCAGCTTTCCCCAGCAGATAAGACTTGTAGAACTTTGTATGTTAATGACAATAACCTTGAATTCAATGGAGATTCTGTCTCCTCCACAGTCCCTGGAAATCTTTGTCATTGATGCTCAGATATCCTACTGCACTGCCCTGACTCAAATATGGTCGCTTCCAGAATAAAGCAAAATGACAGACGATTACAAAGAAGTTGGCTTAAAAAAGGACAAATAGGACCATCCAAAGAAGGGCATTTGGTGTCACTAGAACTCTTGGGGGAATTAAAAAGAAAAAATACTCCTCGAATTAATTTGAATGACATTGCTATTCGTGGAAATGCCTATTTCCTCCTCCTTCCTATTTTATTTTCTCTTAAGTGAGAAAGTCTCTCTCAAACTGGTCTCAACTATTCCTTATGTTTTGAAGCAGCATGTAAACAGGTTGGCATCCATCATGTTCTGCTCATCTGAAGGCACTTAGTAGAACCATATCTCGTAGCTCAGGCAAATGGATTGTACTCACATCCATTCTCATCACACCCCTGAGATGAGACACCAGAGCATTCAACACAGCCAGCAGCCTATGCCTGAGGAAGAGGAAAGGAAAGAACATAGGTGAACATTTCCCCTCTCCATAAGGTATCCAAGTGTGGTTTCCAAAATACGGAGGGGAGAATCAAGCTCATTATTTTTGCTGAGGCTTTGGCAAACAACAGAATACTGCTTTCTGAACTGAATTAAATGATAAGAAGTTAATTATCTCACACAGGTCCATTAGTAGGTGATTTCACATCAATGTGCTAGGGAGCCTTTCAGTTTTTCTGTTCTGCTAATCTCGGCCTATAGGTCTTGTCCTCAGGCTAACTAACCTCATGGTCACAAGGTGACTGCAGCAGCTCCAGGTGTTCATATTCTCTCAGCAACATCCAGAGGTGGAGAAATAGAGCTGCTTTTAAGATTGAGGAAACCTCTTTCTAGCAGTTTCTTGGCAAATTTTCCTTATGCTTTACTTGTCAGATTTATATCACAAGCCAATGCTTGTGATATAAACCAATAACCAATAACCAGAGAAGGGAATGGGAACATTGCTATTGATAGATTCATCAAAACATCCTACTAGGTCACAAAGGTATAGAGTGGATACCTGAAAAAAACTGGGGATTTTTGCTAGCAAGACAAAATTAGGATAGACCAATGGCTATCCTTGAGATTAAAATGAACCCCAATAGTGTTAAAGTTACCTGAAATCCTCTAAAGAATAATATAGTAACATTAAAATGATCTGTAAGAGAATAACAACAATCACAACCCTCTAATTTTGTAGATTTAATTTGAGTTTTTGTCCACTTATGCACTTACTTTACATAGTTGAAATCTTTATTCTGTAGTCTATTTAGCATGTAAAATAATACTTGCACACATTTTACATTATTGATATCATCTTTAATAATTCAGTTGTCTTAGAATTTGATGTAACATTTTAATCCAGCCTCTATCATTTGAATTTTTTTTTGTACTAGGGATTGAATCCAGGGGAGCTTAGCCATTGAGCCACATCCCCAGCCCTTTTTTATTTTTAAAAAATTTTTACTTTAGACAGATTTTGGCTAATTTGCTAAGGACCTGGATGAGTTGTTGAGGCTGGTCATTTGAACCTTTTACTGTTATTAATATCATTGCAATAAACATTTAAAGAGGATATCTGTATTAAGCCACACTGAGTGAGGTTGTATTAGCATCCCATTAGGGAAAGCATTGGCAAGTGGCTGAAAGTTCCCTTGACTTGGAATTGTAGCCTGGAGTTTGTCTTAACTCTCCTGTACCCTTGCTGTATATGCTTTCACTGGATGATTTGTCTTTTGGGCCTCAGTTTTCAAATTTGAAAAGATGAAGTTAAAGAAACTCTATGATAATTTCCAGCTCCAGTTGTCCCTGATTCTGTGAATTCAAAGATCTTTTTTGTATTTACTTTTTAAAAAATTCTAAGTTGTTATAAATGACAGAAGAATGCATTTCATTTCATATTATACTTAGAGTGCACGTTTTTACATATCTCTGGATCTTTAGAACACTGGTACTTGGGTTTCAGGCTCAGATACTAACTTAATAAATGCATAGATTGAAAACAGTGGCCACATTATGCCTGTAGAAAACTTGTGCTTAGCCAGCACATTTTTTTTTTTGTACAGCAAACATACAAGCTTTTTTGATAGAGCATGCACTATCCATTTCGACCACAGTGTTGTCCCCTCCCTATTGTTTTGCACGAGCATACTTCAAACTTTTACAGAATCTTTCTTGTCCTTGAAGGGCTTTGACATTGCAACCCCTGGAAGGTGGGACTGTGATGACTGAATCACTCACCTGAACCTGGCACCTAGGTTTCCATGGAAGTCTTCTTTCAGAGTATAGTTGAAAGGCAGCCTTATTTGTTCACAAGATCTAGAGATGGTTTCCATGTAAGGCACATAAACACCTTGTCAGGCACCAGAGACAGGTTGGAGAGGATGATTGATGGGAGTGGGCTTGTGAAATCACACCTGCTGTCACAGCAGATGGGGAAAAAGCCGGAGTAACCTGTGGAATTGCTGATCCTTTTTGAAAATTCACTCAGAAAAAAACCCCACAATTTTAGCTCTTTAACATACTTTAGAAATAGCCATTATCACAAACCAAACTCTAGGGGAGCAACTACTATCTGAGTTTTCAGCAGTGCAATTGCAATAAAATAGCAAGAAGCCTTCACCAAGTGGGGGAACTGGTGTCTGAACACTGGGGTGGTGAAGCAACTCTTTCTTTGCCAAGCAAAAAAATGTCATTCAAGCTGCAATTGCTGGCTGCCTGCCCACTGGGCATATAAGCCTGTCCTCAATGAATGTTATCCCAATTCCTGTGCAGCTACTGCCTTCGGAGCACAGAATGCATCTTAGAGAGGAAAAGACATGACATAGATTTTGAACAGAGCAAACCAAGAAATGGGCATTGGGGAAGATGGGCCATTTAAACAGCAGGGAATTCACATTCACATGAAGTGTTTTGAGGTCTCCATTTTGACCTCATTTTATTGTTGGCTGTGTCCTGAACAACTTAGCAGCATGTTATCCTAAGTTTCCTAATATGAATTTTAAAAATGTATTCAAAAACTAGTTATTGAATTTCTACTGTGTTAGCTTCACTGTTTTACTGAAGATACAAAGAACCGTGTTTGGGTGGGTTGAACACATACATGTGCTAAACTAAAGCAAGGGAAGACTTCAATAGCATTAGGCAATGAGTATGAGAGAGGCTTCATGGAAGGATATGATCGAATCCAAATGAACCCTTGAACAGTTGGAGCTGTGTGTAATAAAGAGGGAAAGTCAGGTCAGCTGAGTTTTAGGAAGATTTTCCAGAGCCGCTAGAAATTGATTGAGGTTTCACAGTGGACAGGAACTAGGTTCACGCTAGGGTATGGGAAGAGAATAGTTTCACCTACTGGAATCCAGTGTCTCCAGTAGTTCAAGCATTGACTCATTAATTTATTCCTCAAATACTTTTTGGGAATTGATTCTATGCCGGTCCTGTTTTAGGTCTAAGGAATACAGTTGGATAAACGTGACAGAAAGGTAGATTCCTGCTCTGGTCCAGGAAGATGGAAAATAAAACCAACTATCAGGGGAAGTCTCAGGTAATGGTGAGCAGTATGCAGAGAGGTAGAAGTGAGTGATGTGACAGTGAATGGGTGACGATGGTAGATTTGGTCCTTTCTTTGCTTCTTTGTGGAGATGATGGCTAAGCTCAGATCTGAATGACAAGAAGCAGTCAGTCATGTGAAGGTCAAGGGAGAGAGTATTCCCAGGAGGGTGAACAGCTGGTGCAGCTGGTACAGAGGCCCTGAGATGGGAACAGGACTGGCACATTTGAGAAGGCCAGAGTTGCCCTGGTGTAGTAGATGACAGGAGGGGTGGAACAGGTGAGGTGGGAGAGGGAATACACCAGATGGTGCAGGAGTTTGGATTTTATTCTAGGTGAGATGGAAGCCCTTTGAAGGTGTAAGCAGAGAAATGATATATTTGATATGTAGATCCCTTTGTCTGCTGTCATGAGAATGGATCATAGCAGAAGCAAGAGCGGAAGCAGTGACAATGAAGAGGCTACTGACAGACAGAAGCAAGTAGGTTCTTTAGACACTCCAGTAGTGTTACCATAGATGGGGAGAAAACACATTTGGATTATTTTTTGGATATTGAGTTGAGACGATTTACTGGTGGATTGGCTGTTGGCAGGAGGGAAAGGACATTGAATTGGACTCAGTTATTAAGAATGTGCTGTTTTCTCCAAAAAGCTTAAGGAAACCCGACCAAAGCATTGAGCTTCACAAATGAAAATAAGCATGTTGTGGAAATGAACAGAGACAAACCAAATGAGAAAAACAAAGGCTTTTTACTCTGAGCTTGCTAGAGCAAGGAGTAGACTATCATCATTTGTGTATTGCAGAGACTCAAAAGCAGAGGGGGGTGGTGGGGGGTACGGGGTGGGGTAGAGCCTTATGGTGAGAACTGGAAGGCTTCAGGTGTGCCCTGATTAGAGGCTGGGGGAAGCTGTAGGCAGGAGTATCCTGCGCATTTGGTTAAGGGGTAAATATTTCACTTTCACTGATTGGCCCAAAGTTCCAAGTGGGGACAAAATTAGGGAAGTTGCCATTATTAATAAAGTCCTTGTCATTTGTCATGTGTCATTGTTTAGCTTCATGGATTGCCACTCAGGTTAGCAATCTGGCTCCTTGCAAGTTTAATTTATTGTAGGTTGGCTTCCTGGGTTGTTTATGATAGACAAGGGGTTGGTTTCCTGGGTAGGTTGCTGTAGGTTGTGGGTCAAGGTTCTATTTTTGTATTCAGTCTCAATGTCTTGATACTGTTTGGGTTTATTTGAAGTAGGTTGTACTTTTCTATAGATTTCTTTATTAACCTTTAATCCATTTCTCGTGACCTCTTCATTGTTCCCTGTCCTATCTCTGCTCCAACCTCAGTTTTCCATTGGTAATTGAAATTTCCTTCTGTGGTTCGTACAGCCCTTACCTCTCCCAGGTGACCATTTTATGATAGATTGAGCTTCCTATCCTAAGACCTTAGGTTTCCTGATGATATTTTATGTCCATGTATTCCAACTGCCTACAGTACAATTTCTAGGGTTTAAAGTGTGATTTGCCAACTGGTGTCGATAAACAAACTTTGTCACTGGTCTGGTATAAGATTAATAGAGAAACTGAAAGTAAACATTCAGAGATATTTATAGCACTTGGAAAAATAATTTTATAGTTGTTGAGCTTAGTGTTTAAATTTTAGGCTTATATGTTCCTTTTCTTCCCTTCTATCATTTGTGTATGCATGTGGTTTAGAAATTAAAAAAAAAAAAAAATCTGGACTTTCATAACATTGTTTGAGAAGGACCATGTTAGATTCCTCACAGTAACCAGCTCTAGAACAAATGGAATGAGAAGAGGCAAGCAAACTATTAATGCTCACGCTGGAATTTAGAGGTCACGGCTAATGCGACTGTAGAAGCTGCTTTTGCATCTCTCAGAGAGGTTCCTTAGGAAAGGGATTACACTGACTTCTATCTCACCAGAGCTGGTGCAGAGGATCTCTCCTGCTCATGGAATCTCTTCTGGTTGCAGGGTGGAGTGAAGAGGGGACGAAGAGGAGAATCACACCTAACCAGATTTTTTTCCCCCAAAATATCCCCTTTTTGAATTTGTGTGTATCTAATAATGGGACTTGGATTCCTTCATACATTAAAGACAAAGGAATGGAATATCAAAGTTTAGAAGAAGAAATCTTAAAATAAGTCCCTAAAATTTTATGTATTGAGTTATTCAATTATAAATGAGAATATGCACCTAGTTTGAATGTATGAAAAATAGTTTCTGCCAGCATTTTCATAGAGTAACTGAGGAGATATAACTTAGACTCTCTAATTTCCCTCTTCCATTGCCACTACATATTCTGGAGTCTCCTGGTCAGATCGAATTTACAATATTTCATCAGATAAGTAAATGCACATCTGTCAGATCATGTGCTCTGATTTATGATTCCTAAAATATGGTCAATTTGTCAGTCAACTTCTAGCCCTGCTCACATCATGGAGGTAGCATGTCCTAAATGATATCCTGAAAGGATGCACCCAAAGTGATTTTTGCAGTCTTCCAAGTCAGTGTTTCAGACTCAGTTTCCCCCTGTCTGTCTCCACACAACTTGTGGTTTTCCTGTCTAAAGCTTCTGAAGGCATAGCCCAGCAGGACCCTCTGAATCCTGAATCCATTATACTTTGTATCCTCTACATCTCTAAAGATGCCAATTTTTCTGTTCTTACAAAAAGCATGGTATATTCTATCATCAATTTTCCATGTGATCAACTTGGACTTACTATCCTTCTTTCTCTGTTACTTTGAAGGCAAGTATGTCCTCCTGTCTCACAAATGTCACTTCCTACTGTTGCATCCTGCCATAGGAAAGAATGATACAGTCTTGGAGCATATTGCAAAGATTTTCTTTTTCTTTTCGAAACCACTTGAGTAAAACAAAGTCTTCTTTTACTTTCAAGTCATTTATCACTAATATCCAGAGCAAATTCTGCTTCTCTTAGTCCCAGACAGTGAATGAGGAACAACTTTCTCAAGACTTAGAGGAAGCTTGTCGGCTCTCCATTCTTAAGAAATTCCCCCAGGCAGGTATCTCCAATCAGCTCTAATCTACTCATCAGTGATTTTCTTTCAAAAGGAACCACTTGAGGCTGAGCCAGAGGCTTGTCAAGTGCTTTAGGCCTTGTGGGGAACTGGGAGGAATGGAAAAAGGTGGGTGAGGAAGGGGGGCTCTGGAGGAGCTTTAAAATCTGCAACTAAATATCAGTAAAACCTTTCCTGGAGACAAAGCACCTGAATTCTAAGAAGGGGAGTATTATTTCCTGTAAGTTGTTTTTGTTTTATTTTTGTCTTATTTGAAGTTTTTGGGAGATATGTTAAAAAAAAATCTCCATAAAATGAAGGCTAGGTACATTCAGGCCTAGTCTTAATTAAGAAATATCAAGCTGAGTGGTCCAAGGACACTGACAGGCCCTTGTGAAAGTATGAATGTCAAAAAGAGAAATTGTCAGAGGTCTGCAATCACATAGTCAAAAAATAGTATACAATTTGGGAAATATAGCTGTTATTCACAATTTAGCTAAGCAAAAGTAACCAAATTCCATTGCAGTCTTTATGTAATAATGTAGACCAGTAAATCAAGATGAGATATAAATTGACTTTTACAAGTTATTACTGTTATGGTTGAGAATCTAGATAGTTTTATTTTTAGGTTTGAAGTTAATTCAAAGTGGAAAGGAATAACTAATATATTGCAATATTGGGTAGTGCAATTGGGATTTGAAAGGGTTAAACAGAAAACAGTTATATTTATTACACCATGTAAGAGTTTAAAATTATAAAACATCTTATTCCCGAATAAAACACCAATTTACATAAGTAGAAGTTGGGGAAATTTGGCTTGACAGTACTTATGGGACTAAGACTTTGGAGGGAATAGTTGATTGGATCTTAAGCTTAAAGATTTAGCAGTCTGATTAAAATAGAGGAAGCAGTCATGCAACTTCAAAGCTGTGCAACTTTAGGCTGTATAAACAAAAGTATACAAACCCAGATGGAGAATATTCCCTTTGTACTCCGGACTGTCTAGGTAACTTTTGTCATGTTGCATAATAAAAGCACATTGTGAGCAGGATGGCCATGTTGATGGAGGAATTGGAATCCATACCAAGGACCAATGCAGTGACTCATGCTAACTGTGCCTCTCAATCATCCCTAGACTTTTTTTTTAATTGACATAAAATGCACAAACAGTAAGCTGCACATGTTTAAAGTATGTAATTTGATAAGTTTTGATGTGTTTGACACATTTGAAAACATCACTACACTCAAGATAGCAAACATATTCATCATCCCCAAAGGTTTCCTTATGCCCATTGGCAATCCTCCCTAACTACCCCTTTCTGTGTCTTCTCCCCATCCCCAGGAAACCACTTGTCTGCTTTCTGTCACCATAAATTAGTTGGCTCTGTTAATAATTTTATTTAAATGGAATCATATATTAAGTACTCATTTTTTGCTTTCACTCAGTCTGGTTATTTTATATTTATTCATGTTCTTTGCATCAGTAATATTTCTTTTTAAATGTTAAGTAATATTCCATTATCCATTTCTAGTTTTTTATTATTACAAAGAAAGCAACCAGGAACATATACCTACAAGTCTTTCTATGGATATTTGCTTCTTTCCTCAGCCACCTAGAAGAGAAGTGGCTGGGTGTTGTGATTGCTGTAAAACAGTATCACAGGGAATTCCAAAGTGGTTGTACTATTTTACACTCCCACCAACAGTGTATGAAAATTCCAGGTCTTCTACACTGTTCCTGTTGCTTGTACGGTTGCCACTTACTTTTAAAAAAATGCTTTTGTGAGTGCATTATAGTTATACATATAGTGCATGATAGTGAGGTTCATTTTGATATAGTCACACATGCATGGATATAATTTGTTCCATTGCAGTTCCAGTGCTTGCTCTTTTCCTCCCCATCTCCCTCTCCCTGTTCTCCTACGTTTACTCTACTGGTCTTCTGTCCATTTATTTATTTACTTAAATATATATATTAGTTGTAGTTGGACACATACCTTTATTTTATTTATTTATTTTTATGTGGTGCTGAGAATCAAACCCAGGGCCACACATGTGCTAGGCAAGTACTCTACCGCTGAGCCACAACCCCAGCCCCCTTTATTTATTTTTTAATTGATGCTGTATAGGTATACTAAAGGTAGAATTTTTATAGGAATATGTAAAGGTGGTGTATTCATATATGTACGTAGCATAATTTTGTCAATTTCATTTCATAGTTCTTCCTTTTCCTGTTCCTCCTCCCTCCCCCTCAATCCCCTTCCTCTATTCCCCTGATCTCCTAGGTTTTTGTGGAAACCTCCTACCACCCCCACCCTCCTTTTCCTTACTCTGCTCTATCTTGAGAGAAAACATTCGATGCTTGACTTTCTGAGTCTGGTTTATTTCACTTAGAAATTCTCCAGTTCTATCCATTTACCAGTAAATGTTATAATTTCATTCTTTATGGCTGAGTAAAATTCCACTGTGTGTATATATATATATCATAATTCTCCATCCATTAATCTGTTGACAGGCAACTGGGCTGGTTTCATAACTTGGCTATTGTGACTTATGCTGCTATAAACATTAATGTGTCTGTATCACTATAGTATGCTGATTTTAGTCGTTTTGGATAAATACCAAGGAGTGGGATTGCTGAGTGGTAAGATGATTCTATTCCTAGTATTTTGATGGATCTCCAGAGTGCTTTCCAAAGTGGTTGTAGTAATTTGCAATCTCACCAACAACATATGACTGTACCTTTCCCCCACATCCTCACCAATGTTAATTATTATTTGTATTTTTGATGATTGCTGTTCTAACTGGAATAAGATGAGACTTCAATGTAGTTTTGATTTGCATTTCTCTGATTGCTAGGGATATGGTACATTTTTTATAAATGTATTTGTTGGTCATTTGTATTTCTTCTTTTGAGAAATGTCTGTTTAGTTCTTTTGCCTATTATTTATTGGGTATTTTTTGGGGGGGTTGCTAAGTTTTTTTGAGTTCTTCATATATTCTGGATATCATTCCCCTGTTTGAAGAGTAGCTGGTGAAGACTTTGTCCCATTCTGTAGGTGCTCTTTTCATATTCTTTATCAGTTTCTTTGCTGTGCAGAAGCTTTTTAATTTGATACTATCCTACTTATTGATCCTTGGTTGTTGTTTTTTTTTTTCCCCTTGGGCTTTAGAGATCTTGTTAAAGGAAGTTGGTACCTGCACCAATATGTTTGAGTGTTGACCTGTGTTTTCTTCTAGCAGTTGCAAAGATTCCAGTTTAGTTCCTGCATCTTTGATTCACTTTGATTTGACTTTTATGTAGGATGAGAGGGATCTAGGTTCATTATTCTATATAGAGATACCAACCACCATTTGTTAAGAAAGCTAACTTTTCTCCAACATGCATTTTTGGCACCTTTGTTGAGTATCACATGATTGTAACAATGTGGATTTGTCTCTGAGTCGTCTATTCCATTGGTCTTTGTGTCCAATTTGATGCCAATACCATGCTGTTTTTGTTACTATAGCCCTGTAGTATAATTTGAGATCTAGTTTTGTGATGCCTATAACATTGTTATTTTGGCTATTCTGGGTCTCTTATTCTTCCAAATGAATTTTAGGACTGTTTTTTCTAGTTCCATAAAGAACGTCATTGATATTTTGATGAGGATTGTGTTGAATCTGTATAACACTGTATAGCCAGTATTTTTAATATTAGTCATCATACTAATAGATATGTTGTGATATCATGTGCTTTTTAACTCATTTTTCCCTAATGAATAATGATGTTGAACATCTTTCCTTGTGCTTATTTGCCATCTATATATCTCTGTGTTAGTGAAGTGTCTATTCAAAAATTTCCCCCATTTTACATGGAAAGTTTGGTTTTTTATTACTGAGTTTTGAATCTTCATTTTATATTCTGGATATCCATCCTTTAACCAATATATACTTTGCAAATATACTTTTCCAGTTTGTGCCTGTCTTTTTTTTTTTAAAGATTTATTTTTTTTAGTTGTAGTTGGACACAATACCATTATTTTTATTTATTTGTTTTTATGTGGTGCTGAGGATCGAACCCAGGGCCACCCACATGCTAGGTGAGCACTCAATCTCTAAGCCACAACCCCAGCCCTATGCCTGTCTTTTAATTTGCTTAATGTGTCTTCTAAAAAGCTAAAATTTTCAATTTTGATGAAGTACAATTTATCAATATTTTCCTTTTAATAGGTAGTGTTTTGGTGTCTTATATAAGAAATCTTTGCCTAACTCTATGTTACATAATTTTTCTTCTATGATTTTTTTCTTAGAATTTTTATTTTTATTTTATTTTATTTTGGTACCAGGGATTGAACTCAGGGGCACTCGACCACTGGGCCACATCCCCATCCCTTTTTTGTATTTTTATTAGAGACAGGGTCTCACTGAGTTGCTAAAGTGCCTCGGCATTGCTGAGGCTGGCTTTGAACTCAAAATCCTCCTGCCTCAGCCTCCCAAGTGCTGGGATTATAAGCGTGCACCACCACGCCCGGCTTAGAATTTTTATTTTATTATCAGGTTTTACACTTAGGTTTATGATCCATTTTGAATTTTTTGTTTATGGAAAAAGGCTTGAATGAAGTTCATATTTTTGCAGAAGGGTATCCATATTTCCTATTCCCTTTTGTTGAAAAAGCCATTCTTTCGCCATCAAATTGTCTTGGCAGCCTTGTCAAAAAGGAGCGTCCATATCTGTTTGATGTATTTTCTGGACTCTTCTTTTATTCTCTTGATCTATTTGTTTACCTTAGCACCAATACTGACTGGTCTTGATTACTATAGTTATAGAAGCTTTGAACCAGGCAGTATTGAACCTCTTTAATATTGCTCTTCTTTTTCAAAGTCGTTTGACAATTCTAAGTCTTTTGTATTTCCATATGAACTTTAAAATCAGTTTGCTACTTTCTACCAACAAAGTCTATAGGAATTTTCACCAGGTTTGATGTATTCTACAGATCAATTTGGGTTCTTCCCTATAAAACAATATTGAATCTTTCTACACACAAACAAAGGTCTATCTCTTTATTAATTTAGGTCTTTCTTAGGCTTTTCTTCATAATATTTTTTAGTTTTTAGCATATGGGTTGTTCACTTCTTTTATCGAATGTATCTCTAAGTATTTCATATTATTTTCCTTTTTGTTACTGGTGCATTATAATTGTAAGTATGGTAGGATTCATTGCTACATACACTATTTCATATTCTTAATGCTATTGTAAAAGTTACTGTTTTATAATTTAATTTCTGACCAATTTTTTGTAGTACATAGAAATAAAATCGCTTTTAAAAATTTTTTTTTCAGGTAGGTTTTTCTTTTTTTCCAGTATCAATACTTTAAATTTTTTTACTATTTATTTATTCTAATTAGGTATATATGACAGCAGAATGCATTTTGATTCATTGCACACAATTGCAGCACAACTTTTCATTTCTCTAGTTGTACATGACGTAGTGTCACACAATATGAGCAGTCATACATGTACCTAGGGTAATGATGTTCATCTCATTCTACCATCTTTCCTGCCCCCATGCCTCCTCCCCTTCCCACCCTCTCTTTTGCCCAGTCACAGTTCCTCCATTTTTCCCATGCCCCCACCCCCACTCACCTATTATGGATTAGCATTCATTTATCAGAGAGAACATTCAGCCTTTGGTTTTTTGGGATTGGCTTTAGCATGATATTCTCCAGCTCCATCCATTTACCTGCAAATGCCATAATTTTATTCTCTTTTAATGCTGAGTAATATTCCATTATGTATATATACCACATTTTCTTTATCCATTCATCTATTGAAGGACATCTAGAATGGTTCCATAGTTTAGCTATTGTGAATTGAGCTGCTATAAACATTGATGTGACTGCATTAATATAGTATGCTGTTTTTAAGTCCTTTGGGTATAGACTGAGGAGTGGGATAGCTGGGTCAAATGGTGGTTCCATTCCAGGTTTTCTAAGGAATCTCCATACTGCTTTCTAGATTGGTTGTACCAATTTGCAGTCCTACCAGCAATGTTGAGTGGGCCTTTCTCCCCACATCCTCACCAACACTTATTGTTGTTTGTATTCTTGATAACCGCCATTCTGACTGGAGTGAGATGAGAATCTTAGAGTAGTTTTGATTTGCATCTCTACTAGAGATGTTGAACATTTCTTCATGTATTTGTTGATCAATTGTGTATCTTCTTCTGAGAAGAATCTGTTTAGTTCCTTAGCCCATTTATTGATTGGGTTATTTGTTTTTTTGGTGTTAAGTTTTTGAGTTCTTTATGTATCCTGGAGATTAGGGCTCTATCTTATGTGAGTATGGCGACTTACCTGACGTGCTTGTGGCAAGTTTTTTTTTTTTTTTTTTTTTGTAGTTAAAAATTTATTTGTATCATCTGAAAATAATGATAGTTTATTTCAATATAGTTGACTCTTCTCTCTCAATAGGTAACTGTACTTATTTATTTACCAAAATTGTATACATAGTATATACTTTAAAAATTCTTACCATTTTATTTTTTTATAGTTTCTGTTCTTATATTAAGTTCACTAATCTGTTCTCCAGTGATGTCTAATGTACTTTTAATTCCATTCATCAAATTTTTTATCTTCTATATCATAATATGTGTGTCTAGAAGTTTTGTTTGTCTTTTCCTTGTATGATTCTACTTGACTTTTTCAATAAAAGGAATACGTTTGTAATAATGGTTTCAATGTCATATGCCACTTCTAATAACACTATCAGTTCTATGCCACTTTTGATTGATATTTTACCCACTTTATGGGTAGTTAATAACAATTGGAATAAACCCCTGAATGAGATAAAAAGAAATCCTGGTGTAACAATTGATTAGCAGACCTTAAATTAAAAACCGTTCAAATTTTAATATAAAACTAGACATTCCATGAAAAATATCTTCAAAGAGAAGGGGTGTGTGTGTGTGTGTGTGTGTGTGTGTGTATGGTGAAGTGTTCATTAAGAACCTGGAAATAGGAGATAGTGGGGCACAGTGGCACAGGTCTGTAATTTCAGCCACTTGAGAGGCTGAGGCAGGAGGAGCAAAAGTTTCAGGACAGCCTAAGTAACTTAGTGAGAACCTCAGCAACTTAGTGAGAACTTGTCTCAAAATAAAAATAAAAAGGTCTGGGCATGAAGCTCAGTGGCCAGTGGTAGAACATTGGCCTGCCATGTATAAGTCCCTGGGTTCAATCCCCCAGTACCATCAAAACAAACAAACAAAACCTTAGAAATACAAAGTACACTATTAATAAGAGGACGGTGACAAACAAAACAAAGACACCAAAAACAAACCAAAAAAACCTCTGTAAATGTAAAGTAACGATAGCAGCAACAATGAAGAAATACAATTAGAAACGCAGAAAATTAAGAGTGCACATGAGAAAGTCATGTTAGAAAAATGAAGTAAATTGTACTACATAACTAGAGCAGTTGATGGAAATGAGAAAAGCAGCAACTTCTGAAATAATGAAACAGAACTTCAGATATTTCAGGAAGATGAAGAGGCTAACTAATGTTTGACATTCATATGTACTTTCTTTAGATTGTCATAATTAGTAATTTTAATCATATTTCTGTGATGTATTTTGTTGTTTTCTACTCTGAAATTAGTTTGTCTTTCTTTTAATAGGTTATTTTTCTTTTCAGAGCAGACTGTCCCTATTTATTTCCTACAAAGTTTTAAACTGTGTACTTTTTTAAATTAAAAAAAAAAGTTCTTGCCTTTTAGTTATAGTGATATCTTCAGATGATTAGACAGTTGATGAATTATTACTTGTTGCCAACTTAAACTTATGCTCATTCAGAAGTACCTTTTGGAAAAAAAAAATCACACAATCACTTAAACCTCCTCATGTTTTTTAAAACTTTTTTTCTAACTTCAAAGAAAAAATGGGGGATGTAACTTGTTTCAAAGAAATAATTTTCTGAAGTTTACTGACACTTAAGATTTCCTTTTACTTTTTTTCTCTCATATTAAAAAATTTGTATTATATAGATTTATTTAAAAAGAAAAGAACAAATGCATATTGATGGTCTCTATGCTGGATGAGAAATTTATCAGTCACTTAACTTCCTATCTCCTCTCCCAGAACTTAGATTTCACTAATAAAATCTGAGATTTTATATAAAGATTATTTTTCTTATTTTAGATTATTTATCATCTTTCTATTTAAAGAATTTGGCATTATTACTACTGTTTTAAAACACTGTTTTAGTCAGCTTTTTTTGCTGCTGTGACTAAAGGATCTGACCAGAACAATAGTAGTGAAGGAAGAGTTTATTTGAGGGCTCATGGTTTCAGAGGTCTTAGTCCACAGAAGGCCAGCTCCATTCCTCAGGGCTCAAGGTAAGGCTGAACATCATGGCAGATTGTGTGGCAGAGGGAAGCAGCTCTCATCATGGTGATCCAGAAGCTGAGAGAGAGACTCCACTTGCCAGATACAAGTATATACACCAAAGCCACACCCCAATTCCCACCCCCTCTAGCCCCACCCTACTACTTCAGTTGATCCCATCAGGCATTAACTCACTGATTAGGCTAAGGCTGTAACCCAATCATTTTTCCTCCAAACCTTCTTGCATTGTCTCACATGTGAGCTTTCAGGGGACACCTCACATCCAAACCATAGCAAACACTGGGTGCAATTATTTTTCATTATAAGTTACTGTATGTAGTTTTCCCTGTGAAATAGACAGTGAGAGGCATCTCATTCAGTTTGTCCCTTTGCTCAATCCTACTTTCTTGGACCATTATTCCCAGATAAGATCTCCCAGTTCCACCCTCCTATGCTGTCCCTGACCCCCAACAAATGTCACTGTTCTGTTTCTGCTAATACAATGTTTTCAATTTTGTCCTTCAGTTTTATGTAGTATTCAATCAGTTACTTATTTATTTTGTGAATTTTTAATTCTCACCATAATGATTTGCTTATTTTAATTCTCGATAAAATTTTTCCTTCTTTTATATTGCCTTTTCCTTGTTTTTATTGGTTTTAATTTCATACATACAGTGTTCTTTCTTGAGAATTATAAAAGAAGAAAATTTGGGGGGAATTTCTCCTTTAAAGAAGAATTTTTTGTTTGTTTCTTGTTTTCTTTTATGTTGATACCATTTTGAGGGATTCTTTACATTTAAAAATTCATTCGTATTAATTAATTCATTTTTTAAGCTTTGCCTTTTTGGTTTACATTTTAGCATTTGCTACAGAGTTTATAATATGTATTTGTAATCTTTTATTGTCTCCTTAGAGTTAGCCTTGTTGTACTTTACACGAAATGTAGAAAACTTTAAACTATGTAGGTACATTTATTTCCATCCCTATTTTTTACACTTTAGTTTTTATATGTATCATCTTTACACACATGATAAGCCCTTAACAAGGTGATGCTTTTGTTTTGCTTTAAGTAGTTTATTATAAAGAAAGTAAGAGAAATAAGTAGTTCTATGCATTTGCTATTTCTGATGTTCTTTATTCCCTCCTAAAAATTTGGTTTCCATTTTGTTTAATTTTCCTTCAGCCCGAAAAACTTCCTTTAATTTCTTATGTGCATATCTACTGGCAATGAATGCATTTAAGATTAAAATTGCTGTCCTCTTTCTTAAAAGATGTTTTTCCTGAATTTCTTTCAGAACTTCAAAGTGATTTTCTCTTTATCTCTCCTATTTAATGGTTTGACGATGATGTTGCTAGGCATGACTTTCTTTGTACTTATTCTGCCTATGTAAATTTATATTTTTCATCAAAATCAGCAAAGTTTTGCTATTATTTTAAAGTATTTATATGTCCCATTTTTATACTTCCTTCTTCTAAAAACTCCAGTCACATATGTCAGACCATTTGATATTGTCCCATAGGCCTTTGAAGCTCTGTCTTGTTTTCAATTCTTTTATCTTATTTCTTCAGATTGGACAATCTCTATTAGCCTATCTTCAAGCTAATGGATTCTTTCACCTGTCATCTCAGTTCCATTAATTCTATGTAGTAAATTTTTTAGATATTGAATTTTTCAGTTCTTGAATTTATACTTGATTTAAAAAATACAGTTTCAACTTCTCCGTTGAGATTTCATATTGTTTCATTCATTGCAAGCATATTTTTCTTTACCTCATCAAGTATAGTCACAATAGTTGTTAATCCAATACTTGGCTCATTGTTTAGTGGTCTCAATTAATTAGTTAATTAATTGATTTGTTTCCTTTGCTCATAAGCCACATTTTCCTAGTCTTTTGTATGTTGGGTAATTTTGTATTTTATTTTGGACATTTAGAATAGTAGGTAGTTGGGCGCGGTGGCGCAAGCCTGTAATCCCAGTACTTGGGAGGCTGAGGCAGGAGGAGCACGAGTTCAAAGCCAGCCTCAGCAATGGCGAGGCACTTAGCAACTTAGTGAGACCCTGTCTCTAATAAAATAAAATAAAAAAAAGGGCTGGGGATGTGGCCCAGTGGTCAAGTGCCCCTGAGTTCAAACCCTGGTACCAAAAAAAAAAAAAAAAAAAAAAAGTAAAAGAAAAAAAGAATGGTAGGTATGGCTGGGCATGGTGATGGCCCATGCCTGTAATCCCAGCAACTAAGGAGGTTGAGGCAGGAGGATCGCAAGTTCAAAGCCAGCCTCAGGAAAAGTGAGGCACTAAGCAACTCAGTGAGACCCTGTCTCTAAATAAAATACAAAATAGGGCTGGGGATGTGGCTTAATGGTAGAGTGCTCCTGAGTTCAATCCCCTTACCAAAAAAAAAAAAAAAAAAAAAAAAAGGTAGTTATGGATTTTAGAATATTTTACAAAAATTTTCTTAGCTTGTGTTGTTAGGTAATTGACCTGATTGCACTCAAAATGCTAACTTTGTCGTTTAGGTAGCAACTTAAATCTCAGTTCATTTACTGTGTCTTTAGTTGGAATTTGCCCCATAATTTTGTGGTTCAGGTGTCAAACCAGAGATGTAGGCAGAATTTATATATAGAATTTGAGGCTCCCACTTCTTGGCTTCTTTTGTGGTATTCATCTCTCAATTATCAGTGGCTATAGTTTCTCCAACACCATTCTCTGGTCCTTTAACCAAATGGATTGTGATTTTTCTATTGAAGATTTAGCTCCTTTGAGCAGTTGTTAACTGCAGTTTGCCTTTAGGCTAAATACCAATAAAAATGGGGGAAATCCCCCCACCCCCTGCTCATTCCTGTTTACAATTTTCAACATTCCTTCAGAATCTACCTGCTTTTGTTTATTCTCCATTAACTTCAGATGGTTTACATTTTATGTTTTGTGCAAAGTTTATAGCTGTTATCTGTAGGAGAGTCAGTCTGGGTAGAACTTTCTTTGCTATTGAATTTTGAATTGCAGAAACTTTGTAAAATTCTAGTAATTTTCTTCTGCTTACTCATCCTTAGGAAGTCAACTTACGTTTGACAACCATTAGCATACTGTTAAATGAGGGTTAGAATGGGTTCATCAGGAGATTAAGATGGTCCATTTCTCCATCTTGCTGTACAAACTGAAAAGTGAAAATTGAAAAATTTACCTGTATTGTAAATCTATAATCTCAAGGGAGTGGAAAGACAGCTGAAGCCAGGAGTAAACTCTGTAGGGAATTTTGTTTCTGTGCCAAAGAGTTTCTCTTCTATATTTGAAATGGGATAACCTTGGCAGTGTCGCTGATTTTGCCTGGCGGGGCAACCTATGCCAGATGTTATGTTGGAACTAAGCCTCACCAACACTCAGCTCAGTATGTGAAATAACTTTCTAACAATTAGAGCTGACTATTACTGAGCTCAGTCTCTCCTAATTATTAAATTGACTGTCACTGGAATCACGCAAGTGGAAGTTTGGTGAGGATCCATACTCTAAAGTATTATTATTAAAGTAGTATTCTCTCTCTTCTTATTAGGAGGAATGGTGGGAGAATCTATTACTGTTTTGTCCCTTCTACAGTAAGTACTTAATAAATAACTATAGCATGCATAAACAAGTAGTTAATTCATTGTAAAATGAATTAGAAGAGAATTTTCTCTGTGGTATATATGGGTACATTTTGCATTATAAAAGATAGGAATTGAAGAGTTAGGGTAAATATTTTCACATGTCTTTAATTGAGAATTATTTAAGTGGGAGGAAGCCTGGGTAAGGTATTCGAATATTTTAAAAGTGACAATTTGGTTATAATCCACTAATATGAAACAATTTTTTTTTTTTTTTTTTTTTTTTTTGTGGTACCGGGATTGAACTCAGGGGCACTTGACCACTTGGTCATATCCCCAGACCTTTTTTTTGTATTTTATTTAGAGACAGGGTCTCACTGAGTTGCTAAGTGCCTCACCATTGCTGAGGCTGGCTTTGAACTCCCGATCCTCCTGCCTCAGCCTCCCAAAGTGCTGGGATTACAGGCGTGAGCCACCGCGCCCGGCTGAAACAATCTTTGTATATGAATATTTTACAATCATTTGAAATTATATTTCTAGGAGAAATTTGAACCAGGATGGGAGGAGAAATGGTGGACCCTCAGAACCTAGGAGGGTTCAGATGTTCAACTTTGTGTTCTTAAAGAAAAAGCTACCTGTGAAATTGTTGCAATTTGGGCATTTAAACAGGTGTCCCTTTGCCTCTTCATCTAGCTACCAAATGATCATGGTGAACAGTACCCAGATGAGTCTCACTTCCTACCAAGGTAGGTTAGAACAGTCTTCATAATTAGTCATGCTCAGGAAGCAGTATGCATTTAAAGATGTCAAAACGGTAATATTGACCTTTCAAAACCATTTGTAACATAAGGTGAATAAGACACTAGAGGTTACCTGGAAGATTTTAATGACTCCAGGAATATCATCTGGTTCTCACAATGATTCCAGTCATGACTATTATCCAGTTCACACCTCCTACTCTGCCCTCACTTCATCACTTGAATGAACCTGAGCTCATAATAGAACAATGGCATTCACAAAGTACATGTCCCTTATATAGTTGAATGGAGAAATTAATGATCTATTGTATTCTCATTGGATACCTGGAAACTAAAGTTAAATAATTCTTTCCTCATTTAAATTTCCATAGACACGTTTGTAAGGTTTGGTAGAAAAGTGACAGGCTTTAAAATAATATCAACTGCCATTTATGGCAACTTGGATATGTGCCAGGCAGATTCTTAAATCCTTTATACGCATGATTTCATTTATACCTTACGATATCCTGTAAGGTAGCCAATGTTACCCTCATTTTTCAGAGAAGAAACTGAGGCAGAGAGAGGTACAGTAATCAGCTTCTGATCTCTCTCTCTCAAGAAGTGGCAGAGTTTACATTCAGTCTGGGTGCTTGGCTCAAGTGCTGAGCCCTTAACTGCTGGTCTAGATAGCTTTAGGAAAGTAGCCTTTTTAGATGGGCAGATGAACAATTATAGAATACTTCAAGTCCCGAAGGGAACTGAGGTAGAAAGAGGATGATCTAACAAAGATTTTGTATATTTTTCCTGAAATCACAAACATCTATCTCCCAAACTATCTCAGGGACTCTAGAAATCTCTCCCTTAGCTTCTTCTCAGATTATTAGCATCAAGAATTTGTGGAAAATGTGGTACTCCAGAAATAACAACCAATAAAGGAGCTATTGGTAAAGGCAAATTTGACTTTCCCCACCCCCTTCACAGTTTCTTTAACATCCCAGATCTTGCAAAGCCATAGTCCAAGGCATACAAACTAGTGCCTGCCTAAGTCTCTGCTGATGATTAAGTACTTAATCCTATTATTTGTTGAGCATCTACTAGATTTATTATCTTTAAGAAAACTGTGGATGGATATATATATAACACAAAATTTGCTATTTTAATCATTTTTAATGATAAAATTCAATGACATTAATTTCATTCACCATTTTGCTCAACTATGACTATTTCCAAAACACTTGCATCATGCCAAACAGAAATTATATCCATTAATAAATTCATTTCTCCTTTTTCCCAGTCCATGATGACTACTAACGTGTTATATCTGTGAATTTGCCAATTCTAGATCTTTCACACGAATGAAATCATACAATTTTTTTTTTTTGTGAGTCTGGCTCACTTAGCATAATGTTTCAAAGTTTATCCATGTTGTAGCAGGCGTCAGAACTTAATTATTATTATTGTTGTTACTTTTTGATGTTGGGGATTGAACCCAAGGCTGCTTTACCCCTGAGCTACTTCCCTAGTCCCATTTATTTATTTATTTATTTATTTATTTATTTATTTATTTATGTTTATATGGGTCTCACAGAGTTCCTGAGGCTCTCACTAAGTGGCGTAGGCTGGCCTCAAACTTGGTGATCCTCCTGCCAAAGTAGATGTGAAGCAGCATCACATTGTGGCTTTGATTTGCATTTTCATAATGACTAATGTTGAACATCTTTTCTGTGTACTTACTGGTCATTTGTATATCTTGTTTGGAGAAATGCCTGTTCATGTGTTTTGTCCATTTTTATATTGGGTTGTCATCTTTTTCATTGTTGAGTTGTAGGAGTTACATTCATTGTCTTTTATTTTATTTTAGCTGTACTGGGAGTTGAACCCCACACCTCACACATGCTAGGCCAGCACTCTATTACTGAGTTTCATCCCTGGCCCTTTCTAAACATTAATTTTTTTTTTAAATTTTGAGGCAGAGTCTTGTTAAATTTCCCAGGCTGCCCTTGAACTTATTATCCTCCTGCCTCAGGCTCCTGAGTCATTGCGATTACAGGAATGCATCACTGTGACAAGCTACATTCGTTATTTTAAACTTTTACCATGACCTTTCAAAGTAGGCATTGTTACCCTAACTTCACAGAGGAGAAAACAAAGGCTGAGAGAGGTTGAGGCACTTGCTTCAGGTTCTACAGTAAGTGGCATTGCCAGAATTTGAACACTGTGTACCAACCAGTTGGTCTCTGGGGTGGCTCCCCATGATGCCCTACTCATAGTATTCGTGCCCATGAACATGAGCTGAATGTTAATGATTCACTTATAACAAACAGAATACAACAAAGAAGATGAGATGCCATTTCTGAGATTAATCTATTTAGGATGGTGACTTCATCTGGCTTTCTCTCTTTCATTCTCTTGTTTCTTTGCTCTAAGGGAATCTTATCTTTCATGTTGTGAGCTATGTGATAGATAAACCTATGTGGCAATGAACTGAAGGAGGCCCTGGTCAAAAACCACTGAAGAAATGAGACATTCAGTCCAGAAGAATGGGAGGAACTGAATTCAGAAACTATGAGAGGAGTTGAGAAGTGGATCCTCCTTCAGATGAATCTTCGGAAGAGACCACAGCCCTGACCAGCACCTTGATAGTAGCTTTGTGAGAGACTTTGAATTCAAGGCATTTGACTAAATCATGTCCAGATTCTTGACTTAGAAAAACTGTGAGATAATGAATGTATGTTGTCTTATGCTGCTAAGTTTTGAGGAATATAATAAGTACCAATGGATCCTAACACTCTGTGTTTACTGATCTTTGGATAAGAACAATGAATTAGTTTATATGTCAGACAAGACATTTTAAAACAATATATTGGGGCTGGGGTTGTGGCTCAGTGGTAGAGCACTTGCCTAGCATGTGTGAGGCACTGGGTTCAATTCGCAGCACCACATACAAACAAATAAATAAATAAAGGTCCATCAATAACTAATAAAAATATTAAACAAAACAAAACAATATATTGGAGCAAGTACTTCCTCTGAACCTGTTTGGGTTCAGCTGTCAGGGGCCAATCTAAAGGAAGAGCTAAGTTGGGGAGCAGGAATAGTCAACCTCTCCATGACTATGACGTATCTTCTGAAAATGTCTCTGTGTATTGAACTTTTGAATGGTTCTTGAGTTCATAACCCAGTGGTGTCATTGGGTTCAGCATACATTGTTGTTTCCTCTAGGGGCGCAGAAGAACAGTCTTCTAAGGTATATTTATTCTTTTTTTTTTTTTTTAGGCTTTTTTAAAAAAATTATTTTTATTCTAATTTGTTATACATGCTTGCAGAGTGCAATTCATCGCATATTACATATAAAGAGCACAATTTTTCAAGTTGCTGGTTTTACATAAAGTATTTTCACAACAATTGTGTCTTCATAGTTCTGCCATTATTCCTATCACCTTGTCCCCTCCCCTCCCCTCCCCCTCTTTGTTCTATTTAAAGTTCCTACATTCTTCTCATCCCCCCTTCTTTGCCTTTATAAGTTAGTATCTTCATAACAAAGAGATCATTTGACCTTTGTTTTTTGGGATTGGCTAACTTCACTTAGCATTATTTCCTCCAACTCCATCCATTTACCTGCAAATCCCATGATTTTATTCTCTTTTTGTGCTGAGTAGTGTTCCATTGTGTATATATACCAAAGTTTCCCTATCCATTCATTTGCTGATGGGAATGGTGTTGGTTCCACAATCTAGCTTTTGTGAATTGTGCTGCTATAAACATTGATGTGGCTGTGTCCCTGTAGTAAGCTGTTTTTAAGTCCTTTGGTAATAGACCAAGGAGTGGGATAGCTGGGTCAAATGGTGGTTCCATTTCAAGTTTTTCTAGGAATCTCCATACTACTTTTCAGATTGGCTTCACCAATTTGCAGTTCCACCAGCAATGGAAGAGTGTGCCTTTTCCCCCATATCCTCACCAGCATTTATTGTTGTTTGTTTGTTTTTTTGATAGTTGCCATTCTGACTGGAGTAAGATGAAATCTTAAAGTTGTTTTGATATACAATCAATCAACAAATATATGAAAAAATGTTCAACATCTCTAGCGATTAGAGAAATTCAAATCATGGTTTTTGAGCCCCCTCATCTCACTTAACCTGGGAGCATTTGGTTGTCTACTATGAATGAAAGGATTTTTCTCCATATCTCACAAGGTTCTTGAAATGCATTTCTTCCATTAAGCCTATCTTACCGCACCACCATCAGTTGAACTCTTATGAGGGACAGGTTCTAGTTGCTAGAGATGTTGTTAATATTATGTTTACACATTATGTTTATATATGTATCATCTTTACCATCCCCATCCGCAGGGTTGGTAGAAGGGAGAATAATGAACTTATAATTTCTGGTCCAATAGGACATGGTTAATCCATGATTAATCTGAGTATATCAGTTGGCAATGTCTATGCTTGGAATTGATCGGGGTAAACCTAGACTAGATTGACTGAAAGTGAATGTGCTGCCTCTTAGGTCAGCAGAATCTTGGAATAAATTATATAATCAAAGAAAATAGATATATAACATTATTTCATACCTGCATGCTGTGGAGTAAGAAACATACCACTATATGTGGTTATTTAGTAATATCTTGTTTATGGAGGTTTTCGTAGCAGATTTTCTAATTGGATTTTTAACACTATACCAAGGAGCTTGTCCCTTTCAGGCTTGTGACTAAACAGTTATGATCTTTTTGAGATGGTGTACAATCTGTATTCCTGTAGCTCTTTCTAGTTTATAAAAACACTATTTTTTGTTTCCTGAAGTGAGCTTAGAGTGTAGGCAGGGACCATTATCCTCCATTTTACAGATGAAGAAACAGAGTCTTGGGGTGATCAGGGCTTGGTGGTGGGCAAGGCTTCAGATGCAGGTCTTGGGATTACAAAAGAAAGCTAGGTGCTCTGCTTCTGCACACAGTGGGTGCAGAAAGCTGGGAATGGAACTTCTGGGCTTTCATTTTGTTAAACTAGTGCCAGAAGGATAAGCTGGAGGTGAGGAGTGTTAGAATTTCCCCTCTCAAGGCCTCTTCTGTGAGAAATAGAGCAGTTTTTTTTAATGAAACTATAATTTACATACAGTGAATTCACAGACACTGTTGTACAGTTTGATCAGATCTGACAAATGCAGAGACTCATATACGCCACATATGATCAAGAACACTTCCATCACTCCAAAAATATTTGCATCACTTCATGTCCCTTCTTAATCAGTCTCTACTTCCCGTCTGTTCTTCCCAATAACCTCTGTTTTGATTTCTGTCTCATGGTTTTGGAGAACTAGTTTCATATGTTTCTGTTTGGGTCACCTGTGGGAAAAGGTCAGGTGACCAGCAGTGAATATGTCATCCCTTTTGGTTGCCAGGGTCAAACTGGAACCAGACTACATGTTAGCCTCTTTGATGGGTCTGCCAGCTGATGTCACTAAACAGAGGCAGTATCTGTGACAACAGTTCCCTTCTGCATTCAGCAGCTAGTGAGTGACATTTAAGCAGCTTTAAGACCTTGCCTGAGGGTCTTGTTGGCTTGCACATAACATACTGGAATCAAGTTAATGTTGACACAAAGTAAAACAGCAGTGCCATCTCTTTCTACCTCTGGGGAGAGAGAGTATAAGCACATAAACATCTACTCTGGCGTTCTCCCTTAGGGATAGACTCTCTCCTGTACACAGGCCTGAGAAGATTGAGTTATGCCCTTAGTCAACAACATTATTGTTATAGTTTGGATTGAAATGTCTCCTAAAGGTTCTTGTGTTGAACACTTGGTCTCCAATGCAACAATGCTCAGAGATGGCTTTTGGGAAGTGATTGGATCATTAAGACTCTGATCTCATCAATGGGTTAACCCTTTGGTGAGTCTATAATTGAATGAACTATTGAGAGATGGTGGAGACTGTGGGAGGTAAAGCCTATTTGGAAGAAGTAGATCACTGGGGGCATGCCCTGAAAGGGTATACCCTATCCCCTGTCCCTCCTTCTCTCTGCTTCCGGGCTGCCTGGGGTGAGTAACTCTGTTTCACCACTCCCTTCTGCTATGATGTACTGCCTTACCACAGGCCCAGGCTTGCTGGAGCCAGCCAGCCATGGATTGAAACCTCTGAAACCATAATCCAAAATAAATCTTTCCTTTTCTAAGTTGATTTTGTCCCATCAGTGAAAAGATGATTAGCACAATTATCATCTTCAGTGGCTACCACTCTACTTCCATTTATTTGTCACCATTTCTTTATGGTTGCAGGAGCCCTGTTTGGGGAGATGGCTAAGATTGTGGTTGACTACGGGCTATGGAGATGTTTGGGCATTGCCGCCTTCCGTAGTCTCACGAGACTTGGCCCAGGATCTCGAGAGAGTTGGGCCGAGATTGCTGATTGGTTTGGCGCCATTTGGTGTGTGGGTTTTTGGTGGTGTGGTGCGTGTTAAAGTCGTTGTTAGAGCCAGAGAGAGAAGTTATCAAAATAAAAAGCCTGTTTGTTTCCAGTTTGCCTCTGAACTTCTTCCCACGGCTTCGTTGCTCCAAGCGGCCATCTTTTCAGGCGGCAACAGGTGGTGGCCCATACGGGGACTTCGGAGCGGACAGGTAAGAACTGAAAGGTCTCTAAAGATGGGTTCGAATATAACTTAATCCCAAGTTATAGAGGCTATGGAAAGACTCCTTGATATACCTGACTCCGTTCTCAGTGAGGAGGATTTAGAAAAAAGTGAAAGTGATCAAAAAAGCGTAGCTTTCACTGGGTCAACTAAGACCAGTAAAGAGAGTATTAGAAGAGTCCCAAAAATGACAAAAATCCAAGCTATTAGAGCTATTCGGGAGTTATTGGTGATAGCTGAAGGATACTTGCTCTTAATGGAACCTGGGCCTCAGGATATTGCTGTCAGTGAAATTAGCAGTATTGAGGAATCTAGTAAAAGTGATCCTGAGAAAATGAGGAAAAAGAAACTAAAAAAGACCAAGAAAAGGGACCGTCAAGTAGAGGAACCACTTGTGTCCTCTACTCCCCCATGGGTGGAATCCATTACAGAAAATATGAAGGGTATTACTAGGCATTTGCATACCCTAGAAACAAAAATAAAAAAGTCTTTCTGAGTGCTTATGCGCTCTCGAGGGTAACTCACAGATACATTGGGGACCGCCAGCATTTGAAAAGAAAAATGGACAGAGGGTCCATCAGTCAGTAGATTTCAAAACAATAAAAAAATCTGAAAGAGGCAGTAATGACTTATGGGCCCCAATTTCCTTTCACGTTGAGTATGCTGGAGTCCCTTAATACCTTTAGCTTAACCCCCTCAGACTGGAAAAGTCTATGTAAAGCAGCATTAAGCAGGGGGCAATACTTGGTTTGGCGATCGCAATTCCAAGAACTTTGTATAGAAACGGCTAAAAGAAATGCAGCTGGAGACTATAATATAGAAATGCTCACAGGAGAAGGGCAATTCGCAGACTTACAGGCTCAAAAAGATTATGACCCAGGCGTATATGCTCAGATAAACGCAGCTGCCTTAGAGGCATGGGAAAACTGTACAAGGACCTGGGGATCTACAAGGTAGCTTGTCAAAAGTGATTCAAGGACCTAATGAGCCATATGCTGACTTTGCTGATCGACTTTTGAGAACTGCAGGTAAAGTGTTTGCAGATGTTGATCAAGTTATGCCATTAGTTGTTCAATTAGCATACGAAAATGCTAATAAATACTGCCAGGAAGCCATCAGGCCACGGAGAACTAAAAAGGATCTTTCCATATACATACAACTATGTAAAGATATTAAATGACGCCTTTGTCACAGGAAATGTGATTGCAGCCTCAATGAGAGGTGCTTCCCCTCAAAATTTCACAAAGGCTAAACCTAGACATTATAATCAATCAGGATATTCCAGGCAAAATTATCATAATCGATCAGGCTATTCTAGGCAAAATCCCAAAAGAGAAATAAGACCAAGCTCATACCATGCCCCAGGCCACTGCCCCAGGTGTAAAAAGGGAAATCATTGGGCCAATAAATGCCATTCAAAATTTGACATCCATGGAAATCCTTTGTTCAGGAATTCAAAAAACGGGGCACAGGGCCCAATGCCCCGGAGCCCACAAATGTACGGGGCATTGGAGGAGAAGTATCCTCAAGCATCCACTCAGATGCTTCCCCGACATAATCCCTACTACCCATCCACTCTCTCGCCAGAGGAACAGGAGGAAATGCAGGATTAGACCTCTGTTCCACCGCCCGAATAGTGTTAACACCTGAAATGGGGGTTCAACTGATTCCCACAGGAGTCAGGGGACCTCTTCCCTCAGGGACTGTAGGACTTATTATCGGGCGAAGTCCTCAAAGCTTAGTAGGTTTGCAAGTGACCCCAGGTGTAATAAACTCAGACTACAAAGGGGAAATAAAAATAATGCTTAGCTCACCCCAAAGTGTAAGTTCTATTAATCAAGGAGATAGAATTGCTCAGTTGCTTCTCCTTCCCAATTTACATAATTCATTTAAAATGAGTATGCCTCAAAAAGGGAACAATAGAGGATTTTGTTCCACTGACTCAGAACCTATGGCATGCTGGGTTTGGGATTGTTCAGGGAGGCCTATGTGTAAAATAAAAATCCAAGGAATAGAGATAGAAGGACTGATAGATACTGGAGCTGACTCTTACATCATTAATCTACGGCAATGCCCAAACATCTCCATGGCCCGTAGTCAACCGCAATCTTAGCCATCTCCCCAAGCAGGGCTCCTGCATATGGTGACTTGGTAAAGATGACCTGCACAGGGCAGCCCACCTCCCCTGCTTTGGGGAAGAAATGAATTTGGGAAATCATACTATCACCAGAATGTATACAGGTAAGTGACTGGACTCAGAGTCAAAAGGCAATTGTAAGGAGAAAGACTCACCTGCCCAGTACTGTGTCCCATATCTGAACTCCATTTCTAGTCAAGGGAATGTCTTTCAGGGAGTAGAGCTAGCTGAGATGGTCCACCCCACTCCCCTCCTCACTGAACTAGCATTCTGACCAGTTTCCTGAAAGGCCATTTCTTGTTTCTTTACACAGAGCTTCAACCTCTCCATTTCCCATCCTATGCTGAGATTGCCCTCGGTCTTGGTTAGGAAAAGGTGCTTAGAAAGGCTGCATGGAGGAGCACACTGCCCATGCTAGTGGTGATAGCACAGGAGGAGGCCACATCTTAGAAAGTGTCTACTTCATTCTTCTTACTCATGCCAGTGAATTGCAGGAGTGGGGACCAGCTTACCTTCCCATCCCTGGTCATGGACGAGAGAATAGATCGAAACAATAACATGTTTTCATTTGTAACCGGTTATCTTTCATCTCCAACTGGCAAGCTAGACTGGAGTTGGCACTGCAGTGACAACAGTGGGGAGCCTTTTCATAAATACACAGAGAAGTGAGGCATCATCAGGTCCAGGTCCAGTGAACAGTGGCTCCAGTGGGGCACAGGGCTTTCATGATTAAAAAGAAAAAAGGGTTCTGGATTCTTCTGTCCAATGCCCAGTTTTTCCACTTGCTTCTCTATTTACCCCAATCTGACTCAAAACTATACAAATTCAAATAACCCCACTTCATCTAAACAAAAGGCATAAAAAGAAATGACAGTCAATCTAGATTCAGCTTGATTAATATCCTGGGAGAAACCTCACATGAATCTTCTGGGATGAAATTAAATGGCTCTGAGCCTGGGCTGTGGTCATAAACCTGACCTTGTCACTGCCTAAGTGAGGAAGGAAATGGGAGGACTCAAGAGTTCTCGTGCCAGTGTGATTACAACTGTACCCTTAACAGGACATGGCAATGCTTTTTGGCATTCAATTATATTTTGCGATATGTGTGTGCACACACTCACACACGCAGAGCTGGAATTGAAATCATCTCAAGTGAGAATTCTTGTGATGCATTTAAGGGGCCTGCATTTGACAGGTTGCTACCTAGTTATGGACTAAAATCTCACCAGGCACCCCATAGCTTATCGCCTGTCATTTCAAAACAAAGACATCCTGCTTCCCCTTTCTGTGTCACATCTCATCAACTCATTCTCAGCAGACTCTTACTTTCATTACAAGCTCGGTGCCACCTCCCTGACTTTCATCAGATGAGAACTTGAAAAAAAAGAAAAGAAAAAAAAAAAATCCCCATTCTATGTTTTGACTTGGGCTCTAGGTGTTATTCTCTCAGTCCAGCTTGAAAGAGAAAAGCCCACCCCACGAGGGGGCAGGCCTGCTTTTCTGTCTTCTGCCACCACACGGTCTCTGAAGTGTGTGAAGAAGAGAGGAAGAGACAATTAACACTCAGCACCAATCTGCATTTCCTTTTTAGCTGCCATTTACACGCTGCTCAGGTTTTGAAAACCAGCATTTCATGCTACTCCCTAGAGAGCCAGCACCAGCTTCAGCAGGATCCATCTGCACAGCAGTCACATTGCTGAAATCTTCAGCCAACCCAGAATTCATTTATTTATTTACTGGGGGAAAGAGAGAAGAGAGAGAGAGAGAGAGAGAGAGAGAGAGAGAGAGAGAAGAGAGAAACAAGCAAGAGAACGCCAATAAGTGAGCAGGTGAACTGGGTGAAAAGAGCAGATTAGAATCTGGTAATATTTAACATACATGCTTGACCAATCTCTGGGCTGGTCCAGGCAGGGGTGAGCCGGTGGAGGTTTTCTTTGATCATCTTCTAGATTAGTGTTAGCAGTGAGCGAATGAGCAAGGGCCCCGTGACAACAGGGGATGACAGGCTGTGAGGTTCCAGGCAGGAAGGACACACTCGATAAGTTTCCGTGCGGCTCATCAGCCTGTGTGTCAGCACGCTCTTGCTGATGGGGAACAGCAGGGAGAAAAGCCTTACTGCGAAGTCACTGCTGGTGTGGGACAAGTTTACAAGACGCTTCTGGAGGAGGAAAATGTATATCATCAGCTCCTCGGTCTGGCCAACTCCCTTTATTTCCTGCTGACCCCAAAAGGTTGAGCACTGAAGCATAATAGCTTCCGTAAACGTTTGTTATTTTATCATTATTATTTTTAAAACTGGATTCACCACCACAGGAGGTCAGTGAGTCAATGGTCACAGCTGGCTTTTAAAAAGGGGTTGAGTCATCTTGTGATTGGTAAAACAGAGACTCAGCCTGAGATGAGGGCAATCAAATTTCCTGCTTGGAGGCATTGGTTGATCACTACAGGGGTCAGAAAGAAGTGTTTTTCTCATGCAAGTCCTGGCATGATGGACTAGGTGAATGCAAAAAATTTTAAAAAGTTAGTTTTTTGTTTGCTTTTGTTTTTAAGGGTAAGCAGGACTAAAAATCCCATCTTTACTTTACTAGACCAATGAGTTGTCTGATTCTATCTAGCTTTGCTCAGGTAGCAGACATGATGATAGGAAGATAGCAGTTCTATGGACACATTTGCTAATGAAGCAGCGTGCAACAGCACTCTGCATGGGCATGGATTTGCCCCTGGGTGGGCACAGGTGTGCTCAGATGGGAGAAAATGCCTTAGGGTAGGAGCAGGAGATGAGGTGAGCACACAGCAGCTGGAATAGAATTTAGTGAATAAAAAAGAGTCATAAGTAGCTCATCTGACCTATGCATGCAGTCATTCAGTCAGGTTAAGCCACGCCCCTCTCAGCAACAGGAGTGCTTTGCAGCTCTTGCTGTAACACAGAGGTGTAACTTGGCTTTCTCAGTCCACAGAGAGGGCGTTCTCAGTCCACAGAGAGCAGGTACGAATAGGGTAATACTATATGATTTTTGTTTTCTGGCTTTGTTCTTACTAACTATGATCTGGGATCTGGATCCTTCAAATTCTCAGCTCTGAGAGACCCCAATGATAAGGATAGCCCTCCTTTACTGTTAAGTTAATGCTGCTGGAGTAACACTGCAAAGGTTCAAGTCCCAAATGCATCTGTTTATGCAAATTATATTTAAAAGGAGCACCTAGTAGGAACCTGATACTTTTCTAGAAGCTGAGGAAAGAATAGTCTGAGAGCTTGTGGATTTCAGGTTTCAGTGAAGGGATACAAATGTAAATAAATAAACAAGTAAATACATAATCTTCCAGATAAGAGAGAAATGCTATGGAGGGAACAAAAGCTTACCTGCGATGTGCTCAAGAAAGGACAAGAAGAAATGAAGAGAGAAAAGTTTGATGTAAGAAAAGAAATGGAGTCATTTGAGTTAGATGTAGGCTGAAGGAAGTTGTCAATCACTGATGTGGGTTATGGTTTTGATTGGAGAAATAACAGCATGCTTGCATACTGATGCATGAGGAAGGCAAAGGGATGATGCTGAAACAATGTCCTTGAGTTGCATGAGGAGATGACATCTTGATCAAGTGGATGTTCACTTTAGATAGAACAGGTCATCTGCAGCAACAGGAGGGAAAGCACAGGGCATGGACCTAAATACAGAAAGACGGTGTATGTGATGGTATAACCAGAAATTCTTTTTTTCTGATCACCCCAGTTTTCTCTATGAAATAGGAAGCAAAATTATTAGCTCAGAGTGCAGAGAAAAAGGTGTTGGAAGTCTGAAGAGAGAGGAGGATGCAAAACAGTCTTGAAACAGTGCGTAGACCTGGGAAATTCCGAAGGCTGCCAGGCAGTACTGAGGGTCCCTGGAGGTGTGTGACGATGACTTTAAAGTGAGACTATTCGCATGATTATTTTCTTTGGTCAAGTTAAGGTGCTCAAGTGCAGGCAGTGGAGTGCTGGCTTGAACTTGGCTCAGGGTTTTGCCCACTGAGAATGGTGAAAGGAGGAAGGGAGGGTGAGGCGGTTGAAGGTATATGCAGTGAGTAACAAATGAAGGCCCTGGAATCTAAATCAGGGAGGGGGAGAGGGGTCAGGAAGGTGAGGCAAACAATGAAAAGGTGCCAGGAACAGTGGTGTGTAGGTCCTGGTGTGGTCCTAGAAATGGGAAGCTGGGAAGATAGTGAAGCAGCACAGCTGCAGTTGCAGGGTCAGCTTTCTCACCACTGTGACCAAAAGACCTGACGAGAACAATTTTAGAAGAGAAAGAGTTTACTTGGTGTTCATGATTTTAGAGGTCTCAGTCCATAGACTTCTGACTCCATTGCTCTGGGACTGATGTGAGGAAGAACATCATGGCAGATGAATGTGGTAGAGATAAGCAGCTCAAGAAAGGGTAATCAGGACGCAGAGAGAGTGTTCTGCTCACCAGGGACAAACTATCTATGCCAAAGTTAACACCCCCAGTGATTTATCTCCTCTAACCACACCCTGCCTGCCTACAGTTACCATCCAGTTATTTCACTCAAGTACATTAATGCACGGATTAGGTTAAGGCTCTCATAACCCAATCATTTCACCTCTAAACTTTCTTGCCTTGTTTCACCTATGAGTTCTGGGGGACACAGCATATCTGAACCACAACATATGAAGGAGGTAGAGTAGAAGCAAAATCACTGGAGTAGAGGAGGTGAAATCATTGAGGGTCAGCACCTTTGGAACAGCATCCTCCTGCAGGGCTGCTTTTCATGTTGTGATCTACATGCTTGGTGCGCCCCCTAGAGCCCAACTCCATGAAGTCTAGATGGAAGTTGAAAACACCAAGAACTCTGATAGAAGTACCTTTGGCAGAGGTCTGACCGAACTAATACCTTCAAGTATTCAATGGGGAGGAAGCAAAATTCGGTAGATGACTGCAATAAGGAATGGGGAGGGACAATGGCTTAGCAGTGATGAGGAACAGTGGGAGGAAGCCCAACTCATCCCCCAGCTCAGGGGCTCCAGAGAGAATGGAAGAGACACTTGAGCGGCAGCAGGTCCTCCATTTTTTAATTATGTGACTCTGGGGAAATTATTGAACCTCCCTGTGCCTGATTTTTCCCAAACATAAAATGGAGATAACAATTATACCCTTTCACTGATGTGTCCTGTGGATTCGGTGACACAACGTCTGCAATGTGCTTATCACAGTGCCTGGTCCAGAGTGAGTATATATGTATAACTGAAGCACTTTTATCAGCTCTCTAGGTCACCAGAGACCCAGGCTTTTCAGCAGGACGGATGAGCCCTTGGCAGGTGCTGAGGAGCTTTGTAAGGAGGGTGAGGCACAGGGCTGAGGCACAAAGATGCTGACTTAGCAACAAGGCGCTGTTCAGAGAGGAGGCTGAGGAAAGCAGGCCCACAGCCAAGACAGAGCAATTAACTATGTAGAGGGCTGAGAGGCTTGACAGAAGAAATGGAAGCAAAGCATGTTTCTAATCAGAGCCATGAGGAGGGTTGCCTGGAGGCTCTATGGGTAATTGATGTGCCTCTGACAATAATTAGAAACAATTTCTGGGGACTTACAGGGTAGAGTCACCTAGTGATATTATTTACCACAGAGAGTAGTGTCTGGAGTGAAAATGGATGTTATTGTTTCCTGAGAACACATTAGAAGGTGACTTCACGGTGAATAGATTTTTCAAGATATTTGACATTCACTGACTTTCTGTTTAGCTCCTCTTAGTCACAGAGGCCATTACTGTAATGACAATACCTGGATTTATCTCCGTTAATGGCAGAAGACTTGTGAGAGATAAATCCTCCCTCTGTGGGCCTCTGACACATGGATGTGACAGCTCTGCCTCCCTGAACTACTGAGACACCCGAGGAATTCTGGGAGTGCAGTGGGCCCTGGCCACAGCTTCAGCCTCACCCTGTCCAAACTCACCAACCAATGCCTGGATTAACATGAATCACCATTCTAATACGCATTTTCCTAATATGCCTTTTTCTAATATGAGCTTTGTTTTGTGTCACTCAGGATGAAGTAAGAAAAAGTACATAAAACACTCAACAGAGCTGGAACATAACACAACTCATTAATTATTATCATTATTTTGGTTCTTCTGGTAGACTTAGGGGCCTTCTATATTGGGCATATTCCAGGACCTGGACATGGGGTCAGAACTTGGGGAGAATCAGTCACATTATTGGATCATAGTGCTAGAAGGCTGTATTGCCCTGGGGAGGCTTAAGGTTCTGTGGCTTGAGTTTTTTCTTAGGTTGGCTTTTCTTTAGGTATAATTCCAGAGGCAAGATGCCAAATGGCCACCACCTAGGGTTTGAAGTGAAGCTTTGCAGATCAGATGGTATCCATATGCCTTCTACCACCTCTGCACTTGAAGTCAGTGGAAATTGAAGTGGGGCCCAGGGAAGGAAGTGTGAAATTGGGCATCCTTAACTACAGCCTAGTCTGCAAACTAATGGGCTGATGGGAGTCCTGATAGTTCAACCATGCTCCAGCCCAGTTCACCAAGAGTGAACTCAAAGGCTTGTTGAAGTCTGAATCATATAGATGGTTCCCAGAAGGGGTGTTATTGGCATTTTAAGAGAGATCACTCTAGGGCGTGGGTTGTGGCTCAGCGGCAGAGCGCTTGCCTTGCACGTGCGCGGCCCGGGTTTGATCCTCAGCACCACGTAAACATAAATGCATTGCATTGTGTACAACTAAAGTAAATAAATATTTAAAAAAAAATAGAGAGAGAGAGATCACTCTTCTCTGGATGGGACTGGCCCAAGTGGTGCAAGATATGTAGCACCTATGGCCTCTGCACACTGAGTGTCAGGAGTATCACACCTCACAGGCACTATGGTAACCAGAAAGATCACGGGTTTCATAACTTCCCCAGGTATAGGACCTTAGTAAAAGTGACAAGGTGCTTGGAGTGTCCTCAGTGCAAACATACGTCTGTGCAATTATGTCTTCATACTACCTGGTTGGCCACCTGGCCTCATCTGGGTCACTTCCCCGTCTCTGGTAGGGAATGGCAAAGGCTGCAGAGTGATCTCCCAGGGCTGAACAAATATTCAGAAATTTCAGATCCTGGTTTCCCCCTCCATGGGGATGTGACCCTTTCCAAAAGAGGAAATCATACCACCTCCAGTGATACCTAACTGTCCCAGATCATCACATGCCACCAGCAGAGGGAGGTTTATTCGAACTCTAACAAAGTTTAAGATTTGGAGCCTCTTCCAAAGTTCATGTATGGATGAAACTTGAGAGAATTCCCAAATCTGAAACAATCCTACAATTTTATATGACATTACCAATAACGCCTCATCTGAGAAGTTTGGCTGTGAATGATATTAAGAATAGCTACAAATTATTGCAAGTCTGTGTGTGCCAGACACGCTATACCAGGTGCTCCCAATAGTCCTGTGCATTTGTTTTTTCATTAATCCTACTTTATGGTTGGGGAAATTGAGAGGCAGAGAGGGCATATTTGTCTTACCTGAGATCACATGGCCAACCAGCAAGGAGCCCCTCATGCCCTGTGTGGTTACCCTGTCCCTCAAACAGGGGAATAACTAACACACAGAGATTCTGATTCAAGTGAAGATCTACAGAGCAGGGCATCCGGACTTGTCTGGGACGAGCCCTGGGTTCCTGAGGCAGTGGGTACTTGGCTAACAGCACAGAGTGGGAGCTGTCTGAGGAATCTTCCCTGGAGGGCGACAGTACTCCAGAGGAAGGTAGAAGATTTTGACTAGGAAGTGTCAAGCTACCGGTATTTAACCCCAGCTCAGTGTGGAAGTCACTCTTCCTGAAGGAAGAGAGCAGCTGTTCCCCTCCTCCTTGCTGACAGGAGGACACTGAGCCCTCAGATTCACAAGTTATGGAGCAGAGGTGCCAGGCTAGGAGAGCAGACTGAGACCAGCAGTAAGCTCTTTGCTGACTCTACTGGAGGGAGTGGCCATCTGAGGAATGTTGTTAGCAAATACTTGGCATTTGAACTGTATTTTAGACATTTTCAGAAAATAGTATATAAATCACATACATAAGAAGGAGACACCAGTGGGAAACCGTGTGGACAAGAACAGCACCCAGCAGAGAGAAGGATGTTATAGGAGGAGAATTCCAGACAGGCCTTTGGAAGGAAACACATTTTCTTATACATAACAGGCAAAAGTGTTTCTCTAATTTCTTAGTGAGAAAGTTTGAAATATACACAAGAAAGCCCACCTCTATCACTTATTCAATCTTGTATACATTTATGCATAAATAAGCTACTTGTTTTTTGCATCACAATGTAGGATCCATTATCAACACCCCCTTTCCTGCCATCACAATGTAAAGAGTTAAAGATGCCCTAGATAATTTTTCGGTTAGCAAGATGATAAATGCACATAACCTGTGAGTTGCTTCTTGGAATGTGTCTTACAGAGCTACTAGCATAGGTACACGAAGATATGTGGATAAAGGTATTTTGTTTTAGTCAGCTTTTTCACTGCTGTAACTGAAAGACCTAAGAAGAACAATTCTAGAGGGGGAAAAGTTTATTTGGGGCTCACGGTTTCAGAGGTCTCAGTCCACAGACAGCTGGCTCCATTTCTTGGGGTGAAAGGTGAGGCAGAAGAGTGTGGCTGAGGAAAGCAGCTGGGAGCATGGCTACAGGAAGGAGAGAGAGAGAGAGAGAGAGAGAGAGAGAGAGAGAGAGAGAGAGAGAGAAATATTCCACTCCCCAGATACAAAAGATATACCTCAAAGGCACACCCCCAGGGACCCACCTCATCCAGCCACACCCCATCTGCCTTCAGTTACTACTCAATTAATACTATCAGGGGATTATTCCACTGGTTGGGTCAAGGCTCTCATAACCCAGTCATTTCACCTTTAAGCTTTTTTGCATCGATTCACACATGAGCTTTTGGGGGACAACTCATGTCCAAACCATAACTATATTCATTAGAGAGGTTGAATAAATTATGGAGTAGCAGACAGTGGATTACATGAAATCATTAAACAAGGCTTGACTATTAAGTGAAAAGTCAATGTGCAAAATAATCTTGTGCAGTGTGCAGTTCCATTAAAAACACTATAAGGGTATGGATATGAGTACACGTATCTATGCAAACATCAAAGAAAAAAATCTGGAAGGACAGTGTATACCCCTGAGAGCTGAAGTTAGAAATAAGAAAGGATTTTCACTTTTTACTTTATTCTCTTTCCCCAAAGCTAGAAGAGGTGGGATTGTGGGTAATTTTTATTTCCTTTTTTTTGGGGGGCCTATTCTGTATTTCCCCAAATCTCACATAAAGAACCTGTGTGATTTTAAGATCAGGTCTCATTTCTGCTTGGGAAGCTTCCCAGTGCGGCCAAGCACATGGGTTCTGGAGGAGCACCTGACTTCCCATCCCAGCTGCATGGCTGTGCAGCGAACGGTGACCCTGGGTATGTGACCCCACCTCTGTGTGCTGGTGGTTTCCTCGTTTGCAGCCTGGAGATAATAACAATGTGAAGCCTATGGGATTGCTGGAGGGATTGAGTGAGACCCTTCGTGTAAAGGATGTGATCAAGGTTTAGGAGCACTGGCCGTTGTTGTTAGATGGGAAGATGGAGCTCAGGGGCACCCGTAGACAGGTTGATATTGAGCAAAGGTCTCTGCTTTCCTGTCTTCCTCTGATATTGGAAGGAAAGGATGAAACTGGAAGCAGAAGGAAGCCGGTGTGAAGATGAGCAGCGGCAGAACCCACTCGGCGGATGCTTTCCTCTCAGTAGGATCAGGAGCGAGAGCCACAGAAGGTCCAGAATGACCATTTGTTCTGGTTCCTGCCCACTTCCTTGTGGCCCAGCAACCCTTCCCACCCTCCTGCAGGCCTTACTTTGGCCTGAGTTCCTGAGGATGGAAGCTGAATGTGGATCAGAGGGCCGGGCCTCAGGCCTCTCCACTGACAGGCGGAGACCAAGGCAGCCCAACCCCAAGGTCTGAAATTCCCTTAGCACATCTGGCCAGGCTGGACTCTTCCCTGAGTTTGTCATCAGCCTTTTCCATTCTGAGGCTTGGACAAATGATGACACTAGGAGCTGGATCTGCCCACAGTGGAAATTGGTTTCTCAAAATTTACCGTTTGTCTCTAAAGCCGTGGTCGCTGAAAATGACTCATGGCCCCGCTTGTGATTCCTGTTCAGATAAATCACAGGCCAGACAACCCAGCGTGTTTGAAAGTCACAGCGGCCAATTCAGAGCTCAGCGTGTTCAGGACCTTTGACTTGACTGTTTAATGCACCAGAAAGCGCCTCCAGTAACTAGAAACGGTCACCTGGTGGCCATATAAAGACAACCACACACTGACAAATAGCTGAGCATTGTGGAAGCTCATGTCTGAGAGCAGCCCTTCTCTCTAGGTTACACCGTGCTGTGCCCGTGACCTCTTGAGGTCATCCAGGGCTCTGAGACACGCACACACCACCGCCATTCAAGATGAGTCAGTCTGGCCTCAGTGGTTACAGCCAGCCTCACCTCCCACCAATCTCCCTCCCCCTCCCTTCTGTCCACTGCCCCTGTCCCCCAAGCAATCAGGGAAGACTTGCTTGGATCAGATACTAGTATCTGACAACCAGGATATGTGTGCCTCTCCAAGCCAGCAGTGCTTTGTGTTGTTTTTCTGACTTGCTAATTCCACAGCCTTCCTAATGATCCAGTTCCACTGTGACATGCTCTCTAATATCTTTCTAGAGACTTTTACACAGAATTGCTTTGTCTTCAACTGTCCAACATTTTGCTCATGTTTATCTCCCTTACTCTCTTTTTATGTTCTATTTTTTTTTTTAATTTGTGTATACTTAGTTCCCTCATTGTGCTTTGTTATATAATTAGTCAGTGGCCCTCAGACTTTAGTGGGGATAAGAATTTAAAAGCACACCTGTAATTCCAGCAACTCCAGAGGCTGAGATAGGAGGATCGTAAGTTTAAGGACAGCCTCAGCAACTTAAGGGGCCCCTAAATAACTTAGAAAGAGCCTGTCTCAAATTAAAAAACAAAAATGGCTTGAGATGTGGCACAATTAACCCCAGTGCCTCTTGTTTAAGTCTGCAGAACCCCGCCCCCCCCCCGCAAAAAAATCAACCAACCAACCAAACAAAATAATTTAAAAGCAGCAGTGACAACAATCTCTAGACACCTGAGATATGCAGGCCTAGGATTGGGAAAGTGCTGGACTGCCAAATAGACCCGGTCCTAAACTAGATGTTATTGTGTCCCCTCCCCAAAGTGAAATGTCTGATTTGGTAGCTCTACCATAGAGGCTGGGTATCTGCATGTTTTATTTCATTAAACCCTGAATGATACTATTCTGGTTGTCAGAAAAACATTCTTTGGGTAACAGTGCAGTAGACTTATAGATTGTCTGAATGCAGTAAACATTTATAATATCACTATTGCATAAATTCAAATACAAGTGCTTTGATCTGGGAGTGTAAGAACCAGTCAGTTAACCATCCAGAACCCTTAGCTGAATGACAGTGATGATTTTCTACCAGTCTTTGAATAAATGAAGTAGCAGCTCCTCAGTCAGCATACAGGAAAACTCAATTCTGCAGAATATTAATAAGTGAGCCACAAAAAAAGTTAAACAAAGATCAACCTGGATTGTGACTCTTTGTGAGGAGCTTATTTCCTGCTTCACAAAGTTGTTGTGCAAAACATAACAAGCTTTGAGCATAAAGGCCTGAACTTGAGTCTAGCTCTGTACTTGTTAGTTACCTACTGAAACTGAGATTTTTACCTTTCCAAAATTTGGGGTTTCTGTTCTGTCCAAATCACAGGACCATAGTGAGACTCAGAAGACCTAAATACTTTTACTTATAAACTATAAAGTTCTGTGCAAACAATAGTATTTTTGTACAGTGGAAAATGTGGTAGGTGATATAATTGCAGAATAAAGTACAATTGTGCAACAGAGGAGGGATAAATTAATTTTGACTGGGATAATTAATTTATAGCTAGCGATTGAATGAAATGCCAAAAGCAAACAAACACACACAGGTGTTCGGGATTGTTTTTCTGACACCATTTGCTATTCATTTATGTGTTGCTTGCTATGAGCAGGAACATGGGTGTAACTGGAGATCTGTGAATGCCAATCTTCAAGAGAAAGAGCTGCCAAGGACTTTGGTCAAAGATTTTATTTTGGATTTTAGAAATCTCACTATAATTATGCCTTAACAGGTAATACTGAGATATATTCAATTCTAAACCCAAGAAATCATCACTGGGGAAAGAGCTTTAGAAAGATTATGCAATAATTTCCCTTTATAGAATTTTGACATTACCCAGAGAAAACACAAGATCGTGCAATTTTTATGTGATTTATCAATTCCATAACAGTCTATCTGTCCAAGCAATAGATCTTTGGCAGTTCTTGCTCTCTCTGTTGCAGGTTGGCTAAAAATTTAGTCACAGGAACTATGGAAACACCTCATTTACACCATATATTTATGTCTACATTAACATTCTAGATCTATTGAACACTTACCATATGCCAAGCACTAGGAAGTCAATACTCCATAAAACAAGCCCTGACCTCATGTTAGACAGTCTAACAGGAGTTGCAGGAAGCAAACAGGTAGTGATAACACAATGTGACAAACTACATTGCCATGTGTACACAGTACTGTGTAGTATATGAGAGGGGCATTATTTACATTTGATGCGATTGGTAAAAGCAGCTTAAAACTTTGCTTCATGGCCCAAGAAGTAGGGCTAAGGAGGAGTTTCTTGAGATAACCATAAACTGACTCATGGGATCAATGAGAGAGAAAGTTCAAAGTCAGTAAATAGGGAAAGCAAAAAAGGCAATCAGAGTAGCAAAAGCAGGCCTGGCTTCTGGGTGAGATGACTCATTCTTCCTGGGAGTGGTCCATCAGTCTGGTGTTGCTAAAGGCTGTACATCAGTTTGCTGTGTGGCCTGGTGTCTTAAGGGAGCAAGCCCAGGGACTCATGCTCACAATTGAGAAATGGCCTGGGCCTGGAACAAGACCACCAGGAAGCTGAGCGAGGCTATGCCTTATGCCCCAGAGGCTTACCATTGAGTCATGGAGTTCGTATTGGTGGATTCATCTTCAAACAACAGAAACCACTCTAGCTAATATAAGCAGAACAGGATATACTGCCAGATAAGAAGTGACTATGAGGGGTTGAAAGGTCTGGCTTGAGGATGTGCTTCCAAGAATTCCCAGCTTCCAAAATCATGCAACCTCAGACAGACTCAGGAACATTGTACTTCTGCCACAGGTGATTGATGGAAGCTCCTGCTGCAGAAACTGGTGCTTCTGCCTCAGTCCATGCCAGCAAACCAATTCATGCTCTCTGCATCTCTCCTCTCTTGATTTAGTTCTGAGTTCTGAATTCAAATCTCTTTCCTGTGTATTGGGAGTCTTTCTGGAATCCAAGCTGCAAGGGAGTCTGGCAAATGGGCAAATTGGGCTTTCTGGTCTCTTCAGGATAGTAATACACACTAGGAGGAGGTCAGAATAAATTTGGAGGAAGCCAATAACAGTATTTGTCACCCATATCCCTTCTTGAGTTTAATGAGGTGCTACTGCTAGAGTTGAAATCCAAAGAACATAACTGACTCCCACTCTTTCATCTAACAGAATGAGGGGTCTGGGTGGAATATTGGATCCTACTGGTCCTTCAGGGTTGGGGGAACTTGGGCCCTTCTTCAAAGTTTGTGGGAGTTGGAGAAAGTTGGGAAAGTCATGGAGTTGATAATGATATAATGGGAAGAGCCAGGCAGCCAAGAGAGCTCAGCTCCCAAGAGTAGGAACACAGGAATGGCCATCTTGTTATTCCAATTAATTCTGGTAGAAGTCATGATGCTGGCCAATTGCTGAATTAAATTAGGAGGGCAAGTCTCACCAGATGCCAGCACTGATGATATGAGCTGGGTTCAAAAGAGCTGGCTGTAACATTTAGATAAGAAAATGGCAAAGAAATCACACAACACACAGACATGAGTTTCTCAGATCTAGGGTAGGACAGCTTTGTGACCTTAAGGGTCAGCTGGGAAACACAGCGTGCACCTGGAATCCCTTTATTTTTATAGAGGGAACCCCCAAAGGAAATTCCATGGAATGTTCTTCACCAAATAAGGCAGGGGATAAGATTTCAAAGGTGGAGTATTTCTTCATGATGTCTTATGGTCAGCAGAGTGATTGACATCTTGGCAAGTCACACCCATCTTAGGTGCTATGTGGGATCACAGGCAGAGCGAGAGGAAAGGTACACTTACATTGCACAGCCCAATCAGTGTGCAGTGCCAGACCTGTCCCCTCATATAGCTCCAATTCGCATAGCTCACACACACAACCCATGGATGGCTCATGACAGGCAAGAGCACACTATCTAGTGTCTTTTGGGTTTTATGTTGCTTTTAGCCTTGAGATTTCCTGAGACATGGATCACTCAACATAATCACTTTGGTGAGCAGTTTCCTTCTGAAGCAGGCCTCAATCCCTGCCCTAGTGGCATTGGGTCATGAGATGATCCACAGGCCCAGATCTGACCCAGATCCTGAGCCAATGTGGCAGAGGCAGAGGTGGAAGAATTCCAGCTGTATCATTCAGGAGCATAAGAATTATAACCAGACCTGGTGTGTGGACCACTATGGAATTATTCCTTTAATCACCCATTTAACCATGTCTACTGAGCCCGTCACATAGAAGGCACACAGGTGCTCTACACAGGTGAGGTAATGGCAAGCAGTCTGCAAGAGAGTAAGCCTCCCACAGGTGAAGACTGAAGGAAAAGCAGAGAGAACAGTATGGGCACAAGTCCCGTGGCTGAAGTAGAGGTTGCAAGAGGCAGCGTAGCTGGAGGGTGGGCAAGGGATGGACAGGAAGGGCCTTGATGGTTCCATTATAGACTTTAGCCTTTATCTTAAGTGTGAAAAGAAGCTTTAGAAAGGGGTTCGGGCAGGAGGATGGACATAATGAGATCAGTGCTTAAAAACTGCTCTGGCAATTTTTAGAGCAGCCCATACTTTATTTCCTTCTTGAGGGATTGAGAGGATGGGGTGGAGTGAGCAGGGATGGGCAGAAGTGGGTTCAGGGAGACCAGCCAGGCAGGCTTTGCAGTGGTGGTGGAGGTGAGACAGGGTAATAAACCAGAGGGGGCGGGGTGAAGAGGAGAAAGGACAGGACAGTGATAGTGGGAGGGGGATGAGGCAGTTTTGTTCATTCTCTCTACTCCAAATTCTATTTTCACTTTTAGACTGGATTTTCTTTTTTCATATTTATCTTTTCAACTTATATCCTAGTATAAGAAAATCAAAGCGAATAGATTTTTTAAAAAAGAAAATTTACATCACAATATGGATATGCTTACATATAACACATGCCAAAGACTTTGGAGTGGTTTAAAATCTGTACTTTCATAGTGCCATAGTCTTTTAAGAGCATAGATTTTGCAGAGTATTATCTGTGTTGACAAGGTATTTCACCTTTCCAAGCCACAGATTCACCTCTAGAATATGGAGATGATAATTGTACCCAACTTGATAGATTCCTCTGAGAATTAAATGAGATGATACATGTAAAATCATCAGTATTGAGCCTGATCTAATGAGAAGGTTCAGTGAGTGTCAACTAGTATTGTTGGTCATAACTCCTCACTGACCATCCTCTAGCCAGTTGCTTGGTGTCCTGAAGGGCTTCAGAACCACCATTGTGCTCTGTGCAAACAGTTATTGCATGACAGACTTGTGCACAGATTGCAAGGACACTGAAAAGATGGGTCTGCATATTGAATTTAATTTTGCCGGTTTCCTCCCAAAGCCAGGTTCTGTCTCGGGGACTGTACAGAACTTGTTGGAGATCGCATGGTGGAAATGATGGGGAGGAGGAGAGGGGGAGACCACTGAAGAGGGGAAGACTAAGAAATGAAATAGAGGTTTCTGTTCTTGCTGGGTAATTTAGTTGTAGTTTTATTTTGACTCAATTTGTTCTAGGGCTGTGACTTGTTTTCTTATTCCTCATTCATTTATTGAACATCTACAATGTGTTAAGCACTGTTATAGCTATTGGGTATAAAGCTGTGAGCAAAACTTCTGTGGAGTTTAAATTTTGGTTGGGTGATCTCTCTTGCCAGCAAATTTTATTCTCCTGAAATTCTTAGCTAGTCAAAACTTCTTCCTCCATGACAGGAATTAAAGGAACCAAATGAACGTGATTCTGGTTCTAGAGTAAGACAGAAGAGAAAGTCCTGTTGCATGGAGTTTGGAGCTTATTCCTTTTGGGAGTCTCTCCCACCCAGGGAGGGGAATAATAAAAAAGCTAATAATCCCAGTGAATGCTTCTCCTATTAGTTCTCAAAATATTCATATGAATTATGTATTGTTTTTACACATAAAGAAATGGAGGCTAAGAGTGATTTTCCCAAGTAGAGATGGGATTCAAGGCTTGGACTTCACATACCTTTCTTTCACAGATTAAAAGTTATTTTCTTAATTGTACACAAATTTAATGGCTTCATTCCAGTTCATGTTGGCTTGGCATTGGTGGTTGGAATCTTTGGTTAATAGATTTTACAGTGAAGTATGTTCTCAGACCAACTGCCTTTCATGGCATATGACATTGCTTTGTGGTTCCCGAATGCCAGTCCATGGGCCAATGATGAAATATGGCAAATTTGTCACCAGTCTCAGCAAAATGTAGAGTAAAGTAGATTTAAGTTAAAAACTACTTCTTTTATGTCTCCCCAACTTTCCATTATGCAATGATGCTGGTGACAGTGGGAGGTAGTTTTTGTTTTGCTTACTTCAGGGTAATTTTGTTATTTTTCAAACTAAAAAAAAAGTGGCCATGCTATGTCTGTCAATTCTTTTCTGTGAAAATTTAGTGTTTGGTTAATTCAAAAGGCTAGGGAAACTTGATATGCTAACTAAATGAAAAATAGAAGTTCTGTTTCTAGCAATATGAATATTAGATATTCAAAAAATCCTTCTGGTGCAAAGCACTTAAAAAGAAAGCAAGACTGAAAAAAAAAATGTAAGTTTTATTGGCAAGAAAGAAAAATTCTTAGAGGCCAAAAATGACAAGAAGGCACAAATTCAAAGAAAGCCATATTTGGCAGGAAGGAGATAAATCTCAGGTTTTGAACAAGGTGGGAAAGAGGATCAAGGAACCTCCCTTAAAGCTGGAGCTCCTAAAAGTTGACATCTGTGGTGAAAAAAGGAATTAGGAAAAAAAAAAAAAAGTGACTCTCAAAGAGAGCCCAGGGGATACAATTGTCTTACCTTTGGAATGCTGGGAAGGATAATTTTCTCCTGAGAAATTCGTAATAGTGAGTTGCTCTCATTGGATTTAAGGCTAGAGTTCCCATGACTAATAAGGGCTGAGAAATCCCAAGCTGAGAATTGAAAATATTCTGGGTTATGTAGTGCCTCCAGGTACCATATAGAAGCAAACACAAATCCTCCCTCAAGGTAGGACTCAAAGAATTTCTAGGATATAGAACTTAAAGAATTTCTAGGACTCAAAGAATTTCTAGGCTATAATTCAATTAACCTTAGCACAAAATGGAAAAAAAAATATATATGTATATCACCAAATAAATGAGGAAACAAGGGGTCATAGAAAGAAATAAAAAAAATAACAAGGAGCAGAACAGATCTGCAAAAACTTTAGCTATTAGGAAAGTTGAGTACAAGATATAAAATAAAAGAAGTCTAAGGAGTTAGATGGCAGATTTAGTAAAAAAACCAATTAAATCCTATACAAACGAAAAACATAATCACTGCCATTTTAAAGTCTCAGTTATATAGGTGAGGAAAGAGCTAATGAATTGGAAGATGGTTATGAAGGAATTACTCTGATATATGGAGGAACAAAGAGATTGAAAATATGAATGGTAAGTTGAGAGAAAGGAAGATCAAGTAAAGAGTTACAATATATATCTATAGGTGTATAGATGTTAACATTAAGTTATCCTCTAGCCAGTTACCTAATGCTCCTGAAAGCCTACAGAGCAACCACTCTGTATAAACAGAGTTAACAGGAGAGTTGTGTATCTAAAGTTATAATGGATGAAAAATTTCTGGAATGGAAGAAATAAAGGAGTCCTTCACATTCAGAAATCTTTATGAATACCAAGCAGGATAAATTACAAGCCCACACCTAGACCCAGCATATTAAAATTATAGAAAAATAAAAGATAAACAGGTCTTGAAAGAAGCTATAGAAAAAATAAAAATCACTTGTAAAGGAATGAGAATAAACTAATAGCTCTCTTCTCAATAGCATGAATGGAAATGAAAGGATAGACATATGTTCAAATACTTCATTGGAAAATATTTAACAAACCAAAGTAATATCTAAAGATTATGTCTCAAAAAAGGCTCATTTCTTTTTTTTCTTTTTCTTTTTTAGCTTTAAGGAAATATCTCTTCACCTGTAATTGGAATGAAATACCACACAAACTTGGAATTTAAACACAGACATTTCCCCCCTGCTTTTCAGTTAACCACAGGAACCCTCACATGTCCTTGGTGCCTCCTTATCATGAAGCTCAGCATCTTCTTCAGGCAGTTCCCATGCCCTGGATTGAATTATCCAAGAGCATTGGGCACTTACTCCAAAGTGGTTGGTCCCCTTCAAATGACAGATCCACAGGAAATAAAATTTAGTGAGTTACTTGTTCACTGCTATGTGTGTTGCAGCTGGATATTTTTTACTATGAGGGCACTCTGACGAATTCAGGTCATTGCATAATCACAGTGAGACACCACTTGGGGCCTCTTAAATTATAACTCTCTTGAGTGACAGCCGTAACCTCCTAGGAAGCAGTGGTTCACATCAACTAACGCATTACCCTCAAATGTAGAATTATTGCCCCTATTTATTAGGGTGACCACCTTCTTTCTAAGATTCACAGGAACCACCAAAGGTCTTGTATTCATCTTTCCCAGGGTAAATGAAACCTGCTGTTTACATTTACATAGCCAGGGAACACTACTCAATGACTCTTATAGGGAAGAGATCTTCTCAAGGAGTTATGTTCTCTTGAACCAATGAGGTCTTCTCACCACATTTCCCTTACAGGAACTGGCCCCAAATAGGCAGAATCCTTGCATTACAACATAACTGCCAACTTCTTTTGCTAAGGCAGAGACAAAAACTCACAAAATCTATTTCTTACAGGGCATCTGTTTTGATTAAACCATTGCTGGAGTAGTTTGGGTAAACTACTGCTTTATGCCCCAATACAGTGTTTTCTAGGGGCATTGGTAACCAGGGATTGAATGCAGGAGCACTTGACAATTGAACCATATCCCCAGCCCTATTTTGTATTTTATTCAGAGGCAGGGGCTCACTGAGTTGCTTAGTGCTTTGCTTTCACTATGGCTGGCTTTGAACTCGAGATCCACCTGCCTTAGCCTCCCAGGCTGCTGGGATTACAGGCGTGCCCATTCCCAAACATAGTTTTAACTGGATTATAGATTTGCTTGTGTGAAAATCCTACTCCTTGTTAATTTCTAAATAGGGGAAGTATTTCTGATGGCATATGATTTCCAATGAAATGATGTTAACAAATATATACATTGTTTGTGAGGAAGAACACGGGCAAATTATAAGATACAATCTGAAGGTGTCAAAGTTGTTTTCCTTACTGGAAAATAGGGCTGATGGCTTGGTGTGAATATGCTGGAAAAAAGCATCTATGCTTCTCTTCATTCAGAACCATAATATACATCATGAAGTCAGAAAGCAGATCTAGTATAACTAGACCACATTCATTCAGTAGCGAACATTTACAAATCAGCTGTAGCTAGCAATTCCGTGTGTGTGTGTGTGTGTGTGTGTGTGTGTGTGTGTGTGTGAACACAAAATTCATCAATGTTAACAAAGAGAAGTCAAGTACTTTCCTTGTGATTAACTCCAAGGAGATAGAGACCTGACACTTAAAACCTAACCACTTGCAAAAGGACATTTATAGGGCTAGGATTGTGGCTCAGTAGTAGAGTACTTGCCTAGCGTGTGTGAAGAACTGGGTTTGATTCTTAGCACCACATAAAAATAAATGAATAAAATAAAAGCATTATGTCCATTTATGTATATGTGACACTTACAAATTAGTAAGCTTTTAAAGGAAATGAAGATTCATTGAAGAGTAGCCTATGCTGAACTCTCACTTTTTACATGTATTATTCTACACATACATTGGCTTATCCTTTTTAAACTACCTTATCATTTATTAAATCTGACCAAGTAGCTTTGGATCCTTGATCTCAGTTATTTGTTTTAAATTTTTATTTGTTTTAATTAGTTATACATGACAGTAGAATGCATTTATGCACTGTGATATATCATACATAGATGGGGTATAATTTCTCATTTTTCTATGTGTACATGTTGCAGAATCATATTGGTCATGTAGTCACATATATACATACAGTAATAATGTCTGTTTCATTCCACTATCTTTCCCATCCCCACCTGTAAGAGCCTTTGATGAGGAGGTGGCTCTAAGATGGCAGCTGGCTGAGAGCCAAGAGGTGGCGCTTACTTGTTTGTCAGAAGCAAGGCTTTGTTTACTACAACTTACACCTGACCTTTATAGTAATTGACTAAGAATTTTTTCTGTGCTCGTGGGCACTGCGTGCTGCACCTGTAAGTCGAGCTTGTGAGACACGTGTATGCTTATTAAGAGAACTAATGCATCTGTGATGGGTAGAGAGGAACGGGGGCGGAATCGGAGAGAAGGAAGAGAGAAGAAGAAGGAACAATAAAGGAACCACTCATTCCCAGTCTGCCTCCAATTTCTTTCCCGCGGTATTGTTGCGGCAGGCGGCAACACCCACCTCCCCTCACTCCCCTCCCTTCACTTCCCTCTACCTAATCTAAGGTAATGCTATTTTTCCCTAGTGTCCTCTGCCTTATTGTGAATTAGCATCCACATATTAGAGAAAACATTTGGCCTTTGGTTTTGTGGGATTGACTTATTTCGCTTAGCATGTTATTTTCCAACTCCAACCATTTCCTGGCAAAAACCATAATTTCACCCTTCTTTAAAGCTAAGTAGTATTCCATTGAGTATATATACCACATTTTCTTTATCCATTCATCTATTGAGGGACACTTAGGTTGGTTCCATAGTCTAGCTATTGTGAATTGAGCTGCTATAAACATTGATGTTGCCGTGTCACTATGGGATGCTGATTTTAAGTCCTTTGGGTATAAACCAAGGAGTGGGATAGCTGGGTCAAATGGTGGTTCCATTCCCAGTTTTCCAAGGAATCTCCATACTACTTTCCATAGTGGTTGCACCAATTTGCAGTGCCACCAGCAATGTATGAGTGTACCTTTTCCCCCACATCCTTGCCAACATTTATTGTTGCCTTTATTCTTGATGATTGCCATTCTGACAGGAGTGAGATGAAATCTTAGTTTTGGTTTCTATTTCTCTAATTCCTAGAGATGTTGAGTACTTTTTCATGTATTTGTTGATCAATTGTATTTCTTCTTCTGTGAATTGTCAGTTCTTTAGCCTATTTATTAATTGGGTTATTTGTATTTTTGGTGTTAAGTTTTTTGAGTTCTTTATATATCCTAGAGATTAAAGCTTTATCAGAGGTGCATGTAGTAAAGATTTTCTCCCAATCTGTAGGCTCACGTTATTAATTGTTTCCTTTGCTGAAAAGAAGCTTTTTAATTTGAATCCATCCCATTTATTGATTCTTGATTTTACTTCTTGTGCTTTAGGAGTCTTGTTAAGGAAGTCAGATCCTAGGCCAATGTGGTGCAGATTTGGGCCTACTTTGTCTTCAATTAGGTTCAGGGTCTGTGTTCTAGTGCCCAAGTTTTGATCCACTTTGAGTTGATTTTTGTGCAGGGTGAGAGATAGAGGTTTAATTTCATTTTGCTACACATGGATTTCCAGTTTTGCCAACACCATTTGTTGAATAGGCTATCTTTTCTCCAGTGAATGTTTTTGGCACCCTGTCTAGTATGAGGTATGTGGGTTTGTCTCTGTGTCCTCTATTCTGTACCATTGGTCTACAAGTCTATTGTGGTGCCAATACCATGCTGTTTTTTGTTACTATAGCTTGTAGTATAGTTTAAGGTCAGGTATCGTGATGCCTCTCCTGCTTCACTTTTCTTGCTAAGGATTGCTTTGCTATTCTGGGTCTCTTATTTTTCCAAATAAATTTCATGATTGCTTTTTCTATTTCTATGAAGAATGTCTTTGGGGTTTTAATAGGAATTGCATTAAATCTGTATAGCACTTTTGGTAGTATGGCCATTTTGACAATATTAATTCTGCCTATCCAGGAGCATGGGAGATCTTTCCATCTTCTGAGGTTTTCTTCAATTTATTTCTTTAGTGTTCTGTAGTTTTCATTGTAGAGGTCTTTCACCTCTTTTGTTAGATTGATTCCCAGGTTTTTTTTTTTTTTTTTTTTTTTGAGGCTATTGTAAATGGAGTAGTTTTCCTAATTTCTCTTTCAGTGGATTTATCGCTGATGTATAGGAATGCGTTTGATTCATGGGTGTTGATTTTATATCCTGCTACTTAGCTGAATTCATTTATTAGTTCTAGAAGTTTTCTGGTGGAATTTTTTGGATCTTCTAGATATAAAATCATGTCACCAGCAAGTAGTAATAGTTTGAGTTCTTCTTTACCTATTTGTATCCCTTTGATTTCTTTCTTTTGTCTAATTGCTCTGGCTAGAGTTTCAAGGATGGTGTTGAATAGAAGTGGTGAAAGAGGACATCCTTGTCTTATTACAGTTTTTAGAGGGAATGCTTTTAATTTTTAGAATAATGTTGGCCTTGAGATTAGCATATATAGCTTTTACAGTGTTAAGGTATGTTCCTACTATCCCTAGTTTTTCTAGTGTTTTGAACATGAAGGTGTGCAGTATTTTGTCAAATGCTTTTTCTGCATCTATTGAGATGATCATATGATTCTTGTTTTTAAGTCTATTAATAATGAATTATGTTTATTGATTTCTGTATGTTGAACCAACCCTGTATCCCTGGGATGAATCCCACTTGATCATGGTGCACTATGTTTTTAATATGTTTTTTAAATTCTAATTTGTTATACATGCTTGCAGAGTGCCATTCATTTCATAATATATATAAAGAGCACAATTTTTCAACTCACTGGTTTTACATAAAGTATTTTTACAACAATTTTGCCTTCATATGTATACTTAGGGTAATGATGTCTAACTCATACTGCCATTATTCCTATCCCCTTGCCCTCTCCCCTCCCCTCCTCCTCCCTTTGTTCTATTTAAAGTTGATCAATTGTATTTCTTCATCTGTGAAGTGTCTGTTCAGTTCCTTAGCCCATTTATTGATTGGGCTATTTGTTTTTCTGGTCTTTAGTTTTTTGAGTGCTTTATATATCCTAGAGATTTGTGCTCTATCTGATGTGTATTGGGTAAAGATTTTCTCCTGTTCTGTAGGCTCTCTCTTTACATTATTGATTGTTTATTTTGCTGAAAAGAAGCTTTTTAGTTTGAATCTATTCCATTTATTGATTCTTGATTTTACTTCTTGTGCTTTAGGGGTTCTGTTATAAAGTCAGATCCTAGGCCAACATGGTGAAGATTTGGGCCTACTTTTTTTTCTAGTTGGCACAGGATCTCTGTTCTAGTACCTAAGTCTTAAAACTCAGAATGGAAGCACCATTTGACCCAGCTATCCCACTCCTTGGTTTATACCCAAAGGACTTAAAATCAGCACACTACAGTAATGTGGCTACATCAATGTTTATAGCAGCTCAATTTACAATAGCTAAACTATGGAACCAAACTAGGTGCCCTTCAATAGATGAATGGATAAAGAAAATATGGTATATATATATTCAACGGAATATTACTCAGCTTTAAAGAAGAATGAAATTATGGTATTTGCCAGTAAATTGATGGAGTTGGAGAATATTGTGCTAAGAAAAATAAGCCAATCCTAAAACCCAAAGGCAGAATGTTTTCTCTGACATGCAGATGCTAATTCACAATAAGGGAGTGAGGTGTTGGGAAGAACAGAGTTACTTTAGGTAGAGGGGAGTGAAAGGAGGGGAGGGGTTATGGGGTTTGGAAGGATAGGAGAACGAAACAGACATTATTATCTTATGTACATATATAACTGCATGATGGATGTGATTCTACAACATGTACAACCAGAAAAATGAGAAATTATAGCCCATTTATGTATGATATATCAAAGTGCATAAATGCATGCTACTGTCATGTATAACTAATTTAAACAAATTAAAAATTTAAAAACTTTTAAAAATGGTGAAAGAGGGCACCATCGTCTTGTTCCAGTTCTTAGAGGGAATACTTTCAATTTCTCTCCATTTAGAATGATGTTGGCCTTGGGTTTGGCACATACAGCTTTTACAATGTTGAGTTATGTTCCTATTATTCCTAGTTTTTCTAGGGTTTTGAACATAAGGCGTGCTGTATTTTGTCAAATGCTTTTTCTGCATCTATTGAAATTATCTTTAAGTCTATTGATATGATGAATTACATTTATTGATTTCTGTATGTTGAACCAAACTTGCATCCCTGGGATGAACCCCACTTGATCATGGTGCACTATATTTTTATTATGTTTTTATATGCAATTAGCCAGAATTTTTGTATGTATATTCACTAGGGATATTGGTTTGAAGTTTTCTTTCCTTGCTACAACATTCTATCTTGAAGATGTTTTCATATTAGTATGCACAGCACTTTCTTATTGTTTCACTGTACTTCATAGAACAGATGTACCATAATTTATTTCTTACCAATGGGCATTCAAATTTTTTTCAATGTTTCACATATAAACACCAACTTATGGTGATTATTCTTTGTACACACATCTCTGCACATTTTTGAGAATATTTCTCTAGGATAACATCTAGAAATTGAATTACCTTGTGAAAGGTTCTAAACGTTTTACATTTGAATATATAATTCATTAAAAATTAAAAATTTTTTTTTTGAGATTTTTAATGAAGTATATCTGTGTTTTGCTAGTTTTTGTCCTAATTAACTTCTAGAATGCTGGTGATGTGATCTTGGAGAAGCAATTCTACAGAGGGCCAAAGAAGCTGAGAAGCCAAGGAAAGAATGGAAAGTCACCTGGGGAAGTCACGCTTCTGCACCAGCATCCTTACGTCTTCAAGAAAAGGAATCAAAACCAACAAAAATATCAAGGTCAAGAAAAAATGAGAATGTTGGGTGTTCAAAACCATGTGAAAAGATTTTTTAAGAATTAAAACCTTGTAGAGTCTTAAATGATGCAGCAGAATGTGATCATTTGTATGTGAAATACAATAATAATTTTATTTGAAAATATTTTTATAATCTAATTTCAGAGGAGTTTCAAATATTTCATGATTTAAGCTTTCATCTTTCTCATAAAGACTTATATTCTTCAAGAGCAGAGACTAGGTTTAGGACAAACACTTTCAATAAACCTTTACAGAACTGCCCTCAACTGTCCAATTCTGTCTCCAGGCAGAAGGGAATACATAAAGGACAAATAAATGGGTAAATCCCTTTACCTTTCAAACATCCCCCAAATAAAGAACCAGATTTACATTTTTGGAGGTTTATCTTTCAGACAAGTTCAACAGAGCTGTGTATGCATTTCTTTTTCTTCTTCTCCCACCCCCTACCTCTCTTCTTCTACTTCTTTGCTGCTCTTTAAAAAGAAAATATTCCTGAGGTGGCTTGGTGATAAAACCTATAGAGGCAGCTGTGGCCAAAGATTCTTTTAAGTGTACAATAACAAATAGGTCTCTTTTCTGGATGAATTCTGAGCTGCTGAGTATGCTATTTCCTGTGGCCAAAAGATTTTCCTCATTTGTTTTGGTCAAAATTTCTTTCCCTAGTATAAGTTATTTGAGGCTAACTTTGAGGCCCACTTGCCAAGGACCTTCCCACTTGGCTTACCCTCATGGAGTTTCTCTCCAGTATGAATTCCTCCATGCTGAGCGAGTGATGAGCTGTAGGTCAAGACTTTTCTACAACTCCTGTATTACAGTGCTTCTCCCCAGCATGCCTCCTTATGTGTCAAAGGAAAGAGAAGATGTCATAAAAGGCTTTCCCACATCATTTGCACCCAAAGTTATTTTCTCCAGGGTGGATTTTGTTATGCAGAACAAAAATGGAACCATGGGCAAAAACCTTTCTGCATTCCCTGCATTCACAGGGCTTGTCTCTTGTGTAATTCCTTATGTGTCGAGTGAGGGAACAGCTGTAGTATAAACTTTTCCCACGTTCTTTATACTAAAGACTTTCCTGCTGTATAGTTTACACTATGTTGGAACAAAAGAGAGTAGTAGGTGAAGGTCTTTCCACATTCACTTTGTTTATGGGCTTCTCTCCAGTGTGCATGCTGTGTGCTGGGTTGATGAACAGTTGTAGTGAAGAGGCTTTACCCCATGCTCTACCCTCAAAGGGTCATAGGATGCTGGACAGAAACAGAATGACAGCTGGTCTTTCCACATTCATTGTGCTCAAAAGCTTTTCTCCAGCGTGAACCTGGTGGTGCCATGTGAGGTGTGAGCTACATTTGAAGACCTTCTCCCACTCGATGAGTATATAGGGCTTCTTCCCCTTGTGAATCCTCATGTGCAAAACAAAATTTACCTTTTCATGAAAGGCTTTCTCACTTTTCTGGCACTCATTCATAAAGCTGCATTCCAGTGTGAATCCACTGATATCAAACAAAAAGGTAGATCTTGTTAAATTCTTTCACACATTCCCTGCATAGAGCATCTTCCCTGTATAAACTAAGGTGTCTTTACTTGATATCTGTGAGTCATATTCATGGAGGGTAACTCCATGTAGATTGGCTCCTATAAAACCCATAAACACAGACTATCATCTATCTCCAGCTCTCTGTATTTAGTGGCTCATCTTCCTAAGAGGGGTCTTCTTGTGGGAGATGGGAACTGACTTCAAATGCCCTTCTTACATTTCCAATGATCCTTTCTGAACCTTGTTCATGCCCACCTGGAGGACCTTTTTGGTTCCTTGACTCAGTCTTCCTTGGAACAAGACTCTCTAGGACAAAGTTGGCTGGTCTTGGGTTTTACTTTGTTTCTTAGACAGACGCTTTGGTAAAGGCCTCTCTTCCCTGTCTTTTACAGTGTGCTTCAGCTGGTAGATCAACTTTGGTTTTCATGGCCCAGAGAGGAGTCTATGGACCTCCAGTATCACATCCAAGTACTGGTCTTCTGAGTCTGGTCTAGATGCACCTAGTATTTTCTGGTGAGGTCACAGAAACCTGAACTGCTGCCTCCAATGCAGCTGCAGTAGAGCAAGAGAAAAGGTCCACACAGCACACCAGCATGCACATCCACTTGTGCAGAGAATGCCTCAGAGTATAGATACCAGAGAGCACTGCACATTGCTGAGCCTGAGGACCTAAAAGTCCCAGAGACCTCAGTTCCATTTGGTCCATTTCTGGGAATTTAACCTTCTATTACAGTGGAAGGAAGTTCACGCCATTTGTGTCAGGAAGAAACTTCAACCTTGCATTTGAACATGCACGTAGAAAGTGCATAAAATGAATTTAGTCATGTGTGATGTGGGGACAGAGAGTTCTACTAATGGCTTTGTTTTATTGACTGACCCCACAATAAACTATAAATAACTATAAAACCCATAATAAGCCAGGGGCTGGGTATTAAAGTTGGTCTAGTCAAAATGCTGTGTGGAGAAGACATGGAAATTCAGGATCCTTTTTACATTGCTGATGGTTTTATAATTAGTAAAACCACTTTGAATAAGTTTGTCCCCATCTCCTAAAGGTCTTCTGAGAGCAAAGTTTCCCATGTGTACCAGGAAATATGAACATAGAAAACTTAAACAGACCAATAACTAGCAATTAAAAAGAAACAGTAATAATTTAAAAGAAAATCTTCCAAAAGAAAAGTCCAGGACCAGATGGAGTTTCAGCTGAAATCTACCTTTAAAGGAGAACTAATGCCAATGCTCTCATATTATTCCATGATATAGAAAGGGATGGAACACTCTCAAATTCATTCTTTGGAGCCAATATCACTCTGATATGAAACCTGGTAAGGATACATCAAGGAAAGAAAAATACATATCAATATCCTTAATAAACTTAGATGCAAAAATCTTTAACAAAATATTGGAAAATCATATTCAACAACTCATTAAGAAGATTGTACATCATTATCAAGTTAGTTTTATCTAAGGGTTGCAAGGGTGGTTTAACATATGCAAATCAATAATATCAGTAATTCACCACATAAATAGAATTAAGGACAAAAATCACATATCCTCTCAATATATGCAGAGAGAGTCTTTGACAATATTCAGCACCCATTCAGGATAAAAAAAAAAAAAAACACTGAAGAAACTAGGGATAGAAGGAACTTACCTCAATATTATAAAGGCTATGTACAACAAACCCAAAGCCAATATCATAGTGATTGGGGAAAAACTAACATTATTTCCCTTAAAAGCCAGAACAAGACATGGATGTCCACTCTCGCCACTCCTATTCAATATAAAACTAGAATTTCTACCCAGAGAAATTAGGCAAGGGAAAGAAATAAAAGGGACAAAAAATAGAAAGAAGTCAAATTATCAATGTTTTCCCTATACTTGGGCAATCCAAAGAGTTCCACCAGAAGGCTGCTAGAGTTAATAAACAAATTCAACAAAATAGAAGTTTACAAAATCAATATGCAAAAATCAATAGCTTTACTACATGACAACAATGAATCTGCTGAGAAAGAAATTGGGAAAACAATTACATTCAGAATAGCTTAAACAAACAAAAACAAACAACTACAATAACCCCTCCAAACCAAAAAAAAAAAATAACACTAGGAATAAATATAACCAAGGAGGTTAGAACACTGAAGAAAGTAATTGAAGGAGACAAAAGAGAGAAAGACCTCCCACGTTTGGGGATAGGCAGAATTAATACATCTGATAAAGGATTAATATCTAGAATTTATAGAGAAGTCCTAAAATTCAACAACAACAACAATGACAAAAAATCTGATTCAAAAATGGGCAAAGATCTTGAATAAACATTTTTTTCCAAAACAATATATAAATGGCCAATAAGCCCATGAAAAAAATCCTGTCAAAATCATTAAGGAAATCAAATTAAAACTATGAAGAGATGCCATAAAGATGGCTACTTAAAAAGCAAACAAACAAACAAACAAACAAAAAAACCCAAAAAACTATATAAAACAATTGTTGGTGAGGATAATTGTTGGTAAAGAAATTGGAACCCATGAGCACTGTTGGTTAGAATGAAAAATGGTGCAGTCACTGTGGAAAACAGATCCATAAATTTTATTTCTGAGTAGGTTATGGCCTGAAGAATTAATATTGTTAAAATGGCCATATTACCAAAAGAAATATACGGACTCCGTGCAATCCCTATCAAAATACCAATGACATTCTTAACAGAACTAGAAAAAAACAGACCTACAATTCATTTGGAAGAATAAAACGCCCAGAAGAGTCAAAGAATTCTAAGTCAAAAAAGCAATACTAGAGGCAACACAACTGATTTCAAACTATACAGAGCCATAGTAAAAGAACTGCATGGTATTGGCATAAAAATAGATACAGGGACCAATGGTACAGGATAGAAGACACAGAGACAAGTCCACACAGATACACTGTTTTTGTTGCAAAAAACATACATTGGGGAAAAGTCAGCCTTTTAAATAAATGGTGCTGGGAAAAATGGCAATAATATATAGAAGAATGAGACTAGATCCTTATCTTTCAACCTGCAGAAAAGTCAAATCAAAATGAATGAAAGACCTAGGAATTAGACCAGAAGCCATGTAAATCCTAGAAGAAAATGTACGGTCAACATTCCAACATATAGGTACAGGTAACAACTTTCTCAGTAGGGCTGAGAAACCTCAGGAAATAATACCAAGAATCAATAAAGAGATGATATTAAATTAATAAGCTTCTGTGCATCAAAGGAAATAACTAAGAATGTGAAAAGTAAATCTACAGAATGGGAGAAAAAATCTTTCCTAGCTTACTCTTTTGACAGAGGATTAATATACAGAATACATAAAGAATGCAAAAACTTAACACCAAAATCATAGAACCCAATTAAAAAATGGGCAAATGAACTAAACAGATATTTTTCAAAAGACAAAATATAAATGACCAAAATATATATGAAAAAATGTTCAACATCTTTAATAATTAGGGAAATGCATATCAAAACTACACTGAGATTTCATCTCACTCCAGTTAGAGGCAGACTTCAAGTAAACAATAGTAATGAATGCTGAAAAGAATGTGGATAGAAAGGAACACTTTGAATCAGCATGGAAATCACTATGGAGGCTCCCCAAAAGACTAGGAATGACATTGCCATATGACCCATCTATACCACTCTTCGTATTTATCTTAAAGAATTAAAGTCATTATACTATAGTGATATATGCATACTCATGTTTATATGCACAATTTACAATAGCAAAACTATGGAACCAACTTAGATGTCTGTCAATGAATGCATGGATAAAGAAAATGTGGATATATATATATATATATACATATATATATGTATATATATATATATATATAAAGAAAATGTGGTGTTATATATGTGATTTTTATATATATATAAAATATATATAAATGTGGTTTTATATATATATATAACAATTTTACATATATATGTAAAATTTGAGATTAGCTCATGCATAGCTGCCTAAATCAATGCCAGCACAGAAGATAGCAAAATAAAACATTTGTGTGTGTGTGTGTGTATATTTCTTACATATACATATATATACACACTAGAAGAAAATGTATGGTCAACATACACACACACACACACACACACACACACACACACACTGGATTTTTATTTAGCCATTGCAAAAAATGAAATTATGTCATTTTCTGGAAAATGGATGAAACTTGAAAACATTATATTGAGAGAAATAAGTCAAACTCAGAAAGTCAAGGATTATATGTTTTCTTTCATATGTGGAAGCTAGAGGGGGAAAAGGAATAAAAGTGTGTATAAAGTGAAAACTGACAGGAGATTAGTAGAGTAGGAGAAAGTGAAAAGGGGGAAACAGGAGGGAAGGGAAAGGGAAAATTCTGGGGAATAATATTGATCAAATTATATTGTTATATCATGTGCATCTTTGAATATGCAAAATAAATTTCATCATTATGTACAATTATAATGCACCAATAAAAATACAGGAAAATGTGAAGATGGCTTCTCTGCAGAAAGCAACATTTTCTGTACCCTGGAGTGCTCTAGTCCTCTGCTGTTCCAGTGGAATCAGGAAATCATCACAACTTACGTTGCAGAATCCTCAAAAATTGAGAGCCCAGTAGTGCCGAGACCTCTTAACTGGTGAGGAGTGTCAGCCATCACTTGGGGATGATGAGAGGAAGGAATCTTCAAATTGACAGGCCATTTTGAAGGTTCTGGTGAATACTGGAAAAAAGAACATTGATAATTACTAACAAATGGTGTGCTGAAATCTCTATTGCTCTTTACTCTCCTTTGCAGCTGTTTGAAATATTCTTCTCTGAGAATAAACCAGCTGAAGAGGAGAGACCTGAAGTTACTGGCACTGCAGTCCCAGCGAGATAGCCTGGCAGGTTAATTTTGGGTGAACACTTAAACTTTGTTTTATTTTTCTGTCTTCTGTGCTGGCATTGATTTAGGCAGCTATGCATGAGCTAATCTCAATAGCCTGGCATAGGTGCCCCGCTGATCTTAGGATGCTTCACATTGAATGGCAAAGATTTCTTCATCAGTGGCTTTCAGACTGTGGTCCTTGATCTCAATTGTATTCATTTTGAAGATAATATGTGCAATTACAAAAGGAGTTAGGTTTGCTTTCTTGAAATATCTATTTTCTTTAATGAATTAGTCAGATTCTTCACAATGTTTAAATGATAGATAGTAGTTTATAAAATGATAGTCTCAGTCATTTGAACTGCTAGCAGTAATGCTTGAAAGTAGCTTGACTATCTTAGCAGGAATTGGTACAAATTGGGTCATAACAACAGCTCTACCAGGAATCTACAATCTTGGAGTTCTCAGGGGGCTTCTCATGAGGGTTTCTGTGTCAGCTAGGCTATTGCAGGTGACTTAGCATTGTGGCTGTAAACTGTCACCTTCAATTTTTGGTCTCTGGACACACCCATGGGCAGAGTGACCACTTCTCTTCTGCTCCCTTTTAGCCCTATAGTTTGAACAGAGACTATTCTCTCATGTTAGACCAGCTGTGAGTTTAACAAGACATTGCAGTTGCACAAAGCTGGAGATGACAGAAGGGTTTCCACACAGAGAGTAAATTGCAACTGGCTACTAGATATGGCTACTTTTAGAGCCCTTCATTCTCAATCCATTCTCCTGGACTTATAGCATTGCCCTCTGTTTAGAGCTCATTATTCCCCCTTAAGGAAGATGCCAGGTTTACTCTGCTACCCAGAAGCACCTCCCACATGTGTCTAGGCTCAAGGCAGGGCTCAGTCTGTCTGTCTATCTATCTATCTATCTATCTATCTATCTATCTATGGTTATGGGTTGATTTTGTGCCCCTCCCCCCAAATGTGTTGAAGTCCTAAACCCTAGTACATGAGAATATAATCTTATTTGGAGATAGGGTCTTTGCAGATGATCAAATTAAGATGAGGTTGTTAGGATATGCTCTAATCCAATATCAATGTATCCTTATAAAAATGTTTCAGAAAAAAAGAAAGCTACTTTCCTTGAAAAGAACCATATGATGAGTATTTTAGTCAGATTCTTCATTGTTGTGACTGAAAGATCTGACCAGAACAATTGTAAAGGATAAAATGTTTATGTGGGGGCTCACAGTTTCAGAGGTCTCAGTTTGTGGACAGCAGGCTCCATTCCTTGGGGCTCAAATGAGGCTGAATATCATGGTGGAAGAATGTGGTGGAGGGAAGTGGCTCACGTAATGATCAGAAAGCAGAGAGAGAGAGAGAGAGAGAGAGAGAGAGAGAGAGAGAGAGAGTCCATTGGCCAGATACAAAATATGTACCTGAAGACATGGCCCAGGGACCCACCTCCTCCAGTCACACCCTACCCACCTTCAGTTATCACTCAGTTAATCCTATCAGGGATTAATTCACTGATTTGGTTAAGGATCTCATAACCAAATCATTTCACCTCTAAGTCTTTTTACATTGTCTCACTCATGAGCTTTTGTGGAACACTTAATATCTAAACCATAATGGTGAGGAAACAATAGTGTTTTCAACATATGGGGCTGAGACAACTGGATTTTCTCTCAAAAGAAAGAACTTGAGTCCTTAGTTCATAATATACAAAAATTAACTCAAAACAGATCATAGATCCAAATGTAAGAGTTAAAAGTATAAAACTCTTATAAGAAAACATAGGTGTTAATTTCTGTGATCTTGGCTTAGGTAATAGTTTCTTAGATATGACACCAAAAGCATAAGTAATAAAAGAAAAATAGATGCCCTGGGCTTCACCAAAATTAAAAACTTGTGCTTCAAAGGATAACATTGAGAAAAAACCCCAAAGAGAAAATATTTGCAAATTATACACTTGGTAAGAAATTTATATCTAGAATACATGAATAACTCTTACAACTCAATAATCAAAAGACAAAACGCCCAATTAAATATGGGCAAAAGATTAGAATAGACATTTTCTCCAAAAAGTATATACAAATGGCCAATGAGCTCAACTCGTTTGCCACTAGTAAAGTGTTAATCAAAACTACAATGAGGTTCCACTTCACATCTGCTAGGATGATGAAACTGAAAAAGTAACAAGTATTGGCAAGGATGTGGAGAAACTGTAAACCTGGTACATTGCTAGTGAGAAAGTAAAGTGAAGCAGCCACTTTGGAAAACAGCCTGGCAGTTCTCAAAAATTTAAACATGGAGTTACCATAGGGCCCAGCAGTTTTACTCTCAGATAGACGTACAAGAAAAATGAAAGCATATGTCTATGCAAAAACCTGTATGTGAGTGTTCATAGCACATGATTCATAATAGGAAAAATGAAAAACAACCTAAATGTTGTGATACATAGATAAGTAAATATGGTTTGTGATGTAAATGGATTACTACTCATCCACAAGGAACTAAGCACTAATGCTACAACATGGATAAAGTTTGAGAACATTATCCTGTGGGAAAGGAGTCAGTCACAAAAGAACACATATTGCATCATTCCATGTATATGAATTGTCCAGAATTGGTAATTCCATAGAGATAGAAAATAGGACTAGAAGTGAAAGAAAGGAATGAGGATTGACTGCTAATGGTTATGGAGTTTCTTTTTGAGTGAAGACAATGTTCTACAATTGGGTTGTGGAGATGGTTGGACAACTCTGTGTATATATTAAAAAGCATTGAATTGTATACTTTAAATCGGTAAATTTTATGTATGTGAATAATATCTCAGTAAAGCTTTTTTTCCTGTTATTTTGAGAACAATAGTCAAATGTTCAAAAGAAAATGTTCATTTCAGGCATGTACACAATAATGTAATGACCACTAATATATTTCCATGAGCTTAATAAATAAAATCCTTCAGATGTAATGAAAGCTTCTTGACTCAATCTCATGCCACTTCTGGAAGAAACTAGACTGTTCATCCTTAGAGGGGAACTTGCTATTTATCATTTCCTGAACATTTTTTTTCTTTTGCCACATCTGTATCTATATGTGTACATTTAGAAAACATACATTTGCTTGCAACATGTATATTGATCTTCATCTATTACTCTGAAATCTTCCAGTCTAGGTTGTTCTGTTTTAAATAACACTTGTCCTTCACAAGTGTTATTTAAAATACAGTGTAATCCAGGCTGCATTTCCACAAGCCCTGTGGAGATCTTCCAGAATATCCCAAGGAAGCTGCAGATCACTCTGCTTGCAACTCTCTGAAGAGTCTAAATTCATTCTTACAAAAGAGACATTTCTCTGGAAGGGTCTTAAGAAAAAAGGTATCACCTCCTGTGCTATGCAGATCAAGTACCACAGGATCACACAGGAAATTTATGCTTTAGAATAACAGTTGTCTCTCACCTCTACTTCTTTGTGGTCCTCACTCTTTTAAGAGGCATTTCTACATGGTAACTTTCCACCTGTTCTTTAAAAGTATGTGTTTTCAATAACCTAAAAAACTGGGAGTTGGGAGGGGGCAAGGGGATAGGAATAATAGCAGACTGAATTATCCATGATTACCCTAAATACACGTATGAAGACACAATTGTTGTAAAAATACTTTATATAAAACCAGCAACTTGAGAAATGGTGCTATTTATACGTAATATGAAATGAAATGTACTCTGCAAACACATACAACAAATTAGAATAAAAAAAAGTAAAAAAAAAACCCAACAACAACAACAAAATACCCTGGGAGTTAAACTAACAAAGAGGTAAAACAAAGCTCTACAATGAAAATTATAAAACAATGAAGAAATTGAAGATATCCTTAGAAGATGGGAAGACATCCCATGTTCTTGTATAGGCAAAATCAATATAGTCCAAATGGACATATACCAAAAGCACTCTACAGATTCAATGCAATTCTCATCAAAACACCAATTACATTCTTTACCAAATTAGAAAAAAACAATTCTTAAATTCATTTGGAAGAATAAGAGTCCTAGAATAGGGCTGGGGATATAGCTCAGTTGGTAGAGTGCTTGCCTCACATGCACAAGGGCCTGGGTTCAATCCCCAGCACCACACATACACACACACACACACAAACACACACACACACACACACACACAAAGTACTAGAATAGCCAAAGCAATATTAAGCAAGAAAAGCAAAATAGGAGACATCAAAATACGTATTCTGAAATTATACTACAGAGCTGTAGTAACAAAAACAGCATGGTACTGACATCAAAATAGACATGAAGATCAATGGAACAAGATAGAAGACACAGAGACAAATTAACATGCCTATAGTCATCTGATATTTGACAAAGGTGCCAAAAATTTATCTTGGAGAAAATACAGCCTTTTAAACAAATAATGTTGGAAAACCGAATAGTTACATGTAGAAAAATGAAATTAGACCTCTATCTCTCACCCTGCACAAAACTCAAATTGAAATGGATTAAAACCTTAGAAATTAGACCAGAAATGTTATAACTGCTAGAAGAAAACAGAGTCAAACCTTCATCATGTAGGTGCTGGCATTAATTTCCTTAACAAGACCCACAAAGCACAAGAAATAAAACCAAGAATCAATAAGTGGGATGCCATCAGACTAAAAAGCTTCTTCAGAGCAAAGGAACTGGTTAAGAGTGTAAAGAGAGAACCTACAGAATGGGAGTAAAACTGGGTCAGCTACTTCTCTGACAGGGGGTAAATATCCAGAATCTACAACAAAACTAAAAAAAAAAAAATAATAATAATAGCAGCTTCCCCCGCCCCCAAATAACCCAATCACTAAATGGACAAAAGAATGAAACAGCAACTTCTCAAAAGAAGAAATAGAAGTGGCCAACAAATACATAAAAATAAATATTCAACATCTCTAGCCACCAGGGAAATGAAAATGCAAATCAAAACTACACTAAGATTTCATTTCACTCCAGTCAGAATGGCAACAATCAAGAATACTAACAACAATCAACACTGCCAAGGTTATGGGGAGAAAGGTACACCTGTACATTATTGGTAGGATTGCAGCCTAGTACAACCACTCTGGAAAGCAGCATGGAGATTTCTCAAAAAACTAGGGATGGAACCACCATATGATCCATCTATCCCACTCCTTTGTATTGTCCTAAAAGATCTAAAATTGGTGAACCAACCTCCTTCACCAATTTTAAGGAGGTTGATTCACAGTAGGGTTGGGACGGGGAGCACAGGAGGATTAGAGGAACACTAGAAAGGTCAATGGGGAGGAATGGGAAGGGAGGGGGGAAGGGGGTAAAAAAAAGGGAAAGGAAAAAAAGATGGTAGAATGAGATGGATATCAGTACCCTAAATGCATGTATGAAGACACGAATGGTGTGAATGTACTTTGTATACAACCAGAGATATATAAAAATATGCTCTATATGTGTAATATGAATTATAATGCATTCTGCTGTCATATATAATAACTTTGAATAAAAAAAGATCTAGAATTGGTATACTTCAGCAATACAGCCACATCAATGTTTACATTAGCACAATTTACAATAGCTAAATTATGAAATCGACCCAGATACCCATCAATAGATATGAATGGATTAAGGAAGTGTGGTATATGTATACAATGGAGTTCTACTCAGCCATAAAAAAGAATGAAATTATGGCATTTGCCAATGAAAGGATGAAATTGAAAAATATGCTAAGTGAAATTAGCCAGACTCAGAAACTCAAAGATTGAATGTTTTCTCTCATATGTGGAAACTAGAGTAAAATAAAGGAAAGGGGCAGGGAAGGGTAGGATACCATAAAGAACCAATCAAGTATAAATTAATAAATGAGTGAAAGGAAGTCTATTAGAGGAAGGAGAATGTGAGAAGAGAGAGAGGACAGGAGGAAAAGGGGGAGGGAAAAGGGAGGATTATGAACTGAAATTGAATCCCATGCATGTATGAGTTTGTCGGGATGAACCCAACTACTACATATAACTATAAAGTTCTAAAAAAAAAGTGTGTGTTTCGTTGTCTAGACTGTTCTGTTTCAAGTCAGCAGAAACAGAATATTTCCATTATTTAGCCTTAAAGCTGGTCCCTGAAACCAGCTACAGCTGTGAAGGATTCCATTTCTGCAACTAAGACCTAGAGGAGGTCCCTTCTGTCTGGGACATCCCTGGTCATCTCAGGGTGCTCTTGGACTTCTTTTCCATCCAGCACCAAGTCCTTCATGAGCTCATCTGTGTTGATAGGCCTGGAGTCTTGCCCAAATCCACTCTTTAAAAATGCTTAGGTCCGAGAGAAGTTTCCTGTTGTCTCTGTCGACCACAACTGTATAAAGCACAGAAAGAAGGAAGAAGAGGGACTTAGGCATGAGCAGATCTATGGCCATAGTTCCACCATGCAGGAAAGAACTGTCTAGAAGACAACACATACACGTAACATATCTCAGGGTAGGTGGGGAGTGTTAGAGAGAACATGCTGTTAGGAGCAGAATCCATGAATTTACAGAACCATGATTACCTCTATAATTCCAGTTTGAGATTTAAAACATCAGATGGACACTGTGTTCATTTTAATTCAATGTATTCTCCACCTCATTCAGAATTCCCCACCACAAAATTCTCAGGACCTTTCCTAAAAAGTGAGATACAATTTTTGGTTGTCTGGATATGGAGGGTCATGGCATCTCTAAGAACTTATTAACTAGTTCCTCCCATTACCATCCTTTCCAACAAACCACTCCAGCCACAGAACATAGGCTAAGATGTGGGAGAAGGAATCCTGAACATAACCTATTCTTGTGTCTAAGCAGGGGATCTCCCGAACTGTGCCTTCCCATTCTGGGCTGTCCTGGCTCAGAGCTTCTCTCTCTCTCTCTCTCTCTCTCTCTCTCTCTCTCTCTCTCTCTCTCTCTCTCTCTCTCTCTCTCTCTCTTTCCCCAAAGCTCTGAAGTGGACAGTTTGAAGACTCTTCTGTTAGTGGCTGGACAAGTGTTGCTATTATCATTTTAGGAATTTAACTGAAGACTCTTTGAAGATTTTTTTTGGACTCCTCAGACAAAAGGAGTAAACAGAACTCACCCACATATGTCCTAGTGCTTTTTTAACTCGGGTGAAGGTAGGACTGATTATTTTGATGATGAGCTCTGGAATTGGCCTTGTGTATCACAGACTGATTTACTTCAGCCCATTCTTTCTCTCCACAGACTCTTCATAAGACAGTGCTGAGTTTTAAAGGGTTTTATTGTGCCCTACAGGTTCAAATCATTCTGAGGAGCTGATAGATAGTAACTCCTCATCATTCTGATAGTCAGAGAACCCAGAGCAGGGCTCCCCTGAGGAACCCCCTCTCTAACATGTTCCAACATAGTTGTACATCCTTCAAAATGCCCAGTTGATCTGGTCCCTAAGTATTTCTCAAACAGCCTCTTTTATTTATTCATTAAAACTTAATTGATAGACTCTAGTTCTAGTCAAGATTGACTAGCCCCATTTCTCACTCGTCTTCCTTCTTACAACTAAAACCTTCTGGACAACAAACACAAGATGAATGAGAAAAGTGGAGGGAAGAGGTGGCCTGCCTGGAGTCTCAGGACTTGTGGAACAATGCCACTGGCGCCCCTCCTGGGTTTCCTTTCACTTCTACTACATCCCGAACTACAGGGTGTTAGCAAGGCCTGCAGTCTGGAATTGCCCACAGGCAAAGACAAAAGAAACCCCAAGAGCAGAGAACCTTTTTGATAGCACCTGGTTTCCTCCAGGCAAATGCCAAAGTAAGAACAATGACTAATCTGTGGTGACAGCTGTATAAAGTGCAAAAGTAAACGAAGCAAGATGAAACTGATGACACAAGCAGGGCCTCTATTTGAGGAGGACCTGTGAACCACAGTTGTTAAGCATCTTTGGACTCTATTGTAAGATTAGGGGAACTATAGAGATGACTTAGCAGAAAAACAACAAGTTCAGATTTGAGTTTTAGGTGGATCATTGTAATGGTTAACGGAGGCAATGCCAGTTTTCCAGGTCAGAGGTGGTGAAAGCTTCCATTTCAGCAGGGACATTGGGGATGTGAAGAAAGGACAAGATTCCAGAAATTTCAGGGCTTGGTAATTTAATAGAAGGTGGTAAAGAATAAGCAAGGGGTCAAGAATATAGATTTCTGGCTTGGATGGCTGGGTACAGGAGATGCCACCAACTGAGAGAGAGAACATAGGAGCATGATATTTGGGGGTGGAAATGTTTAGTTCATCTCTGAACATGGTGATTTTGAGGTACCTGTGAGTCATTCATGTAGGGAATTTTTTCCACGTCACTAGTGTATAAGTCCAGATGGAAAAAGTAGATTAGCACCCAATTAGCATGTACTGACCACTTGGGCCTTCTAGTCCTATGCAAACGAGTCTGGGTGCATGGTCATGACTCACCCACAACTTCCCCCTGGAGTGCGGAGTCATTTGGTCTAACCAGAGTCTTTTCAGTTATTTTCTTTCTGTGGGCTACACATCTCAGAAGAAGCCCAGGCCTTATTTTAAAGACCAGGGCAGCCAGTATCTGCATAGTACATTTGACTAGGGGACTCTCAGGGAGCTCTTATTTTAACATGAACCTTTTGAAAAAAGTGAGGTTTTTTTTAAGATCACCCAAATGGGATCACTTGAAATATCCCTCTAATTTCCAATATGAGAAAGAGTGCATACCTTTTGCTGACATCTTAAACAAAAGCTGGAAAGAACACCATGAGTGAGTTACATGTGAAAGAAGAGTGGTAGACTTTGCATACCCCAGGGCTATCACCACTGGGGATGGTGGGGAAAGCCTTGACAATGTGCTTTTCTCTGAGGACCCCCATCCTCTTACAGGATGATCTTCAGTTAGCTTGAATTAACAGGTGTCTCTGCAAAAGGCATCCAGCAGCACCCTGATCTACAAATCTAAGAAAGAGCCCAGGATCTCTGCATCTAAACCTTGTGGGAACTCCTCTGTGCACAGGAGCAGGGAAAGGATGATTCAGACTCATAATCCCTGGTAACAAAGTCAGTTGCTGAGAAATGAAATAGACACAGGCCAAGATAAGAAGAAAATCCCACAGTCCCATGGAGGTGATTGTGAATTAATAAAGCACTGTGCTATGCTCTAATTTGGAGAAGAGATAAGGTGGCAGGTTATGGATTTGAGAGATGCTTCCTGATGAAGGGGAATAGGGTAGGGAGATTTTATATTAAGTTGTTAATTAATGATTGATTAAGCCCCAATAATTTCTGAGGCACTATAGTTAGTGTGTTGGAAAATGTGAAGATCTTGATAAGACACTGTCCCTACATGAAAAAGTTTACAGTGTGCTTAGAGATACACACATAGGTAGAGGTGAAGTCTAGAAGTTTTTGGTCTGTACCCTCCTTTTGAAATCACAAAGGAAATAGTCAAAGACAAATGGGAGTTAGAATACTTATGTTTATGTAGTGATCCTACTTACTTTAACTCATTTAAAAGTTTGGTTCAGACAGATGTGGTGTTGCATGCCTGTAATCCCAGCCACTCCGGAGGCTAAGGCAAGAGGATCACAAGTTCAAAGCCAGCCTGGGTAACATAGTGAGACCTTGCCTCAAAATAAAATAGAATAAAGTAAAATAAAACAACAAAAAGGGCTGGGATGCAGCCTAATGGTAGAGCACCTCTGGTTTCAATCTCCAGTGCTGCAAACCAAACCAACCAACAAAAAATTGGCTCTTAAAACAGCTCTTTGAAGTTAATGAGTAGGTAGTATAACTTGCATTTTACAAATGAAGAATTTTAGTTCACAAAACTCTTAAGTGTATGAGGTTACAAGACTCAATAGTGGTAGGATCTAAGTAAGAATTCATACCTTCTCGACTGGGCCTCATGGAAACAAGTTTGTTGTAATATGCAACAGAAATCTTGCCTGTCAGGCCATCCCCATCCCCTAGGATGCTGAAGGAAAGGAAAACAAGAAGGAGCAAAGTGGTGACATTTCTGTTGTTGCCTGAATTTCCCAGGCCTCCCCAGTAGCTGCAAGAGGAGGAGGATTAATTTCATAATTCAAATCACATTCTCCTTTGCCCTTATCTACTGATGTAGGCTTCCTGCTCTTGAGCCATTCTTACCAGCTATTTCTTGGAGACCCCACCAGGAGGGTGGGTCCGTTTTCTTGGATTCTATGTTGGTAAAAATAGGCATCTCACAGGATAGCCTCACTGGGTCTTGGAGCTCCTCTTTTATGGAGAGGGGAAGAACCCCCCTTTCTTAGTGATTCATGCAGTTACAAGGAGGCTTAAGAAAGGGAGGGGAACAGATCTTTAGTTTTTATTTAAACCCCTGACTCTCATCAGGATGCTGAATTCAGATTACGTCTGAAGGGTGGGAGCTAGGATAGATCCAGGTGACATGTGCCATTCAGGATCTGACAGGAGAAGAGATTCTGAGAACCTAGACTTTGACTACAGGGCCTCATGCTGGCTTCTCTTAGGAAGCCCACTCTCCTGGACTTTACAGTCATTCTGGAAAATAGGCTTTTGGCAGGCCTGCCCCATCTGGGACACATATACCCAAATTCCCATTTTTATATCAACAATAAAAAAGGGGGCTGAGACAGGAGGAGGGTAAGTGGCATGCAGGATACAAAGTGGTAGCTCTGAGGTGCAGTAGGAAGGGGTCTGAGCCCAGGAAAAAACTCAGGTATCACAAATATATTGCAGAACATGGTAAGGAGATGTGGTAGGAATGGAGATCGTGGGAAGTCAGGACTTTCTGTGACAGACTCTGCTGCCAAGTTAGAAAGGTCTAGCCCATAGTGCCAAAGTTGGAGAATTTGGGCCACTGAGAAAGAATATGAAGGATTAATGAGATCATATCACAGGTGGGGCCCTGAAGGGGCCATTCAATTTTTATGGACCTGGTAACCTCCACCAGCCCTCAGGAAAAGAGAGGAACCAGAGGGTTGCAAGTAATTGTAGTGTTCCTTGACTTCTTTTCATCGGAGTGAAGGTGAGTGAGTGGCAGGAAACCTCATGGATGCTATGAAGTTCATCCAAACTGTAAGCAGCTTGCATGAATTTAGAAAATGCCCAAAATTTCTTTAAGACTCCTTCCTCTGAGAGGTGTGGTCCATATCCCCCCTCCCCTCAAACGTGGGCATGTTTGTGACTGCTTTGTAAAGTCAATCATGGTGGAAGTGGTGCTCTGTGACTTCTGAGTCTAGGTGATAAAATGTCAAGCCCAGCTTTCATGGGACACCAGCCATCATGTATAATATCTGACTGCCCCAGACAGCCAGGATGGAGGAGACCACGTGACAGCACTCATCAACAGCCATGCCGAGCTCAGCTTTCAGTCATCCTCATGGGCACCAGACATAGGATTGAAGACATTTTAGATTCTCCAGACTAGATCATCTGCCAACTGAGTCCCATTGAATGACATCAGTGAATGTCATGTAGGAACAAATAAAACTCACCATTATGGGCTGAATTGTGACCCCTCGCCCCCCAAAATCCATACATTGAAATCCTAAACCCTAGTACCTCAGCACATTACCATAGTTGGAGACAGGGCTTTACAGAGGCGGTGAAGGTAAAATGAGGTCATAGGAGTAGGTTCTAATCCTATATGACTAGTGTCCTTATTAGAAGAGGAGATCTGGATGCGGGCACACAGAGAGCCTGTGAAAACACAGGGAGAAGAAGCCAAGGAGAGAGTCCTCAGAAGAAACCAACTCTGCCAGTACTGCAGTCTTGGACTTCCACCCTCCAGAACTGTGAGAGAATGTATTTCTGGTTTTTGTCCCCTCCCTATCTTAAGCCTCCTTGTAACTGCATGAATCACTTTAGTTTGTAACTGTAGTACTTTGTTAGGCAAAATAACAAGCAAATAACTCAAATAGCAAACAAATAACTAGCAAACAAATAACAAATTTGCAAACAAATAACTCACCCGTTAAGAATTTGTCACCTATGGAAATGGTAAATGATAATAACATGATTGTTACTTTAAGTTTTGGGGTAGTTGGTTACACAGTGACAGAAAAGGGAACAAGCTTGGGTTTCTGAAGTTCCTCTTGCTTTAGGGATTGAGTTTTCTATACAGAATGGACTGCAGTAAGGAAACCCAGAAGAATGGACACAACTCAACAGAGAAGATGGGGCCAAAGGCCGCACCTCAGGGCTTTTGTGGCATTTGAGATACAGAAACTTAGAGATTTAAAAATATATTCTCATTAGTTTGAGAAAAATGGGGAAAAAACTGCGTACAATGCATCTTTATGCAGCTATTTTATGGATGTGCCATTTGGTCAGGTGGGATTCCTTGGGAGAGAAAATTACAGTACCAGATTGCAGGCCCAGGGCCCTGTCTGACCTAGATTCTGGTTTTTTAAAAGAGTGATTATAGCTCTGGAGGTAGGGGTTAGGTCTCAGGGCTTCTACCAGGAACACTTTTCTTAGCCATGGGGGATACTACATTACAGCTAATTACAGGCTGTCTGCTAAGATTTTCTAATTACTTCATTTGCATTAGTCTTATTTTCTTAAGGAGCCTATAAGCTTTTTGAAAGCATCTTGAGGACAGGGACACATTTTTTCTGGGTTTTCTACCCCAGGCAGAGCCTACCTCTGTACCAGATGCCACAAAGTCATCAATTGACTAGTAGAGGGAGCCAGTTGATCACCAGTCTTTGTCATCATGGGTTCTAGGGTCTGGGTGGGTTCAAACGCAAATTTCACTTCTTCTTAGATATGGGACCTTGGGCAAGTTGTCTGACTACTGCACACCAGTTTCCTCATCTGCCCAATCAAGATATTCATAGTATCTTCTTTATAAAGCTCTTGGAACAGGGCCTGGGACCTCATAAATGCTTATTCCATGTGAACAAATATGCATATTAATTAATGTTGTTTTTTAAAAAAAACCTTCTTGTTTGGCACTAAAAGTTCAAGAGCTCCTATATACTTACTACTGTCTGGTTTGGGGAGGAGAACAGTGAGGCAGGTAGTGCTGCTGGAGTTGATAGGCATGGGTTTTGGAGAGACCTGAACCCCAGCTCCCCTTTGTATATAGGCTGGGAGACTTTTGCCCAAGCCCCTGTCCAGACACAAGCCCAGGGGTCAATTTCCAGAGCATGGCCATCACTGCTTCTCTCTCCCCCCCCACTACACCTGTCCCCAAGTGGACAAATGCCAGATGCCACGCACACACCCCTGCCCCACTTCCAGACCTACCTGGCTCCTCTGTCCCCATCCCCCAAAGACCAAGGATCCATTCCAGCCATAGGAGGGGTTTTGAAAAATTAAAAGGGAGCAAGTTAATTAGAAAATACTTAATTAGAAAACCAGTTCCCTAGAAGAAAGGGAATTTGACAGAAAAGTAGACCTTAATCAAGAAGCTTTGGGTACCAGAATTAACAGATGGAGCTAGCTTATACTGGCCTATGAACCACAGAGATGCACATCTTTTTCCAAACTCCATGTTCAGCAATGTCATATAGATTGCTTGAAATTAGCCACAGTAGGCGTATTTACACCACTAGCATTGACAAATGCATCAAACTGAGGATTTCTTTTTCCAGTTATCTGCTTAAGTATTCAATGTGACACCACTACAAAAATCTAATTTAGACCCCTAGTCTGGAAGCCTGTGTCTCTGGTGTGACCTGTTTAGTAGACCCAGAAACTTATAGTGAAATCTCAGCCCTCACAATGTTTCAACTCCTTAAAGACTGATGTCTGCAAAGTGATTTGCATAAGAGGAGTCACTGGAATACACAATCTGTCACTTTTTTATTTATTTATTTATTTATTTTGAGACAAGGTCTTGCTAATTTGCTGAGGCTCTAGCCTCAAATTCACAATCCTCCTGCCTCAGCCTCCTAAGCTGCTGGGATGACAGGTGTGCACCACACACTTGGCAATACCTCACCTTTTATTTTATCATTTTAACTTAATTTCTATTCTCAATTTTTATAATATGTAAAATAGATCACTATGGACATATATGTACATATTTATGAAGTCTCTGCTTAAAGTTTTATAAATTGATAGTGTACGAAATAAAAATAAAAAGGACAGGAGATCATCATTTTAGGATAAGAAAACAGAATTAGCTCTAATAAATTCAGATAGCACAATTCAAGAGTAAAGCTTGTGTGTATGTGCATGTATGATATTAGAAGTTAGAGGTGAAGATAAAAGGTAGAAAAGGTGGTTTCTTTGCTATTTTAGAATGGGGTATTTTAATTAATATGAGAAAAGGGAGCTGGGTCCCTGTAGAGATCAAGGCAATGGATCAGCTGCTCTTCAGAGATCTTGGGAGGAGAGTCCTGGCTAGGTGCCTCATCAACTACTGAAATGCTTGGAAGCTTGTTACAGTGCAGACACTGGGAGCCGGCCCCAAAGATTTGGATTCACTGGGTCTAGGATGGGGTCTGAGAATTTCCCCCCCAGATTATTTTCCAGGTTCCATTTAAAAAAATATTATTAGGATCAGGGAATATAGCTCAGTGGTAGAGCACTGGCCTATCATGACTAAGAACCTGGATTCTATCTCCAGCTCGGCTAAATAAATAAATAAAATTTAAAAAATAAAATTTAAAAGTAAATAAAATAAAAATTATTATATTCATCAGACATGAAATCTCAGTCAATTTGTGATATACCTCTAAACCTTCACTCTAGTTTCTTTTCTTCTCTTGCTGTACACTAGTAACAAAGAGCTTGCTTCTGGCACTGGTTCATGACGCCCACTGGAGTAGAGATGGGGTAAGTTTTGCTAGGGTCATGAGGTGGTATGGCTTAAATAATCACTGTCTTCTCTGGATATCTCTCTCATGCTCTCTCTATCACTCTCTCTCTCTTTCTCTCTTTCATACATTGGCTTTTATTTCTGAATGAATTGACATAAAACATGTCCAGATGGCAGCAGAGGGAGAACTAGCAAGTTTTTAAGTGATGTGATGTGGCTGGTCCAGGCGTACACTTTGAAAACCAGTGATTTAAAGAAAAAAATTGGAAATAAAAGGGATTTTTGCTGACAACAAATCATGAAACCTAAGGGGCAGAATTGGAGGGCATTTGGAGTAGGAAGGATGGAAAACTGGGACAAATTAAAGTCACGAAAGAAAAGGGACCCAGGTCCCAGCATTGACCTAGGAAGGCTTGGACTTATGGTGCTGCTTTACGTAATCAGCAATGGAGGCCGTGCTGGGCTTAGCCTGGCATGAAAACTCCCTGTCAGCATTAATCTTTATGGAAGATTGTGGTTGGGTGGGGGAGGCGGGCAGGAGGTAGATTGGGTTGGTAGGAGGGATGGGGAAAGGTCTTATTGGGAGACAAATGGAGATATGGAAGCCACACATGTACTTTGACCTATGTTTTTTACCCCTTGAAGAATTCTACATGCTCTTTGTTACTCATACCTCAGATCATCTCTCCCTTTTTGAAGGCTTTTCTCAGGTACTCTGGAAGAGTAGCTTCAATTGAATAAGGCCAAGAGAAAGTGTGTCTGTTCTGAGGAGGACCAGAGTTTGACACGCCCCCGCTGTCTAGCCCATGAGAGTCATGGCTTCCCTATCCACTTTTACAAGAACATCAGACATTTTCATTGACCACATTCCCTGTCTGAGCAAAGGAGCAAGTTATGCACATAGATCTCTTTGGGATGAGGTGGAGACTTGTGAAGAAACAGCCCTCTCTTTTACTGAGTCTATTATCCTACCTTTCTTTGACCTATGACACCACCTACATCCATGTTTTTCCCCCCCTATAATACATGTTTTTAAACATTCAGCCTAAGCATACCTGAATGTCCCATTATGTTTCTGAGGTGTTGTCTAAGAGCATGGGAGACTGGATCTGAGGATTAACACCGCCATCACAACTCTCCCCAGGGATAGGCCACTTGCCAAAGGTCTTTACTACCTCCACATTGCTTTTATATTATTTAGGTCTATCTTCTTGCTCTAAGACTAGATATCCTTGCTTCATCCACACAACTACTTCCTTCTCCTTTTACCTGATTAAAAAAACTCTCCTATAAATCCACCTCCACTTGTCTATATCATTCATTGACTCTTACGATTTACCTTATTGCTTACATTATTTTTATTTGAATATAAAATTTCTAACTAGATGCTAAAATCCTAAAGTTTTTCTTCTTTGTAACAACCATGATGCCTAGCATAGAAGTTTTGCAAAGGAAGTTCTCAATGTTTGTTGATTGATTGACACGAAGAAATGTGTTAGGGCTGTTAAATTTGTTATGACAGAGAATCAAACAGTCTTAGCTCAGACGAGTAACTGCCTATCCAATATCAGGAATTTGGCTACATATTGAAAAGCTCTTTTAATTGTTATGACATTTTAAATTAATTATATATTTCCAGCTGTATTTTTTAAGTTGTATGCATAATTATTATTATGCTAAACAGTATTTATACTTAAATGTTTAGTAGTTCTTGTAAGCGACTGAAATGAGTAATGGTTTACTACCAGTCCAAATTCATTTTAAATTGTTCTCCTCTCTCAGCCTTACCATTGGTAATTCCTCTGATGTGCAGTTTAATTCTAATCACCCTATTTTGTGTACAGATGTATTAAAAGACAGAGGCCTTGAATCAACCTTGAAGCAGGCTGGACTCTCCTTGTAAGGGCTTCTTTCTTCTGGTCGGTCCTCTTCTTTGCCCTCCTCTCCTCTGTATCCGGCCTGGAGCTCACTGTCTTTCAACTGTACTTGAAGGTTTCCTTTCTTTTCATTTTGATGTTTTCTGGTGAAGTTTAAATTCACAGAGAAGCAGAAAGATAATACCCATATTACCAAACATCTGATTTTTACAATTAACATTTTATCACCCTTTCCTCATTTATTTGTTAAGGATTTAAAATTCATAGGCATTGTGATATTTCTCTCTTAAAAATTTCATCAGAAGGCTCTAAATTTTTTTTTTTCTGACATGCTATAGTTTGTTTCTGGAATTCCCCCCCCCCCCCCCAAAGGTCCATGTGATAAAGACTTGGTCACCAGCCTGTGGTGCTATTGGGAGGTGGTGGAACTTTTAGGAGGTAGGGCTAACAGAAGGAAGTTAGGTCATTGGGGGTATGGCCTGGAGGGGGATACTGGGCCCTGGACCCTTTCTGTTTCTCTCTTTGCTTCTGGGTCACCATGAGTGAGCAGCCTCCTCTTCCATGTGCTTCTGCCATAATTTTCTACCTTGCCACAGTCCCTAGGACAACCAGGCCAAGTGACTATAAGCTGAAACCTCTCAAACTGTGAGCTAAAGTAAATCTTTCTTCCTTTTGATATCTCAGGTATTTTGTTAAAGTAATGAAAGCTGAGTAACATACTATGAAACCTCAACATCATTATCATACTATGTTAGTTTGCTAGAGTTGCTGTAATAATATACCACAGACCAGGTAGTTTAAATAACAGAAATTTATTTTTTCCAAGTTCTGGAAATTGGAAGACCAAGGTATTGCCAGATTTGGTGTTTTCCAAGGCCTCTCTTAGTGGCTTGCAGACAGTCACCTTCTTGCTGTGTCCTCACATGGCTGTACCTCTGTCTTTGTGTCTCTCTGTGTCCAAATTTCCTCTTTTTCTAAGGACAATAGTCAAATTGGATTAGGACCCCCACATTAAATAGTTCATTTTCGCCGGGCTTGGTGGTGCACGCCTATAATCCCAGCACTTTGGGAGGCTGAGGCAGGAGGATCGCGAGTTCAAAGCCAGCCTCAGCAATGGCGAGGCACTTAGCAACTCAGTGAGTCCCTGTCTCTAAATAAAATACAAAAAAGGGCTGGGGATGTGACCCAGTGGTCGAGTGCCCCTGAGTTCAATCCCTGGTACCAAAAAAAAAAAAAAAAAAAGTTCATTTTCCCTTAATCATCTCTTTAAAGGTCCTATCTCCAAATAGAGTCACATTCTAAAATATTGGGGGTTAGAATCTCAACATATGAATCTTGGGAGAACACGATTCAGTATACAACAAACACTTAACAAAAATCACATTAGTTTGAAAATGCAATTTAATACCCAATCCATATGTATTTCCTAGAATTGTCTTCCCTGCCCCATCTCCTTGTTCAAATCAAGGGCCAACCTCTGAGCAGTCATGGTTTTGCCCCTGTGACCAGCAGGCAAACTGTGTGTGCTGCATTAGCCCTTGGAACATCTATCCCACCATCATATTTTTGTCTAATGGTTTTAGTGTTCACTGATGATGCTAAACTAAGCCAACTATTTCATTAAGGCTTACAAAATGTACTCTGAATTTGTTAGCTGGAATTATTCTGTAAAGAACTGCTTTCCCTCATCAACTGGAGTATTTAGTTACCCTTAAATACAGTTCTGTCTGGAGAGTCAGGATAAATGATTTATACCTTTACCAATTTTTAAAACTAGGAATTGGGGAAATACCACCTCCCGTGGGGACATACCTGGTTTGTTTTTATTTTGGGGGTTTCATTCTTATATATGTCTTTAATATGTTCTCATAACCATTTTTCTTTTTCATGTTTAAATTGGCCTGATTTTGGCTAGTCGTGGGCCCTTCAAATTGATTTATCATTTTGACATGCTCCCACTGATCTTTCAAAGCTTCCTTGTTTCCTACAAGATGAAAAGTCTCAAGCCGGCTTTGTTTATTCCTTGCCCCAGACCTGGAGTGAGTCATTTCTTTAAGAAGCCCTGGTTTCTGAAATACCAGAATGGCATTTAGAAACCATAATCTGGCTCTAGTAATATTTGTTTCCACTACAATTGTTTATTGCTCTTTTAATAGGCAGAGCTAGATTTGTGTGTGTGTGTGTGTGTGTTTGTGTGTATGCATGTGTATTATATAAAATCATAGGGTTTGTAGTAATAGTTTTTATATTATAATTGTTTGGATTTATACTTTATTTTCTCTTATGTTAATAATCTAACATTAAGGTAGTTATTTATTATATCATCATTTCAAAAAACACCATAACTGAGTGAATGGAACAGATATACATTTTTATCACAGATTACAAATGGACCCTATCTCAGGATGGTTTGATTTTTTATTTCTCGACTTTACGATGGCATGAAAGTGCCACACATTTATCAGAAATCATACTAGATTTTGAATTTTGATCTTTTCCCAGGCTAGCCATATGTGACAAGAAATTCTTGTGATGCTGGGCAGTGGCAGGGTGCCACAACGCCCAGTCAGTCACTCAATCTTGAGAGCAAACAGCAGACATTGCACAGTGCTGTGTGTGGCTAGTGTTGGGCAGCTTAGGGATATTACAGCATTTTCAACTTAAAATGTGAGGTGACCTCCACAATAAGTGAAGGATCATTTTATATCCCACTAAAGAAATACATAGAGCTAGGTTTCAAACTTAGTTGAAATAACTGTTTTCTTTGTGTAATTATGCTATTGATTTTATAGGCAATTAGATTAATTTGTGTCTTTTTCCCCCTTTGATTATAGGGATGGTTTTTCTTTCTCTTTTTTTTTTTTTCTATCTTATGTGTCTCCATCCAGTCTGGCTGCTATAATAAAACACCTTAGACTGAGTATTTACAAACAACAGAAATCTATTCCTCATAGTCCTGGAGGCTGGGAAGTCCAACATCAGGGCACCCAAAGATCTGGTATATAATGAGGGCTTGTTCTTTGTAGTTGGTGACTTCTAGCTGTGTCCTTGCATGGTGGCAGGAACTAATAACCGCCTTCAGGTCTCTTTAATGAGGGTGCTAATCCCACGGAGTGCTCCATCCTCATTACTTAATCACTTTCCCCAAAGCCCCATTCTTTCTGGTTTTATTTGTGTTTGTTTGTTTTTTGTACCAGGGATTGAACCCTGGGTGCTTAGCTACTGAGCCACATCCCCAGCCCTTTTTATTTATTTATTTTTTGGTGCTGGGTATTGAACTCAGGGGTACTCGACCACTGGGTCACATCCCCAGCCCGTTTTTTTTTTTGTATTTTATTAGAGACAGGGTCTCACTGAGTTGCTAAGTGCCTCGCCATTGCTGAGGCTGGCTTTGAACTCGCAATCCTCCTGCCTCAGCCTCCCAAGTGCTGGGATTACAGGCATGCGCCATCACGCCCGGTAGCCCTTTTTATTTTTATTTTGAGACAGGGTCTCACTAAGATGCTTAGGGCCTCTCTAAGTTGCTGAGGCTGGCTTTGAACTTGCAATCATCCTGCCTCAGCCTCCCAAGCTGCTGGGATTACAGGAATGTGCCACCACACTCCATTTTATGGAGGTACCAGAGTCACTCAACCATTCTCCTATTGGTGGATATTTGAGTTGTTTCCTTTTATTCTTTTAATTGCTAGTATATATAATGCCTCAGTGAATAACCTTGTACAATTATTTCCTTGGACTTCCTGGGTCAAAAGTAAACATAGCTGTGATCTTGACAGACATCGATGAGCTCTCCTCCAAAGAAGTTGTATCATTTTCCATCCTAACTATAATATACAGCACCATTTGTTTCTCTGTACTCTTACTAATACAATTTATTGCCAAAAATTTGACTGTCAATTTGGTGGGAGAAAAAAAAAAGGGTTCATAGTGTAGTTTTGATGTTCATCTCTCCATTTATGACTGAGGTTGAGGAACTTGCCATGTGTTTGAAGACCATTTGTATTTCTTTTGCTAGATGCACTGTCAGTTCAGGTGTTTTGATATGTTCAGGCTTGGCCTTTTTCTTCTAGATTTCTAGGAACTCCTTATATTAAGGAGACAAACCATTTGAGTGTGAAGTAAGTTCCACTTATTCTTTCCTAGTTTTTCACTTATCTTCTGACATTTATATTTTAATGCAAAAGCCCTTTAAAAAAACAAACTTTATTCATCACCAAATTTTATTTATAGATTCTTCTAGATTTTGATTCACAGTTAAAATTTTTTTTAAACTTTCAGGTTTTAAAGGAATTCACTAATTTTCTTTTAATATTTGTAGGTTATGTTTAAAAATATATATTTGGATAGCAGATTCTTTAAAATTTTTTCATGTGACTTTTGCAAATAAATTTATTCCTGATTTGTCTTTTTCTTTTTCTTTTCTTTTCTTTCTTTCTTTCGTTTTTTTTTTTTTTTTTTTTTTTTTTTTGCTGCTTTGTGCATAGGGTTTTTATTCTAAAACAATTCTAACTGGTTAGTGATTACATATAGAAGGACTACTTTTTTGAATTAATTTTATATCCTGTCAATTCACAAAATTCTTTTATTGTTAATGGTATTTTTACCGTGGACTTTCTTTTGAGAGAAATATATATATTATATTCATATATATATTTTTCACCCATAAGTAAAGATAGTTTTATATCCTTATAAATTCTTATAAAAAGTATGATTCTTATTCTTTTAAATGCTTCTCTTACTTAATTGAATTGAATCCAGTAAATCTTTTATTCTTGACTTTTGTGGAATAACTCTAGTGCTTTACCATTAAAATAGATATTAGCTTTGGGATTAACTCTCTCTCTCTTTCTCTCTCTCTCTCTGTGTGTGTGTGTGTGTGTGTGTATGTGTGTGCTTGTGTAATTATGTAGAGAAATAATTTTTTTATTTTTATCTTACTGTTTTTTTTTTTTTTAAATCAGTCATGGTTATTGGCTTTTGTGAGATTTCTTATCAGAATCAAAGGAATTGACCACATCCTTTTTAAAATATAGATCTAATATTTAGTATTAATGGATTTCCTAGCTTTGAAGCATTCTTGCTATCCTGGAATAGACACTACCTGATCATTATATATTTTGTTTAATATGCTATTGGAGTCTGTGTGATGATATTTTATTTAGAATTTTTCTCCTCAGTAATTTGGAAGCAAGAGTGGGGTCTGTTTTTCTTTTATTGCATGTAATCTTTATCATTTTTACATCAATTTTCTTTTGGGGGGGCATTGCATCAATTTTCAACTTACTTCATAGAACTAATTAGGAAGTTTTCCATTATGCTGTGTATTTTAAGCAATATTGAAAAGATCTGTTCTTCAAACATTTGCTGTATTCCCCGTGTGAAATCATCTAGGCCTGGCAGTCTTTGTCTTGTGGGGAAGGCAGCTCTTGATGATCTGGGGCTTCTTGGAATGATATGCTCACTTGTACTTCTGTCTTAGTCCTCGTTGTCCTGCATGACTGAGGGCTGCAGGTGTCAGAAAGTAGGAATTAAGCTTCAAGGGGTAGAGAATACCTTTCCCAAGGCATATTGGGGCAGGGTTTGTGTTGATAATATAAAGAGTTGAGAGTAACAGCTTCTTCACTTGACCAAATTTAGTCCAGCTCTGAACTTTCTAGGCCCATCTGTGGGCCTTTTACTTCCTTGTAAAATCCACTTTTTGCAAAACATCCTGCTAAGTCAGTTGAGCAAGAAGCCCCTGACCCACTGTATCTGATCATGCTTCTCATCTGATCAGGTCCTAACCCTTCACTGTTTCTCAGGTGATGTATGGTCATCCTGGCCTGTCTTTAGCAAGAATCCCGTTAGGTTGGTTTAGCCAGAGTTCCCTATCCCTGATGTTTCCTCTTAGTAATTTTTTATTCACTGACTAACAACCAGCTCCTTGGCTATAAATTCTCACTTGCCCATGCTATATTCAGAGTTGAGCTCTATCTCTTTCCTTCACTGCAAAATTCCATTGCCTTGGTGCCTATACCCATCATGATGAATGAAATCTGCCTTACCATGCCTTACCAAGTGTCATTAAATAAATTTCCCAATTACACAATAGTGTAATTGCACCTAGGATGGAGGCAAAGGATGGAAGCAATGTTGGTGGGTGGGAGGTGTGTGGAGAGAGGCTGAGCAGAGGGCTAAGCTGAGGAGACAAGATCAGCTGCTTTTTCCCAGAGAATTTTCATCTGACTCCACCTTCCAACTTTTCTTGGGGGTCTCTGTCCTGTTTTCACAGCTGGAAAGGCAAAGAAAATCTTCCAGAGTCTACTGAACTTCTTGGCAGCCTTTGGGATTGGACGGGGTCCTCAGAGTCACATCACCCAAGGGAACTTGAACAAACAAAAGTCAGAGATCCCACCCCAAATTCTCCTCACTTGTTCACTGTGAAGCTGTGTCATCCATAAGCCCTGTGGCTCACAGATTTATTAATACATCTCAGATTATAGACATCCCTTATGGGTTGAATCTTTGGTTTTCTGAGACAGCTTTCTCTGTAGCTTCGGAATGACTATCCCATTGCTTAGTTATTTCTTTCCTGTGAGGTGACTTTGCAAGGCCATGAGGCAGGTAAGACTGAAGACTAACTGCCAATTGAGCAGTGGAGATTTTTTGTTCTTGGCCAACACAGAAGAAATGGAAGATGAATTTGAAAATGAACTTCCTACCCTTGGGGGTCAGGAGGTTATTAGACATAGGGTAACAGAAATCAGGATGATAGATAGGCTAAAAAAGGGGAGGAATATTTTATTATAATGAAGTTAGAGGTTGTCTGAGTCACTCTGGTAGCCATCATAGATCTGACCAGTTTTAGCCGGTTCACCTGAAGAATTTCTGGCCTTTAGGCATCCGGTCCTCAATGATAAGCAAGATTAGGCTAGTTTAAAAGTTCACTAAGGCACTTGGGCTCTACAAGACCAGGGCAAGGTAACAAGAGTGGCTTTGCTCTTCCTGGTGCCTAGAGTGGTCTTGTCTTCCTCTTTCCCACTGCTTCCTGTCCCCCACACTCCCTCAGCTCTCTTTCTTGCTGCCCTCTACCACAAACACAGCAGCCACCTGGAAGCACTGGTCTGTGGGGGAGGGTGGGAGTGTGGGATGAGAATGTCACTGCCCCCAGCAGTTGCAGGATGTCCATTCTGTTAGAGGTTTGGACAGGAGGGAGAGGAGAGTGCCCTGGAGCTCCTGTCCCTACTTCCAAAACAGAGAGAAGTCTGGAGAGGCTGGAGCACATCAACTCTGCTGAGAAATTGGTCTGTCTCATGAGAGGACCCCCAGTTGTTTCCTGTTTTTCACAGGCCTTGTGGAAAGTGTGACCACTCAGCCAGCCCTCTTTGCTCAGAGCTGTGGTCTCTGTCAGCCACATGTCGTCAGGACTTGGCCTGAGTAGCTGGCTGAGGGTTTTGGGGGGCTCTCAGCAGGCTGGGCTGGGGAAGGGTGTCCGGAGAGTGTTTTACATGCTAGGTGTGCACTCCTTCCCCTCTCCAGGCAAATATGAAGTGTGCTCTCCAGTACCTACACCCACCCAGCTGCACCGAGGCTGACCAGGCCCATCCAGGCCACAGCCTCCAGTGGAAATGTGAGTCAGCAGCTGCCTGGCCTCAGAGGTTTTTGCTGTGCTGCAGGGGCTGCTGGCTGGTCCCAAAGCACAGCATGGTCCTGGGAGCTCTCTGCCAGGCCACTTCCCAGAGCTGTGCTGCTCACTCTGACTGGGCGGATGGATCAGCCAGCTCCCCACCTGGAGTCCCTGTCGGAGGTTCACAGAGGGACCTGCAGAGGGTTCCATGGAGAGATGCTTCTGCTCTTTACTCTCTACCAGGGCAGCCTCAAGCTCTGGCTGCCACAGTGACTCCTTCCCTGCAGAAACATCGTATCATCTTATTTTTATCTCTGATCGGTAGGAATGAGAAGATGCTATAGAACCCTGGCTTTGGAGTCTGGAGACTGGGGTTTTACTCATGGTGAAATGTGTTAGATAGAGAAGGGTATCCTCCTCTGATTATCCTTTCACTTCTTTAGTATTATTTTCAAGACACCTCACCAGACATCAGTTTGTTGAATCCTCATAACAACCCTCTGAGGGAAGTATTATTATTCTTATATGCAGATGAGGAAACAGGCTTGGGGTGGCTGAATAATTTTCCCAAGGTCACCAAACCAGGATGACTTTGATCCCTGGTATTTCTTCATAGTCTGTTCATTGTTACCCTTGAAGGAAGAGCACCACGGATCAAAATGGACATGACCATGTTCTTATGTGGACTAGTAGCTTCGAAATAAATAAGAAATTTCTTTAAACTTGTTTAAATTTTTAAAAATTTCTTTTTAAACAATTAACTTCTAAAAATTTCTTTAAACTTTTTTATAAAGCAACTTTAGGTTTCTTTGGATTTCTTGCTGTGTAAGATAGGCCCACCTTGTTGGCTCCTACCTGCTCCACTATGGAAACTTGGGCTGCGAATCTGAGTATCTACCTTTGTCTGTGCTGCGTTCCCACTAGCTGTTCATGGCTCTCTCACTCTGGTACCTCCGCCCTGGCAACTGATTTGGACAAAATACCTCCTGTTAACCCAGCACTTCCCCTTGGACACAAGTTAGGTTTTATCACTTCTTCAACTGATGGCATTGTGGCTATTGAAAGGTAGTGGAGATGCCTCCTGATGTGACTCTTAAAGGACAGGTTGAGTTTGGGTGGGCAGAGAGAAGCTGGTAAGGCATACATTGTCTAAGGTCTGGAGGGGGGTGCAAGTGTCATGTATAGAGTGAGGAATGGGAAGAACTCAGGGAGGGGGAAAAGCTGGCCTGAGCCCCCTGCAGGGGAGAAGGAGGGCTGGAGCCTGAATGTGGCTGGAATGAAGGGGGCAGAACTAGGCTTTGGATGTTTCCCCTGGGAGAGACACAGATTTGGGGGATATCTATCATGCACTGTGCCCAGGATGGTTGTAAAGAGAGTCTAGGAAGCCCATGAATATGGTCCTCCATTTCCTCTCCTAAGTGGCTTCACCAGAGAGGAAGCTTTGTAAAGCTATGATTACTCACCTTGGTATCTTCAGAGCCTCTGAGTCTGGTACTTTGCAGGTGCTCAGGGACTTTTAAATGAATGAAGGCAGGGAAAGACAGGGAAGGAGAGAGGAAGGAAGGGCAGGTCAACAGCTGGACCTAGTGATGAGCCAGGAGCCCCAGAAAAGCATCAACTAGTCCTTTCCCAGAGTCAGGTCTGCAGGACTCACTCTTCTCCACACCTCAGGCTCTCACAGGGTCACTGTGTACAGGAAAACTTGCTCTTGTAGTGTCTTCTGATTCTACTGCATCAGAGGAACTGAGCCAGAGTTCGACAAGTCTCAATCCAGATACACAGACCAAAGAAGTAAGATTTGAGGAGAGGATGTCATTCAAGGGAAAGTCGCTATATTTGACCCTTGTCCCTCCCGTGCATCATCTCCAATTGTTAGATTTCAAGTACGGTGTCTGGCCTGCAAGTACCCATACTTACAATTGTTTATTAGGTTGCAGACTCTTCAGCAGGGGGACATCAAGGGAGCCAGTGGGTTGTTCTGGATCAGTAACAGGTTCTCCAGAATCTTAGGAACTGCTCTGATGCCCTTGAACTCTTTAGATAAAGTCTGATTTTTAAAAACTGCATTAAGGCAGAATTTAAAGTAATCAATTGACTAACAGTCACCAAAGACTAGTGTACCTCTAACCACATTTTTGTTTACTTTGCAATGTGTTTCCTTCACGGTCTTTCTTGTGGCTCACCCTATATAGATTGTGTACTTGTTGAGAGCTTATCTGTTTCTGACTTTACTTTTGTGAACTCAGTTTTTCCGAGACCCTCTTTCCTCACAGGCTCAGTTTCATCTTGCCATCTGCAGTCGACCAGTTTCAGTCACAGAAGAGGCTACATCTGCTTCCTGTAGGCCCCCTGGGCAGAAGCATGCACTGGTGTCTGCTCCTGATCTGGGCCCAGGGGCTGAGGCAGGCTCTCCTCCTTGCCTCAGGTAAGGCCTGGAAAACTATAGAACTGGGGAGGAGGAAAGAGCAAAGTTGAGCTTGACCTAGAGACCAGGGCACTCATGGAGGGAAGTCTCAAAGTGCTTGCCACCAGTTTGAGGCAAGGAAACATGGTTCTCAGAATCCTGTGTATCCTCGTGTGAGAAAAAACCTTCTCTGAGAATGAGATGCCACCTATATTAGGTGGCTCATCCTCAGGACTGTGGGTCCTCAGGGTTGGGGGCTCCAACCGGCCAGCATAAGAAAGGAGGCAGGAGAAAGAGAGGGGAGTAAGAAGGAGGGCAAAAAAGAGAAATTAGCAATTTGCTTTTAGACGCTCTCTCCTGCTTCTTTTCATTTTTGAGGAATCTTCCAGGTTGTTGGTAGTAGTTTCCTGTGGATCAAAAATATGTTCCTCACAGATTCCAGACGTGTTGACCATTACAGATGTAATTTTTTGTTTAATTGATTTCTTCTAGATTAAAAACCTTAAACAGGTTTTTAATCTAGAAGAAAAGACAGGGGCGGGGGCAGAAATATTTAAATACTGTAGTGCAAACAAATTAATGTTGCTTTCTGAACTTTTTAAGGCTGGAGAGGTGCCCTGGGATGCTGGGGGTGGTGAGCATTAGAGAGAATAGTTTTGATTGGGAGAAGCAGAGTTTCTGGCTAAGACTCCTTTCCCCTGAATTTCTTGGCTTCCCTGAAGGGTTTTCCAGATACCCCAAATGTCCATCAACCAAATAGCCAGGTTTTACTTCAAAGGGTAAGGCACCCAGCACAGGAGTAGGCTGCTGGAGTACCCAGAAAAGTCAAGGATGTGGTGCTGTCTCTGGGGGAGACAAAATAAGGATGTGAGACTAATCAAAGAGCTGGTCATGAGGAGAAGGCAGAATGTCCTGAGAGGGCAAAGTGCTAAGTCTCACAGTCTCAGCCAGGCCCTTAATAAAGTGCTAATTATACAATTCAGGCAGTGAGTGTGAAAGGACAAGGGAGGTGTCTCTGGGCTGGTGTCCTCAGGGATGCAGGGGAGGAAGTGCAGCTTTGACAAGGTGCTAAGTGGGTGGGGGTAGGGGGATACAGAAGAAAGCTCTGGGAACAGAGGTGATGGAGGAAAGGAGACCAATTGGACAGAATGGAGGTGTATGGAAAAGGGCAAGAGGACTGGAAGGGGCCGTGGGCTAGGGCTGGGAGACTTGAATGACAGGGAGGAAGAGGAATGCCTCTTGAAATGAAAACAGAAACAATAAGTGTCTGTTTAGAGGAGGGATAGGATGGACTGGGGAAACAATTGTTCCTAAACCCAATTCTGTCCCCTTTGGAATATCTATAGGGAGGTTGCAGGCCCACTGGTGACCTGGAACTTATGTGTGCCCCTTTCCTCTTTCCTAAAAGTTATGACAGGCACAGTAGTGACGAAGGGAAACATTTCTGCAGAGGAAGGTGGCTCGGTCATCTTACAGTGTCATCTCTCCTTCACCAAGGCTGAAGTGACCCAAGTCAACTGGAAGCAGCGGGACCAACTTCTGGCCGTTTGTCATCCTGAACTTGGGTGGTACATCAACCCAGTCTTCCGTGAGCGAGTGGCCCCGGGGCCTCACCTTGGCCTCACTTTCCAGTCACTGACTATGAATGACACCGGGGAGTACTTCTGCATCTATCACACCTACCCTGATGGGATTTACAAGGGGAACATCTTCCTGGAGGTCCTAGGAAGCTCAGGTATTTCCTCAGGAGCAGCATAGAAAATGCCATCCTAACACAGTCTGGGGAGCAGAGCTCAGTCCTGGAGCACATTTGAATCACTTGTGGAGTTTTTAAAGAATTCTGGTACCAGGGCCCTCACCCAGACCAATGAAATCAGAATCTCTAGGGGCAGAGTGAGGATGTGATGTGATCCCAAAGCGTCCTGGTGATTCAATTTGCAGCTAGGAGTGAGAGCCACTGCTCTTGAGTGGGAAGCACAGCTTATCTATATTACAAGGAAAACCAATTGGTATGCAGGAGCCCTGTTTGGGGAGATGGCTTAAATTGCGGTTGACTACGGGCTTTGGACATGTTTGGGCATTGGCGCCTTCCGTAGTCTCACGGGACTTGGCCCGGGATCTTGTGAGACTTGGCCAGAGATCTCGAGGGACTTGAGAGAGATTGCGGATTAAGTCTGCGCCATTTTGGAGGTTAGAGGAGCGTGGACGGCGTGTCGGGGTGTAGTTAGAGCCAGAGAGAAAAGTTATCAGAATAAAGGGCTGTTTGTTTCCAGTTCGTCTCTAAACTTCTTCCCGCGGCTTCTTTGCTCCAAGCGGCCATCGCTTCAGGCGACTACAGGATTCGGAAGTCCAGGTTGAGTAGGGCCCATGACTTGCATGGTTTTATTAATTTGTCTAAGATCATGTAATAATCGCCATTTTCATGATTTTTTCTTGATCACAAATATGGGGGAATTCCAGGGAGAGGTGGAAGGTTCTATATGTCCTGCTTCTAATTGTTCCTGAACTAGTAGGTGGGCCGCTTGTAATTTCTCTTTAGATAGGGGCCACTGAGGGACCCACACTGGCTTATCAGAAAGCCATGGTATTTTAAAAATTATTTTCTCAGTGGCCCCGAAGAAAAATGTCTTTTTCCTATATGATAATGATTTCTTTTAGGGTTAAGATTACCCTGTATATTTTCACATTTAACACCTGCAGGTTTGGTTGCAAGGTGTACTCCCATTTGTTGTAAAATATCTCTTCCCCATAAAGTAACTGGTAGGTTAGGTAAAACATAAGGCTGAAATGTTCCTTTATGTCCTTCATCATCCTCCCATTTTAAAATTACTGCACTTTTTTCTGGGAGGTTATTATATCCCAAGCCTCTTAAACTGGTTGAAGCTTTTTGCAGAGGCCAGTGTTTGGGCCATTGTCGTAAATTAATGATGGAGGAATCAGCTCCAGTATCTATAAGTCCCTCCATTTCTATTCCTTGGATTCTTATTTTACACGTAGGCCTCCTAGTACAGTCTCGAACCCAGCAAGCCATGGGTCTCGAATCAGTGGAACAAAATTTTCTATTGTTCCCTGTTTGAGGTATACTCATTTTAAATGAATTATGTAAATTTGGAAGGAGAAGCAGCTGAGCAATTTTATCTCCTTGATTAACAGAACTTATACTTTGGGGTGAGCTAAGCATTATTTTTATTTCCCCTTTGTAGTCTGAGTTTATTACACCTGGGGTCACTTGCAAACCTACTAAGCTTTGAGGACTTCGCCCGATAATAAGTCCTACAGTCCCTGAGGGAAGAGGTCCCCTGACTCCTGTGGGAATCAGTTGAATCCCCATTTCAGGTGTTAACACTATTCGGGCAGTGGAACAGAGGTCTAATCCTGCATTTCTTCCTGATCCTCTGGTGAGGGAGTGGATGGGTAATAGGGGTTGTGTCGGGGAAGCATCTGAATGGATGCTTGAGGATACTCCTCCTCCAATGCCTCGTACATTTGTGGGCCCCGGGGCATTGGGCCCCGTGCCCTGTTTTTTGAACTCCTGGACAAATGATTTCCATGGATGTCAAATTTTGAATAGCATTTATTGGCCCAATGATTTCCCTTTTTACACCTGGGGCAGCAACCTGGAGCACGGTATGAATTTGGTCTTATTTCTCTTTTGAGATTTTGCCTAGAATAGCCTGATTGATTATGATAATTTTTCCTGGAATATCCTGATTGATTATAGTGTCTAGGTTGAGTCCTTGTGAAATTCTGAGGGGCAGCATCTCTAACAGCTGCTGCAATCATATTCCCGGCTTCTTTGCTCCAAGCGGCCATCGCTTCAGGCGACTACATTGGTAAGGTCATATGTTCATTTACTGGTTTAGTATCAATCATGCACATTATAATTAGCCCTTAAGTTTATAAAGATCAGAGCTAGTTAATGTACAATAATTGGCATTGGTGTTGCATTGCAGAGTTTCCAAAATTCCTCAGTCCTTACCCACTTGGACACCTAAACAATTTCTCCAAAAGCTGGGAAAGGATTATTATCCTATCTGAGAGATAGTACAGGGAGTGGTTCAGAGCTCAAACTCTAACACCAGACAGCCTGGGTTCAAATTCTTCTTTGCTGTTGACCTCAGACAAGATTACTCAGCTCTCTGAGCATTGGTTTTTTTATCTGTGCAATGAGGATGTATGTAAGACCTTATGAGGTGCTAATGTGGGATTGGATTACCTACTGCAAGAAAATATCCTTACATCAGTGCCTGGAGCGTGGTAAGCACCATGGAAGTGTTGACTGTGAATGTGATTCTTATTTGACTGTTTGATGGAGGTGAAAGCTTAGGCTTGGATCTAGTTGCTCAGAGTGGCAGAGCTGATGTTAACACAGGGGTTCTGCTTCCGTGGACCTCCAAACCCTACTTGCTGACATCAATCATGTTGGAGATTAATTTTCGTGAGTTTTTGGAGTTTGTGTATATTGGGACAATGAAACGTTGTCTTAAAGTTTCATTTCCAATGTCACTTCTTGGCTGATCCCAACCTAGGCCAAAGGCCATGAGTAGTTAAGTGCCTAGATTCCGGGATCACATTGCTGGGGTTTGATATTGGAATGGGTAAGTTATTTAGCTTTCTCTCAGTTTTCTCACTTATAAAAGGTGGTGAATGATCTTATGAGTTGTTATGAATAAGGTCTTAGAACAGTGCTAAGCACATAATAAGCTTAACTTAAAAATCATACTATTTATTGCCTAGTGGTTAGGGGAGATCTAGACTATAACACAGCAGGGGACCAGCAAGCATAACCACTTGATGGTCTTTACCATTTGGGGCTTTTGTCATATGCCCAAGGGCCCATCACCTACTGCAGGACTGGGGATAGCATGGGATCTGGGCAGATCACCCTTCTACCCCCATGGCATGGAGGACCCAGGACCTGGAGCCCAGAGGGGAACTATACTATGTTTGCTCATGGCTAGGCTAAAACAGGTTCAGGGACTGATGCTCCTAACAGGCATACTTGTCCCTGTCCACAGTGGCACAGCTATTCTCCATGGGATAATGGAGAAATGAAGGTGCAAGTGTCTTCCTGTATCTCATGGGCCACCTGGGGGGTTCACTCAGAAGTCATTCTAGATCCCTGCTCCACCCCTGCCCAGGGGCCACACCTTTCTGCTCTTTTTGCCCTTGCGGACTCAGGGCCACCACTGATCACTTGTAGTTCTCTTCCTGTTTCTCAAGGGCTCAGTTGCTTACCTGGAGTGCAAACTCTTTATAACTACTTGCACTAACTCCAACCTGACTTCTTTCTGACCCTAATCTCAAACCTTAGTCCAAGTTTCTAGTAACTACCATATACAAGCTATTTCTAACCTTAAAGCTAGAATTGAACTTAACCCTACAGCTCACCTGTTACTAGGCACAAACCTTAAGTATCCTTTTGCAGAGTCCACCCCTTCCCCAGCTGCATATTCTGGTACTTGTGGTACTTGCTCTATGGCTGCTTCTGTTTCAAAGATCTTGAAGTCTTTGTTCATTGAATATGACTGTGAATGAAAGAATTGGAGTTTTTATATCAAACGAAAATTTCTAATGAAGTTGATATTTTTAATATCCAAAATACTTTCTGGTCCTAATTATATCTCTAAACCTAAACAAATTCATTATCATAACCTCCCCTTAAACGTGGTCATGGTGTTAACCCTTTGATTCTATCATCCAGCTGTAAGAGAATTCAATCTCAATCCTAGCTCTCATCCTGGCCCCCAGCTTGGCTCTGACCTCAGCTCTGAGCACAGGTCCTGTCCAGGCTCTGTGGGTAGCCCTCTGCAGCCTGCCCTGACTCCTACAGGGTGATTGCTGTTTGGCTCCTACTTACCTTCTTTCCCACTGAGTGAACTGGCTGTGGTCAGTAATGCCTGGCTTGGCCTATTGAGACCGAGTCCTCAAAGTGGGAGGAGCATGACATGGGGCTTTTGGACGCAGCAGGCACTGCCCTTGTCCTAAGGGATTGGAGACCTTAGTAGCCATTCCAGCAATCTCAGACTTTAGAGGGAAGCAGGGACAGGCCTCTGCAAGACCCTTGTTTTCCAAGTCTTCCTTAGGCTCTTGGGTCCTGCCTGACGTCCTGGGGTGAAGGTAGAAGAGGGATGAAGTGGCCTGGAAACTCTTCTACCCTAGCACAGCATGCATCAGGACAACTGTTTTGTTTTTCTCATATTCTGCTTAAATCAAATGTCATTCATGTCCTCAAAACTCCCCTCTAGCCTCTTTTTTCTTTCCACTATACTTTATGTCTTAAGGAGATTCTCTTGTTCATACTCTCATTCATGCTTCAAATATTTAATATCTATTATGTGTGAGGTGCTGGTAAAACAGCAAAGGATAAGGCTCCAGAGCCTTCCTCCCTCTAGGGCTGGAAATAAGGGTTAAGGAGAAAAGCCACATGCCTTTTCTTTTAGTAATTTAATATTAATTTATTGAATTTCTAATTAAGCTCGTTTTAATTATATGGTTATGTATATGAAGCGTAATACAAGAAATTGTTCACTTTTTGGTTTTCTTCTGATGGTACTATTTGTTTCATTTCGTGATACTAAAAATGATCTTGTTGAATAGAGGAAAGGAGTGCTAAAAAGGATTTGCTCTGGGTCAAATAGAGGAGGCATGACAATACTTGGAAGATTAGTCATTGATTTCCTGATAGGCCAGGTGGATTCTCTGCTGTCCAAAGAGTTGGACTTAAAGACTCCAGTCCTGTGGTTGGAGAAGGGCACTGCGGATATCCCTTTGCCCTGAAGCTGAGGCTTCCCTGGGGAGGCAGCTTTGCTTTGGGCCTCTGCCACTCACCTCTGTTTTGTCCTCCCTCTAGAGCACAGCGCCGGGTTCCAGATCCCATTGCTTGCAGTGCTGGGGGTCATCTGTATAGCAGTCATCGGGATGTTCGCATTGGCTAGAAAGGTAATGACTCTGGCTACACATTTCAGTCACGGGCATCCCTGTCCCTGCCACCCTGCTGCTTTCAGTGTCCTTTCTTTCCAGAGACAGAACCAGGTGTGACCTCCCCTGTTGCCCCTCGTGCCTTTTCGTTGGCATTGTTTTGCCTTCTAATGCATTTATGGTCTTCCCTTATCCCTTTTCCAGGCTGGAAGTTCCTGGAAAGTTGGACCTGTCTTACTCTCACCTACAGTTACTGGTTCCTCCTGATCCTTAAGCCACTACTCTGGGGGTTTATCTACTATAAGGTTCATGCATCTTAGAGGATGTCTACTATGTGCTAGGGCTTTCTTTATAGTAGCTCATTTAATTTTACAACTCTTTGCTAGTGCTGAGTAGCCCAGCACTTCTGTAGAATGGGAAATAAACACTAAAAATCTGGGAGCAACAGATGCATGGCAAGATCAATGGGTTGAAAATCCTCTGTTACTTTAGGATAGAAGTCTTGTGGTGGAAAGAGTAGTGGAGGGAGAATTGAAAGATCTAGTTTCTAGTTTGGCACTGAGTGTATGATTTTTTTCCAGGTCTTCGTTTCTTCATACATAAAATGGGGATTGTCATTCTGCTTGCTCTATATCACAAAGTTGTGATGAATGGGTGGCATTTTTCATGTGAAAGCTTCATAATGGTGAAAAAATATGTCAGTGTCCTTGCTGTCACAAACTGGTAGCTGTTGCTTGGAAGGAGCAGGAGAGTTCTCATTCCTTGGTTTGGCTGCTCTCTTGGGTCCTTTTAGTAGCCCAGCTCTCCTTAATTCAATTCACTACACAAACCTTTTGGGGAATGCAGTCTGTGATCCCTGCACCGTTTTCCTTCTTTACTCCAGAGCTTCCTCCTAGATCCTGACCCACTTTTTCTCCAAGGGTAGTTGTGGTCAGTTAATACCTCATCTCTGTAGTCCAAAATTACCCCTCTGGACTATGTACTTGGTGCTGTTGTTACTGACGTGTGTGGATTTACAGATTTTTTTAATGTTTGCCTTTTCTTCCTAGTCTGCCTGCCGTCTTTTGAATTAAGGTTCTCTTTGATTCAAAATAGTTATCTTTATTATTAAAAAGAACTGTTTGTTAGCTATGTACCCCTGACTTATTATATCTCTATTGGTGCTAATAAATTTGTACTTTTATCATCTCCTAGGTTATGCAAGAATCTTAGAGCATGTTAACTCTTTTTATCTCTCTCCTTCTCCAACTTATTGCTGTTATTACTATGCCTTTCAGTTCTCTGTACTTTTTTTTTTTGTGTGTGTGTGTGTGTACTGAGGATTGAATCCAGAGCTGCTTAACCATTCATCCACATCCCCAATCCTTTTTTTTTTTTAAAAATGTTTTATTTTGAGACAGTTGCTGAGTGTGGCTTTGAACTTGTGATCCTCCTGCCTCAGCCTCCTGAGTCGCTGGGATTATAAGTGTGTGTCACCATACCCCACAGTTTTGTCTACATTTTAAATCCCCAAAGAAGTGGCTTTTATTGCTTTATGAGTCAATATTGATTTAGGTCCCCACCTTTTCTGTTGCTCTGTACTCTGTCCTATATGTCCTGTGTTGTAACTGGGATCATTTTCCTTCTCCCTGAAGTAAATCCTGCAGTATTTCCTTTACTGCAGGTCTGTGGGTGAGGAATTATTTTTATTTTTGTTTGTCTAAAAATATATTCTCCCCTGAATTTAAAATTAATATATTTGTTTTGCTAGGTATAGAATTCTATATTGGCAATTATTTTCTTTGAGGGCATGAAGAAAAATGTTATTCCATTGTCTAGCTTCATATATTTTTGTTGAGAAACCAGGTCTTGTTTTTGCTACTTTGAAAATGCTTTTTTCCCCCCCTTTCCTCTTGGTTCTTTTAAATTTTCCATGTCTTTAGTATTCAGCAAATGTACGATGATGTAATTAGGTATAGTCATCTTTGTATTTATTGTTTAGAGTTGGGATGGAGTGCCTTTTCAATCTGTTTTTCGATGGTTTTTGTCAGTTTTAGGTCAATCCTGGCCATTATTTCTTCATATCTACTCCAATCTTGCTTTCTTTTGCTTTTGGAGCACTAATTACAGGTATTTTTAGACATTTTACTTTTCTCCTATGCGGCTCTGAGTCTCTTTTTTGTATTTTCTGTCCATTTGTCTTGTTATATTTTATAGAAGATGTTTTCTTCTGACATACCTTCCAGGTTCCTAAGTATCTCTTCTTATGTATCTATTCTTTGTTTAAATTGTTCATAGTATGTCAAAATTCCCAATCCCATCTTTTAATTATTTGAAAATATTAATCACTTATCTTGAAGTTTGTGCCTGATCATTCCATTAATTAGATCCTCCTTGAATCTTTTTCTATTCCCTATTTTTACTTGTTTATGGGTCACCACTTATCTCCTTAACTAGTACTTTTCATTAAGTGCTGTGAATTCTACATGAAAAACGATAGCAATAATTTGAAGCTCTGGTAATATCATCTTCCTCCAGAGACTGTTCCCTTTGTACCTGGTGGGTGGCAGGTCTAGAGGCACTAACCATCCCAGGTCACCTTAATTAAATCAGCGTTGAGAGGCTTTTGAGTTGAATTCAATTTCTGCTATTCCCTTGCTCCTGGGGTGTGGTCCTTCGGGATCCAGTTAAGAACCTGTGATGTTTTCCAAAGTCTTCCTTCCAAGCAGGTTTCTGAACCCAACTGTTGTCCCTCTTGTCAGAAGCTCTCTGCTGTTTATCTGCCTCTCAGCTATAACTTTCAGATGATTCTCTCCAGGGGAAAATGTCCCCACATTCTCACCTCCTCTTTCTCTGGGTTTCCTTCTTTTGCATCTTGCTTTTGCCCCCAGATTCCTCACTGATTTTTCAGATCTCTAATTTCTTCAAACAGATGTTTCTGATATTGTGTTGATCTTTTCTGGTTCCTCTCAGTGGAAGGTTTGGTTCAAAGCAACACAGTCAACCAAGGTCCACCAGAGGCAGAACTCTTCTTTTGGATGTCATCTTTCACATTTGCATGTGAAACTTGACTCCTACAAGGAGCAGACTCAGCTGGCTCACCTTTGCTATACCTTGGGCTGTTTGGGGCCAAGATCCTCACAGGAGTCTAGCGCCTCAATTCCTAATACTTAACCAGTCATGTTCCCTCCATCTGACAGGGTCCTCGCCAGTCCCAATGAGAGGAATTTGGTCAAACTTTGTGTCCTTAGTCTCTGGTTCCATTTTGCTTTCTTGTTGTGAGTTCTTACCCTCTTTTATTCTCTCCTGCCCCGCCCCTCCAAAGAATCTCCCTTTAATTTTTCTTTTTTTTCTAATTTAACTTCTATTTGAATTTTTTGTTTTATTTTGTTTTTACTCATGTTGATCTTTTGAAGGCCACAGACACTTGATTTCCTCCCCACGTCTCGGATATTGGATGAATTGCACAAATAAGAATTGCTTAATGAGAAAGTGTCATTATAATATTCTCTAGCTTAGACCTCAAGGTATCTTGCATTTTAAACAGACTTAATTTTATATCCTTGCCTTGTTTTTCTTCTGTTATTAATGCTGCTGACGAGATTACACTTTTTCTGCACATTAATATCGGTTTTCAGGGACTACTGGTCTTGGACTTTTAGCCCAATATTTAACATCTTAAATTCTGTCCATTTTCATAAATCTACTCTGTTTTTTCTTAACTTACCACCAATAGCAAGGGCATAATATAAAAAAATTACATGTTCTATTTGACATACAGTGTATCCAACCTGATTCATAAGTGAGGAGAGCCTAGGACTCCTCACCCTAATCTTGCCTGACCAAGAAGAGATTGAAATGAGGATGCAAAGAGATATTTTGGTGGCAGAGCCAAAGTCAGCATACATCCTCAGAGGTCTACAAATTGCCCAGATTGTCCCTACTCACAGGTCCAACAGTTCAAAGGCAAATCTCACACAATGGTGATTTCCCTGTGAGAATTACATGAGGCCTTATACCACAGATGATTTCTTGGTACAGTAATTTGTTTGAAAAAGTCTCTATTGTGTCATAATTCAAACTCTCTCTTCCTGGTTATGAGAAAGGTGTTGAGGTTACTGATCTACCTGGTTCACAGGGATGAGGCCATGTATTCTTTATCGTTCACCAGAGCTGGTCAAACAGGCTGCAGGGGTCCCCGGGGGTGGGGGTGCTGAGATGTGGCTGGTACTAACAAGGAAACCCACAATCCATAGTATTTTCATTGATGTCACAGGTGTCATAATTGACATGGTTAGGAAATGAAACCTCTAAGAGAAAGTGAGAACGAGAGAAGTAATAGGCTAGTGGGAGAGGAGGAGAGATGACATTGATCTGTAAGCTGGGAAGGGAGCTGCTATGGTGGTTGGTGAACAGATGTCCTCTGCTGTCACCAGCCTTCTGCAGCTCTGCAATGGGAGGATCAAAGCCTCTTTAGAGGCAACAGAACACGTTTTTCCTGTTAAGTATTCAAGGCTGGTTCATTTTCATGCCAGGCACCCAGACTAACTTTGGTCAACATGGAGTTTGAGAAAGAAGAAAATGTGCAAAGAGAGTCAGTATTTATCAGGTCCTGTTGTTCCTTGTCTGCAGTGTTTTATTTCCCAGCCCCTCTTCGACATTTCTAGTGTTTCCTGTTTAGTTCAGGTCCTCTCTGCTTTTGTCCTGTATGTTGACTATAGTCTCCAACTCTCTTGCTCCTCATTCAAAACATTTTTGCATGCATTATTCAAGGTTCCACATGGAACATGTAGTTTGAAATTGGGTTGTTTGAGGATGCTTATTGTTGTGGTTTGGATGATGTGAGGTGTCCCCCAGAAGCTCATGTGTGAGACAATGCAAGAACATTGAGAGATAAAATGATTGGGTCATGAGAGCCAATCCCCCCAATGGGATTAACTGAGTGGTAACTGAAAGCATGCAGGATGTGGCTGGAAGAGGTGGGTCATTGGAGGAATGCCTTTGGGTATATATTTGGTGAGCTGAGCTTAGTCTCTCTCTCCGCTTCCTGATCATTATGTGAGCCACTTCCCTCCACCACATTCTTCTGCTATGATGTTCTGCCTTACCTCAAGCCCCAAGGAATGGAGCTCTGTCTATAGACTGAGACCTCTGACACTGAGCCCTCAATTTTTTTCTCCTCTAGAATTGTTCTTGTTAGGACTTTTAGTCACAGCAGTGAAAAAAGCTGACTAAAACACTTATTAAGGGGACTTGCAAAGGAAACTATAAAGGGGGGTGTAGCAGTGTGTTGTAACCACCTCTTATTCTTTAGGAGAGATCATAGGGCATGCTACTGGAACCTGGAAAGAGAATTATATGCAAGGACTACCTTGAGAAATGCTGTAATCAGTAAGGCCACCATGAAGAGAGAATGCAGGGAATAGAAACCATCACCTCAGTCTCTTTTCTTCCATCTCCCTACTGTTCCTACATTGACTGAACCCAAACTTAAGATAGAGGACAAGAGAACCCACTTAGGCAGTATGTGTAGGGAAGATTTCTTAGGGCACAGAAGAGGGTGGAGAAGATTGAAGACTGGAGCTCAGGGACAAGTGGACCTTATCTACACCAATACTGTTCAGATAGCTGGAAACTGGGCAAGGGATCTAAACTTTCCACAGGGCCAACTGACCTCAGCCTTCTCTCATGTATTCTTAATGTTCTTTGATTAGATACCCAAGCAATGCTCCTTTTGGCTGCCCATCCACATTTCTCCTTCAAACACTGTGCTCTGTTACCCATCTTACTATCCCCCGAAACAGGCTTCTTTGGCTCCCCCTGCAGTAATTACACCCAGTTTTTTTTTTTTTTTCTAAAGTGCTGCCACCTGTGCCCTCTTATTTTGGGGTGTCCTCATCCTTACTAGGGATCCAGTTCTGCAGAAGCATCTCCTACTTCAGCCCCTGCCTGTAGAGGAGAGAGATCACTGGCCCTTTCAGTGATGCTAGTGTGGCCCTCACTAGCTAGCACATTCAGTCCCACCTTAGGACAGAAGTGCTCCCTGGACCTGCCCTAGGAGATCCAACATAATCAACTGTTGGATTTTTGAAATTACTTACTACAGAATTGGCAAAGTTTCTCTGTAAAAGGCCAGATAGTAAATTAGGCTTTGTGGGCCATATGGTCTCTTGCAAAAATCCAACTCTGTCATTGCAGTGTGGAAGCACTATAGATAATATTTAAATGAATGAATATGGCTTTGTTCCAATAAACCCTTATTTATAAACACTACAATTTAAATTCCCTGCAATTTTCATGTGTCATGAAACATTACTTATTCTTTTTTTGCCTCCCTAATCACTTGAAAATGTAAACACAATTTTTAGCTTGTGGCCTATACAAAAACCAGCAGTGGGCAGACATGACCCTGGGGCCTTAGTTTCCCCATCCTGATTTTGGTAGGTTCATTATACCATTCTTATTTTTCTGAGCATTTTGTTTTCTTCTTCCATCGTCTGCCAGAGCAGTGTTAGCATCTCTGTTGAAAACAGTGTACTCTTACTTTTCTCCTGTGGGCCTCGCGAAGGTGTTAAATCTTGTGTCATGAGATATGCGCCAATATTGGAAAATTATCCTTCATCTAGTCTCCATATTTTCACCCACCCCAGGTCCATCACCTTTGGGATTAACTCCCAGGCAAAAATCTCCTAGTTCTTGTGAGTGGTACATTTAAGCCAAGTCCTTTGCTGTATAACCTTTCCCTTTCCTTAGCAGACCCATCACTTCCACCATTAGTGTAGCTAACATTTTACCCCATCTAGTAGTGGAGGTGGAGGCAGGTCCTAGCAAGGATTATATCCTATCAAGGAAAAGTGGACCCCTTCTGCAGCTCCTGGTGGTGCAACTGAAGCAGGTGGTTCAAGGGTCTCACATGCACCTACCCAGAGGTCTTCCTCCTAGGACTCAGAGTACAGCCTAATGCTCCCAGTTTCTGGGGAATGGAAGAACCAGTCAGGTGAAGGAATCTTGAGCGTGGCATCAATGACATTTCCTACAGACCCTAGAAGCCAGCAGGTTGCACTCTTTTGGGGCCTAGTCTTTGGAATCAGGCAGACCTAGGTTTGGATCCTGGCTCTACCACTTCAGTAGCTGAGCCACCTAATTTTACTGAGCCTCATCTGTAAAATCTGGATAATTATGACTTTCCCTTATAAAGATGTGGGAAAACTTTAGTCGAACAATTCATTTAATAAGGCACTTGGCATTTTTTACTGGCATGTATTGATAACCATTATTTATTAAGTTCTTATAATTATTATAAATTTTATTTACCACAGTATTTCATAATACCTTGTGCTCCAAACTGTTTATAGTGTATGGATTTAATATGAATAAATGTTTTTGGCTAAGCAGATACTGGGAAAAGTGCTCCTGGGGGATGAGAGAAAAAAAAAAAGGAAAAAGGCACATCCTGTGCAATGGCTCAGCCAACCCCACTGTCCACTCTCACATTCTCCTCGAGGCCAGTGTTTGTCCTGGAGGGACTCAGCTGCCATCTCTATAACTGCCTTTGGTCCTCTAGGACAGCATCAGTGCATTAATCCCAGACCTATTTTTTATACCAATTATAATTATAGATCCCTCACAGAGGACAGAATGAAAATGGAACAGCTGAGGGACCCATCTCAGGCATATTTGCATTTCTCAGAGGACTTTTGGAACTCAAAATAGTTTTAAGATTAAAAAGCAAGGGTGGCTATTCTTACCCGGAGTGGGAACAAGAACACATAAGCATAAAAGGTCATTGTTGATTCTTTGAGAAAGACTTAAAGGTTCATATTTTAAAAATGGATTGGATTGCATCAGGGGACGTAGTAGTTCTTTTATACGCAGCATGAGCTCTAATAGCCATCTTCTTCATATTTATGTTAAGGTTTGGCTACTTCTACTGGAAAGGAGTGGTCACTGACTTGTCTATGTGCTTCTGAGACTGGCATTTCTAGGTCCCACTCCTCCAGGCCTGCAGTGATTCACCATCCCTAATTATTCTTTTCCCTTTATTTCATTTATTTATTTTTATGTGGTGCTGAGGATCGAACCCAGTGCCTTACGCGTGTGAGGCATGTGCTCCACCACTGAGCTGCAACCCCAGCCCACCTTCCCTCCATCCCTAATTTTTGATATTTGTTCACTGTGCCCATCCACACAGCCCTGGCCCTCCCTCTCAGCCTCGCAGCCTATATTTGTGCCCCACTGGGCTTGACACTAGATGATGCTGAGGTCAGTATTTCCCACCTTGGAAGCAGTGGTTGTGGGAAGAAGGAAATTTGGTGTGCACTTGTTGCTGTTATTTTTCAAGCCTGTGTGGCTCTTTGTGATTCTGTCATTCAGATGTATGGTGGGGTCAGTGACCTGCATTGCAGCACTCTTCAATAAGGCTGAGGGGGTGTCAACTTTGCACTGAGATGTCAACAAGCATTTCTTTTGCCATCCTACTTATGCCTGCTGGTCTTCAATTTCCTTGTCTTAACACAACCTTCACCTATGATGCTCTCACATGGATATAATGGCTGACTTCACATCTCTGATTTTACTAAACAAATGTCACTGTTCTTCCCTATTGTCCCATAAGCACAATTGTAGTTGGCTAGTCATGAGACTCTCTTTTGATTTAGAAAATCAGGTTCTTTTAGATGTGAGGCCATAGAAGAGAGAGAGAGAGAGAGAGAGAGAGAGAGAGAGAGAGAGAGAGAGAGAGAGTGTGTGTGTGTGTATGTGTGTGCGCGCGTGTGCATGTGTGCCCAGGCGTGCATCTGCATTTCAGTCCCTAACACATATATTGAGCATCTGTTATGGGCTCTGAAGTTGCCAAGAAGAATAGAGCCAGACCCTTCCTTCAGTGACATCACATTTTGGAGCATGGAGAAGATAGAAGGATAAACAGATAAGTTTAAGACAGCATTGAATGTTACAAGAGAGAACACCTGGACCATATTCCAGCAAGCAGGATGAAGGGGGTCAGAGAAGGCTTCTTGACAACATGCATGGAGCTGAGTTGGGGAGAATAAGGAGAACTACATGGGAATGCACAGTGGTCACAGCATATACAAAATTGTGAGGTAAGAAAGAGCGTCTGGCACTTGTGCAGCTGTGAGAGGAGAAACTATTTGGTTGAGGAGAAAGCATGGCCTAGAATCAGACTGCCTGAGTCTGTGCTGGGTTCATGGTGAGGCACGGGGCTTACCCTTGTCCTTTCTAGTGCATCCCAAAGTAGACATAATAGAGTGGTTTCTGAGTTCCATGCATAACCTAGCCCAAGTGGGGCTCAAAAGAAGATTCTTAATAAGTGGTACCTCTCTGGCATCTAGACTCCAAGAACTGGAAAAACGCTGGAAAGGTGGGTGTGACCAAGTCACAAAGGTATTTTGGAGGAATCAATCTCGGTGGGGAAGGTTGTGAAATTATAGATATTCTGCCCCAAAGTATGCACCTTAAAATACACTTTTAAATGCAATTTAAGGGTATTTTCAAATCCCCTAAAGTCCAACTGTGCATGCTAGGTGAAGCAGCCTTCCTGTAGGCAATGGGTGCTATTGAAGGGTCTTACACAAATATATGGACAGATCCAATTTTCATGTTTGGAAGATTACTGCTGGTGGCTGTGTGAAGTTGGATTAGAGGTAATAGGGAGTCTAGAGTCAGGCAGGTATGAAGTGCAGGTGGCAGAGAAGACCAGAAGCAGAAATGGAATAAAGCTGGATGGGTTTTATGGATGACTGGAGTTCAGCATTAGCTTCCAGGATTCTGGTGTCATAAACCAGAATAAAAAACATAGGGGCATGAGCAGTTTGTGGGGAAGGGAACACGATGATTTCTTTGGGACAAGCTGGGTCTAAAACTGGCCATGAGTCATCAGCCAGTGATGCCCATTTAGCAGGTGGACACCTGGGTCTAGAGCACAGGGCAGAGCCTGGAATTATTTGGATAGATATTATTTGGGAATCTTCAGAGGACAGATGCTAGGTATAGATTTACATATGGACAAAGTGATATATATATATATGTATATATATACACATATATATACATATATATGTATATATATATGGAGAGAGAGAGAGAGAGAGAGAGAGAGAGAGAGAGAGAGAGAGAGAGAGAGAGAGAGTTTAATGTAAGAAAGCAGAGGGCAGAATCCTGGAGAACCTTAGTATAGGAAGCCAATGTGCAAAGAGAAAAATAGCAGATCTGGCTGAAGATTAAGGTGGTGGAGGGTGGTGGGGAGGTAAAGAAGGAAGCAGAGGAATATGCGGGAAAAGTGATGTCATAGAAGCCAAGAAAGAAGAACATTTATAAAAGGAAGAAGTCAACAGTGTCAAATGCAATAAAGAGTAAAAGAAAAGAGAAACCAAAGGCAGCTTCACCAGGCTTAGTGAGTAGTAAACGGGGTGCAGGCACTCTGAATGTGTGGCAATGCAGTCTTGGTGGAGCTGTTAGTGTAGAAATCCAGCTGTAACAAGGTTGGGGAATTAGGGCTAAAGGATTGATGTCGGTTAGAACACAAGTTTTCCGGTGTGTGTGCATTTGGAGGGTAGGAAAGGGAATGATCATAACCACGAGCCATGTTAGGGAGGAGCTTTTGAATATCACTTCCATATACTCACTTTTTCATTTGTTTCTTTCCAGAAGACATCTCTTAGAATCCCTTCTGCAGAAAGTGACCTCGGGAGATCACCAGCTGAACTGCAGGAGTGGAGCCCCAGCATCTCCTCGTCCCCTGTAAGCTATGTCCTGGCAGAAGCTACCCCTGCTGGCATCTGCAGTGTGCAGAGGGAAAATGACTATACTGAGCCTCACGACTACTTTAATGTCCTGAGTTACAGAAACCTGGGCAGCTTCAGCTTCCTCACAGAGACTGGTTAGCAATGCGAGGCATCTTCTGGGAGACATGTTCCTGGCTTTGTATTATGGATGAATGTGTAAGCTTCTGTCCTCTCCATCAATCCTCTCTCTGTCTCTCTCTTTCAGTGTGTGTGTGTGTGTGTGTGTGTGTGTATCCCCAGTTGAGTGAATGGATGTCATCCTCTTCTCCACCTTCACTTCCTCTGCCCTTCCTTCCATTCTCTTATTGCAGACCAGAGGTGAATAACTTGCATCTTGATCAGAATGTGAGTTGAAAATAAATAAATAAATAAATAAAAAAACACACAACAAAAAAACTTGACCTGGCTTTGCATCTAGTGTTTTGAGCAGACCCTGTGACTCTGAGAAACACATTCCTCATGATGGTGCCGGGCAGGATTTTGTGCTACAGGGTTGATGATTTGTGCTACAGGTAGATGATGAGAATGAGACAGGTATGAAGCCACCCTTGTGCCATTTCTCCCTGTCATTTTCATAAATATACATTCATTCAAGACAATTTATGAATGAGACATGGTAGCAGCCTCTATGGGGATGCTCAAGGATGACTAAACCTTGTCTCTGCCCTTAGAAACATACAGCAAAATGGGGAGACAACATTTACATTAAAATGTTATAAGAAGATGAAGACACAGGATGCAGGTTTTCAGGCAAGGTGTCAGGGTAGGTTTAGCTGTGGTGAAGTGGCTTGGGGCACAAAGGGATCAATGAGGCTGGACTGGTTGTGGGGGACAAGTTTTCTAGGGAACAGGTAGAAACTGAAGTCTTTGGAGGTAAAAGTTCCATGGGGAAGGCCCAGGCACCAAGGGAACCAAGGTACCTCAGATTTTATTCTCTGGACAGGGATTTCAAGTCCCCTTTTTTGGTGATATATTCAAAATCCATATGTGATGGCCTGATACAGAGGACCCCAGGCTCTTCCAGCCCTGTATGCTGGGAAGCCCCCAGGAAGTGTGTGTCCACTGAAGAAACTGAGTCCTGGCATCTGGGCCAAGGTGCACCTTTTCTGGATCAATCTACCAGGGATCCATTGAAAATAGAACCTGTTTCCCACCAAAAGGAAAAAACTGGGTTTTAAAATAGGGACTCTTGCTAAAGAAGGGGTAGATAAGAGTATGTGGGTGATAGAGGGTTTCAAAAGTAAACACCCTTAAATTAGCTTCTTTGAACCTTTTTATCTACTCCCAACTTCTTTGTGCCAGGGATGGGGCATCTGAGCAGTTCATTTCTGTTGAAATGTATTCAAGCCAAATTTAAAAGACTTGATTCTTCTACCAACTCTTAGAGGGAGTTACCAGTGAATGATTTTCTTTCATGGGCACTGGAATTGAGTGAGACTGTGAAACAAGGCCATCTCTTGTCAACAGCTAAAACAAAGCATATCCTGCTCTCTAACAATCAGGCTGGTGTTAAACAAAAAGACAATTCAACTCCTATTCCTCCTTGTATTTGTATTTTTCTCACCTTCCTTCCTTTCAAATGGGTATGTAGTTAGAAGCAAGGAATAGAAGTCTGTTCCAAGCTCTGGTCCTTTAGAAGAAAGAAAAGTGTAAAATGCTGTTATTTGCTGTGGCAGTTCACAGTATTTTTCTTGCAGAACTAGTAATGAAAATTGGTTGGGAGTAGAACACAATTCATGAATTAGAAATGAACTAAAATGAGATGACAGAGAGGGATTCGTGCTTTTATTTGGAGGAGTTGTATATTGAGGGGAGGTTGGACTGAGAGTTGGTCATTACTTAACATAGTTTTGGTCATTGGGAGACGTTTCCAAACCATTGCGATGGTAATAAAATACCAAAGAGCCTATAGATGTTGGAAATGGGTCAGACTACCAAATGAGATTCAGTTGGATAGAAAATAAATTTCAAAATGTAATTCACTAAACTAGATTCTCCTCTGAGAACACAATCCCCTAACAGCCAGATTCCTGGGGACATGTGACGTCTAGGGCAGTAGCCACTCTCCACACGTGGCCATCCATCTCTTGAGGTAGGTTAATCCAAACTGGGATGAGCTGTGAGCATAAAACACATGCCAAATTTTGACGACAGTGAGAATCATAAAAATATAAACTATCTCATTTGTAATTTAAAATTTTGATTACTGTCAAAACAATAACATTTTGGATATAGTGGGTGAAATAAAATTATTAAAAGTGATTTTTTTGTGTTTCCTTTTGCTTTTTAAATGTGGCTCCTGAAAAAATCGATAAATGCATATGTGGCTGCCATTATATTTCTATTGGACTCTGCACTCTGAACTCTATCCCTAAGCCTTGCTCATTTTGGGGAGGGTATCTATCCATGTCAATTTGTCTCTGTCTCTTATTCAAAATAGTGTTGGCAAAGTTTTTCCCTCTTGTTATGTCTTCTGAGAAGTACAGAGGAAAGGATCACTGGGGAGACTGAGGTAGGGGACCTCTAAGTGCTGATAAGGAGGTCCCATGGTCTCCTGAATTTCTCTTGGGATCCATGACAGGAAGTGAGAAGAATAAATGAATGAATGAGAGTTCGGGAAGTTATGCATTTACTGATTCCCTGCCAACATTCTGAGCCTGGGCTTATAAAGTATGAGCTATGGCCCAGAAAATCATTCTTTAAAAATGTGAGAAATTTCATCAAGGAACTTTGAGATAGATGGTCTTCAATGTGGACAGTACCTTATCATACAACTTTGTTTCAAACTTGTTTCTTCTCATTCTCTGAGCCCCAGAAATAAATAATCACATACTCACGTTCATACAGAGGCCATCAGTGCTAAACTGGACAGGCAGGAGGCTGTGCATGCTAAGTGGGAATGGCAGTATTCTGGAGAACTCACCATGCCCCACAGAGAGGAGGGAATATACAGCTTGGCTGTGGTGTGGCTGCCAACTGTGGTCTGTGAGTTTTTTTCAGTCCTCTGATTCTTCCCAGTCCTGCTTAATGAGTGTAACTAGTAGCCCCCCCATCCCCCCCACCACTCCAAAGCACAACTTGACGAGACCCAGTGGAACCTTATGTGTGGAAACAGCCCAAGTTTCTGGAAGTCAGAACATACTTGAAGTTTGTGAGAATTATTTGCCTAAGGTAGCATAGAGGATAGTGCTGTCCACTAGAACTTTCTGTGGTGCTGGAGAAGTTCTATGTCCATGCTGTCCAGTATGGTAGTCACTAGCCACATTTGGCTTTAGAGCACTTGAAATCTGGCAAATGTGACAAAGGAAATTCAATTAATTTTAACTAACTGAAATTTAAATGTAAATAATGACACATGACTGGTGGATAGGGTATCGGATATCACAACTATAGTAACTACCTTGCATATGGAAGAAACACAGATAGCTGTGTTTATAGATATTTGATGGCTCGACAGCTGTTAAGCTTTTAACAGGGTCATTACCAGAAAGAGACATCAAAATTCCTTTATTCTTCTGTGTCCTTTCTCTGATCAAGACCAAGTATGAAGTCAAAAGCAGGCTGTGCATTTATTTTTTTTCCAGTTCTTCCCACAGCTATCTGAAGTAGCTAATGGTCCAACTCATATAAATAAGGCCAGGATTGTTGGGAAGCTTGCAATTCAATGGTGCTATGCAGGAATAGACTTTCACCATAGGACTTTCCCTGAACAATAGTCACTTTGATTTCATGTGGGTCGGAAAGAGCATCTTTTCTGGAACTGAAACTCTAATGAATTATATAGAGATCAAAAAGAAATCACGATATAGAGTGGACTGGAAACTGGGCTACTTGGTCCAAGTACTGATCTCTGCAATTAAGCTTCATGAGTTTAGATGAGTTCACATTTCAGAGTCTCAGTAACTTCTTTTATAAAATGGTAATAGTAATACCTACTTTCTAGAGTTTTTAAAAGGATGAGGTAAGAGTGTGGTTGACTGCTTTGTAAGCTATAAAACGCTACATGAATAATTATTATTGTATTATGTGCCATGAGCATGCACATTGTTCATGCTATAGAAATTTCCAAGGGTGCAATAAACTTTTTGCTAGCAACCAAGGAATCTGGAATCAATGTTCTTAAAAACTGGGATTTAAGGAAACCTAAGAGTTGCACATATAGTATGGGTTCTACAGGATCCTGTTAGCATTTACAAATTTTGTGTTTTAAGTGAGATGATGATCTTTAAAAATAAAAAAGTCAAATATATCTTGACTATTGATGGACTTCTTATAACATTGCTGCATTATTTTCAGTCTCTATGTTTGTGCCAATAATCAAGTTGATTTCAAGGTGCAAAGGCTTAATTCACAAACGATTTACTTGCTACAGGTGGTTGAAGCAGTGGAAGATTTTGCAGTAGTTGACATACTCAGAAAGTGGAGGGAGGATTGTCTCTACTTTGCACACTGTAGAGGAGGGATGCTGAATTCAGGAAGTATGCCAAGCTGGCAGCACACTTTGTGAGCTGTGATGAAGTCAGCAAAGCATCATGCAAAGCATTAAATTAACATTATTGAGAATGTAATTAATTTTGTAGTTTTACTTGTGTTCAGTTTGTAACTTAGGTTATAAAATTCTGTTTGTACTATAAGCATAATGGGTTTATCTGATATCATCTTTGAGTCAATTTAAGAATATTTATAATAAAATAGTTACACATTAAATTATTAATTTATTAGTAAACAATAGAAATAATAAGACTTCCCTCCCATATGAGTTCTTAGAGAAAAATTTTTCCAAGGAGTATATGTATTTCTCAAGTTTAAGAAATATTGGTGTGTATAACTACCATTGGATTTCAGAAAAGCCTGGGTTTAAACACTATTAATTGCTTTGCATTGGCAAAAAAATATTTCTGAACCTCTGTCTTATAAATTGACATGATAATAGTTCCCTCACAATGTTCACAATGTAATTGTGACTATGTGTGAAATTATAAACAGTAAAGTGCCATTTGAGTAGTGTATGCATTATTTACAATGACTCTAGCCCATCGTAAACCACACCATGATGTGTTCAACAGGTGTAGAAGAGGCTTCCAGAGGTCTCTGAGCTCAGGCCTGGGGATTTTTGTGCTCCTCACACTAGGGCAAATGGCCAACCACACTCACTTCCTCCAACTCAAAGCCTAATGTTCTTCTGAGTCCCCAAACTAGATTGTTTATTTCTCAGACACACCCTTGATTTACCCAAGCCATTGTCATCTTTTGTTATTTTACAAACTCCCATGGAACTGAGAGTCTTGATTTTATATGAACCTGTATTTCTAGTTGCTAGATTTGAAGGTTTATTAGAATGTAATAATTTTTCTTCCTCTGCATTCATGCACTGCATGGTGTTGAGTGAAATATAGGTGGCTCAATGGGTTGACTTCACCAGAAACAAGTAAAGATGTGTTTCCCTCATCACATTAGCAATTTCTATGAGAACATGGAGGCTAGAGAGCATCTATGGGAAGGGTCACATATAGGAAAGGGTCTAGGGAACAAATAGAAGTCTCTAAGTGGTCTTCAAAGTCTTCAAATAGAGATATACCTTGTGCCACTACTTTTCTATTTTGCATATAGATCCAAGAACCCCAAAGAATAAAAAGGAGGTTCTGTGATAGATTCTCAGCATAACAGTGATGAGGGGACATGAGGACAGAGGGGCATAATGCCACTTTTGATCAGTTATTTCCACAGCAGTTTAGATACTGGCTTTCATGTGAGAAAAGACAAACATGTGAATGGATTTATACAGTAGGGAATGAGCTCTGTCATCATTTTTGAAGTTTGGACAGGTATATGACAATGCCCAAATTTGTCTTGTATTTCCCCAAAGTTACTTCAATATCACCAGTCCTATAATTCCTATTGCTTGTATCAAGAGGACTGATGTATTTTTCTGACCTTCCAGGTACAGTCCTCTATTTGCATAATCTCAGACAATAGCTAGACCCTAAAGTGTGAAAAACATGTGGAGAGCTGCCCCAAACAGACATTGCCACGGCCACCACATGAAGAAGGTACCACTGGAAACCGGAAGAAGAGTTTTTTTTTTTTTTAATTATTCCTTCATATTCAAACTTCACAAACAGTGTGAACTTGTACAATACCTCGGAAAGTGAAACTTACAAAAAAAGTGCTGGTAACATTTAAAAAAAAACAACAAAAACCCCAAAAAACAAACATCATTCTTAGCAACATCAATTACTCTTCCACACAAAACAGAAACCTTGTAAAATTTATTTTCGTATTTTTAAGGCGTAATACTTCCGTATAAAGTATATGCAAGAGATAAAACTTCACAGTATTCCAAAATGTCACAATAATAATAATAATATAATAGTATAATGAAGCGCTACAGTTAATTTTTCTTTTTTTTTTTTTGAATGTTTTTTTCCTGTTTAAATAACAAATACAAGTCACAGGTAAATATACGTGAGAAAAATACGAGGCTAATATTAAATGGCAGGTAAGGATACTGTCACTGTAAGAAAAAACTGGCAGGATGTGTGTATTTAGTCTATATTTTAAAGCACTTGATAGAAAAGGCGTATGCAAGGTTTTTCAAAACAACTTTTTGTTTGTTTGTTTGATAACTGACAAGTTAAGAGTATAATGAGGAAAAAAAAAAAAAAAGGAACAAACTCCCTCTCAAAACTATTGACCTGCTCATCCCAAACCATGTACATATTGATGGATGGATGTGTGAGTTCATAGATTTATACAGCACACAGATTGGTACCAGCAGTGTTCCATGCCCGCCTGTAAAGATTGAAGGGTAGAGTCTGCAGTCATTCAGCCCAGCCTCCTCTTAGGAAATTATTCTTTCAATTTAAAGCTCTCTTTCTTTTCCTCTCTTTCCAAACTCTTCCCCAATTCGTAGGTTTTCAGTCTGAAAAGACATTCTGGTTAGAAAAGTTTCCCTCCATTCAAAATTCACTGGGAAATGGAAGCTGCATGTACAGTGACACCTACACGGACATTGGAAATATCACTTGGACGAATGGATTGTGTGTGTGTGTGTGTGTGTGTGTGTGTGTGTGTGTGTGTGTGCGCGCATTTTAGGTCTGAATACAGTGTGTGTGTGTGTGTGTGTGTGTGTGTGTGTGTGTACAGTAGCAATTGCAAAAAAAAGGGACCATATTCCTTTTCATACTACGATACAATGTGACAAGAAACATTTCTGTGCAGGGAAAAGAGTTTCTTTGAATCTTATCACAACACTGTGGTGGGAAAATCAGGAAATGGGTTCCCCTTTCAGCAGTCACCACAGTAACCTTCATTGAGAACACACATGCCCAGGTATCTGGTCTGTGCACATGTGTATGTTAACAGCTAGCCATTCAGCCAACAGGTAACAGAAAGACAGCAGATAGCAAAACACGGCAATAAGGTGCTCAAAGAAAAAAGTGGCACCCACTCCTCAAATGGATGGCCACATTAAGGTGCTTCAAAAAGTTTTTTTTGTTTTTGTTTTTTGCAGTTTTTATTTCAAACATTAAGAGAGTACTGATTTGCACATGGTAGTTCTGAGCCAGGCCAAGGGTTTTGAGATTTCTGACATCTTCCTCTGAAAAGGGCTTTGACTGTAGTTGTTTTGTTCAGTTGGTTGTGGTCACTTGAGTTGATAACTTTTTTTTTAATAGCCAAGAACTGAAATCAAATCAACATGACTAAAAGAAATAACTGATGAAATGGTATAGAACATTATACTGCATTCCCATTGGATCAAGATGGTTTCGCCCATTTTTCCTTTTTCGCTAACACTGTTCCTTTTTTCTTTGTTACAATCCATTCCTTATGAACCTACAGAAATGACCAAAGTCACTGCAAGTGGCTGTTTTTATTTTTTGTGATCTGTTGCAAGAGTCCAACCTTGTTTCCTCTGCTGCTGTTTGTGTAGCATCTGGATTTGTAATGAGCATCTGGATTTGTAATGAGCATCTGATTTTGTTATGTGCACGTGTGTATATATGCACATATACACACCTATACATGTATAATATATACACTATATATATGTGGACATATATAGGAAATGTGTATACATTTATACATAATATAGTGTATACTGTTTCAACTGGAGATAAACTGAACTGGGTTCAGACACTAGCACATGTTTATCTTTCCCCCGCTCCCTCTGTATATTTTAAACAGTCTGGAGCTTTTATTTATTTTTTAAAGTGCATTTTCAATGCAGAATAACTGTAATCCACTGATTCCTTGGAAAACATTTTTGATGAGAAAAATCTGACAGTTCTCAGCCCCAAGCAAGAGAAACCTGGGTCTGTTCATGCCAGGGGCTGACGTGGCAGTGCCAGGCTTGTGCCTGAGTGATTACTGGGCATTCTGGACTCCGGGCACCTTAGCAGCAGCAGCAGCAGCAGCAGCAGCAGCAGCACCTTTGTGAGAAGGTAGAGATAGAAAAGGAAGAAGGAAGGAAAGCTCAGACGAGGAAGAATGAATGTGTTGTGTGTGTGCACGCTGGAATTGTGAACTCCGACTGTAATGGGTTTGTGCAGTCCCTGCTTGGCTTCAGCTAAGAGAGGCCATTGAGCTTCTTCCCCATCAACTGACACCAACCTCCTTGTGGCCCCCGCGTGCTCAAGCATCACCCATAGTCCCCCACTCCCGAGGCTGACTTCGGTGTCAGTTTCCTGTGGGTATGTGAGTGCCAGCATCAAGTAGGAATAAGGCACCAGAGAAATCAAAATGTCACAAAAAGATGCAAAACCCCATTTCAAAGAGCCTCTCCCATTGCTCCATTCAAATATTGCATGTGATACCATTCATTTGTGTGTACTTAAAGTGTGTCGAATACAGTCTCTGAAAGGAACCTGAGGCCCTTCAGCACCAAAGGTCTTTAGGAATGCACCCTTTGTCTAAACATACCCACACTCCCACCCCCCTGCCCACCCCACCACAAGCAAAAGCACCAAGTCGGGAGAACAAGGCAGCCTGCCATTGCTCACCTCATTTTGATAAGATTAAAGTCTATGAAATAGAAATTTCAGGAATTGCTCTAAAATAAAATGAATTTAGGCTATTGGGTATCTGGTTACTTGATGCTCTAAATGTCCAAAGAATGTTGTGAAAGGGTTGAAATGTTTGTGTTTAATGTGCTAAACAGAAATGACTTCTCAAATGATGCCCAAGTCCTCTACTAACACTTCAACCTCCCCTATGTTATTTAAAAAAAAAATTTTTTTAAAAAGACATTGTATAAAGGAAGAGGTTCATCTAACTATAAAAGGAAAAAATGAAGGCACGTGATTTTATTCGGTCCCACAATCCTTAAGAAAAATGGTATTTTGCAAGGGTGTGTATGTGTGTGCGAGTGTGTGGTGTGTGTGTGTGTGTGTGTGTGTGTTTGCACACATGAAGTGGGAGGCTGAGGGCCATTGGGGCAGTAGTCCAAAGGAAGTTGGAAAGAAGAACAAGAGAGAATTCTGAGACAGAGAGAAGAAAGGAGAAAGGAGGAAATGGAGGCCTCTCTTCAGCTTTCTGTCATTGACAGTCTCAAGATTTGGCTGCTTTAGGGTCCAGAAAGGAATTTGTTTGTCTTGGTCTAGAAAGTGCCCCAGTTAAATATCTCCAGTTAATCATGTTACAGCTTTTGGTGTTTCCCTTTTCCCTTCCCTCCAGCCAAATGATTTTTTAAAAAAATATCACAGTTTTTAAAAATTATTTTTTCAATGTTGAAAAAATATGGAAAAGCTATTGTTCAGCCTAGGGCCCACTGCCTCTCCATCTTCACAGTGAGCAGATGGATGGACAATCTACAGAATCAATGGGGGGGCCGGCAAAGTCCCTTGTGCTGAGTGGTCCCTTGCCTTGCCTCCCCACGGGCGGGGGTGCTTTTACAGCACCCGCATCCCTTCTTTCATTTGGATCCTTGCCCCCCTCCCATCCATGGAATGTGGGTTACTGAGAAAGGCAGAGCCATTCTAGAGAGCCATGGTGACAGGAGAGTCTTACAAGCAGAAGGTGAAGGAGCGTGGCTAGCAGTGCGCTCTCCGGGCAGCCTCGCCTGGGGATGGGACAGCGTGGCTGCTCCTGAGGCTGAGATCCCACTCACATTTTACTTCCTGAGACCTCAGCTCTCAGGTTCACCACCTTTATGCCTCTCTTTGCATCAGAGATGGCCCCAGTTCTTAAGAAGGCAATGATCCAAGATGAAGAGGCAGAGCCAACCGGCTGTGTCATACAAAAAAAGGGCTATGGACAGTGGGATTTCAGAAACAAATTTAACTTTGGTTTTCCAACTTTTTCAAACCATAAAAATTAAAGCAGGGCTTCGGTGGCTTCGATCATCTGAGAGCTGTTATATTTTTCTCATTTGGCAAGGCTAAGGCGGAGGGGAAGAGAAAAGGGGTTTCCCATAATTGGTTGAAGACACAGGGTGGTAAATGCTTCCACACTTAAACTCACAGTCCAGTGTTTTTGACATTTCATAAATAGCTTTTTTTTTTTTCTCTAAAAAAAGAATAAAACAAGAACAATCCCTTTACTTACTCATCTGAAACAAAATAAACAGCAGTGGGTACAAACTTCTTCTTGTAACAATTACAAAAAACAACAATATAATCCCAACTTTTAACACGCATCTTGAATCAGTTATTTTTTTTAACCTCAAAACTGCAGCATATCCTTAAGGGCAAACTTTTCGATTAGTTTTTTTTTTTTTTTTTTTTAAATAATGTCTTCACCAAAAAAACAGTCTTGTACCAATAAAATGCATTCAAAAATAGAAAATATTACACAACAAAAATATGTATCCTTCCTTTCCAAAAAAGATTCTTCACAAAAAAATGTAGAAAAAATTCCAACAATTATTTTCCTCTCCTAAACATTAACTTTCAGTCTAGGGCACAATAATTTATTGATTTAAATGTCTGTTTTTGCATAAAACATGGAAGATGCAAAACATTTACTGTATTAAGATTGTGAAGTTACATCCACTCCCACCCCTATTCAAAAACAAAACAAATCCCAGAAAAACCCAGCAAACATTAAACAAATGATATAGCTGGTAGATTAAGAGAAATACCTCTGTCCTTCCTTCCACTGCACATTCATATGGGGTAACTAGCCCTGTTGGTATTGGGGGCGCTGAAGAAGGAGATCAGGCTGGATCAAGAAAATCTTTAGCATATATCAATGTTCAATGAGTCATTTATGGTCTCCCATGTTGCATGACCATCCACTGCAAAATCCTCACAGAAGAGAAATGCGTGAGGTAGCGTATAGGCAGTCAAAGGACTGAAGTGTGTTCATAGGTGTACAGAACACATACATACAAAATACTTTATCACACATTGTGTGTGTGTGTTGTTTTCTTCTCAAAATGGAGCTAAAGCCTAGGATAAAAAGTAACTCAGAACTCCAGTGGTATGAGGAAGGCTGAGGTTATTTCCTTCATAATCTTTTCCACATTTAACCTGTTCAGGTATTAACTGGAACAATGACAAGATTTCTGATTGCAAAGGGATGCCTTATTTTATCCACTCCCATTGAACCTAGGTTCCTTGAATATTTTTAGCATTGTAGTTTAGACTATGTGTTTTTCTTTCTTGATGATATTTATCTTTCATGTGGGATGCAGTTTGTATGTGTATTCAGTATGAACAGATTTTTTTAATAGTTTTTCCCCCAGTTGCTTATTTGCTTGCTAGTTTTTTCTTCATGGTTTTGTTTTGTTTTGTTTCTGATTTTTAAACAGTGAAATGTGTCCAATTTTATTTCCAGTGCATTAAACAAATTTTAAATTAAAGAAGAAATAAAATGTTTCCCCTCATTCTTCTAAAAGAAATGACTTGATAAAAGTACAATATAATAAAATCAGGCATTGCCAAAAATAGCATGATGTACAACCTCAATTACGTCAAAGAAAACAGACAGACAAACAAGCAATTATAGAACATAAGCATGAAGAAGCCAAGATAATATAATCCCAACTATGGTATGATTGGCAAGCACTGTTTAAAAAATAGGTAAGGCTACTCTTAGATTTCTAACTCAACATAGTTAACCACTGCTCTTCTGTCTTTTCTTTCAACCCTTAATCTCTTACTCATTAGTTATTTATATCTTTAAAATGAACAATTTTGTTTTTATATTTTTGGTCTACAGTAGAATTACATATTAATAATATAATAAAAAGATATTTCATTAACAGGTTGGTACTGCATCCTTGTGGGGAAAATTAAAAAAAAAAGGTACTCAAATAGACATAGCAAATGGACTCTATTCTTACAAAAATAACTACAAATGTAATAGAAATGATAATCAGGGCAACAGATTAAACCGAAAACAGGTACAGAAGGATAGATTTTGAATAATATAAACTCCTGACAAGCTATGCCCTAGAATTGCAGTCTCCAAACCTTTCCCATGATTCCCACCCTTCCATAGCCTCACTCAAAATTCAAATAGAAATGAAAACAAAATGAAAATAAAGTAGACAGGTGGTTGAGCCTGTCAAAGCTTCCAAGTCATCTTAGCTGAGATATCCACTGCTCAATGAGACCAGGTGGACAGTATTTGAGAAACTGGCTGATCATGGGGAGCTGCTAATGGTATTTGTTTTTAATTTTGGAGTAGTTCCCATCCCACTGATAAAGAGAGAAACCAAGGAACCAAAGAGTTTTTCTGGTAACACATATGAGATGAAGCTAATTGTGATTAGAGAGGGCACTGTGGTGAGATGGGAAAGAGAACAGAGGGGGAAAATGGTCAAGACTTAGGCACTACCTCCATCTGTTTGCTTTGACACATTGGTTTCCTTCTCTTTACAAGCATCTTTTAGGATGAGTTATAGGCCCCAATGTCTTCTGAACAAATATGTGTCTGCCCAGCTGCTGACATGATAGCCACGCTTACTGGCCTCCTGAGAGCTGGATGGCTCTTGGGGAGCCCTGCCTTCCACTGCCCATGGGCGCCTGCACTTGATGGGCACAGCTGTAATGGCAAGGACTTTTTACACTAACTCTTCTAACTGGTGGCTAATTCACACTGATGGAGCATTGTGGGTGTGTGTGTGGGGGGGTGGAATAAAAGAAGGAAAAGAATTAGTAAGAGTTGAGCTTGGTAATCAAGAAATGTGAAGTTTTCTTCCAGTAGAGGGAAAAGGAAAAGAGAAAGACAATGAGGAGGAGAAGGGGAAGGGGAGGAGGAAGGAGAAAAGAAGAAGAAGGAGAGAAATGGCATTAGTCAGAAAATACTGCTTTTGGTTCTTTTTAAACTTTGAGTTGTCCTTGGTTTTTCTCTCATTCAGTTGCTCCAGTTTAAAGGAGAGTTTAGAATCTAGTGCAAATATCAGCAAATCACAGCATTCCAGGAGCAATATCCTATCCCTTCATCTTAAATGGATACTATCCCTTCAGACTTCTTCAGAAGACTGGGGGCAATGGTCCAGAAAAGCATAAGTGAATAAATTATTAATCTAGTACTTGCTACAACAAGAAAGGCACTATCACAACAGATCAGCCTCCGAGCATTTTCCTTGCCATGGGCTTGGGCATTTCAATCACTCCAGCAACCACAACTAAACCTAGACCTGGGTCTTTCAAGACTTGCATTCATTGGCCACTGCTATTGGCCCTGACCATGCAGAGCCTCGACCTGCACTTATACGCGTGCTGCCTTATGTTTCCCCAATAATCCAAAGATTATGTTCACTCTCTTCCTTGGAAGTTTCTCTCTCTCCATCAGTCTCCAGGTCATGACTACTAAAGACAGTTAGTTAACAGTGTCAAGTACTAGTGTGTCTTTTTTCCTCTATTTTTTTTTAACCCCCTGACCAAACCCTAATCCATAAAGACAGTTCAGTAGCTCCTCCAGCGACAAGGTCTCCTGTTAATAGCACTGTGAATGGAAGGAAAACCAAAGTATTATCCCTTGACCACCAAAAGCATATCCCTTGAGCCTATTGTGGTACTTTTGTCTGTGAGAGAGAAGGTTGGGTTCTGGAGATTAAAATCTTTGGTGACAGAACTGGAGTGGGTATGCAAGATTCAAGGAAGAAGTTATTCCCCAAAATCTCAAGAGAAGTATCCTAGAACAGTTAATGTGAGTATATTTTAAAAGGTCAACTATTTCCTTCCATAGCTTTGGTTTGGTGTAGTCACGTCCTCTTGGTGCTTACCCAATAAGTATTAGTTAAGGGCTCTGAATTCAGAGTTTCTTATTTAAAACAGAGATAATTCCTTGAATTATTAAGGGGTTGCTAATGTTAGTTCTGAAAGATCTCCAGCAAGGCTAACAACTTCTTTAAATTTTTTTTTAACTTGGAATGGTAGACTTGGACGGATGGTAAGAAAGAGAAAGAGACAGATACCAATGTTGTTATCTTAGGAAATAAGGCCTCAATTGAGAGTTTTCCAAATTGATGCCCTCAAATGTGATAGTGTTCAGAAAAATCAACATTAGCTGTCAATACAGGTTGTGATCTTTTCTTCCAGAACCAGAATTTTCCAAAGTTGTCACCCTGGGTTCTGGAAGAGTCCCTCAGCATCTTCACTCTTGTATCATTATTCCCCACACAATCTATTGCTTTTCCTGTGGTGCAAGATTCTTTTATTAAGAATTACTAAAGAGCTGTCAAACTGGTTGCTTCTAAGATTTAAAAAGGCAATAAAAATAAATCCAACAAAGAAAAGTTAGGAAAAAAGGAAACCTCAAAGTTAAACTTTTAGGCACTGTTAAGGTCTCTTCTTACTAAGGATAGTCTGTGATGGAGCAGCTGGTTGGTTCTGATCAGTCCTCCAACCCTTTCTCCAATTTTAAAGTTGGCCTACCTCATTTCAAATAAACCTTTCACCTCACTGGTTCTCAGTGTTTATTGCACTGTTCCCTTACTGTCATCCTAAAGGACTCTACCACATGCATGGCCTTCCTCTTTGGTTAGCCCAATCTAGGTTTCACCCAGGGATGGAAAAGTATGTGCAGGCTGAAAGGATATCCTAATGTGAATAAGGTTATTTACTTATTTATTGTAAGGAGCAGGTACCACTGCCCTCTCTCACACTGACACATGCACCAGCCAGGGCTTTGTGATGAAGACTTCCACATCATTATCAGCTGGCTAGCTGGCTTCCTTGCTGTTGCAACTCTTAATGAAAAGCTTAGCTGGAAACAACATTGGGTAAATTTCTTCTTGAACACCCTCTGTTTGCTGTACAAACCAGTTTCTTTACAATAAGAAAACAGGTTTTTATCAGTGTGGCAGTTTCTAGGCTTGAACAAGAGTTGGCAAGATTCCACAGATTCTCACAAATCCTCCTAAGACCAAGCATGATGGAAATAACCCTCCATTTTTGTGATGTTTCTCATTTTATACCTTTCCTCTTTCTTTCCTAACACACTTTATCCCAGCACAAGTAAATATGTTTCAGTAGTGCAGTGCAGTGCAGTCATACTTAGTGCAAAAAAAAAAAAAAAAAAAAAAAAAAAAAAAACAAAAAAAAAAAAAAACCCCAAACAAACAAACAAAACCCCCCAGACTCAAAGTTTAACCCAAACAGCTCTTCCTAATAGATATCAGTGCTACAAAAGTGGGAAATTCAATCTTCACCTTACACTTCTGTGAATCATCCCTTTTGTTGTCCCTGTTTTCAGCTCAAAAGAGAGAAACAAGTAGCATGAACCTATGCATTACTCTGTAAAACATGAAGCTGATAGCCAGAAAATAAAGGGAAGTAGTCAAATGAAATCAGGGGTATTATTTAGAAGAGGGAAGGAGCTATTTAATGCAAAGGTCAGTAGTGGTTTTTATTTAATAGTTTTTATCATGTCAAATGGCTCCAATGCTAAGGGAAATGGGTACAGAAAAAGAGAAAAAATTCCTGTTTCCCAAAACAGGTCCTAAATTTAACAATGCTGGGCTCTTATTTTTGAATAGTGCAATCAGCTCTTCTTCAAGGGCTACAGGCAACAGTCACCTTACCTAACACAGAGAGTTCTAGGAGTGCTCACTTTCCTACATTGACCACTTTTCCCCTCACTTCATTTCTCTTCTATTCACTTTTTTCCCTGACTACACACAGATACACACACACACACACACACACACACACACACACACAGAAATTCTCAAGGCCCCTCTCAGGATAAATGATTGAAAACTGGTTCAAATAGCTCAATGACACACTCAAGCAAAAAGTACAACTATTAAATATGAACGAGAATTATTACACTGAAATGAAGATTCAGCATTGTATCTCTTCTTGTATTATTCAGCAAGAAAAAAAAAAACATTCATAGTAGGATTTCTTAAGAAGCTTACTTCTCGCTTAAGATGAATCTAGAATCAGCTTGAGGTGTGACAATATGAGTGATTCTGGAGAAATGTTTTGCCTTTGATAATCCTCAAGAATCTGTCTCTTCACTTTGTCTGGACTGCTACTCTGTGAAGTGAATCTGCTTTTCTGCTCAGACCCACACATGTGCTGGGAGTTTCAGGTGAATGGCTGTGCAGTTTAGAATAGATCATAGAAACAAAGGAGCATGGCATACTGGGGTCAGCAAAGTATCACTGATTTTCTCTATCATCTGCTTCTCACCTTTGTTCCCCATGTAGGATGAGGATTACTAAGAGATCCTCCCTTTGTGTACTCTGAAAATGACAACTCTTTCAACAATAGTGCAAATGCCAATTTTAATTAGATATGTGCAAACTGTCCTTAATTTATAACTTAATAGTTCCTCAAGAAAATCAAAGTTCAAATCAATGGGACTTAAGGAAGAAATTCAACTGCTGAAAGTGCCTTTGAGAATTTTCCATGACAAATCTACAGGTGATTACAAATCAAGATTTGTCCCAAGGATAGCAAAAGTAGAGTAACTATCTTTGTTTTGCAAAGATTCTCCTAGCAATGAATACACTCAAAGCACTTCAGCTTTTAGCAAAATCTTACTTCAAATTTGAGCCATTATTTTCAGTTATCTTCCTGAATGCTCCTCTTGTACCCCGAAGAGCAGATTAGGTATAGGAGTAGTCAAGGGTTTCCACAAAATTTTTAGATGAGTTTAAAAGCATTCAGAGAAGTCTTGAATCAAATAAGTGTAGTTATGATACTAACTCTTTGAGCTATCATCATGCCAGGGGCCATGACAAGGAAGAGTTGCAACAGCTTCCTCTGGTAATCCTGAAAACTGGCTTTAGCAATCCAGGATGGTATTCAATTTGGTCCCATCACATTGTCCTGCTTCTACTCTTTGCTTTGCCTCTGTTCACTTAATTGAAATTGCAACTATTTCAAAGATTGAGCCAAGAATGTAAATTATAGCACAATAGACAGGTTATTAAAAGGTTGTCAGCCTATTTGTGAATTGAGTTGAAAAACAGTATGCATTCAAATGAAGCGCTAAAATTTCCTTTTTTATTTTAATAGTTTATCACTTGAAAGTTTCTTCTTCTGTGATGATGGGGTATGGACAGGTGAAATACTAGTCATGCAGTTACAATCTCCCTCTTACTACCATCTCCAGTGCCTGGGGGGGGGGAGATGAGAAGCAATGGAGAAATGGATGTTTCTCTATTTCCGACCTCATGAACACAGAGTCTTAAAATGAAGATAAAAGAAATATAATTATAAAAATCTATAGATCAACCGAGTTTGACATTTTATTAGCACCCTTTCTTTTTCTTTGCTAGCTATTCTGCACTAGTTACTAATAAGAAACATCTGCAGGGCAATTGAATTAAATTAATTTATCTCTATCCTTATTACAGAAAGGATTTGAGAAGGCAGTAAGGATTTGTAGTATAAAATGCATGACCTTCATCTGCAATCAATTCTCATTCTTTGGCTGGAAACCTGTTAGTTTGGGCAAATAGGGTTTCTTCCTTAAGGAATAGTTTAACTATTCTATGCTCAAAGCATAGAGAGAATTTCTGTCCTCAAAGTTCTCAAGTGCCATTAGAAAAACAAAGATTTTTCATGGAGGAAAGATTCCCTGATGGTAAGACAGAAAACTACTAAGGGGAAAATAACTATGGTGATAGTGGGGATTTATTAGTCTGCCCATGGACAGTACCAAATTAAAGAATCAAAATCTTTCACTACCTTGAGAAGAAAATAGGTAAAGGAAAAGAAATAAATCGACAAACAAACTTTACTAAAATACACATTCCTCCAGTTTCAGATTTCTAAAAAAAATATAATTATGCTTAAATCAAGGTTTACAGATAGCAAACAACTGTTTTAATGTGTAGAAGTATTATCCCTTTGCTTTACCATGTTTCACTTTCTTTGAAGGAATTGTATCTGTGCACACTTGTCCTAAAGTCCAGTGCAGAAAATAAACTTGTTTGCTACCAGCCTCAATCTCAGAACGTTTCCTAAGCTATATTTGCAAATACTAAAACTACATATCTGTAAAATGAGATGCAGACTTTCTGAAATGCATTGTGGGGGGGGGGGGGGAAGCAAGCTTTTTATGGGGAAACAAAGAAAAAAAATCCCTTCCTAATCTCCCAAACATATACTATAGTGTTTCTGACCATTATTTTGCTGCATTAGTTAATGTTAGGGCTGTTGGTGCTCCTGACAGGTGTCAGCTTGAAAAACAGGAGGCTCACAAACAATATGAAATTCACATTTTGGAGCTCTAGAATATTAAAACATTAATTTAGACATTAATCTGCAACTAACACAGGGTTTGTGGTGAGAAGTCCCAGTTCTCAGAGTTGGAAAATAGAAGGAATAATGTCAAGAAGGCAACCTGGATTAACTGGACCAGATAGGATTGATGATCAGGACTGGATCCTCTCCTACTAAACATACACATGATAATAGTTAAGGATCTAGAAAAGAATCTTTTGTTCCTTCACACAGCAATGCCTGAGGAGAAGGGTACTTTAGATAAAGAGCACTTTAAAAACCAATACCAGGAGTCAGAATGGACAAAAGAAGAGAAAGAGATAGAACTGATTAGAAGAACATGCCAAATGAAGGGCATAGTTTTAAGCAACTTCAATATTGGCTTTAAGAAACATTGTTTTCCTGCTAGGTGCATGCCTCGGGAAGGCTTTTGGACCTTCTAATTATTTCCTTGCTCTCTATGGTGTGAGTTGATGCTACAAATTACTTTGATTAAGACAAAAGCTGGGTCAAGCCTAAAGTCAAATAAAAATACATTTATCATATTAAATATCAATTCTGTTTATTAGGGGGTCAAGCAAGACCTGAAACTATACCCCCCGTGCATTTAAAACCAGGCAATGCTCTACCTGTCACAAGATTTGTCTTTGTATGAGCTGAGGGGCAATGTGGTACTATGGCAAGGACATCAGACTGAAAAGTTAGGGAAGACTGTTAAAGGGATACTGTGAAGATGACATTAAAAACATCTGGAAAGGGATATACACAGAATGGTATCAGTCTTCTGGAAAATGCTCTGAAGATCAGACAGTTGAAATTCATTGGAATGAGATCTGGCACAATGACCAAAGTACATGGTGAGTAGTTTGGAATTGGGCAGTATACTGCATAGCCCTTAGAGTATCCATCCAGCCTTATTAATATTTTATTTAAGTACATATTAGGTGTATGTTTAAGAAACTTAACAATCTTTATTGATCTTTTCATACTTAAATAAATTACTGCTCAAATTTCTAGGCTAAATGATAATTGTTTTTTCAAAAAGGTAATAAGAAATTCTTCCTAATTTCTTCTGCAATGCATTTAGGTAGAAGTGGCTTTACTTGTTTGAGAAGAGCTTACTAAACCTTCAACAGTTATCAAAGTTATTTTGAAATGTTACCCCTTTCTTTAGATTCCTGTAAATCTAGTCCCTGATAGACAAGATGTTTGGCTAAGTATTAGTAGGGATTGAAATAGTCGACATTAGTGATTTTTTTCTCTCTCAGAGATGGTCTACTCATATCAAGAATTTGAAAACTGTGGTATTAAAAAAACACAGAAATACTTTTCTCTTTATCTTTGGCCACATATGAAGGTGAGAGGAATTAATGATCTCAGCTAGTGCAGTTGACATTTAAAACTGTGACTCAAGTCCTCCCACTCTCAAAAGAATATTGACAACTTTTAAAATCTGGAGCTAAAATGAAGACAAGCTTCACTCTGCCTACGAGTCTCAAGTTTATGAACTCATTTCAAGAAGGACATTCACAATGGATAGGGGGAAGGAAGAGAAATAAAAGTCAGGGGTCAGAATTTTGTATTGAAGTTTTGGGGGTCGGTGATGAGAATGGTAATTCATAGTAGTCTTGAAAAGAAACAAAAAATAGAGCAGGTTAGGAAAAGGAAAGAGAAATATAACAAGGTGATCGAAATTGGATACAATTTGGAGAGTGTGTGATCTCTGGAGAATGAACAGCCTCACTAATGGTCAATTCACAATCACATTTGTCTAGTAGAAATGTGTTTAGTTGAAAATGGAGAACACATTGTTGATTTCACTCTTAGACTCAACGTGAGCCTTTTCAAAGCAGACTTAGTATCCCTAATGAATACCAGGACACTAAGGAGAGCTTGGGCGGGGTTGGGACAGACACTGGCTAGACAGGTATGGCAGAGTAGGATGGGATCAGAAAATATTCTCTGAGGGAAGACAGAAGAAATGAATTGGTGTGTTCACACTGAGAATCCTTAATGTTGGTCTGAGGCAAGAAGCTCTTTTACATTGAGTTTTATGAAAGCTGTTTTGTTTTGTCCTGAATATAGAATGGTGGGAATGAGACTAGTCTCATGAGCCCAAGATAGATGACAAGTTGATCCAACTCTGACATTTCCCAGACATTGGTTTGAAGATCTAAGGGAAGCTGAAGGAACTCTTTAATCTCAAAACACTATCTAAAAGTCATTCTTATATAGGAAGACAGGATGCCTGACTTCTGAAAGTCCCATGAGCCTGTTAAAGAGGAAAGGCACCACATCCCCACCTTAATGGGCAAGTGGAGATTCTGAGGGCCAGATACCCAAGAGCCACCATTTTATGGATTCTGAAGACTGAAAAATGTGATATATATTTCTGAGCTCTGTATTAGCCTCTGTCAATAAAAAGTTCTTCAAAGTCTGGCTTTAGTTTAAAAAAGAAATCTCCTGGGAAAATGAACACTATATTGCCAAACTACCTCCAGGGAAATGTTGAAGACTTGTTAAAATAATTGTAAGCATATTGAAAACAGAAAGTAGTCAGTAAGGAACTGGTATTTAAAATCAATGTTTGAAAATACAGCTGGGACAAATAGGCATTTCCCTGTCCTATGCTTCTCACAAGAGCAGCCTTTGAAATGCAGCCTGTGTTAGTTGGTCAGATTATTGAAGGTTGAGCAGCCCCTTGGTCATATTTTTAGAAGCAAATATAGACAATGACAGTCCTAGAGGGGAAAATCACAGATACATTCATATGCACTTTTGTTCTTCAGATATTGAGAGGGTCAGCTCAACAAGATCACTTAGAATATGAACCCTCTTTGTATTAGCCACACCAAAAAAAAAAAAAAAAAAAAAAGTTTTCACTTTCCTACATTTACTAAGTCTGAGCTTTAAAAAAATCCTAAAATCCTCTAAAGACAATACTGAAGCTGATAATATAAAAAGCAAACTAGAGCAGTAATTATTATTAAATGCACCAAATTAACTGCAGCAGGTTGGTGATGGGTGATATATGTGAAGAAATAATATGTCAATCAATTCATGATCATAGGCAGATTCAAAAGTCAAAATGAATATAATGTAATATATATTTCAATATAGAGTTGTTATATATAGTGTGTATGTTCTAGGTTTCAGAAATACTGCAATGTAGTGTACTGTACTTAAGTAAGCATACCTAAATAGTAACTCATATTCTTCCACAAAGTCACTAGTACTGTTAATTAAACAAACAAAAAATAAAACAGAACTCATTTTTTTCCAGTAAAAAGAAATACCTGTGGTTACAGTCACAGACTTCTTTTGGATAGAGAAAGACAATATACATTTTTAAAAATAATAACAAAAAGTTGCAACTGTAAGTAGCCTTACTTTATGGGGTGGGGGTAGTCACCAAAATAGAAGAGGAAAGAAAAATGTCCTCTGAAATCTGTAAAGCAGAAATAATCTACATGTCATAAAAAACAATAAACCATCTAGTAAAAGGAGGGCATGAAGTAAAAAAACTGAATCTGACTGTTTTGGGACCACCAAGCCTTAAGAGTCAGCTACAAGAGCCAGGTCCATTTATCCAGCATATTACACTAGAGTGACATTCTATTTAATGTTTGAGATGGGCAAGAGCCATCAATTCTTAGAGAATCCCCCCAAATATTCCCCTGATAGTCTATTGGTTTGCTAGGCATGGTAAACAACCCACTCCTGGAAAGACTTTGGCAAAGGCCACACTGGTTTCAGGAGACTGTTTGTGAATGATGACAAGATCCTGCAAATGTAGGCAGCATTAGGAAGCTTTCATCTGGGAGTCAAAATGCAAGTGTGACCTCTTGTGTGTGAGTGTGTGCACATACTGGGTTTCGGAAAGGAAAGGAATGGAGGCCTCTGAGCCATGGATGGCTCAAGCCAAAGTTTTCATGAGCCTTGCCTGCCTGACTTCAATGTCCCTTCTGCTCCAAGAGACCTGGTGAGGTGCCCTCAATTGCTACTCCCTCTGTTCTGCTCGCAGGTTGAGTGCTTATGTTCCACCTTCTTCTGGAGGAAAACAGCATGTCCCTGTGGGTTTTCTGTAGAGCCAACAAACTGCTTTTATTTCTTCCAATTCCAAAACACTGCAAAAGGCAAGAGTGGGCAGGTGACTACTTCCTGGGAAGGGAGCCACAAATCTGGGCACAATGGTGGGAAGAGACAACTGCATCTACGTACCAGGACCTCTGCCTGTGTGTGCTTCTTTTGGGAGGGGCACACACATACCCAGACGACAATAAATATAGACAGACACACACATGCACACACATATAGTAAATCCAATAGAAGTGTAGCATTTCTTTTCAAGTTTCTCATCAAAGGGATAAATAGAAATTACTGATGGTTGGGCTCCTTCAGAATGCCCTTAAGCCTCATCACAGATACTGATGCACCCGACTAAGGCAACAGAGCAGAAGCGGGTAAGTAAGATATGTCAGACCTTTGACTTCTAACTGGAAATTCCAAAATCTCTCTTGCTGTCACTAGGGAATACGAATGTGGAATAGTTTTGAACTAAGAGCACCTCACACTGCATGTGCACACAATGATGTACAGACATCTGGACAACAGCTCTGCCACATTGGATGAGTTAAGACCCTTTCATTAATAGAATCTATGTATAAATTGCAATGATGTTGTTGGTAATGAAAACTATTGAAAAAAAATTTTTTTTCTGTCTTGGGTGTATCAGCCTCTCATTGAGGCATTCTGAACCAAAGAACCTCTGAATCTGAAAGAGGGTTAGTAGGGCCTCTTATACCCTAATTAGGTATCCCAGAAGCTGAGACTTTCAGGATGGTGGCTACATTTTGTTCATGATCTGCAGATTATGCTCTTTCTCTAAAGACGTGCAAGTTCAGAGTTTGCATTTAAACAAAGAACCACCAGATAAAATAGATGCACTCCAAAACCCAAGAGGAAAAGAGTTGAGAGATAGACACCATCTAGGGAAAGAAAGCTTTTTGTTGGGATTGTCCTCCCTGTTAAGGAAATGTTTGAAACTGGCATCCCAGGGACCTGTGATCATGCTTTATGGGAGCCACTATTTAGCAATATGGTGTTGGTTTTACATTCAGTCCAGACCTATCAATGAAAATGAGTAGATAGAAAATACCAGCCACTTCCTTAGTGTGGCCAACTCTGGACAACTTTGGTGCCTCCCCAAGAAGTCACTGCTTCTAGAGTCCTCAGTCATAAATAGGGCTTATTTTTGCCATAATACAACTACTAAAAAGCAAGAAATGTCCATATCTTCACAGCCTTCCAATTTCTGTGTCTTTTGTCCTCTTCCCTGGGAGTTCTGACTTAAGGCAATAATTCTGTACTATAAGTGGCTACTTGTGAAAATACCTTCACTGAAGTTACTTCAGATTAGATATTTTAGTCTGAAAGTATTCTGTCTATTGAGCAATAGGTGGGGCTTAAAGAAGTTACTGGAATGAAAGGCTGTTTCAGTGGTGTGGAAAGATGATTTTTCTTGTTTTGACCCAGGACATTTTTACCTCTCATTCAGTGAGGAGGAAACACAGTTCTGGAACTAGTGCTATGCAGCAGTCATCTACCTGTTTGCCCTAAAAAGAATGGAAAATAATACTGTTTCATTGTCACTTCCTGGGATCTGCTAATGTATTCCACTGACTACTATGGATTCGGTGTTCAAGGAGAAAAAACAAAGTCTTTGAGACTTAAAAAATCTTTGGGGTGTTTTGGTCAGGCTGATCATCTTGATACCCAGTGCTAAAAATGATGCTTTGGATTAATAGTTTCCACATGCTGTGTTTTACAGGAACATGAAGTCACCACCATCTTTCCTCTTGGAGAGGTTTAAGTGGTATCAGAACTGAGAACATTATACAGAAAGCCCTTGGGAATAAAAAAAATATTCTCTCCCAAGGGCCTCTTTTTTCTGCCCCCTTTCTGTCTTCCTATGTATTAGGGCACTGGGCAGAGACTGCTTTGGAAAGTTTGCCCCATGTAATCTATTTTCTGGGTATCTAAGAGAAAAACACTTTTCTTAAGGAAAACACAGAAAGGAGAAAAAGGTTGTGGTGGTCCCGCTGGAAAGTTCTGTCTAGTTTCAGAAAGGCCGTGACTAGGTCAGTTTAAGGCTTTCCTGATTCACTGCAGACTGAGAGTGGGTGCCTGGGGACACTGGGTTGCTTGGCTTTCTCTGTGGTCTTAGGGGTCTATTGAAATGCTCATATACCCTCTTTTGTTTGTCACTATGGAACTTAGTTCTGTCTCTGGTGTCCTATTTTTTTCCTTTTTTATTATTATTTTTTAATTTCTTTTTTCTGGGGACAAAATTGACTATTTAAATGAAGTTATTTTCTAGTGAGTAAAGAAGTTTCTCAGAGCCAGAAATCACTCAAAAGAAACTCTGTTGACCCTACCCAAGGAGAAACCCAGAGATTTCTCTAAGCACCTCTTGCCAAACTTCCTAGTTTTGTGACTGGATGTTTTCTGGTTAGCATTGTCGAATTCTGAATACATTTTGCAATTCTTTTGTTCTCTTCCCCAGAGCTTCCCTTACCCTGGACTTCAACTCATTACTAAATTAATAAATTCTTTTAGAAGATTTCTTTTGAGAATCAAGTCACAACAGAAAGGGCCTCCTCCTGTTCTCGGTCCCCAGGGCATCTCAGGTTGTGTCTGCTTCTGCATGTCACCTTCCTTTTGTTCCCTTCTGCAGCACACACTGGCTATAGCAGAGGCAGGTCTGATGCCAACATCTGATATCTTTTCTGCAGAATCATATGTTCCCCTGCCCCCAGCCCCAACTAATCAAATAATATCTTCAGAAACAACAGAGGAAGGCTCCAGGAAGGGCACGTCTAGCATGCCCAGCCAGATCTACGTCACTTTCTCCTTACCTAAGGGCAACAGGTGTACCCAGAAGCATCATGGAGGTGTCTCTACAAGTAAGCAATGTGAGTGAGCCTTTATCATGTTTTGGGGATCTGAGGGATTTGATAAGGGACACACCTCATTTTTGATTGTGTAATGACAGAAAACACTGATTTGGTGGCATGAGCAGGGCACATACTGCTGATATATTTGCATGATGGAAGTATTTGTAGGGTAAGGTGTTAGGACGTAAAGTGACACAAACACAGAGGAAGCCTCTTTCTGTTTTGTTATCAGAATGCACAAATTCTCCCTGTTCATGGTTTGAAAGGTTTTCTTGGTTCTTATGGAATATTATGATGATAAAATGAAACCTCTGCGACTTCTTAATAAAGAAAACCCAAGTCTTTCTAAGGCTAAGAGCTACTGTGACCTCTTAAGGTGGCTAGGAGAAGGGAATGGTCTGCACCCATAAACGAGCTGGGAATTCACTACGCATTCTCAGGACACAAATAGATTCAAAGTATTAGGAACTTGGGAAGGGAAAGGTCTATAAAACTGTTATAAGGAGTGAAAGTTTACAACTCAATTAAAACATATATTAAAAAATAATTCAAATTTTTTTGGGGGTGCTGGCTTGTTTTTCAGTCTTTCCCCATTGTAAATCCATGTGTTAGAATTCTTTCATTTTTAGGGTTATATTTTATATACTTAGGGGTTCTTTTATGCACAAATATTGGTATTTAATAGGAAAAAAATTTCCCACTATACTGAGATACTACCAATGTTTTTAGTGCTAGAAAACTTTATTTTTCATAGAGTACATCTTAATGTCTTAACATAAACACTCCTTTTTGACTTTTTCCCCCTTTCTTTTGTCCAGCAAATTCTTTTTAAAATTATAAATTGCTAAAAAATTTTATTTTCCATGCCAGTTCTTGTTCCCTGTACTCATCTTAAGAGGTCTTAAAATTGGAGGATCTGCTTCAATCTTATCTATTTCCTAGCTACTAAAAGGAATTTTCTTTTCTTTTAGTACTGATAGCATCCTAGGTTCAAGGTCTAAATTAAGAAATTATAGGATTTGAAACTCCCCCAAAAAACCTAAAGAATCCATAATGATTTTCCGATATTGAGGCCAAATATGTTTTTCTATTGCTTGAGATATTCTTGATGGTTTAACTGTGATTATGGGTTAGCAATCTGAAAGCATCTGCATCCTTTGAAATAAATACAGACTCATTTATTTTCCAAATAAATGGCCCCTTCAGAGGCCAGACTTATAGCAATAGCCTCACAGCAGCTTCTTTGCTCCCCAGGATAGAATCCCCACTCCAATTTAGTTTCTTCCTGTTCTCAAAGAACAATTTGTTAATTATTTTAAGGCTGCAAGATGTTTGGGAGGAAAAGACACAGTGGGAACAAATCTATGCCATCCAAACCTGGTGGTCCATATAGTGGTGGACAACAATGATTATATCACCTCACTGAGAATTCTTTTGGGGCCCCCAATATTGGTTTTTTTAAAAGAAATACTTTCTTTACAGGAAAAGAGTGAACATTAGGGCTTCAAGTCACTTGTAATTTTTAGTTTTTTTCTTTACATGCTCTACTCAAAAGGTGGATTTTAACCCGGTTGCTTACCATTTTTAGAACAGCAAATTAACATTAAGGCAAATTGGTCTCCCCCAGATTTGAGAAGCAGTCAGCTAAATATGACCCAAACAGAACTCAGCTTTTCTGGAGGTACTATGATCTGCCTACTTTGCTAAGGTCAACATAAAGACACTTTTTAATCTACTACTGTCAAATAATTGAAAATATCTTAAAGTGGCTTTTGGCCTTCTTTCATTTGAAAGATGCTTAACGATTTCATGTCATTTTCCTTTAAAGTTTTTTTTTTTCCCCCTCAATCTTTTATCTTTTTTATTTTATGGGTTGAATGACTTGTTTTCCAAAATATCAAGCAATTCCATGGCATAGTTAATTAATGCTCCCTCTATTGGTGGCTAATGGAAATATTAGAGTCAACATTGATATTTTAAAAAGGAAAAGTGGCAATAGAAAAATGGACTTTTCATATTTCTGAAGCTGTTTCTCATTGACTTTTACAGGTCAGTTTTGGATACAGTGTCCTTGGTAGAATTCCTCTTAGAAATCATAATGGGTGATACTCAGTAGCCAGTTAACCATCCAAGTCTACATTAAAACTTCTAGCAAAATATCTAGTGCAGGACAAATCAAACTCACAAATACTCCAGTTGCACGAATTCTACTAAACATCACAAAGAACTTATGGAAAACATCCAAGTTAACCAAATGTCTAAAATACATGAATAAAACCAATTTAATCATTATAGAGTTGCTTGCCTTGGAAGATTTTCCCTTATGTGCTGCACGGATTTTGTAAATAAAACTCTTAACAGGAAAATTAGAAGAAAAATTAAATTAAAATGTAGAGTAATTTTGAATCTAAAATATCCTCTCCTTTGTTCTTTTTAAAATTGCAGTTTGGTGTTTTTGCTTTGTTTAAAGGTTTACTTTTCCCTTTAAGTATGTTAAAACATGCCTCTTATGAAATCACTTTGGGAGTATTGTTAGGTTTAAAAAGTCCTATTTTTGTTGGAATCTCTTTAGGACACTAAAATGGAAAAATCTCTATGACGATGATCAGACCGAGGAGAGAAATCCCAACTAGGAAGAGAGAGTGGCACCTGGGAAGATGCAGTAGATTGGTGGCCTTTTGAATGGTGGATGTCGGTATCAGGAAAATGGTTAATTTCCCTAAGACTTTTCCAAAAAGCAAAGATTAATAACTCATCTAATGAATTATCATCTTATATAGCCCTCGTAGCCATGGTGGAAACAGTCAGAAGGTGATATCAGAAAGGAAGAAAGTAATTTTGGCATCAACGTATCATGGTTTGTAACAGGCTTCTCATAGCGGTGCTTGTAGGGTTCCGAAGGGGGAGGAGGTATGGGCTCTGTGAAGTCCTCCTCCTGGCTGACCACAAAAGAGACAAACCCATTTGTCAAGACATCTAGATTACTAGTGTTTCATCAAAGAAAAAGAAAAAAAAAAAAGCAGTCAACAGAAATTCTAGAATCATAAGAGCTCAATGAAATATTGGAGAAACAAGTAAACTGCTTCTGAAAGATAAAAGTCCCCCCATGAAAGAGAACAGAATTTTAGATGGATCAGTGAAAAAAATATTCAGTGGAGCAACTTAAGCTTGCTAAAAATCAAAAAACTACATATCAAAATACAAAGCAGCAGTTCAAATTACAGCAGGGATGGGCGGGCTACAGAGGCCCTCATCAACCCAGGCAATACTTAAAATAATAAAAATTAAGAAAAAAAAATATGAAGAAAATAACCTTCCTCTCTTTCAAATATAACTTTAGTTGCCTTTTATTCTTTCTATCTGGAAGCAGTATCGCTAACCTTAACAGTCTTGACTTACCAAAAAATATATATATGTGTGTGAAATAAAATAAAAGAGAAGGGATTGGTGGCAGTGTATGCAAAACCAAAATGAAAAAAAAAATTACTTTTAACAATCTTACTTTTTTTGTTTTTTTTTTTACACAAATACTGTTGTAAATATATTAAAAAAATCAGCATTCTATCTGGTAAACGTCACTTTTGCCCCTCTATAAAATTTTGAATTAAAAAAGCCTCGAGAACTTTTTATTGTTCCCCCCACCCTCCATTCCTTTCTTTTTCTCTTCCACAAGAATATATCCTGACACTTTTTCTTTTTTTTTCTTTTTTTTTTTTTTGCAAAGATTGTTGGAAATAATCCTTCTCTTGTACCTAGAAACATAGGTGCAAATCTCTGATATCTTTGTTTTATCTGCATTTCTGCCTTTCATGAAAGTCCCTCTTGATTGTGCTGAGGCTGAGGCTCAGCGAAGACACTGAATAAATACGTTAGCCACTGTTGCTTGTTGCTTCTCCAAGTCTTCCTGGCTTCTGCTGAGAGGGGGGATGTGGAGGAGGTGAGCCAGGTGTGTGGACACGGCAGAATCTGGGGGAGAAGGCTGCCATTCCACGTTCTTTCCACACTCCTGAACCCACTTCCCCCTGCCACCCCCACAGCCCTTTTATGAAATCAGACAATGTGATAGGTGGAAAACAGCAGGGCCTTTCCTCTGGGTTTTCAACCAGAAGTGATATTCCACAGTTTTAACTGGTTACTGTAAAGTCCAAGCGGCCAGAATTGTGAAAATGTCCACTGAAACACTGCAAGCGGTGTACTTAAAGACAGTAGGCCTTTTAGATTTTGTTATATATTTTGTAGTGCTCTTCACAAGTGAAAAAAATTTTTTTCTTTTCTTTCTTTTTTTTTAACTTTTTTAAAAGAATTTTTTTCTTTTTTTCTTTCTTTTTTTTTTCTTTTCTTTTTTTTTTTTTTTTTTTGTAAAGAAGGGTTGTATTTAGAGGCCAGTAGCTAGAGATCCAACCAGTGGACCTCCTGAAGTACTACCAGGCCTTAAGGCCACCATCCGAGGGAGACTGGGAAAACTATTATTCACCCGGCCTCCGGAAATGTAATGTACCAGCAGGCAAAAAACAGTTCTTCATGTAGTACAAAATGAAAAGAAACAAAAACAAAAACAGAAAGTAAAAATGAAACCAAAACATTTCTTAAATTCTAGTGCCATAGCTTTTTTGTTTGTTTATTTCTCTTTTTGTTTGTTTTGTTCATAAGAAAGAGAGAAAGATACTACTTATCCGTCAGACACATGCATCCTCATGTGGTCGTTGAACTGCTCGATTTGGTCAAACTTTGCTGGGCAGACGGAGCAGACGTAAGTGGTCCCCTCTGTGCAGGCCACCACGCCCGGGGGACCGGTACGGACACCTGGGGGTGTGCCAGCTGGAGGGGTCCCGTTGCTGGCACTATGCAGGGCCACGTGTCGCTCCAGGAGGGTCTTGTGGGAGAACTTCTTTTTGCAGATGTAGCACTCGTAGGACTTCTCCCCTCGGTGGAGACGCATGTGCACATTGAGAGAGCTCTTCTGGGTGAAGCGCTTGTTGCAGATACTACACTGGTATGCCCTCACTCCTGTGTGTGTCACCATGTGCTTGATAAGGTAATCCTTTAAGGAGAAAGAGCGCCAACAGATGCTGCATTGGTGGGGCTTCTCACCTGTGGGTGTGGGAAGAGACAGCAAGCAGGACAGAGCGAGACACAGCCAAGGTGGGAGAATGAGAGACAGAAAAACAAGACAACAAAAAAGAAAAAGAAAACAATTATAAAAAATAAAATCTGATCGTCGAATGGGTCATCTTTGACTGGAAAGATCCAGGCCTTCCTGGGCTTTCCTGTTCAGAGAAACCTTGTGCTAAAGAGTGCCAGATCACCGAATAAGTTTTCCATGTCCCCATGCCAAAACTGGCTCTCTTGGAGAGCTACAAGATAACACCCCACTAAAAGTCTTCAAAGTCACTCATTCTGTGGAGAAGAGGGAAGGGTTGCTTATTAAGGGCTCATTCTCAGTGTCGTCATTAGGGATTTAACTGTTTACCCTTTAACATTATCAAATATAAGAAATAAGAGAAAGATCCTTGGAGACGGGGGCTCTAGAATCTCTGGGAATTAGGAATATTGATCACATTGTTTGGGTCTTTTGAGAAAGATCCCCCCTCTTCCACTGTTCTGCCTAGTAAATGTTCCTATGACAAATGTAAGTCTGGAAAAGATTTGCCAACATAGGAATATGTCATTCTGAAGAGTTAAGCTGTCTCTTTTACCTCTTTTAAGGCAGAAATGGTCCTAAAATGTAACTAAAGAGTTAACTGGCTCTTCTGTACTGACTATACTGAGCTGCAGATTGGCTTTGCCAGGTGTGGAAGTTGAGTGGGTGCTGGAGAACACCATGATCTCAGAGTCAAATGGTCCTGTTCAAATCTAGGCACCAACACACTGTATGCCACTTGACAAATCACTAAATGCCTCCGAGGTATACAGTTTTACTTACCTCATTGTGCTGGTGTTGACATAAAATACATATGAAATCACTTTGCAGACCACCAAGGGCGGTGTGGGAATACTTGCATGGTATTCTTATTACAAGGCCACCTCCTTCCCCATTAAATGGTTCCATATGCTTTTTGAACTCTTAGGTCAATTTCTAAAATAGTTTTTCTGTCTCTTTCTTTTTTTCTGAGCCTGTTGGCAGAGGCCCTTTTTCTCCTGTGTTTACTGCTTTGGTTTGTCATTGGTTTAGAAACCAAATGATCAAGCTAGTTAAAAATAAGGTTCATAAGAATACTTAGTCACTGAATGGTGATAGGAGGTATTCTTCCCTAAGTAAAGTCCATGGGTCTGTAACATCTCCTTGGATCATTAATTACTTAAAGACTTGTTTTTGTTTGACTGTTCTCAACTCTTGTTCTTTGCTCTTGACAGGTAAGATGAACTGCACTAAAGTGTTTGATCTGTCTCTCCCATCTCATTTCTGATTATCAATGTGGGCACCTACCTCAGAGCAGAAAGTTCTTTCTACATACTCTTCCATGACCCAGCCTAAGGCTCAAAGCCTGAAACTCCCTAGGGTAATATTTTCACAACTGAACTATGTAGCGGGACAAGGAATCTACTTTTAAATTTGAGTTAACTTCCATTTATAATATATATCTTGACTATGTTTCCGTTTCCTCCATTAAACAAGACAGGGAGTTTGACATGTTCTAGAAATAATTGCAATAAATATAACCACCATATACTGAGTGCTTATTATGTGCCAGCTTTGGTTTTCAGTGCTTTATGTTCATGATCCATTTTGTGAAACTTTCTCTCATTGGACAGTTTGTTGTTGTTGTTGTTGTTGTTGTTGTCATTGTTGTGTTTTCAAACAAAAGGATTTGTTTTGAAGCACACTGATGGGACAATATGATGCATAGGATCTCAGAGTTAGAAGAGAAGAATTTTACTTTTAGACCAAAATAGGAGAAGTTAGGGAAGGCTCCTTGCTAATAATCTCAGTTTGCTGAAGGGCTCAGTCTATGCATAGTGTTTACGTTGTTAAATTTTTTTGAAATGAGAGATTCCCTAAAAGAGATAGTCATGCATATTATTTTTAGTTGAAACATTTCTGTCAGCTGTAAACATGCTTGGAACTCAGCTGGTCTTTGCTATCCTTGTGCTTTCAGTACAATTTATAGCAGCTATGATAGGCTGGCCAACTATCTTTTAAAACATGTCCACCTGTCACCTTTAATGGGAAGCGTGCCTTAAGTTCCAGATGGTATTTTGGCTGCTAGGAAGCTGAAACTTTGTCTGTGTTAAAACGCTCTTGTTATTTGAAACTTTCACCTTCTAACTGTGTGCTTTGCCTCTAGGCAAGGTCACTGGTGAAGGCTTTTTACTTTCACACCCTTCTAATCTGACTATAAATTGATTCTTCACAGTTGTCATCTTTCCCTCCATAGCGTATATATGTATACTGTTTGTATGCTTGTAGTATCAGTTCTGCCATTAATTATCTGTGTGACCCTGGGCTTTTTAAGTGTTTTCATCTCTCTTGTTTTGTTTGCCTCCTGTAAGTGAAAAGTTGGACCAAGCACTTGTATGGCCCTTTGCCGATTTCCTGGTCTTCTCTTAGAGTGGCCCACAACCCCTGGAAGACTCCAGTTCTGGCCTTGTCAGCAAATGACCTGAGGGCAACCTGTTTAATCGCTCAATGCATTAGCAGCCCCACATTTTAAATAGGACAAAGTGTTTTGTTCCCTTCCCTGCCACAGAAAAATGGTATGCTAGTTAATGAGGAAAAATGTTTGCAAAGCACTTGGGAGCTCCCTCTTTAGGAAGGTGCTCTCTATAATTACTAAGTGCTGTGATGGTGGGGCATAGGCATTTCAGGAACTGTCTTTCTAAATGGGGTGTATTTTCAGATTAGTCAGGTGCCCACAATTTCCCTTTCTAAATATATAGATTTGAAACAATATCACTCAACAGGAATGTTAGTATTTTTCAGTCTCAATATTTTTCTGTATATAACTTAATGCAGTGCCTTAGAGGGCTTTAGACACTATACATGAAATGGCTGTGGTCTGTTGATTGTTGTTTCCCAAGTGAAGAAGTGAAAAAATGAAAAATGAAGACAAATAGTGGTAGATGGCTTTCCAAGTTTAAGCCTATCATTGGAAATGGCAAGTATGGTTTGTTAGAAAGGGACACAAAGTACAAAGTGGATACTTTTGAATTATAACATGAAGGGCAAGCTCATACGAGCCCTTTCACTTTAAAATGACCCATTTAGGGCCTATACAGATGCAGGATCCAGATATGAAATCCATTTCCTTGGCTGGATGACTTGGGCATGTTATTTACCCTCTTTAAGCCTTCGTTTTCTTATCTATAACTTGAGAATAATACGGAAAGTACCTGCCTTGAGAAGTTATTTTGAAAATTAAAGAGATAAAGCACGTTAGCACAGAGTATGCAGCATTTTTTTAAAAAAGTAAACTGTTCCATTCGGCACAAAAAGAAACTGAGGATAAGTGAAACCAACTGAGAAATGACTTGTATGACATACAGAATCCAATCCAGAATTTAAAAAATCATTTCTGATAATCAATAATGCAAGTCATTATTCTGTAGCTCTCTAATTCACAGCTAAGGGTATAGTCTACTCTCAATGATATATGCTAATGAAAACAAGAGGTACCATGAATAAAATGTTAGCAAATAGAACAGACAGAGAATTCTCTAACAAGCAGTGAGCTGAGCAGTGGAGGCAGGCAAACCAAACATCAGGGGAAGAAATCCAGGGCAGAGGCTGTGTCCTTCACTGCCTTTTCAAGGATTGGAAAGTGGTGAAAGTTTATAGTTTTCTCCATTTTTCAATACTTGCTCCTCAACTCCACATGGACCAGCTCTGACACTTACTTGACTATAACTGACAAGTGGGGGGGGGGGGACAAAAAGGAAAAAGAAAGACACTACTTAGGTTAGTAGTTGTAGAAGGCTCTGCCCACAGCTCACAAAGTTCCAGTAAAGCCATCCCGATGGGCCAAGATACCCCAGTATTGGAAGCTCAGCAAGAAGTCACTTATTCTACTGATTCTTTCTAATTCTTGCCAGGCTTATCCTGGGATGCAAAAAGGACAGCAAAGGCTCTTATCAGGATGTTTTCAGAAGTACTGTTCCTACCTGCCTCCCCCACTCTCTCTGCCTTTCTTCTGTTGTAGCCCAATGCCCCCCTCTTCAGATGACCACAATGAGGGGTCAGAAAACCAAAACAGGGTGCTTGATGAGGTAGCAAGCAGCAAGGAAAGAAGAGGAAGAGAAAGAGGAGAGTAGGGGTGTTCTGGAAAGTGCAGGTCCTCTGAATGGAGAAAATCAATACTGGACCAGAGAATGAGAAAGGCTCAGTATCAACAACGGAAGTCTACCCAGATGGAATTATATGCAGCTTTCACTGAGTTTGCTCTCCACCCAGAGAAGTCTGGTTAGAAGAGGCCCACACTCCTGAGATACAGATAGTATGATTGCCTGCCTGCTCTTCTGGCCTGTTATTGTCTAAGAGGCATTGCCTACTGGGGATGCACTGCATTCATAAAACATCTGTGACTTCAGTGACAGCTAAAATATTTTGGTGGTAAGCAGATCTCAGGAAACTTCATCCACATCTCCTGACCTCTCTTACAACTTTATGCATGGGGTTGATTTTAACATCCCCAGAAAGTGGTATCTCCAATTAGAGTAGTAGTAACATCTTGAAGATCCCCTGACAAATAAATCATAGCTGAGAGTAAGATACTAGCCCCACTAGATTATCTCCTCCCTGTTAATAATTTCTTGCTTTCTAGGTTATGTTGTAAAATATATCATGTTGTTGTGACATACATAACATATATATGTTCCTAAATGGCTTTGATAACTTTACACTACTTATAGTTAAGTGCTTTCACAAAAATTACTTAATTCTCAGGGCAACCATATAAAATATGTACTATGTAAGATCTGAAAAACTGAGGTTCAGGTTGAACCTAGAATTTGTCTAATGTCACTTGCTCAGAAAGTGGTAGAAACAATGTTTTCTTATTCCAAAACTTAAACTCACTCCTTTAACCCCACTGTTTTGATGAAACTAACAGTCCACGCTCCATGTAAGGATTATTATTGTCTTGGCATCACTATTATTATCCCATTGCTAATACTGTTTTGATACTCTTATGACTTTATCTATTTACATTGAATTCATGACTAAAATAGCCAAGCTTCTCAAAGTGACGAGCAAAATTATGTTATGTGCAGAGGGTATCAGTGGACTAAAAACAGTTAAAAATATGATTCAGCAAAAGCAAAAACATCTATCTTTTGTTGCCACAGGGGGAAAGTGGGAACAGATATCTGTACAATATATTCTCTAGCTAATTTTAAAGAAGGAGAAAAGAAAAATAAAAAAATCTAAAAGTCTTGTTGAGAAAAGAATGCATTTATGTATAAGTCCCTTGAATTAAGTTCTCTTGGAAAGCATGCCCACATTTTTAAATAGTCATTTACATACTCACTCAACAAACATTTGCTAAGCAACTACATATGCTAGCCCATATTCATTTATAGATATTTATAGCAGAAAGTCCTAAGTTTGGAACTTAAAAGAAAGTTCCACCTGCAAAGGGTTGCCAGCTAAAATATATGGCACCTTATTAAATCTGAATTTCAGATAAACAGCAAATAATTTTTAATATAAGTACATCACAAATTTTGCATGGGATATATTCTAATGATCTACTTTTTGTTTATCTTAAATTCAACTTTAATTGGTTGTCCTTTTTTTTTTAAAGTCTGGCAATTCTATACCCAGAGGTTGGTAAATAACCCAGATGCCATCCTGGTCATTCTGATTATTACATGTGCTATTTTGTTATCTAACGCAAGGTAAGAATAAATGGAATATGATATGTGAAACATGTTTAGATCCTTGGAAGAAGTATTTAATATATAAACCTGCAAGGTACTTTCTACACTATTTCTGTGGAGGTACATCATAAAATAAACAAACAACTCGGTGGAAATAGACCACTAATCCTTTGGGAAGTGGTTAGACATCATTAGAGAATGATTTGATTCATCCATTGATTAAGTATTATTAAATGCTGTTTATTTGTAAGGTATTACTTATGGGGTACATATATATAAATGCATATATATATGTATATATGTATATGTATGTATATGTATGTGGTGTGTATATGTCTTTTGGCTCTCACAGAGTTTACATTCTAATGAGAAGGTTCAACAATGCCCACATAATGATAATACAGGTCAGTACTTCTACATACCAGAGGGTTATATTTTCCATGACACTATGAAGTTTGGAAGACCTAGATCACTGCTCATATTTGAGAGATTGGCTTTTGTAATATAACTTATACATTGCAAATCAAGCTTTTTATCCATAACTCTGGTTTACTTTTCCATGCACACAGATTCTTCTTAGTTGAATTTTAAAGAATAATGTTACATAACAGAAGCAACCTAGTGCTGTCCTGCTCCTTATCACCCAGGCTCAGTCTTCCAGAGAAATGATTTTCAACTTCAGCAGGAATCAGGGCTTATTACAATGCAGATTGTTGGGCTTCATCAGAACTTCTGACTCGGGAGGGGTGGAGGGTGGAGGATAGTCGGGGAGAGACTCTGATGCTGCTGGGATGGAGAGCACACTGATGGAGGGTGCTTTTTGAATTCTCCTATTGTTTGCCTTCCATAACCATGCTGAAACCCAGGTTTGTCCTTCTAACATACTAATCATACTAATATTTCACCTGTATTCCTTTATTTTGACCTTGTTTTTTTTTTTTTTTTTTTTTTCTTTTTCTTGATGGTGGAGACATATGGGAGAGTCCTACTTTGTTCTACAACAGGATGGTTTGTGCTTTATTTTTTTTCAAATTCTCTTGCTTTCAAACATGTCTTAAACTCTTGGTATCATTTTTTCTTAACTCTTAGGAAGCTGCAGTAAGGGAAAATGAAAACTCCTAAAAGTAATGTCTTACCATGTTTTGTTGGGCAGTGGATAAAGAGTGATTACGTGATATTACTTCTTTTCACCCTTATAAAAATTGTTAAGGAATGAAAACAGTTCTCATTATGAAGTTCAAGAAAAACCCAAGGAATTTCACATTATTTAGGGATTTGAATCTCATAGAGAAAGGAAATGTATTCAACATGTATTACTCAGAAATAGGAGTCAGAACAGAGAAACTCAATGTCTCCTGGGTGAGGAAGGCTAAAGTAATAATGACAACAATTTTTCAAAATACAGTAATACTTTGCCTTTTATGAAAAGCTCTCACATGTATCAAAACTTTTTAGCTACTCAAAAAAGTAGAAACTTATTTTCATTTTGAACTTACAGAAACTGAGGGTTATGGAATCAAGTGACTTGGTTAAGGTCACACTGCCTTTTAAGAGAACCCAAATTCTCTACTTCTAGTACAGTCATCTTTCACTCATGTATCTGCCCTAAGTTTTTAGTGTTACAATCATTATGGAATAGGGTTCCTAACTAGGGCTTTGTCAAGCTTACTTCAAAGTCAAAATGATGAACTATTTATCGGTCTCCTACACTTCCTTTCATGAACATGTGGATCATTAACATAGATCTATATAGAATTTGATTGGAATTCAGATCTCATAATGATTATCTGCAGTGCTTAAAAGCAAGTATCATCTACCTTAAACCTTAGAGTTAATAAAATGCAAAGCCAGTTACTATGCCTATTTGTTTGCATAGTAGCTATGATAGAGAGAACCCAAATTTATTTCCTCTCAGTTCTACCAAGCTACTCTTTCTTTTTCTTTATTTTATTTTTGTATTCAATGTTGTATATATAACAATAGCATTCATTACCAAGCTACTCTTTCTTGGTAGGATTCTTTTTGGTTAGCCTATGGGTAAGAATATCAAGTCCATTTCTGCTCTTCCAAGTATCCCAAGAACTATCTAAAATTTTCTTATACCAACATTTGGACTTTTTTCTTTTTCTTTTTTTTATCCCTTTCTGTGGGCTCCTGTAAAGCTGGGAGGCTGCCCTTTGTTTTATGTTTTCCCAAGAAAGTGAAAAGATCTTCAGAAGTGTGGGCCACAGCAAATCAAAGTCCTGAATTACCTCCACAAGCTCAGGTGGTCTTTCCTTTTGAAAAGAAGGATGTAGGCCAATTGTTCTTAAACCTTGTTACTTCCGAGACTTTTCTAGACAAAAGTATTGAAATACTGATAGCCATTCCAAATTGTCATTGACAAATAATTGTAGAATGGAAGGGAATTGTGCTGCTTTTTAAAATTGAGGCACTCAATTGATTTACGTATGATTAGTCATTTACAGATGTGGACACACTATGCACACTAATGCAAACACCTGCAGAAATTACTGAGGATCTCAGTAATTTATTACCATTCTGAAGACCACACTTTGACATTAACTCAGATTTATAAAATAACTTTACCTATAACTTTTCCATCTATGAATCCTAAGTGTACCAATCCATTGCTGGTTTTCTTGTGGGCAAACCTAGTTATTTGGGTTTACCACAGAATCCTTTGGAGAAATATATTTAGATATCAAAAAGATAATTTCTTCTAGTACACAGAAGATCTTATGTTAATTTAAAGCTTTGTTCTACTATGTCATCTAATAGAATGTGTGAATTTAATATCTGATAGGTCTAGTGGAAAAGATGCACTGAAGGGGAAAGTAGATATGTTTATTGACCGAAGACCAGAAAAGTCAACTTTGGTTAAGGAGCTACATCCACAAATAGTCTCTTTTTTCCTGCTAATCCTTTATTTGATTTGCTTATAAGATAGCTGTTTAGAGACAGAGATTATAAGCTATTAGAGAGTATTTTGTCATATGTTACTACATAAATAAAAGCATTGATACTTGATTAATTTCTCTTGATTGATCTCAGGTTTTTATTGCATTCATATTTACCCTGAGTAAACATAGTGACTTACCACTACCTAATTTTCTTCCTGAATTCAGTAGTGAGCCACTATGTTTATTTGGAGGTGTGAAAATAGAAATATTTAAGAATAACTGATTTGCATTTGGATGCATACATTATGTCCTGACTTAAGCTGAACTGTAAAGAAGGCAAAATTCACCTTCAAAGTTCAATAGTAATTCACTCTTTCAGTTGTTTACTTCCACGCTGCTATCTTATCTCTATGTCTACTGCTTCCCTCTTTTCTAGTCCTCAATTTAAGTATATATGTTTTATGCCTTAACTCTCAGATTGCTACTAGCCTGACCTTAGGAATAAGGCTGCTTTGAGAAACTAATTTTTTTCCCATGGATTGGAATTCAAGTTTGTAATTTTTCCTCTGGCAAATTAATTGTCATTTAGTAGGGCTATTCTGGAACTAGAAAGTTTTAAGAAGAGTGACTCTCATTACAATTTCAAATATGATGATGATCACTGCAGAAGTATTTTTAGGTATAAGAGAGTCTATGTGAAATCTTAATCATATAGGTGGTCACTTCTATGGAGTACATCCTGGAGTTCCCACTTCTATATCTGTCCCATTATGGAGCTAGGAAAAAGTACCAGTGGAAATGTCAGGGGAGCTTTGCTCTGGAGTCACAGAATGCAGAGAAACACCTATCTTGCCCATCTTGATGACTGAATCACCTCTACAACATCCCTGTGAAATGATCATCCATTCTGTCCTTAAATACCTCTCACTACAGGAACCAGTTCCTTTGGAGGCAGTCTATCCCATCTTAGGAATAACTATATTTCTTTTACTAGTTAGTTGAGAGAATCCTTGGAGCTTTCAATCATGGGCCCAGTTCTGTTTTTTTAGAGCCTAAGAGAATAAACTTAATGTCTTCCTCCTTCCAGCCATATTAATAATGCTAATAATAACTAACAGTTATATAGTGCATATTTTGTGCTAGGAGCTTTTCTAAGAATTTTATATATATTAATTAACATAATCCTCAAAAAGTAGTATTATAAGGAAGATGTATTACTATTTTCCTCATTTTATAGACAAGGAAAATTTAGAATAGAAAAGTGATTTTCCCAAAGTTGTCACCTTTTGGTAGTGGTTAAGCCTGAATCCAAATCCAAGTGTTCTGGCACCGGAGCTCAAGTTCTTAACTACTGCATCATGCTGCCTCTGAAACTTAAATACTCGACTATGGTCTCTATGATGCCCTGACTCTTCTCTTCGGCAGTTTGCACATTGCTAGGACATCCCTACTCCACATAGTGTTTCTGTGAATTTGTCTTTCAGTGGTAGGGTACTTCATTTCTATGACTGGACATAGCTAGGGCTTCTAGAATGGGCTTGTGGTGGGGTTTCTTTAAAATCTGAAAGATGACTTCAAACCTTCCCTTCCACCTCCTGTCCTGTCCTTCCCTTCCCACAGCTCCCTCAGCCCCCTGTTGCCAGGCCTCCAGACAACCAACACTCACCTGTGTGTACGAACATGTGCTTGACATAATTCTGTTTGGCGGTGAAAGTCTTGTTGCAGAGAGTGCACTCATAAGGCTTTTTTTCGCCTTGCCCACTGGCTGTGCTGTGGCCTGCAGATGAGGCCAGGGGCTGTGGCGCTGGCAGCTGTGCAGTAAAGGTTGACAGGCCGGGCTGGGACACTGTCACAAACTGGGTCTGCTGGCCTGCCAGGGGTTGTGGCAGGCTGAAGAGGAAAGGCTTAGGGCCACTGCCCGCAGGCTGGGTAGTGAAGAGGGCCGGCAGATAGGTGTTGCCCGCTGTGCCAATGACCTGTGTGTTGCTGGTCAAGGTCAGAGGCATCCTCAGGTTGCTGGTGAGGGTTTCTGTCTGGCGTAAGTAGAGCTGGGTACTTGGCAATGGCTGCCCGATGGACGTATTGACTGAAGGCTGTTGTAGGACACTCTTGTCCGAACTGTTGCTGACAGTGATGACCCTGTTGTCCATCTCCACCTCATTGTTTCTCTCTGGAGAGGAGGCACCTGTTTCTAGCTGGTTTGGCTGTGGGCCACCATCAGCGGGAGTTTCGGCCACCTGCTCGGGTTGGGTGGGCTCTGCCTGGCTATCCCGGGCTGCCCCCGGCCCAAACTGCTGTTCCACTGAGTCGGGTTCCGTGCCTATGGAGGAGCTGACTCCTGAGTCGAAGCTTTCTCCTTTGGGTTCGCTCTCGGTGCCCTCAGCCTGGTCGGTGTCTTCTGTGCACTCCTCGGATTCATTGCGCTCCAGGATCTGCACCCTTTGCTGCCCATAGTAGTCATAATCGTCCTCCATCTCCTGCTTGATGTGGATGTTGCCCACCAGCGTCTGGATGCGCACAGGCCGGGGTTGCTTGCGGCAGTGCGTGGTCTCGGGGGTGGTGGACAGGTAGCGCTCCATCTGCTGCGAGCGCTCATGGATGCGTGTGATCCAGCTGGGGTCTTCCATGTGGTGGTCGCGGGGCAGGCCCAGCGCAGTCTCATGGTGGCTGACCACTGCACCGCTGTAGAACGAGCGCTCACCACTGCCATTCTGCATGGAGCAGGCATAGAGTGCGGAGTAGATTCTGTCCACACTGTGCTGTGGGTGGCTCTGCAGGTAGCCTGATTCCGTGTCACTGCTCTGGCCCGACGTGCCTGACTCAGGAGTGCCCCGTGGCGTGTCCTGGCCTGAGTCCTGGATGCCTGGGAACACATCGCCCACGTTCTGCGACACGATGCGTGTGCACTCATCTATGACTGTTTTGATTTGCAGGATGCTGGCGGCTGTGAGGATCTGCAGAGCTTCTGACTGCGAGACTCGCAGCACGCCGCTGTACATGAAGTCAATGAGCTTTTGCACTGACTGCACTGACACCACCGAAGGGATCTCGATGTCGCTGTAGCCCAGTAGCAGCTTGTCCTGGAAAAAGGGGCTGCCGGCTGCCAGCACGCAGCGGTGTGCCCGCAGCATGCTCCCGTGGATGCGCACCGTCACGTCACAGAAGTGGCCACGGTTGCGCTGCTCGTTGAGGGTCTCGAGCACGGAATTGCTGAAGTTGTGAAGGTTGATGCTGTGAATGCGCTCGGTCATCCCCTTGCAACTGATGTCACCTGCAGTTCAGCAAGGCAGACACAAAACAGGGCACATGTCAGATCTAACTTAGAGTATTCCTAAAACCTAGTTCTCAGGTGAGAAATGCTAGAAGCGCCCTTCCTGCAGACACAGGCAGAGAGATGAGCGGTGTGTACATACAAACCTAAAGGAACAAGGCCTGGAATTCTTTCCCAGTTCCTGCCTCAGTGCCCAAGATATTGAATCTATATTGGTCCCCCAGAGCTTCAGCTGAGGTTGTCAGTTGAATAATGGGATGCATCTTTTGACTGCTGTTCCTATGACTTCAGCAAGGAAGAACTGAGAGGCAAATGGAAGACTTCTTTTCAGGGAACACTCTACTTTCATTTTAGACAAATCTAATCCTACGTCCTTCAGGAAAGTGTATGTTTCTGCCAATTTTTCAAACTTCCTTTATTCCTAGACAGTACCAGTATTCATAGTTAAGAAATAAGTCCCCTTCCTATTAGTTTACATGTCATATACCATAGCTCTACTACAGAGCTCCATCCTCAGACCTTTTTATTTTAATGTATTTTAACATAGGGTCTTGCTAAATTGCTAAGGCTGGCCTTGAACTTGCCTCAGCCTCCTAAGTAGCTGGGATTACAGGCTAAAACAGATTTATCTAAACAGGTGAGAACATTTCTTTAAATCATAGCATAACACTGGAGATGTTGAGATGTCAGGTATGACTGAGTTGTCTTCTTTCAAGTAATTCTGGGAAGTGTCTTTATCAGTTATTTTAACAATGAATAGCCATGTAATATTTTAGTGTACAAACTCTCTGACTTGTAACATCTTATTTACTTCTTATATGTTTTCAGGACAGGTCTTATTATTATTCCTATTTGCTATAAGAGGAAGTTGGGTTCTCAAAATGTCTAAGTAACTTGCCCATAGTTTTACATAACTAGTAAATGAGAGGGTTGGGATTAGAACCCATTCCTCTTGATGCTCTTTTCACTGAATATACTGGATTCTGAGGAATGAAACTTGAATTGCCCAAAGATGTAGAGCCATCCTTATCTTAGTAGAGAAAAAAAATAAAGACATTGGATGTTATGGATATTGCTTTAGAGACAAGAAATGGTCAACATCAAAAGCTGTCATATCACACAGATACATACACACACGTTTCATGAGAAAAATTCAAACTGCTTGTTTGTCTAAATCAGATTGCAAGTCTAATAAATTTAAACAATCAAGTTATCTGCTAAATATTCGGAGTTATGATTATTGCAGTAATGTTGTCACCAACTTCTTTAAAAACTACAGAAATGTAAACTTACACACATACACACAGTGATCTGATAAGCCTAGCTGGATTTTTGCAGACATAATTCTTAAACATCTTCCTAAGTATTCTGGCCCCACACTGCAATGAGCAGCCATGAAAGGCTGAATCGCTTTTTGCTGATACGGGTACAGATGTGATGGGGGAACTCTGCCTCTCCATTCAAGTACACCTCATTTCTCCAGCACACAATGTGGAGGCAACTTCTTTCCCAGGCTTTCTTTCACTTTTAACACTAATACAGTGGGAAAAAGTTTCTTCCACAGCAAGGCAAAGTCCAGGCTTTTGTGAACATGTCCTTTTCAGCCAATGGGCATTAATGTATAGATTCCAATGGAATAAATCTGAAATACTCTACTGTAGAAGATTTGTCCCCATTGAAAACAAATCTTGATTAGATGGTTATTCAAGGACTGTATAGGAAGGAATGGTGTGAAAATGCTAACTCTATTCTTTCCTAGATTGGCATTGAATAGGCATTTGGGCTATTCAAAACACACACACACACACACACACACACACACACACACAAAACAACCATCCCCCTCCCCAAAAACCCAAACCCTGTCAACTCTAAAAAGCCACACAACTTTGCATAGATTTTGTGTATTTGAGGATGCCTCCCCATCTTAAAGAAATAAAAATTTAAAAAACCCACCAAGGTATAAACATGGAATTGATGCAAAGTGATTAAAAAAAAAAAAAAAGAAATTGTTCCCTGTGTTTTAAAATAATAACCTACTCCTTTCACCAGAGTAAAAACATGAAGTCAGCCTGTGATGGCATTCACTAGAAACATGCAAGGAATTGTACTGAATGTGGTGATGTATTCTAAGTGACTGTGTTGTAAGAGGAAGCACAATGTATGGGGCTGAAGCAGGGGTTAGTCCTGAAGGGAAAATCTGCCTGGTGAAGGTGGGAGAGGGCCTGGCTCTCTGTTTTATAGGAATTCAGCTCCTGCCAGTCCCTTAAACTGCAGGGGTCCGGGGATAGGACTTAGCATGAGAATAAAAAGCAGCCTTGGCGTAAGAGAAAATGAACAAGAAAGGAAACAGCAGGCAATACAATCTCTTTTAATTAGGTGTGAAATCTAGTCCTTTCTCAGTCAGGAGAGCAAAAGGATATATAAAATGAGACTAGTGCAAGAATAAGGTGCTGCAGAGGGGGATGGGAGCCGGAGTCTCTGTGACTTGGGAGGAAACTCCAGCTCTCAAATTAAAACCAATAGGAATTTCGGTCAAGTCAACAGGTCTAAGTCAAATGGCAGGTCCGAAAAACCCTTGAGCTTTCAATCTGGGGCACCAGGCTCAGATGAGGTAAGTAGGGCAGCACAGGAAATAGGGCTAGGGTAGCCAGGCCTTCACAACCCAGTCTCATACATCATACTCTTCTCAACATTGTATCTTGATATCTTTAGTATCCTGAGGTTGATCTTTCATATATCAGGAGATTAATGATGATCTTAATCTATTACCTTGGTGCCACTTGTCTAGTTGGTCATACTAGGAACAAATCAGTGGACTCTGGGGAATGCAGGTATGCATTTTGGTCACTCAGACCCCTTACTCCTTAAATTTCTTGCAAGGAGCAAGACTCCAGTAATATCTACCACACCTAAATGTCAAGGGGCCTTTCTGAGCCCTTGTACTATAGGAGATATAGAGGTTTTAGCTCACAGTTTCCCCATCTAGAACAAATGGCTCTGTGCCTTCCTATCCTCTCTATTTCACTGGTGTTTTCACATCTTTGGAGGGTGGCTGGGAGCACTGGGGAAATCAGCTGTGCAAGCGGAAGGCAGCAGGCAGAGCAAAACCTCTTTCTCCTACTTGGTCCTCTTACTCCTGTAGTGGGACCACAGAAGGGCCATCAGCCTGTGGGAAGGAGAGTTGCAGGGTTTCACTTATGCATCTTGGGCAAAAAGGGGGATGCTAGGGCCCTTTCTGGATGAGGGTTCTCCTCTTATCTTCTAGGGTAAACCCAGTGTTCAGAAACCACCAGGGATTTTAGCACATATCTTAGCTATTGATAACAAATTATGTCTTCCTCCTAAGACATAATTCAACTGTTCAACTTTCAGAAATTTGACTTTCAAACAATTTTAGGAATACACTACCTATGAACGTTGGGGACTGCCTGAATATGCTTTTGTAGTCATTGTTTATTATTTTAGCTGGACAAAGATATTAAAATTATTAACGTTAAATTATTTATAACAGCATTCTACTTATGTTCTTATTACTGTAGTTAGGTATGTCTTTATTATTGCTTGATTTTTCATTCATCTATGAAACATTTTTAAAGAGTACTAAATATTTAAGGGTATTTAATTTTATTGGTGGGTTTAGGGGAGCATCTACAGTCTTCGTCAATGGACATGTTTGCACTTTCATAGAAATAAGGTTAGTAGCTTTCATTAGAATCTTAAAAATATCTGCATTCTCCCCAAATTAACACTCATGGGTTGGGATTCAAGTATCTCTCTCTAAGCTGATCTTTACCTTTCCATAATCAGAGCCCTGAAACTCATGGCAGCCTTCATGATTCCATCTAATGCATTAGGAGGTCTGATAAGCTGATAGTTCCCATCTGCTTGAATTGATATTGTTTTATAAAGAAAAATTTGGTTTGAATCCAGTTTTTTATCAGAGTAGATTCCATTTGATAGTTAACGCAAATCCCCAGAAGAATTAGGGAACACCTTTTATATTTTTGACCATTAAAATTAGATATTGTGGCATATAATTAGAAAACAAACAAACTAACTAACTAAGTACAAATTCAGTAGAGTTTCAATCCAGCCAGCAAAATCTGATTCACGTGAAAGCTCTGCAGGTACTCTTTCTTTTCCCTTATTGTCCTTGACCTTCCTTTGCCTTCCCACTCTCTTCTTTCTCCTTTCTTTTCTTCTCTTTTCTCTCATTTTCCTCCCTCTCCTCATTCCTTTCTGTTGTTATACCTTTAAGTTTTACTAAGTGTCAAGTATGGGGAACAAGGGGGAAAAATTTGAATTAGGAAAGCATTTGCCCTATGACCCTCAGGCCCATTCCCAAATCTGGATTTAACCTCCATTCCTGACTGGGTTTTCTTCTCTTCTCTCTTTATATTTTGTCTGAAAGCTGAGGATAGATTTACATTACTAGTGGTATTTTCAGGTCCAAAGGAAGAAATAATCCCAGGGAACCCTTTTACAGTTGGCCCTAGAGACTCTTGCAGTTTCTCTCAGTTATCCCAGGTCTTTGGCTTGCCAACTTCATGTTAAGTCTGCTGTCACGTCTAAGAAGGAAGAGGACATGCCTGGCTGTATGTCTAAAACTGCAATATAACTGTCTTTTGGATGAAGTTGCTTTTAGGGTTGCTTGAATTTTTAACAGTTCATTAATGAAATGTTTACTGAGACTACTACTTCAGTATAAATGGACCTATAATAAATAGAAGAACTGAAATCTAAAACAATGAAGGAAATTCATCCATAAGGACCTTTCATATTCAAAACATATTAATCAGTCAACTTCTACCAGAACTCAGTGCTCAGGAAAAGCTGCATTCTGCTTTTACCTTTTTGGATTGTACAAATACCATAATTGATCATGTTTCTTTGTTGTCTCTGTTTACTAGGGAACTCTGAATTAAAATTTAGTCTACATTTTAGCAACTATATAGGCTTCCTGATATTTTTTTCTATATAAATATTTCCTCAGTTTAATTCTATGGTTAATTCCTTATTTTATTTGTAACCTGTTTTCTTTTTTTATAGTTATATAAAATATATTTCCTCCATATTTATTAGGGACTGAATATTCTTTTAAGTTAACCCATATCCCTTTAGCTATGAGGTGAGGGTTTAACAAAACAATTAATCAACTAGTTATTGAGCATCAACTTTATGAAACCAATTGTGCATATAAATTATAACTTCATTTTTAAGTATTATCAAGCTACATCTGTATTAGGGTTATCTAGAGAGAATCAATAGAATGTGAATGTAGATACCATAAGAGAGGATCTAATAAGGGAATTGGTTCATGCTATTATGGCAGCTTATGTCATAAGTTTTATGACAGGTCATCTGCAGGTTAGGGACACCGAGATTCCAGTAGTAAGGGTCTTTCAAAGTAAAAAGGCCTCAGAACCAGGGAAGCCTATAGTCTCAATTCAAGGCTGGAAGCCCGAGTGCACAAGGAAGGAGCTGTTGATGTTAAGTCTTGGGGTCCAAATGCCAGCAAGCCTAAAGTTCTGATATCCAAGGCAGATGAGTCTTTCTCAGCTCCCAGGTGGAGATACCAATTTGCCTTCTGTATTTTTCCTCTGTGGGTCCTTAATGTGTCAAAATGAGGCAGAGTCTTCCCTACTTGTTCCAATCATGTTTCTTCCAAGTCCCTGACTATCCAGCTACTGGTTACAGCTCATACATTGCTATATAATCAAACATCTAGCCATTTCTTCTTTCAAGCAAAGGGCACAATCAGGTGCACTGCCTGAAGTTCTGTCCAATGAGAAGGTTTCCCTTCAGGACTGTCCTTCAGGGATGTCCCAGAAAAGGGAAGTAGTGCTGCAACTGTCCATTTTCCAGTGGTGCCTGCATATTTTGTATAACCATCTCCAAACTAGGCCCTAGTCTTTTTTTCCTCTATCAACTGATCACAGAGTACTCCCCATGAGGCCATGTACAGGTTGGGAGAGAGAAGATGGTATAGCAGGAGTAGGAACTATGGGCATTTGAGTTCCTTGTTCATGTAATTTATGTGTGCCTTCAGGACCTGTTCACTAGGAAAAATCCAAAGAAGGCCTTTTAGGCATTGTGCTTCTTTTCTGGGCTGTAGGAGGTGCCAGATGCAACAATTTATTCTTCACCTTAGAAGGGATATCTCGACATGCCCTATACCATAGGACCCTTAAGAATTTCACTCAGGCATAAGGCCCCAAATTTTAGATTTATATTCTACCCTCTGACATACAAATGTTTTTCCAGTAAGGCCAGAGTAGTTGCTATTTCATGCACACTAGGTCCAATCAGTATAATGTCATTAATGCAATGGAACAGTGTGATATCTTTTGGAAAGGAAAGGTGATCAAGATCCTTGAGAAATAAATTATGATATAGGGCTGAAGAGTTGATGTACCCCTGAGGTAGGACAGTGATGGTGTATTGCTGGCCTTGCTAGTTGAAAGCAAACTGCTTCTAGTGGGCTTTATGGACCAGTTTGGAGAAAAAGGCATTTTCCAGATCAACAGCTACATACCAAGAACCAGAAGATGTGTTAATTTGCTCAAGCAATGAAACCACATACAGCAACTGCAATAGGAGTTACCACCTGGATAAGTTTGTGATAATCCACTGTTATTCTCCAGGATACATCTATTTTCTGCATAGACCACACAGGAGAGTTGAATGGGGATGTGCAAATCACCATACCAGCATCTTTCAGGACTTTGATGGTGGCACTAATCTTTGCAATCCCTCCAGGGATGTGCTATTGTTTTTGATTTACTGTTTTCCTAGGCAAAGGCAGCTTTAATGACTTCCATTTGTTTTTTCCTACCATAACAGCCCTCACTCTGTAGGTAAGGGAACCAATGTAGGTATTCTGCCAGTGACTAAGGATACCTAGTCTAATTATGCATTCTTGAACTGGGGAAGTGGCCACAGGATGGATTTGGGAACCCACTTTAAATCAGATCTGAATTAAAACTCCATTAATAACCTGATTTCCATAAGCCTCTACTCTGACTGGAGGGCTATAATTGTTAGTTCAGAGCCAGTGTCTAGTAGTTTCTGAAAGGTCTGTGTATTTCCCTTTCCCCAATGCACACTTACCCTAGTACAAACCATGTATTCCTTTGGGGAAAAGATTAAATTTTTGACATAAATTTTTGGTAATGTACTGGGGTCCTTCTTCAAGGGGACCCAGCCTACCCTTCATTCCAGCTCTGGATCTGTGAACTGGCTCACATTTGGGAATCATTTGAGTGGTTGAGATTCTCTGTTTTATGCTTTGAGTTAGATTTTTGTTTACTTCACCTGAAAGTTTTCTGTTTATATGGATAAAATTAGAATTTGGTAGGCTTTCTATCCAATCCACTTCTAGAAACACCATGATATGTAGCCAATGCCATAGATTATGTGAGTCAGATTATTCTGATTGTGGCTTTGACCCTGATTTCCATTATGGTAACTATACCTCTTTGCCCTTGGCAATAGAGTGACACCACTTGGCCCTGCCACTCCAGAATCCAATTTTTCCCTTTGCAATGATTCTCACTACAATGTATGGCCTAAGAGGAGGAGCAATCGTAGAGCTCTTCAGGGATTCTGGGGCTTCCCTCACAAATTTATTTTGCAAAGCACTATTGAAAGGTATATCTTCAGATGCCCCAAGTATGGAGGAGTGGGTTTTATGTGTCAAATCCATTTTAACATTCCAACCTTTGAATCCCTTCCTCTATGGTAAACTAAAGAAGATTGGGCATCTCCAACTCACTCAGATTGGCCCTCTGTTGATCCATGTTTCAGCTAACAAACCAAACAAACCATAAAGGCCTTTCTTAACTCCTCAAGCTGTGACATGTAAATGCTGCTCAGTGGGCCCATATCAATAAATTCAGCCCACAGCAGTCAGGCAGACGAGTTTCACAAAGGCTCTTAACGCACCAATGGCCTGCAGGTGCCCAGCACGTGCCATCTTTGCTGCCAAGGGGCCAAGAGAAAGATCAGCTCAGCTGAAGGGGTGGTGAAGGAAAGGCCCAAGAAATCAGTGAGGCTGTTGGCTAAGTCTGCTTCTGTAAAAGTGGAATAAAAAGTCAAAAAGGCAGCGGGAAAGGATTAATCTTCAGACAGAAACTGCAATCAAAAGGGAAGAGGGAGCAAGGAGAAAACTGGCTGACATAGCTAAGCAAGAAACTAAAAAAAAATTTTACATACAGAAAACAGAGAAACTGAAAATCAGCAGAGTCTAGCCTCTGATGAAGTAGAAGAGAAAGAAGCCAACTCTGGGTAATCATACACCATGTCATGTCAGTGGTCCTTATCTCCCTTCTTATATAATCCAGAGGAATATTTTTATCAACTATTTTGTAAACATGAATTTTCTGACAGGAACACTTTACAAGGAGGGAATCCCACTTCATTCCATTTTTAAATGTAAATTATTTTTTAAAGTGAAATCATTTATTGATTGTTTATTTTTTGGTACAACCAGGAAATAGTGGGATATTGAATATGGGAAGCTTTGACTGTCTAGAGTGTCAGCTTAATGATCCATAGATGAGGGGTTAATTTTATATTCTACAATATAAAGCATATTAAATGGCAATTTGGAGTCACAGTAATGCATCTAATATGTCTTAAACATTTTAAATTACTTCCATTCCCATATTGTAGAATTGTTTCCTAGGAAAACCACTCCTTGATCGTTGCCCTATCAAAACTGTGTGCACTCTGCAACATGTTTGGTTGTGGTAATACAGTTTTCCTAATAATTTTGTTAATGTATTGTGAAAGATTAAAAATTGGGGTATTTAGTGTATATGATATAAAATTGCAAAGTGGTGGAACTTATGGAATTCAAAGACATTTGAACATATTGCTACTTAATATCCTCTTTAGGAAAATATGCCTCCAAAATCAAAGCTAGAAAGTCACTGGAATAACTATTTAATAAGGAATCACAACCTAGGGATTTTTAGATTTTTGGTATGTAAGAATTCTGGTATATACAAATTGAAATGTCTGTGTACTGATCTTCCACACAATAAAATCTCAATTATGAAAGAAAAAAATAAATTCAGGCTAATCCAACTTTATGTCCCTTCCACCGTTATCCTATACCTTTAAAATCCAGACCCACTCATGTTCCCCAGAATTCTGATTATATAAATTATAAAACTTGAGTAGTCTTTTTGGAATATAGTGTATCTCCTTATGATTCACACTTTACACCTCATCTTTATGGGCCCTCTGGGACTTGAATCAAGTGAGAGGTCTAGAAACCAACAGGGATGGCCTAGGAGAATCAGAATTGTCACAGGGTAGGCCATTACCCTTTCCCAATGCAATAAATGCTGAGTCAGTCCCTTCACACAGAGGTGGAAAGGTGAGTACCACTGTGAGTGGGGTAACCATGTGCAGGACATGTGATCACAGCAGAATCGTGGTGGGTGGTAGGTAAGGAGACCTCTACTGCTGCAGTCGGGAAGGAAGGAGAGAAGACCAATTTGGGTTTTTTGTTTGTTTGGGTTGGACAGATTTTCACTGTCAAACAAGTCTCATTAGAACTTGGGCTTCAATGTCCCCTGTCTCATGAGGTTCTTCCAGCACATTTCCATCTCAACTTACAGTATCCCATTCTTTCTCAACCAGTGTCCTCACTTTAATAACAGGAGATACCCTGCAAGGCAGAGACCTCAACTTTTGTTGTGATTCAACCAATTGCATAATGAGGGCTTGTTTTGGCTTTCAGCAATTTCAGCTTATGGCTACAGGAGAGAAATTCTGACCTGGGACACTCTTAGAAACTCTTAGGTAATTTAAATGGAGTTGGAGCCAATAAACCATATCCTTGATCATTTTTGACTTTTATTACTTTGTCCAATGACAATTAGAGCAATTGACCAGCATTATTATACTCCTTGGTTCTAACTGTTCTAAAGTATAATATATAGAGTCACTAAATCCATTGTCTTTCATGAGTGATGAGTCAGGAGTATCAAACATGTTTACCTTGCTTATCTCTAAAAACCATTCTACCATGGACTATTGGTGCTTTCTGTGCTATCAGAAGTGGAGTCCTTAGCATTTTTAGATCTAATCAGATTACAGAGATAATTCCAGAAACCTCAAAATCAATGAAAGAAACTCATCTTTAAAATTGTATTCCTCTGGAACCACTCCTGGTCCCAAAATCTATATTAATCAGGGTTCTAGAGAGACAGAATCAATAGAGAATGCATATAGTTACATGAGAGGGGACCCATTACGGGAATTGGCTCATGCAATTATGGTGGTTGAGTTCTGTGACAAGAAATCTGCAGGCCAGGCATACTGGGATGCCATTAGCATGGCTGGGAGCAAGTCTGAAGACCTCAGAACCAGGGAAGCCTACAATGTGATTCTCAGTTGGAGGGAGAAAACTTAAGTGCACAGGGAGAGGGCTGCTGAGAAGTCCTAGAGTCCAAATTCCAGCAAGCCTGAAGTTCTGATATCCAAGGCAGACAGATGACCCTTTCCCAGCTTCCAGGTGTAGTTATCACTTTGCCTTCTGAATTCACTGTCTCCACTGAGCCAATTTGATGGGGCCCACCCACAAGGAGGATGGATCTTCCTTACCTATTTCACTCAAGACTTACAAGCTTACCTCTTTTGGAAACACCCTCACAGACACACCCAAAGAAACACTTTTCTGGGTTTCTAGGTATTCCTTAATCCAGTCGAATTGGCCCCTAAATTAATCATCATGACATGCTTTATGAAAGTCTATACTTTGAGCATCTGATTCCAGTAGAACAAAACATTGGAATCTATTCTTGTATACTGCAATTTGTGAATCCTAAGTTTTAACTCTGTGATCAAAGGCATAGATAGAAGATTCCAGACAACATTCTGGAAGATACCTATGCCCTCATTCCAGAGTTGAAATGAAATGGCTTCTTGAGAAGGAAAGACCTGCTGGGACTAAGGATAAAAGTCAATGCAATTGGACTTTATGCCTTTAAATCCTTTTATATTGTAAACCTTTAGAGATACCTTTAGGAGTTTCTTTCTTTTTTTCTTCTAAAGCTCTTTCCTTACAGATTTAGTTGCTGCCCTATTGTAACCTTTTCTTTTGTTCACTAAATTTGGAGAACAAAAATACAGAGATGCTACATCTGTGGGTGGGATACAAAAATGAACAAAAGGATCTACTTAAATTCACAGTTATGCAGTTTAAACTTGGCTTTGGATAGTCCTTAAAGAGGGATGTATATATTCAAATGTGCAGTTAAGTTAGGTTCTTTATTTTGCTTGAAAAATATTTGGAAATTTATAAAGTGATTATATTAAAAAACTAGTAACTTCTCTGCCCTGGGTTCATCCTCAGCACCACGTAAAAATAAATAAATAAAATAAAGGTATTGTGTCCAACTACAACTAAAAAATAAATATTAAAAAAACCTAGTATTTTCTTACTATTCTGTTCTCCTTTTGGTCTCTACATAATCAATACTTATTTTTCAGTAAAACTAAATTTTAATATCCAACTAACTCCCAAGAATAGTATTCTCTTGGAAAATATCATCAAGTAGTGATGTAATTTAGTTAGGTAAGAAATTAATATTTTGACTTTGGGAAAACTTTCATCTGAACTTCAGTGAGTGAGAAAACAGAACTCTGTAGTACCATTTAAAAAAGCTTCCTGGCTAAATTTATCATGGAGTGTCCCAATTCACAGAACTTCCCTCCATTTTGTGTTGCTCTGTTGTTCTGAAACTGCTTTTGATGCAGGTCTTCAGATTCATGCTCAAATGTTTCTTTGCTTGGGTCTTCCTGAAAGAAATAATTAAGTTGGTTCCAGTGTGACAACTGTTGGCAGATTGTTTTGCTGAGGAGTGAAAGCCTTCTATTCCAAAGCAGTAGAGAAAGCCAAGGAAAAAGGTAGATCCATTTTGTTGGATGAATGGTTAAAATGGAAGCACAAAGGTGAATTGTATAGGCCAATCTAAGAGAGTAGCAGAAACTCATCTATACACCTAGGGTGCTACATTATGGAATCAGGCATAGGAATCTTTAAAAAAAAGAAGATGTAAGCTCCTTTCTGTTCATGCTAAGATGAAGATAATTTTTAAACAAATTTTGCCATACAGAACTCAAACCATTGGGAAGTGCTGGTGAATAAATGAAGAGAAGCATACTTCATAATTATGTTGATAAGGTGTATGATAATTTGTTTTTATTATTTTTATTTTTATTATATCCCTTATATATCCTTTCATATAATATTTGTTGTATTATTTAATATTTTAGAGAAAAGTATTGAGAAATAAAAATCTTCTACAGCAATTGCTAACATTCTTACTATCTGATCTCACTTTACCAATTTAGTTTGATTTTCTCAGTCTTCCCCAAAATAAAATCTCTGAGCTAATTCAAGAAGTTGGTCCTTTTGCCATCCCATGCATGTGTGTATTGCAGTCATTCTTAATTCTCTTCTGCTGAATTTGTCCCAAGTTCTGAAATTATTGTGCTTTGGCTACTTACCAAGTCTTATGTATCCTCCACAAATCCTATTCAAAGTTCTTCCTTCTTTGTGCAGCCTTTCATGATTACCAGAGTCCATCCTGAGCTCTCTTTTTTCCTATTTTCACTGCTTGGTGAGGTAACAAATTGACACATTATTTTCTGGTTTGTTTCCACTGAATTAGAAAACTTCTGTAGGAAAATTTTCACCCTCATCTACCTGTGAGTGAGAAAGGCCACATCTTTGTATGCAGTTACAGGCTCAGTTGCCTGGATGCTGGAATGGGGTTGGTTTCAGAGCCCATTAAATCCTAACATGAAGGGCTTTCTCCCTACTGTAGGTCCTCTAAAAGGAATTGATGTGGACTCTTTTGGGGATGTAAAGGGGAAGGCTAGTACACGGGAGTTAGACTGAGGTAACATAGGAGAAAAGTCATCAACTTTCTTTGAAAATATGGAAAGGTCTCTACTTACACACAACTCTCCTTGGGGTAACAGCTTTTTAGATTTGTAGAGACTGGACATAAGGAACTATCCCCTGGTGAGGTGATCAGTGGTAAAGACCACTGTGAAGGGCACCTATTACTCAATGAGTGTCAGTCAGAAAGAACAGGTTCAGTGGCACCTTTGTGGGGTAGTCAAGCAATGTTCATAATGGAGACTACCATGGACTAAGGATGTGATCTCTGCCTGGGATTCATGAGTCTTGTACAAATTTAGGGAGAGCAAGGGAGCCCTGAAACTTGAGTGTACTTTTTGCTAACATGGTGACAGGGGGCCTCAGGTTTAATTTTCTTTAGAAAAGGAAGAAAATGATCCTTGTACCTGAAGTTTGAGAGGTATATCTGAACTTTCTACACATTTACTACATAATTTAGTACTTAACAGTATATGAATAGCTCATTTTTTCATTTTTGCCTATCTATCTGTATAAAAAGACTCTGAGCCTCCTGAAGGTGAGTACATTACCTCATTATATCTGTAACTATAACTACAAATACATATGACTGGATTCCTGACACTCCCAGCACATTTCTTGACGAGTAAGTTATATCTGAGAACTTGTCTGGTCCTTCTCCATTGCAGTTCCCAGACACGTGGACAGTAGTGGGAACCTCAGGACATGCATTTTCTCCGAGGTGTGTCTACAGGTTGTCCCAAGAGGTCTTTCCAGGCACTGAAGGTCTGTGTAATGTTCTTGTCATTTATTACTCTATCCCTCCCTCATCAGGGAATAGCCATGGTTCTATTTTTATTATGAATTAAGGCCTAAGGCAATTGATTTTTTTATGTGTTCATTGAGTTTCCCACAAACCATATTCATTCATTTATGACTCCTGACCTATGCTATAGTGTCCCCTTCTCCCTATTTCCATTTCTCCTAAGAGACTGCTCACTGGGTCCTCCTGTCAGTTGATTTTATTTCTTGAGCTTTAGGAGCCTTGTTAAGGGAGTTGGTTCCTGTGCTGATATGTTGGAGTGTGATATGTTTTCTTCTAGCACTTTCAGTGTTTCTGGTTTGACTCTTAGGTCCTTGATCCGCTCTGAGTTGATTTTTGTGCAGGTTGAGAGGGATGTAGTTTAATTTTACATGTGGATATCCAGTTTTCATAGCATCATTAGTTAAAAAGGCTATTTTTTCTTCAACGTGTTTTTGGCACGTTTGTCAAGGATCAAATGACTGTGTTGATGTGGATCTGACTCTGTGTCTTCTATTCTATTTTATTGGTCTTCATATCAGCTGAAGATTCAGTACAACCTAAAGCTGAGACACACTTTTTAACCAAATATGAGAAGAGATGACCAATCTGTGATGTGATATAAAAATGATCAAGCCAAACTCTCATGACCCTTGCCTGACCTAGGGAAACTAAACTGCTACAGAGCTGTCTATCCAGCTGATAATGGGTATTTATATTTGTGTTAACACTGTCAGGGTATGTTTAGAATATTTTCACTTCGTGGCCACTGGGTGTCCTCATTTACAAAGTAAATATGCAATATTTAGTGCAGGTCACCAAGAGAATAAAAGACACTAGATTTCTCTTTGGCCTTTCACATATTGGCTACAAATTTATTGCTAAGCTCACAACCAGGTTATATATTAGTACTTTTTAAAAGTCTTCAGGTCAAACTGTTAAAGTTTATAACCCAAAGTAACTTATTCAGATTCCAGACATGAATTTAAAAAGCTGTACCTTCAATAGAGGGGACTGTGACCCAGCTATTAGAATAAGCCCTTATTCATTTGAAAATTGGCATGGGATTTTGACTATCTGCAGTGAGAACCAGCAGAGAGGAGCAGAGAAGGTCTCAATTTATTCTTGAAAGAAAAGAGAACACTAAATATCTCCATGGGATATTTGTTAAATTCTGTTTTTATCTCAACTTTCCTGAAAACTAATTAAAAATAATAATGAGAAAGATAAAATTTATTCTTTGCCTAGGAAACCCCAAATAATGTGAAAAATAGTGTGATAAGCTGGGTCAGTATAATGATTATCAATCATTTTGCATTTAAAGACAAAGAACTAAGCTCTTTCTTTGTGGACCAGTCATCCCACCTATAAAATGAAGATGTTTATGCTTCATAGGAATGTTATAGGGGTAAATAAAATAGAATATGGAGGCAGGCACACAGGAAGAGAAACCATACAAAATATAGATTTAAAATATTACTAATACTCTATGGTTGAGTCATAGTTGTGTATGTCTTGTCCCTGATGGCAGGCAGGAGTCAAGGCCAGAGCTCACACAGGCAACAAATATTTACTGGCTTGATCACTCCAAGGCACCAAGTGTGACACATGGCTTGGCAATCACTTTGTTCTCCCTAAAGTGATTTTCTGCATTTCTAGGATTGTCATGGTCTCTAAGTTTATACTTATATACATCTTGGATGAGATTCTTTTCCCACATGGCAAAAAGGATTTCTGCCTCCCCACCTTGCAAATTCCTCAAACTTGAGGTACAGAACTACAAATGAATATATACTTGCCTATAAATATTATACTTAGCAAATTAGCTACTCTTTTTCAAAAGTAGACTTTACTGGAAGAATTTTTTTTCTTGCAAGTGTACATACCAGCTTAATTATTATTCTCTGGCAGGTTGTTTCACTATATAAATTATCAACATGATTCAGTGCCATAACCAATAATTTATACAGATAATATCAGGGAACTAGGAGGCTCTGTGAGCTATTCACCTTTCAGAGAGTTCTACGGCTTGACTGGCTTTGCTTAACAGCCTATTTTGTTTTTAAAGGGCCACCCACCCACCCACTCCTCCAGTACAGCAATCTGTACCTCTTAATCAACAGTAAATCCGTAACAATGCACAGTAGCCCGGTCACTTTCACCCTGAGATTGCACAAAAGGATCACAATGTATTTGCAGTGTATGGAGAAGTGTCTCGTTTCTTCTAAAGATCCTTAAGTTCCTGGGATTTATAGTATTTTCCAACTCTTTAATTAGTAGATTCAGTTTTGAACTACTGTAACCCCGAAGACACGTATCTACAGAGCCCTTCTGATTGCATTTTACCCTAAGCTTTTTCTCCTTTTGGTTCCCTCAGTTTGCTCCTTTAATTTCACTTTGAGAACTTCTTGAGGCTCCGTGGCTGCACAACTACACAGCACAGGCCTTATCTGATGTGCCGGCGCCTGGTGTGGTCTGAGACACACTGGTGTTTTGTTCTTAAAGTACAGGACTGATGTTCTGAAACCTAGACTCCAACACAAAGGAGATCATTAGCTCATTTTAAGTGTCTCTTTTCTTCCCTCCCGCCTCCTCCTACCCACCCCAATACTTCCTTAGTCCTGTGCGCTGGCAGCAGATGGCAACCATATTCCAAAGCTGAGTATATACAAAATCGTGCCATGGAGAACAGAGTGGCTTCAAAGTTAGCCTTTCTATTCAAGTGGGATGGCGGAGACTTCTGGAGGAGTGAACTCATCTCTCATTCATTTAGTTCTCTGTTCATTCAGCCAGGAATATTTTTTCCCCCTCCACATCCTTCTACTGTCCAGCCAGTTGAGGGAGGGTGGGCGAGAAGCAACTCTCTTGAGGGCCCTTCCAGCAGGAGGGCACTAAGATTCTATGCCAAGCTCCTCTTTCCCTGGGCCAGCTCTGCCCGAGGCTCATCAAATCCTGCCATTCCCAAGGGAGGAGTTTGGGAGCACTGTGTGGGGGGCGGATTTCTCAAGAACAGTCTCCTTGCTAGACTGACAGTCACATGCTGTATTCCCTAGACAGAGATTAGACTCGGGAAAAGGATGAAACAAGGAGGAGGGGGTGGGGTTGCAGAAAACTGTGCAGGATGCTACAGTAATAGGAGGTGGGAGTGGGAAAACCTTTCCTTGTTGTTGTTTCAAGGTTTGCTGGAGCTTTCACCTAATCATCTGCTTGAGCATCTTGAAAATAAGTATCTATTTCCATGATATCTATCAAAAACAGGCACCAGATTATACTACAAAGTTGACCTTAACCCTGCCATATTGCTATTAGAATCAAAACATGTAGCAGCCTACATTCAACAGAAAGCTCTTCTGTTTTTCCAGCATACAAACTGGAGGGTATCTGTGATGCACTTTGTTATGTAGGTTTACTGAATGAAAAATCATGTTAAGAAATCAATAGCTATACTTTTACAAATGGACAAAACACTTACAAATGCACTATAACTATATTTTGCTGAGTTCTTCCTAACACATTCATTCATTCATTCAACAAACATTTGCTGAGAACCTATGATGGCTAAGTACTTTGCTGGGTACTCCAGATTCAAGATTCATCAATGGACAAGACAGACAGGATTTCTGCCCTCAGAAATTCTTCTGCCTGGCCAAAATAAGCATCTAATGACTTAAAGGGGCTGGGGAATATAGCTCAGTAGTAGAATGCTTACCTAGCTTGCATGAGGCCCTGGGTTCAAACCCCAGCACTGCCAAAAAGGAAAAAACAAAACCAAAACTGCTAGAATGTCATTTGAGGAATAGAAATAATTCATTTTACCTTGTATTTCTTCTGACTCTCTCTCAAACATATTTCTTCAAGGTCCAGACTCCTTTAATCAAGAAGTTCTGTCTTAAATATCTCTTTCTACTGTTATATTCATTCCTTTCTTGGCTACAATGTTGACAGTTCAGATTGCAACTGCTACTGTGTTTTTTTGGGGGGGGGGCGGGGGTGGGACTTTAACTCTGAGGATCGTTACTTTTCAAGCTACACATATATTTTCTCTGTAAATATTGTACCATCTAATTTGCGTCTTTGGATTCTGCTGATTAGCCATCAACATGTGATTTAAGGAATACTGCATATGAGATGCAGAAATCATGACTCAGTAAGTTATCATTTTAAAGCTCTGACTTGGGATTTATACAGATTTGCGCACAATCTAGTTTGGCTTTCCATCTGCAGCAATTACTAGGAGACTTGTAGATCAAATTCTGTATCCATGTGTCTCTGGAATTCTGTACTCAGCAGCAAAAGTGCTCAGGAGTTAAGAGACACAAATGTCCAAAATTATCTCCATGTATCACCAAAAACATGGACAGGAAAGGCTTACAAGGGACAAAGAGCTAGTGAAGAGACTTCACTGAGTTTCTTAAGATTATATCTTTTCCCCCAGCTACTGAAAACTACTTTGAAATGGAAGAAGGAAAGTGAACCAGGTGACTAAGAGCAGTCCTTAGGGCCAGGTGCACTGGCACACACCTATAATCCCAGTGGCTAAGCAGGCTGAGGCAGAAGGATGGCAAGTTCTAGGCCATCAGCAAATTACTGAAGCCATAAGCAACTTAGCAAGACCCTGTTTCAAAATAAAAATAAAATAAGGGCTAGGGGCCGGGCGTGGTGGCGCACGCCTGTAATCCCAGCACTTGGGAGGCTGAGGCAGGAGGATCATGAGTTCAAAGCCAGCCTCAGCAATGGCGAGGCACTTAGCAACTCAGTGAGACCCTGTCTCTAATAAAATACAAAAAAGGGCTGGGGATGTGGCCCAGTGGTCGAGTGCCCCTGACTTCTATCCCTGGTACCAAATGAATGAATGAATGAATGAATGAATGAATAAATAAATAAATAAATAAGGGCTAGGGATGTTCCTCAGTGGTTAAGTGCCCCTGGTTCAATCTGGGTACGAAAAATAAATATATAAGTAAGTAAATAAATACATAAACTTATGGAGCAGTCTTCATCTATAGTGAAACACATTTACTCTTCTAAATTAACCTCTACTTTGAATTCTTTCAAAATACTCTTTAGTCATCAGGCAGACTATCTTTCAAAAAGATAAAAGACTATTTTTTTTTTTTTTTTTTTTTAAACTAGTGTTTCTTTTTGGAAAAGCCTCTCAACGTGATGGCATAGCAGTCTGCCCATTATAAGGACCTGATGTTTTGACCTCTTTGTGTCTTTGGGCTACAATGAAAGGACACCAAAGGGTGTACATAGGGGCACATAAAGATTTGAAATCCTTTTCTGAGGTGAGATCTCACACAAATCCATTCCCTACCACTTGAAAATTTCTTACTGATTAGAATAGACTTCTGGACAAGAGGGGCCTTAATTGGTTAATGCTATGACATAATACTATAGTATTAAAAATACTTTAAATGTTCCCTATGCCAGGAGGAAAACATTCCAAAGGTTATTTTTTTTAACTTCTCTGAGTCCCAGTTATTTCTGTATCTATAAAATGGGGTGTTCTATAAAAATAATATGACAGAGTATTTGACATGGAGTGAATGCTCATTAAATATTTGTTCTCTCCCATTTTCAGGGAAAAAGCCTAAGACAAATGGGGGTATGAAATAATGTAAACAGGTAATGGAGAGGCTTCCCTATCTATCCAGGCCTGAATCCAGAAGGGACAAAGAAGAAAAGAGGAGGGCACTGTTACTCCGAAGTGAAGCTGGTAACTATTCTACTCCTGCTATCCCCTATAGATCTAGGGCTTTTGAGTCTCAGTCATTCTTTTGTGGGGTAGGGGAGGGTGGGCACTTGCTAAGGCCATTATTTATGTTGTATCAATTTTAGTCTATATTTATTTCATGATTTAAAACATTTATACTGTAGCTAATGCTAAAATTCACTGAGTGCTGGCTATTCGGCACTGTTTCAGGGCTTCACATATAGCATTCCATCTAATCCTTATACTAACCCTATGAGATACATACTACTTTTATTATTATTACATATATAAGGAAATGGAAGCAGAGGGACATAACTAAAAATAAGTATAATGCATTCATAGGCTGAAGTTCACATTAAGAAGAGCAAATAACTAGGCTATGGGAGTGAGACAACATTTTTGGAACAACACAAGGTCCAACTCTTAGTCCATTATCAACATGTTCAAGAAATCTTCTTAGAAGTGTGTTATCATAGCGGTCCTGCCCTGCAGGCATACTGAAGGGGCCTGAAAGGGCATGGGGAATGGTCTGCACTTGGATGTTGCTCATGGGATCTCTCTTCCTTGCTTCGCAGTTTACTCTTGGAAGCCAGGTTTGAGGATACAGATTCTGAGTAGGCTGTGCCCTGGGGATACCGATCTTTCCTTCTTTAATTTTCTGATCCAAATTTAATGAAAGTTTTAAATCTGTGTCCCAGACCAACACACACAGTCACAAATATGAATGTGTACATCCTTTCAGGAGGTTCACAGACTCAGGGAGAGGCCCAGTCATGGTATGAGTGGAGTCAACAGCTTGTTCTGGAGTGGGACTGGGGGCTCCAGTATCCTCTGTCTAAAGCCCCTCCCTGTATCACTGTCCTAGAACCAGGCATGCCCAAGGATACTCCTCAGCATCTTGACCCAGGATTGCTGAGGCCACATCAGGAGTTACAGGATCTAGACTGTAATACCTTTAGGCAGGTATAAAACAAAATAGACTTGATTCCTATGTGTTTCCTCAAAATTGGAACAAAGCACCCAGTTCTACATCCAAGGACCTTCATAATTTCCCTGAGAAAAGAACAGGCATTCTTTTCCCTGGCTGTAATTTTAAAGGGTTTAAGTTCTGAATCTGTGTGTGTGTGTGTGTGTGTGTGTGTGTGTGTGTGTCTGTGAACCATGACACACAGGGTTACACCTTGTAGATTAAGTATATATGCAGCATTCTTTCATTATTTCCTTTATGTCCAAACACCTGGTCAAGATATGAGGCTGAGACAATGAGATTGGACAGGACAGGAAGTGATTCTAGATAAAAGATGAATGACAAAGGTGACAGATATCACTTCAAGAAGTTCTTTGTGTGGTATTATACATGCTTTACCATGCTTTCTTAAAAAATTCTATATGTACTGACTCAATATTACATAAGATCTTGGTAAAAATGTAATAATATGGACCAAACTGAAACTACTGGGGGATAAATGAGTAGGAGGAATCTCCTTTTTAGAAATGGAAAAGAAAGGAAGAACTTCTTAAGGTAAATTTGGTATCAACTATGAATTCATCCTTCTCTGTGATATTATAAAGATTCATGTTCAAAATTCTTCCATGTGGTTATTCATATAATTTTTAGTACTGATAAAATAATTTCTTCATTTAGTTTTACACATAAATTAGTAACAAAGTAATGATATGCTTTAATTGGTTCCAGATCACCATCCTGAAATAGAAGTGATATCAGATATTATGTCCAGGTGGCAGTATCCTTTGGAGTGCTTTTAAACATTACAGAAAGTAAAACAGTCTAAGTAAACAGGTTTAAACCCCCAAGACCAGATAATGAACCTGAGGATGTCTCATGACGATGGAGGAAAACAGGAGAGCAACACACAGCTACTTGAATTGGACCTATCATGAAAGAAGCTCACAGAATATGGCATTAAAAAAAATTAGACTTTGAGATGACTTGTTTTAAAAATTGCTAGAAAATTTAAATGCTGAAAGTATGCTCTCTGTCCTCTGCTTAATGTTCAGAAATTACTGAGAGTAATTGAGTGAATATTTGTGAAGCCATCAAAGAAGACATGTTGTTCTTATAAAGCATTAGTTCTTGTTAGCTAAAAGAAAGATAAAGCAATGGTGGGGAGAAGTAGGGAAAGAACTAATGTAATTCCTGATTCTTCAAGTTTCTTTTATATATTTATTCTATTTCTTGCCTATGAAATTGGAGCTCTAATTCCCTTTCACCTTGCTTATTTAATCACAGAGTTTCTCTTAACACTATTTTTTATTTCTCAGTTTCTACATGGACTTAAGACTTCTGTATTATAAAAACATTTAAGATCTTACTTTTGCATTATTCATTATTGTTTCTTCTGAAACCATTAAACTTCTTTTAAAAAGTGGTTTGTGATTGTTGCTTTCTCAGCCATCCTATTTAAACTCTTCCGGATGGTATATATTTGTATGTATGTATATGAAACATCTGATTCTGCTTTTATGATAAACACCAGGAAACTACCTATCCCAAAACCTAGGTGACCTTTCCCAGGCCTCTCCTCCTAGTGTCTGCAACACCTGAGGCTGGAGGTCCTTTCTTTGTCTGATAGCTTCTCAGCACTATCTTGATTTCTCTTATCTCTTAGATCTTCTTTACTTTTTTTCCTTTGATGGTTCTTTCTTCTCTTTCTTATCAACCAATGTAAACATTCCCCAGGGTTCTATTTTCTGTTTCTTTCTTAAAAACAACAACCAACAAACCCCACAAAGTCTTCTTTGAAGCCTACTACCATGTTTATGGCATAAAGTAGGGCCTCTTGGCCAAAGTGTTTTCTAGCCCAAATTTCAAATGCTCCTGCTGTCCTCAAGTACCCTATTGATAACTCAATGTTAGTTGTCTCCATTAGAAATACCTGTAGGATATTATCCACAGCACAGTATAAAATGGAACTCTTTTCCTCTGAATTCTTACTTTTCATCTTCTCTTTTTTGTACCTCAGAGTTATCTTTGATAATTTCCCTTCTCTTACCTAGCAGTCAGCTCCTGGAACTGTCAATCTTCACCCCCAAAGTCTGTTAAAACTGCCCCCACTTCCATTCCTCCTGTCACCAGCCCCCTTCAGATTACCAGTAGTGTGAAGGAATGACACTTCCTGCACTGTCTCCTTCCTTCATGCCCTCTCTCATCCATGCATGCTCCACACACTTGCTGCTAAATTAGATCTTCCCCACACAAAGTCTGATCATGGCAGGTCCTACTTAAAGCTCTTCTATATCTCTGAGACAAAGTGAAAACCTCTTATTCCTTATCCTAATGCCTCACCTTCCATGAAATTCTCTTTCAAAAGAGCTCAAATGGAATTTTCTTGGTAAACCTAACTAGATGCTGCTGTTAGCTGGGTTATAAGGTATTTTTGAAAACTTTCTAAATTCCAAAATAATGGTGACTTGAGCCCATGTACTAAGTTGTAGTAGGATTCTTGGTGTTAGGGACTGTTTGTTTCTACCTTTGTCCACCCATGAACTCAGTGTTGTGTGAGGTACATGGATGTACTCAACACGTTTGCCAATTGTGAATTGAGTGAATTGAGGCTCTGGTGGGTCCTGGTGTGTGGAAAAGCATCCTTAACTACACTGCAGGGCAGCTGTTTGGTAATGTGTCTACTCATCTCTATTAGACTCTTAAACCTCTGAGCATAGGGCTCCAGTTTATAAAACTGCATTCTATAATACCTACCCTGTAGTCCTCCATATTCAAAGCATTTAGTAAATTGACATATGAAGAGTCCTGACTCCTTTCTGTTCAGAAACAGACTCAGAAAAGGCTCCATGTATAGGGGAGCAAGAACAGGATTCTCCTTTTGACTCTGTCACTGTGTTAGAAACCCTTTGGTATGGTATTTGCTCTCTTTGAACCTCAGTTTCCTCATTTGTACAATAGGTTAAGACCAGGTAACAGTGCTGATAAAAAGTTCAAACTGGCATACAAAGGGGTACAGGCAGAAGAGAACCAAAAAAGGAGTTGATTCTGCTGATGAGTGATAAGGAGTTGGACCATGGCACCTAGTGTGAGGTGACTATGGAATGACAAAATTTCTTTAAAACTAAAAGTCCTTAAAGAATCCTCATGCATGCTCTCAGTTGATCCTCAATGACCCACCTTCAAGGGCCATAGCGCATGTGGGCTTTATAATTTTTTATTTTAAGTTCGGATGTGAGAAGCCATGACAGTTATGGAGAATCACTATTTTTTTACAATGTAATTTGCCATGAGCAGAAAAAGCACATGTAAAACTGTCACTAGCAGCTACAGATAAAAATTAAGGATGCACTCCAGCAAGGACAAGATAACAAGATGAAGAGTGGGACCCTGGAAATCAGCAGTCTAGATGTGGATGATCATAAGCATATGCATGCAATGTTTGGGAGGGCAATATTGCATGGTGTGACTTGAGGCAATGGGGAATGAGACCAGATTTACCAAGGAACCTGGGAGGATTCTATAGAACGACAGATTTCTGGGGCCTCGGGAGCACAAGAGGCAGTAACAGAGATCCAGCAATGACATGTATGGGTGATTCTGTGGCCCCAGAAATAAATCTTTCTTAATAAGAAAAGTTATTTTGAGATGTATTGAAACACCTTCAGGTCACCTAGAATACTTTCTTACGTCTACTGACTATGTGGAAAAGGGGTACTTCTGTCTATTAGAAAATAAATGGAAATCTTGTTTGATTATTTAGGAAGCAAATTCTCTAAAAGGACACACACTTCATCCCAGCTGAATTATAACAACAGGCAATGTTACCCAAATACAAACTTTCCTGTGATTAAAATGAGGCAAAGCCTAAGAAGCTCTCAGCATCATAGTAGAATTCCTGGTTTCTGAAAACACCGCGTTCTTTGTGGCTTCTGGGGGTTTGCTTCTGTTCCTTCTCCTTAGAATGCCATTCCTTCCCTTGTCTACCTCACACGCATCTACTCCTTGTAATTGGGTTTAATGTCATCTTTCCTGTGGAGCCCTTCCTGCTGCTACAGGCTTCTTCCTGGGGAGCCGCATAGCATTTTGTGCAGAGGCAAACATTTCCATACTGCATTTGTGTTTACCCCTTTACCCATTAAGTGGAATGTTTATGTAAAGTGTTTGGGAACGCTGGGTTCCTAACATGAGAGACTGGTTGATAGCTTCATCACTAATCCTAGCTGAGGATTTGGGGCAGAAGCAGAGGTTCTATAGCCTTTCATCAATGACTAAATTAATGACTAAGTAAATGAATGTACAAATGGATGAGGTAAGAGTGAATACCAGAACTTACTGCATTCAGTGACGATGGAAGACACTCAATTAAATTAGCAATTCAGGGAAAGGGCAAATTCTATTAAAAGAGGACCAATGTTATAAGAAGAGGTAGGTTAAGATATGAGACTTCAAAAAAAAAAAAAAAAGATTTTAAAAAATAAATGTGGCCAGGAGTGGTGGCACACGTTTGTAATCCCAGCACTTGGGAGGTTGAGGCAAGAGGATCGCGAGTTCAAAGCCAGCCTCAGCAATGGTGAGGCACTTAGCAACTCAGTGAGACCCTGTCTCTAATAAAATACAAAAAAGGGATGGGGATGTGGCCCAGTAGTTGAGTGCCCCTGAGTTCAATCCCTGGTACCAAAAAAAAAAAAAAAAAATGTGTTCACAAATACACGATGTGGAAACTAGGAAATTAGAGAAAAAAAAATCAGCTGGGCTTCTAATGTATAAGTGCTGCACTAAGCACTAAAATCTGTAAATAAGAGAGTGTAAAAGGTAATAAAAATAATTCCAAAGAGATTATATATCAATTAACTCAGAGGCAGAAAGCTAACTTTTTAGGAAGGGAAATGAAATGAAATCCACATTTAACAGATAAGAAGTTTATCTGGTTGATGAAATGGCAGAAAAACAGTTGAAACTGTTAGCAACAGAAAAAAATAGAAATATAATTCCATATAAAACTTAGAATAAAGAGGAATGCAGGACACTTAGGAGGCAAGGAGAGCACCTACTTTTATATGAAAGATGCTCTATTTACTGCTTAACTCACAAGGAATTTATTAGAAAATTAATTTACAAGCCATAGGATCTTAACTGTCTGTGATTATTATTCCATCCCATTTGGACTTTATTTCTCCTGCAAATTAGTGTGACCCCAAAATGTTTTCAGGATTGTCCAACTTGTCCTAAATTCCATAAATAAACTCTTTCAGAGGATGCTGTTTTTTGCCATGTCTCTATTACGGTTCTACACAGATGGACCATTTTTGTCCTTCCAAAGTCTAAGAATAACTCTTTCAGTTATCAAGACATACCAAAATCCAGTTCAGCTGCTCCTGTGGGATTCCAGTTAGTTTAGACACATCTGCTGAGATACATGCATTTGAATCCAAATGAAGCTTTTGTTTGATTATACATTTTGAACATTTATGGAGGTTTTTTGGGGCCAAAATGTTTTTCATTTTTTGGCACACCAAACAGAGATCTTCAGTTATAAACACTGCCTTCTGAGCACCTCCAACAGAAATTCAATCTTTTCATGTGAACAGGTGCCTCAGGAAGTTTTTGGAAGGTTTTACACTGAATCAGCTTTCCGATTGGAAACTTTCTGAACGCACAGTCAAATTTGCCAAAGAGACCTTCAAACTTGCTTGAGCAGTTTTCACTCAGACAGACATACATTCACACATAGAGACAGCCCAAGGAAAAGCAAATCAGAGCTCTGTAAAACTGAAGTATCTTTCTTAAAGGTTAAATACCATATGTAGCCCAACTGAACAAAAAGGAATGCATGACAGAGGAGAGAATGAAAGTGTAGCAAGAGGATCTTCATGAGCCATGTCCCCTAAAAGCCATACCAGAGTTTAAGCTACATGTTCCTTTGGTAAAAAAAAAAAAATTATCTCACTCAGTTTCTGAATATGTACTCAAGCATTTACATTTTAAAACACTATCACAGAGCACCTCAGCTAATTCCTTTCCATTGCAAACCTGTTCAAACAGTTTTTTTTTTTTTTTTTTTTTTTTTTTGTGGTACCGGGGATTGAACTCAGGGGCACTCGACCACTGGGCCACATCCCCAGCCCTTTTTTGTATTTTATTTAGAGACAGGGTCTCACTGAGTTGCTAAGTGCCTCGCCATTGCTGAGGCTGGCTTTGAACTCGCGATCCTCCTGTCTCAGCCTCCCAAAGTGCTGGGATTACAGGCGTGTGCCACCGCGCCTGGCTATCTGTTCAAACAGTTTTGAGACACAAATGGGTCAAACAGATTCAAATGTAAAGGAAGAAAAAACACTATTCCGAAGTCAGGGTTTTTTTCTTTTTCTTTTTTTTTCTTTGCCAAAGTCCACATCTTACCTGATTTCCCTGCAAGTTTTCCTTTCCAGTTTGAATATAAACTGGAAAGTTGTTACAGAGTAAAATAACTTTTTAAGCAGTAAGACTAAAAAAGTTATTAAGGAGTAAAACTGCTCCTCCACTGGGCATGCCTAGAATTCATGGGGAAATCTGCTTTCAAGTTGTTCTTATGGCCCTGGACCAGATGCTCTAAGGTGGCCAGAAACCTTTGTCTACACCCACTTAGCAGATTTCTGGCTCTTTATCAGGGACTAAGAGGTTTATTTGCAGAAATGAATCATTTCCTTCAAAATATCCCTTACCCTATTTACATGCTTGCATATTCCTTCCATTTTGTTTTCCCCCTACAGCTTTACTAAGGGAATTAATTATCTAGAAGAACAGGAACATACAGTAAGTACATCTGAGATACAGGATGAGACACAGTATGTCATCTATTAGGCCTGGCTAAGACCAGCAGCTGATGCTAAATGGGAAGGAACATGCACCAAATGTTTTTTAATCACAAAGTTAGTAATTAATTGCTCTTTAAAATACATTTTATGCTTCTTTCTGTCTGTGTACATGAAATGCACATTTATTACATGCCAAAAATTACAACATTATGGTTTAAATGTGACTGGCACGGAAGTCCGGAAATCAGAGTTAATGTTCCCACAGCAACTTTAATTCTGTCCGTGTGCACATGTAGAACTATAATAGTCTTCCGTTTCAGGATAATACATATAGATGGTTTGGGGAGAGACGCTAAAGACCCATATCTTCAACTGTAGTTACAGGAAAGAAACAAAGGATAAAAGCCGTACTCCTTTCCACATACGTGGATAAAAACAATGTCCCCACGCCCCGTGTTGTGTAATCAGAGAATGAAAGACTCTGCTGTGATGCCGGCACTCAAGGGGACAGTTTCTGTTGCTGTGGGAACCTGAACTTCGCATTTCCTGACTTGGGGGTAATTAAAATGTCAGCCTTAATGTGGCATTAATGGAGTTTGCCATAAAAATCCTCTTTGTTTTGTTCTCTAAAAAATGGCTTAAAAGTTCAAAATGAGCCAAGTGTACTAAAATTTTTAATCACGGGGAGTTGGACGGGTGAAGCAAAGGGTTGGGAGGGGGAAGGACAAAGAAGGTAGATGGCACGAGATAGAAAAGGAAGAATCCACATTCTCCTCGACAGCCTTCAGCCCCACAGCCTTCAGCCTGGCAGCACCACACTACCTACAGAGCTAAAGTTAAACCCACCACCCACACAACAGTTTGGTAATGTGTAAAGGTTAAATTAAAAATAAATAAAAACTGTTAATGCGTAAGTGCATCTTGGCAAAGACACAAAAAATGAGACAGTCTGATGAGTCCAGCGCAGAACACAGGAGGGGAAGTAACTACAGATAGCAGCTTCCACAAAAGAAAGACTTCAGACTAGGTGGATCTACAGCCAGAAGTAGGGAGGACCGCCGGGAGAGCAGAATCAACTTCTCCCTTCAACGGGAGCCTTATTTGGGGGAAAACAAAATGGAAGAAATATGCAAGTGAAAGTTCTGGTTGCGTCTATCACATGAATATGACTGTGATGTGCTACAGCTTGGTCGTTGTCAAGAAAGGTTTTTCATATGGAGAGCTTCGTCTGCTCTACTGACTTGGTTTAGTCCTGTTTAAGCATTTATAGGGAGAGCTTGGCTCAGCTCATACTCAGCCTTTTCCGTGGGTAACTGCTCTGTCAAACACCTAGGGTTTCTGTGCCCTTTGCATTCCCAGACTCATCTTAATGCCTTCCATTATCATCATCTGAATCTGTTTACCATTAGGTTTTAAGAAATGGCATAGAGGTGACAAGCTAGGAGGTAATGGGGGAATATTGCTGAGAGGAAATTGTGTTAGTGGGTGCACTGCAAAGCAGCGCACATTTCTGGAGCAATATTAACTGCATCAGCTCGCAAAAGAGAACCTATCCCAACCATACTCGTGCTTGTTTTGAATATTGTGGGGAACTTTTTGCTGAATGTGAAGTGGCTCTGCAGGTTAAAGAGCCAAATGAAAATTTAGGGTGTCAGACTTTTACCATCTTTGCTCTAAAACATGGCCCCTGTCCTTCGTATGCAAAAACTCTTGGCTTACCCACCCTTACCAGTTCATAGCAGAGTGGGCTTTTCTTTTGTGGATGTTTTTAATCCACCCTGTTTTGTAATCCAATCATCAATACAAGTAGTTGCACATATTCAAGATGCCTGTTTAGAGCTATGAATGCTATCTTTGGGCTTTGATCAGAGAATTCTGGCTGGTTATAATGAGAGCAAACACATAAACACCCCTCAGTACTGAAAATGGGTTAACTGCAGGCAAGTCATTCATCTATCTGGGTGTCATTTGTCTCAGTTTTCTCATCTGTAAGTTGGGAAGAATCATACTGAACGACAGGAAATGGGCATTAGGGCATGACTAAATATAATTTTGCTAAACACATGACAAATAAAAAGGTGCTATAAAAATTCAGGCACTTGTGAAAGCTTGGAATACCACACACTGGTGGAATGTTTCTGAAGTTAAAGAGACTAACAAGTCAAGGGCACTATTTTTAAATGCCCCAAATCTGTTGATTCTAAATAGGAACTGAATATTTTACCTTAAAGAAATTAGGCTTTTAAATTAATCTGTGGTAAGAATGACATTTGAATGTAAAAAAAAAAAAAAAAAAATCCTCTTGAATGCAAGAAGAGCATCCAAAAATTTTAACAGCTTAAAATAAACCTCTTTCCTGTCTTCTCTCAAGCAATCTCCAAATGGACAGATTTCTGTGAATCTTTCCTAAAAACAATTTTCTTCTAAGTGTAGGCTCAAATCAGGACAAACTATAATCCAAATATATTTGGAGAAAAGTATAATCAATTTAAACAACAGGTTGGAGCTGAGAAGGCTTACACATCTTAATGGCAAAATCAGAATGACTTTCTAAACAGCTGGAGATTAGGATTCTCCTCCCAATTCATTCTCCTTCCAAAGGCATTCAGACACCCTCCTGAGCTCAGATCTGCTGGCTTCCTCAGGGTCACTGAGGAGCTGCATTGTGACCCTGTACTCCCACTGTTCCTTAAATGTTGGTGTGCCAACGCCAGTGCTGAGGCCTGACCTGGTGATGCTTGTAGTAAAGTACAATAAATGAAGCTCAATGCTTTCTCTATTCAGCAAACCATTCATTTTGCTCTAACAGAAGATTTCTGGGCTAAGGCCATTCAATGTAATCTTCCCCATAAGGTGTGGCAGAAAGCCAAGCAATGAAGGTCTGCATGCAGAAGCTCTAGGCCCTTCACCACAGGAACAGGCCACCTTCCTGGTAGGTAGGGACAGTGTGCACATGTCTATGGGCATAGTGCCATGCCATTTTCCAATTCTTCCTGTAATTACTATTAGGATGGAGACTACCAGGCAAGAAGTCCAAGTCCAAAGTCCTATTATGACAGTTCACAGAACATAGTCCCTGCTTCTGACTCTCTGTATTTCTCTACAGAAACTGCAACTTTGTACAAATCACACAGGCTATGGAGATTTGGATCTTGTTTTTCCTCTTTTCATTTTCTAATGACAGCTGAAGGCAGTCACAGCCTCACTATACGTAGAGCAAGCTCTCTGCACCAGAGCCCCTGCCTCTAGGTCTTATCCCTTTAGATAGAGACAATCAGGATGAAGCAAACAGGGAATGGAATCTCCAAGACCCACCCTCCTCTTACCTTCTTTGCAGAATTTTACATTGGTTCTATCAGAAAAAATAACAATAGAAGGTATAGAATCTCAGTCCCCAATTAATAACATTTGTCTGTGAGAGCAGGATAAATAGAGTCCTTTTCTGAAATAAAACTTTCTTGGTCTTATGTTATTTATTCTGAAAAAGAACACGCCAGCTCTTTGCCTGTAGCCAGGTGTCCTTTATGGAGACCAGTTCAGAAGAGTTGCTGGGTATCTTAAAACCAAAAGGAATACTCCTTGGACCCCAAATTTACTACAGTCCTTTCCATTGTCAACACACATTTCTCTGGTATTAGGTTACATTTTAGAAAGAAAGAAAAAAAAAATCTCCTAAACGTGATTTATCAACTTTCTTAAAATAGACTTTGAAGAAGTGACTTCCAGATTAGTGAGAAGACAGCAAAAATAAACAGCAAAGAGTGGTTTCAATAGTGACGATCTCATTAAGCTGCCCATTTCCAAATTTAGCCCTTAGGCAGTTTTTTTTAATTAAAAAATATTTTTAACCTGAATTCTTATTGGCTATGTGAAGTCTGGGTGGCTTTTGATTTCTTGGAAGCCATTCTCTTTTCTTCTGTAAATTTATGCTATCCTTTAACCACTTCAAAATAAATTAAAAACTGGAAAGACAGAAATTCAGCCAAGCTACAAGAGACTCCAATAACTAATGTGAATCTGACTTGTGTTATGTAATTTCAACATGCATGTTTCCTTGTGTCTAACTGGCCTTCTGAGGTCCATGATTTGTTGTTCCATTTAGTAATGGTGGAAGAACTGTTATTCTGATCAAGAATAATTAGAAAGCAGCAATGCAATTCCTTTTTCTGAGTTACTGTTAGGAAGGAGGATGTGGCTCGTGTAATTAATCAGTCTTTTGAGACCAAATGGCTGGTTACCTGGCTTCAAAATATATTCTAGCTTTGAAAATAGAGAGATGTTGGCTGAATCAAAATGGTGGCGCAGCACTTTTGGCTACTTTAGAAGACCAAATGCAAACAGCTTGCTCCAAATGCAAAACAGCCAAACCCAGGGGAGAAGCACTACTCCAAGCACTGCGGAGACACCATCACTGCCTCACTGGTGTACTCACAATCAGATGACCCGGTGTGAGCGTGAGAGTGTGTCAGTGAATGTGTTGAGTGGATGAGGGCTGGGTCTGGAGACAAAACAGCTTCAAAGTTCAGGCAGGGAAGGCCCGGCTTGGCGCTGGATCCACCCGGCTGAGTAATCTCATTCTCCTCAGATGCCTTCTGGTTTTCAGCTGTCTTGGGTTTCTTCCTGAAAATAAACAAAGGGCCCTTTGAAGGAACTGACTGCATATTTGGGAAAAGGCATTTTTAGAATCTGTTAAAGATAACTTGATTTTTTTTTTCCTGAAGGGGGATGGGAGGGAGTCCAGTATGTCCCTTGTTTTAAAACAAGCTGATTCTTGTTTCTTTCCCTCCAGTAATGGCCTAACTGGGAACACATGAAAGCATATGGGCCAAGCAAACAGCACCACATTTGGACTCTGTTGGCTGTATAAAAAGACCCTGTCCCAGAACTTTAGACAGCTTGAGCTACGTATGGCTGACATTATCCAAGAAAGCATCCTTCCCCCCCCCCTTAAGAGTTTTAACATGGTCTGGAAAAATACTAGTGGAGGTTTACCGTTCTAGCATTTGTCAGGAAGCTTAGACACAGGACCCGTGGAGTAATGGGAGGAGCACTGGACTGGGAGTCAGGAGACTTGAGCTATGGTACTAGCTGTGCCTCTAACTTGCTGTGTGGCCTTGGGCACCTCACTTCACCTCTCTGGGCTTCAGTTTCCTCATCTGTAAAATAAAGGGCTTGGATTAGAAGGCCTTAAAGGTCCCTTCCAGCTTTAAATTTCTATTCAGGAACACATTATGGAACATTCAACTTTCTTAATGTTTAATTAGAATTCATTTTAAGTCAATACATAATTTCAAGTCATGATCTGAACTTGCAGTCCGTACAGATGAGAGGGATAGTGAGGGAGATTGTTGTTAAAATAGAAAGTGAAAAGTGACAAGAAGAGCTTAGGTTCCAGTAGGTGAAGAGGGAAGGTGTCCTATAGAAACTCTTGGCCCTGATTCTTTACTCATCCTATGCTTAAGATTCTCATTGTATTTCTGATTTAGTATATGCTCCTGGAATTCAGGAGTTTAACTATGTGTTTGCCATGGGACAAAGAGATAGGTGAAGGGAATTAGAAGAGACCATAACTAATTGTTATTTGGGGTCAGGAGTAGGAAGTAAAATGGCTCTGCTATCACTTAGCTCAGGACTCCTCTCCCCAGGACAATACAATTGATGTTAAATTAATAAATTAGCTTGTAATGCATGTATGCTATACCTAGCCAAACTGAGATTATTAGTCCCTGAACAGGTCCCCAGTTTCTTAGGCTTTGTGTCTTTTTCTATCACTATATGGATAGTAACCAGATAAACAAAAATAAAAATAATCTTTTTCTTTTTCTTTTTGCAGTGTTGGGGATTGAACCCAGGGCCTTCCATATGTAAGCCAAATGCTCTACTACTGAGCTATATACCCTAAGCCCTTGAAAGCCTTTTCTTTTCTTTCTTTAAAAAGAAGATTATATGTGGTACGTAATTTGTTGTAAGTAGATTTGTTTCCATGCTTCTCTTGTTTCTATGGGCATGGCATTGGACTTGGTATACCGACTATTTCATATTGAAATTTGTTGTACTGGGTATTTAAATCTGCCCTCGCAGAATATGGTGTTATGATTAGTATGCTGTGTTTTTAGTCCAACAGGTTGTGAAATCAAATCTGTTTCTTCAGAGGGCAGAAGGCAAAAATAGCATGGTAAAGATTAGAATAGAGGGGAAGCTTTTTCAGTATGGAGAAATTCAATATAAGACAAACTGTAAAACTGCAAATCTCACCCATTATTTGCTGAGCGGGTATTATGGAACTAACCCCCAAATCTTGTGTGTACCCAAGGAATTGGTAGTCTGGTTTTCAGTGGAAGAAAGTGTTCAAGGTCAATGTATCCAAACTCCAATTCCTCTTGTCCATGAAAACTAATGCTTCTCTAGCATTAGTATCTTTGCATCACTGTGGTCTGTTTGTCAGGTTGAAAAACTCAAGCTCATTATACACCTTTATCTGCCTTAAAGCCATCATCACCATTGAATTCTGACAATCTGCTTCCTTTGTATATTTCACATCTGTGATTGTTTTTCAATTCCATTGCAACTGCCTTATCACTTTTTTGTTGTTGTTTGTTTTGGTACCAGGGATAGAACCCAAGGGTGCTTTACCACTGATTCACATTCTCAGCCTTGTTTTTATTTTTTGAGATGGAGTCTTCCTAAGTTGCTTAGGGCCTCAATAAGTTGCTGAGGTTAGCCTTGAACTTGCAATCCTCCTGTCTCAGCCTCCTGAACCATGGGGACTACAGGAGTGCGCCATCATACCCAGCTTGTCTTACCACTTTTCAAAATCTGTGTGATTGTTTACCAGCTGGCTTACTATCCTCTATGATTCCTCTAGTCTGGTTCTTTGCATTCACTAAAGCTGAGATGACTGTATTAGTTTGACACTGGAGGTCAGTTCCTTAGCTGCTCCAGTTTATCTCACATATCCTATATGTTGGCCACACTGGACTTTCCAAAGTCCTTACCATTCCCAGAAAGTCATGGAATCTGCGTTCTTGGTTCTGCATCCTTACTCAAGTAATTTTTATTGCTCTGACTACCCCTTCTTCATCTCTGCCTATTAAAATAAAACTTATTCTTTATACTTATCAATGCTGTTTCCATCTGGATATTGTCTTGATTCCTCTTCACCAGATAGGAACTCTCTTCTCCATTTCTTTCTCTGAAATCTTCCAACAGTTTTTTACTAATCTTATTTTACTTACCCAATTTTATTTTGAGAATGACTATTTATGTGCTTATCCCTTCTATGAGACAGTAACTTCTCTGAGGGTAAGGAAATATTTGTTATTTTTATATTCCTTGTGTTCATCTACTCTTCCCTTCTTCTTTCCCTCACATATTCATTTTACAAATATTTACTATGTGCTTATGATGTGCCAGCATGGGTTAGGGAAGTGAGCCTGGCTCCTGTCCTCCCAGAGTTTACTGTCTAGTCTATTCTGTTAATCAGAATAGCTTATATAAAGCTGTCACTCAAGAATTGTTTGTTGATGGAAAGAAATGTAGCTGAAATCAAAGTGTATTTTGAGAATAGTCACAGTCTGAATCACAATTAAGTTCCTACCTCTTTATGCAGCAGTAAAATCTACCTTGACGGGCTGCTTTTCCTTTGAATTCATGAAGGGCATTTAATAAGAGTGGGACCATTTTGCTTAGTAGAGCTAGGCTGGTCCTCATGTTTCTTTTAAATATGGGGAAGAAACACCAATGACAAATATCACCTAGCAGAAAAAATTTATCTCTGATGCTTACTGACAAGGCTTCTGCTAGTTTAAGATGAGTGGTTCAGAAAATTAAGGACACCCTCTTTCAAACATGAGTGCATGCCCAAACCACCGACATTACCCTTTATTTTTAGCATTGTAGAAATTGTGTTGTTCTTTATGTCAAAGAAAAATCCCTTGCTTCCTGCCCTAGATTTGATTCTGCTTCCTACCTGAAACCTTGCACCACACCCTGTTTGTCATCTCAGGGGTCACCTCTGGAGACCATTCTTGGCACAAAGACATTGGAGCCACCTCTACAAACAGTAATTGCTGAAAACCAACCTTTTTGGCTCACTCCCTCATTTACCTAATGTCACTTTACTTATCCATTTACACCAGCCTGCTTCCCAACTGTACAAATAACAGTCCTTAACTTCTCATTTCTTTCTCTCTCAAGAGTTCTTTGAATCGATTCCTTTTTCTGGAGCTGAGAAACAGTAAAACGCAGCACTGGTTTATGTCTGACACACAGTTGTTGTTATTTGGCCCATTTTTTGCAGTTCATAGTTTTTTCAAGGAGGAAAGAGCAAGCTCTGTTGTAATTAATCGAAAATACCTTCTTTGGTTTTAGTAAAAGAATTCTATAAACATGGCCCATCTGAGGCCAGACTCCACAAGCCTCTGCTGCTGTGCACTATTCCCTGGGGCCTGCAGAGGGCAGCAATGCACTGGCCCACTCCAGGCAGCACTTGAGAGGGGCGAACTCCCTACCAGAACCTTCCTCCTGGTCACCATGCCAAAGGTTGGTTTGCCAAGCTCTGGCCTCTCAGGCTCTTTCTTTCTTTTCAGTTTTCATTCTCTATTTCTCTCTCTCTCTCTCTCTCTCTCTCCCTTTCTCTGCTAAAATTATACACTCTGATGAAGTCGCCCTTCAACCGGAAAATGAAAGCTCCAATGAAAAAGTTAGAGAAGCCAACAACAACAAAGAAAGAAACCAGGGAAAAGGGGAAAGGGGACTGGCAAGGGGGAAGGACTTAAGGAGAATAAAAGGGCAGATGTTTCGTAAATATATGCAAAGCAAAACTGGGTGTACCCTGAGCACTTCCACAGAGGAACAGACCAATCATTGTGCACTTCCTCCCGCCACACTGATGGAGCTCTGCATTCAAAAAAAAAGTGGCCACAGGCACCGCCTTTCAACGGTCAGTTCTGACATTCTGACTGAACATCTCCCAATTGTCCACAGAGAACAAAAACATTTTCATCTCCCCACTGTGAACATTTCTGTTATAAAAGAAAAAAAAAAAAAAAAAAAAAAAAAAAGGCTTGCTTCAAGAACTGGGAAGGCACTTTAAGGTGACTGGCGGCTGAGTTGGCCAGAAGAACCTTCTGGTTTTTAACTCTCCTTGTGCTGGCCCTAGCAACAAGTTTTGGGCTGAAACATAGCAGTGAGTAAGGCTGTGGGGGATGTTGGCTCTTTCCTAACTAGACATATTGTATGTGGAAAGAAATATGCATTAAAACATATGGATGAGATGGTAGGTATTAAGCATGTTATATGCATGGAAATTAACCAGATCGGTGGCATTTGATGTATATATTTCACACTCCTTTGCACATATTGCACACATACAGTGATGGCAATGCTTTCTGCAACATATGGAAAAATAAATATTTTATCTGTGTGAGCTCTTATCAGTCTCCGGGGTCTGTTGAGAGGAGAGTGCTCTCTTCTATCTCCCTCTCCCAATTTTCTCCCTTCACTGGGCTCCCACCCTCTCCTGCACATTAACATGCTTTGCACTTATCAGCCCCGTTGGATAGGAAAGAATTAGTCAGAACCTCCTTTTGATAAATAATTACTCAGTCATTGGATCAGGATAATTTCGAACAGTGACGCCTCCCCCCACCCTTTTGGAGTGGGAAACATTTTCCTACACTACTCCGTGGTAGTATGAGAAAAGGCTTAGTTGAGCATCTGGACATGGAGAAAGGGGAGGTGGTGACAAAGCACTCCAGCCAGGGGAGGGGGCGCTACAGAACTGAACTCTACTACCTAATGGCTGTGTGTCTTAAGGCAGTTTGCTCTGTATCTCTGAGCCCATTTTCCTCATCTGTAAAATGGGAACAATAATACCTACTTCCTTCTGTCCTGAGGAATAAATGAGATCAGCCATGTAAACTGATCAGCATAGTGTGGGCCCTGAGGAAGTACTCAATAATGGTAGCTTTTTTCAGAGTACTACTTTTCTGTTTTCAGCATATTAGCTATATAATAAGACATTTTCTTTATCTTAGTCATCTTTTTAATATTTAGAGTCGGGGTGGGGGACAAGTGGGTTGTTATTGTAGCAAAGGCAGAAAGAATGTTAGGATAAGTGATCTCATCTTCCACACTTTGATCTCACTGCATCTCCCTCCCCATGCCCTGCTGTTCACATGTTTGTCATTGCTGTGGCTGTCCCAAGAGCTCCTTGAAGTTGAGGGTCAAGCAAACTACACTTGGCCTACAGAAGCTCATCAAGCCTGAACACTGCAATCCATTCATCGAAACCAAACTGCGGCACTCTTATCTATCATGTTTTCCTACAATTTATCCTTTCACTACTTGGCCTAGTGTTCTCATATGAGTTTAAAATGTTTTCATGATTAAAGCATTTTATTCTCTCAATCCTTTTTTTTTTTTTTTTTTTTTGTCTTGGCAATGATGGTTTATAATGTTTTTCAGTGTATTCTCCCTCACTGTATCAGCCAGGATCCTGGTAAGAATTAGATGGCACATGCAAAAGTTTTAACCAAAGAGAGTTTAACAAAAGGACTTACACAGAGGTGGAGATGAGTTTAAGGGACCTTCAAGTACCAGGGACTGGCAACCATGAAGAATTGTGAATTTAAATAATCTCAACTATAGGGGCAAGGGAAAAGCTGGGGTTTTCTAAGTCTAGTCAGAATTGAAGTTGGGAAGGAGGGTGGAATCAATAAACACTTGACCTTTCTCCTTTCATGCTCACATATTTTGCTGATGTCTCCTTTTGGCCAAATTCAAAGTGAAGTCAAAAGACCAGAGAGGCTGGCTAAGTTGATCCAGAGAAGTTTCCTGGGTCATGTGTCAGGGCAGAGAATCATTCTAGGGTTGGGTCGGGGTGGGGGAGTGGGCAAAACTCATCAACATACTTATTCTTTCCCTTTTCCATTTCTTTCACCCTTTACTCTCTACTTTCTGGAAGGAAAGAGCAAAATAAAAATAAAATCAGTTATTTTTTAGCTTCCATGTATAATATTGTCTATTTGCCATTTACAAATCAAGAAAATTGAGTGTAAGCTTATGAGAATGTGAATTTTTGTTTTGCTTGCTACCATATTCCTCATCCTAGAACAGTGCCTGGCACATAATAAATGCACAGTAAGTTTTAGTCATTGAGTGACTATACTCTCCTCTTCTGTGCCTGACACTATATAATTATCTCATTTAATAATCACAACAGTCTGGGTAAGTAGGTAGAACCCCTCAGCAGGCAGTGCGATAAAATCAAACACTTGCTCTCAACAATACCCTCAGGCTTTGAAACAGGCCTGGAACATTGTCAACCCACAGGAAGGGACACGCTCTTGTAAACAGTTCACATTTTATACTTTCCCCACCTTATTGATTTGCCTTGTATAGCAAGTCCCTATACATTTCATTAATGTTTCTCTCTTATATGTAAGGAAGCTTGGTTTTGGAGTAGCAGAGACAATCTGTCCATTTTCTATGCCCATGAGGAGCCAAGACAGGTACCAGAATCACACAGGTGAAATACTTCCTATGCAAAAGCTGATGCTCACTTGAGGGCTTCCCTGAAGTTTTCAAGATCCTGATTCCTAGGTCAGGACCTGGGTGCTCTGCAGCACCAGAAGGAAGGAGTGTTAAGGACTCTTTCCTCCCAAAGGACACAAAAGCACTGAAACTAGTGTGCTCCCTGGTATGGCTGTGCTAATGTACCAGTATCCTTACTATCCTTACTGTGGAATGAAGAAAAGCACAAGAAACTATTCAGACGTGAAAATTACTAAGGTACTTCTCGTACTCTTAACTTCAGGATGAATGATGGTACCATACAAATAAATTTCTTGTGATGTATGGACTGAAGAAACTAGGGTTTTTTTTTGTACTGGGGATTGAACTCAGGGGCACTCAACCGCTAAGCCACATCCCCAGCCCTTTTTTGTATTTTATTTAAAGACAGGTTCTCACAGAGTCGTTTAGCGCCTTGCTAAGTTGCTGAAGCTGACTTTGAACTCACAATCCTCCTGCCTCAACCTTCCAAGCCACTGGGATTACAGGTGTGTACCACCCCGCCCAGCTGGAGAAACTAGTTTTGATCTTCTCTCATGTCTTTAGTTCCCAGTCCTTCAGATCCTGTTTATAGCGCAGAATACTGTGACAGTTACATCCCATCTTGGCCTGGCAGGCCTGTCTATCACCTACACATCAGTTATCATCAATTAGCCCCAGGAGACTGGAAGCATTAGGGATACAAAGCAACACAAAATTAAAAAACAAAAACAAAAACCAAACAAACAAATAACTTTGGCTTCATCCCTTTGGGTTCCATTTATGCCAGAATAGCTAAAAACATAAAAGATATGAATGTGAAAATCCTACCTGAAGCCTAAGAGGGATGTTAGTCTCCCAGGTTTAGCGTTTTCCAGTAACAGAGAAGTCTGTAAAACACCATCCCATTACCTGCCTCACATCATACAGGAAAATTTGTAAATACAGCAACTAGAACGAGTTTTCATTTTTAAATGTATAATTAAGTTGTTCTGCATGCATAGCTAAATTCACATTTCTGGTTTAATTCTTAGTGGAAAAAAACACATATTCACCTGTTAGTTAGCAACAATTAATTGGCTATCAATCTTTCATCATTATTTTCCTGTAAGTATCAACTTATGTCTGCACATTTCCTTTCAAGGTCTATATTTCTCCTACATAAATACAAGACATGGAAGGAATAAAACCAACTACACAGAGCCATGCACCCAGAGGGTGTGGAGATGCAGCAGAAAGAACCCAGAGCCCCCAGGGGAGGGCCTTAGCTCCCTATGCTATCAGGGAGGCAACAGCATGAGATGCAGCTCAGACAACAGGTAGACCTGGGCAAGCAAAGCTGGCTCACAGATTTGGCCCCAGTGACATGAAATGACAAGCTCCCATGAGATTCAAGATTGGCACAGAAGGGTGATGAGAAGCAACAGATTGGGAGGAGCTTCCACCACTTTGGCAAACAGTGTAGATGACCAAGCAGAACAGCACCAGTCCTTGCAAGGTGTGCTCAGATCTGGCTCTACACAGCCACCAGGCAAGGAGGGAAGGACACTTCCCTTAGCATGCACTACAGGCTGGAAGCTGAGAACCGCTGCAGGCACCTCAGGACTAAAGCTGATTGCTTTGTGGCATCCAAGAGATGAAGCCATCTATAATTTTACCTGCTTTTACCATTGTGTGTGTGTGAGTGTGTGTTTAAATTAAGCAAAGTAAACTGAGGAGGCTTTTATTGGAGGCATAATATACTCACAGTAGTTTCCAAATCAATGGTGTCACTCTTCAGGTAAATCACTCCAAGGCTTGGGCCTAGTGCAGATGTTCATTGGGGCAGGGAACAGAGAGCGGCTGCATCTAGCACAGACAACAAACAAACAAATAAGTTTGTTAAATGAGCATGATGGTGATGTGGTAATTTACTTTGATGGACACAGAACTGTGGGATGGGGCTGAGAGGCCAGTTCTGTATCTCTGCACAAGACAGGGGCAGGTTGGGGGATGAAGAATAGAGAGGACATTGTCTGAGTCTCCGTATTCAGTGTTTTTTCCTGACTGTCCATGTTCTCTGAGACATCACAGCACCCTGTCCGTGGCTCTGACCTGGAAGCTGAGTTGGGGGTGAGGATGGATGAAGTGGGAAGTGTCTTGCAACCTTGCCACAGTTTATTCTCCTGATGCTGTCCCCAATTTACTATGTTTATTTATTCATTTTTAATTGACAAAAAATTACACATATTTATGGCACACAGCATAATGTTTTGATACGCTGTGTGTATCATTAATGTCTACACTGTATAATGGCTAAATCAAGCCAGTTAACACATGCAGCACCTCACATATATAACATTTTTATCATGAGACTACTTAAAATCTACTCTTTCAGCAAGTTCGAAGTATAAAATATGTCATTATTAACTATAATCCCCATGCTGAACAATAAATCTCTGAACTTATTCCTCCTGAAATTTTGTTGCCTTTTACCAACATCTCCCCAGTCTCTGGTAACCACCATTTTACTCTCTGCTTCAATGAGTTCAACTGTTTTGGATTCTATATACAAGTGAATCCTGTAGTATCTGTCTTTTTGTAGCTGGCTTATTTCACTTAACATGGTGTTCCCTGTTCATCCATGCTGTGGTGAAAAACAGTATTTCCTCCTTTTTAATAGCTAAATAGTATTCCACTGTGCATGTATATTATATGTCTGGTATTTTTTATTCCATCCAGTCCCTCCCTCTCCATTGCTTAGTTTTTATTCTAAGGGCACTCACTGACCTGGTCATGTTCTGAGCTCTTGCCTTCCCTTTGTTCTCCTTTGCAAAGCTTTCACTTCCTTTCCCATCTTCTGGTTCTAAGGAGTTCAGCTTGAGAGGCTATAAAGTGACTATTGTCTGCCTCAGGTCCATGAACTCAGTGGTTTTTTTCCCAGGCCTGCCCTTTTGGCCACATTGGGCTCCAGTGACCTCTGTGTTCCTGAAACTCTCTTCCCTATGCAATGGGCGGGACACCTCATTATTCTAATTTTCCTCCTACAATTCAGGTTATTCTTCTGCCTCCAACACTGATTTTTTTTTCTTCTCCAATTTCCTTAATATCAATATTCCTTAAGATTCTCTACTTGGGCTTTGTTTGGTCCCATCCTCCAGGATGTCAACAAGTGCTTCTCCATAGAGAAGCTATTTCTAGTTCTTTCTTGTCTGTAGAGTTCCAGACCCACATTTTAAATAACAGCTGGTTATTGGTACTTTCATTTGTTTGTTCATTCTCTGTACATATAGCATATATTAGACACCTGCAAAAGGTGAATAATTTCTAGTCTCTAATTTTGAGAAGTTTACATCACCATCAAATATTACATAAGTTCTTCCAATACAAGTCAAAAAGTTTAAGACAGAATTCATTGCCTTTCTTTCAAAATTTGTTCCTTCTCTAGACTTCTCATGTTGTGCCATTGGTCCCATCTTTATCCATTTTCCTGGGACTACAATGGGCATCATTTTTAATTCCTCCTCCTCCTCCTCCTCCTTCTTCTTCTTTTTCTTCTTCTTCTTCTTCTTTCTCTCTCTCTCTCTCTCTCTCTCTCTCTCTCTCTCTCTCTCTCTCTCTCTCTCTTTCTCTCACACCATATACAATCAATTGCCAAATCCTGTGACATTTTACTATGGCCATTTCTTCAATTAATACTTGTTTTCTATACCAATATATATGTATCCCTTTGCCACCCACTACCAGGACTTCAGTGAAATTCCCCTAACCGCCTTCATTTTTCCAATTTCTCTTTACCTTTATCCCATCTTCACACCAGCATTATATTAATTTTCTAAAGTACCAGTCTAAACACATTCCTCCTTTGCTCAAAATCCTCTTTGCTTGGCATTCAAGGCTGCTATATTGTAGTCCTAACCTAATTTCCCATTCTTATCTCTACAGTTCATTCTATACTCCAGCAATGGCCCACTCTTTTTGCCATGTTTGTGTCATCTTCTTTCATTTTCCAATGTCTACATATACCTTCTTTATGGGCCATTTAAATGCCAGTGCATTTAGGAAGCATTTCTCAAAGGGAAGTGCCCTTTTGAAAACTTACTTGTACCGCTCCCTTTGCACATTCTATAAACTAATAATTATTTATGTAATTTGACTTCCTTGAAAGCAGAGATAGTTTTTACTCTGTTTACTGTTGGGGCTCAGTAAACTATACCCCAAAGTAAAGGCCTCCGAAGCAGCCTATGAAGCACAGTTTCCCTCTGAACCCCTCCTGTCTACCTGTCTCCTGCTTATCTTTCTCCCCTGAGGCAAGTCACAAAAACTAGAATTTCTCTTCCCTGAGGCAGAGCATGGAAACCAGAATCCCTTTTCCAAAAAGCAAGCTATGAAGCCTAAAATTATTACTCTAAACTCCCCTGCCTTTGTGTCTTTGTCTTGGAGCTGGCCATAGAGAAATTTTCTGACCTACCTTGTCTGATAGTAGATCATAAAACCCCAAATTCAAAAGGGGTCCTGCCCATGCGGAGGAAGGACTGCTGCAAAGAAAGGCCAACAAGAATCTGAACAGACAGGCCTTGCTGGGTTTCTGCACTCAATCTACTACCATTAGGTCATACCCCTTTGTCCAATCAAATTCCTACACAGCTATCTGTGCTTCTTTGAACCTAAGCATGAAAATGGACACCTTACCCTGGGTCTTCCCATCTTTATTCTGAGGACTCCATGTCATGTAAGACTATGATCAAATAAATTTCTTATGCTTTTCTCTTCTTAACCTGTCTTTTGCTATAGAGGTGTTGGCTATGTCGCTTTATGATGGGTGGGACAGGAATCATCTCTTTCCCTGCCTCTACCGTAGTACTCTGTAATGTGCACGAGTTTGTGCCTAGCTGATGTCTGCTGAACTGAATTAGAAAGCAATAACGAATCTTGCTTACAGTCATGGAACCTAAGGATAAAATGGAGAGACCTTAAAGCTCATCTACAATATCTTCATTTTGCAGATGAAGAGATTAAGGAAACAAGCTTGCTTAAAGCCATATTCTTACTAGTGGCTGAGCAAGGATGACTAAAATAAAAGGCAACATATCCTAACTATCTATCAGTGTTTACTCTGCACCAACAGGTGGAGCAGACCATCTCTAATGATGGGACCAGAGAGAGTGAGAGGTTTGGGTAAGTAACCTGCAAGGATATATTAAGTACCAAGAAACAAACTTTTTTCACTTATTTGCTTTGACAAACTGAATAGACATCTTTTTATAGTTAAATAATGTCTAAAAAATGAGGGTGGGTTTAAAAAAACAAGGAAGCAAATTTTTCTAACATTATCAGCAGAAATAATTACGAAAATATTGTAAATACCACTGGAGTGATAAACTCAGGCTGAACATCAGAATGAAATTTCTTATGCTTTGGAAAAGCTGTGGATTCAGCTGTAGCTTCCAGAGAGAACAGGCTGCAATAATTCTATGGATAAAGTTGTTATTTTAGAGAAATATAGAGGGCTGGCAATCTTGCTATTATGTCACATTAATTAACACTTCATTTCCCACCTAATTCTGCCCAGTATTCATGCTCTAGGTTTATTTGGATTTTGCTTTTTATTTCCTTATTATACTAATTTTCTTGTAGAAATGTGCAGATGACTGCCCTTAAGTCTATTCTCATTTTCTTGTCTTATTTTCCTCTTGTGATGGAAGAAACATTAATTGTTTAACCTCCTTTCTATCCTTATCCTCAAACAGAATCATTTTCTCTCACCTAAAGATGAAAAGCCCCCAAAAAACCATGCCGTGGGATACCCGTGTTCTCCTTTGTGAGGAAAACAGACTCTTCCAGGGGATCTCGATCATTTTTACTTCCCAGAAAAGCTTCCCCTTGAATGCTAGCCTACAGTATGACAAGACTTCATCTGCCTCTCCCCGCTGAGTGCTTGACTCGCTGTATTCCAGGGGAAAACCCTGGTGGTATTAATCAAACTCTTTTTGGCTGGTGTGGTGGAGCCATGCTATGCATTGAGACATCCATTAAAGAGCAGCACCCCAGCAGCCACATAAACAGCGAACTGGGCTTAAGAGCTCGTCATTGTTCTTTCTAACCCATCATGTAAGTGGAGATTATCAACATTTCTTTAGACAGAACTTCCTCATTTTCCCCCATCCCTGCCCCATAAGTCCACTAAAATGATAAAGGTAATCACTGATCAATATGTCTAATGCAGTACAATGAAATGTTTTCTGGCAACATACTAATCCTGTATGTAATTAGATAAGTAGATATTTTAAATATACCTAACATTTTATTTAACTTGTGCATTTTATAATTAGAGCCATACTCTTTCTGTCCTTTTAATCAAACACTTCTTTCTCACCCCACAGTCTGCTGCTATGATCTTACTTGCATTTTTGCCTAATTGTCACCTATCCTCATCTTCTTTTTTCTCCTCTTGCCTCAGTACCCACCTGAGGGTCTGTTAATCAGTGCTACTGCATTACTGCATGGTGTGGCATGTTTTATTGCTTAAAGGGTGGTTAGACTCTACAAAACACCCAGTGAAAATGACTTCATGGGGTTTCATATTTATTTCCTCTTAATGACTTTCATATCCAGTGTAGTCAGATTTTAAGTCAAAAGATAATTTTGAGGGGCTGCTGGTGCCACAAATCCTCCCTGGAATCTGGAAATCCAGCTGTCCTCTCTGCCTCTTACATCATCACTGTAATAAAGAAGCTGCTCTTGGAACCCAGCTGGCAAGTTGCTCGATGGTGTCAGAGACAGAACAGACAGAGGGTCACTTCTCTTCAGCCTGTTTCATTGTTGATGTCTCTGTAGATCTGTCCCGGAAGCCCTTAGAGAGCAGAGCTGTTATGTAACACACCGCCACATATCACTGTAAGGAACTTTCTGCAGAGGTCTTATTTCAGTATGGCCTTTCCCACTCCTTAGAATTAAACCAAATCATTCTACAATTAGAGGTTGCTTTCTTGATTAAAGCTTACAAAAAAGATAACAGTGACAATATCAGCTAACACTTATTGCCTGAATTTTATCAGGAACTTCACTAGGTATTTTTATATATAAATACATTCTCATTTAATCCTCATAACCATGCATAGGTATTAATATTATACCTGTTGTATAGATAAAGAAAAGAGACTCTGAGCTCATATAACTTAAGATTAGAAAGCAAGAGGATGGTGAGGCCAGATTCTAAACCCAGATCTTTCTGACTCTGATCTGTGCTCTTTTTACTATATAACAACAGTTCTAACATGGCATGGGCACATCGCTAGTTCCCACTGTGATCTCAGCACAAGGAAGATGCTTAGTTCTTTCCATGATAGTTCAGAGCCACTGGGAAAATTTGGAAGCATAGAGTTCAGGTGAAGGAATGATTTAAGAAACTATCAATAAATATATTTCCTTCCTACTTCCTTCCCAAATGAAGACAAGATGTCTTCTATCAATCTTAAACTCTAATGAGCAACTGAATCACTTAGGATTTCTGATTCAGCATGTCTGGGGTGAAGTCTGCAATTGTGCATTTCTAACAGGCTCCCAGGTAATGGTTAATGCTACTGGTCTGGTACCACAGATCTTAGATCTGACACTCTCCTTCCTATTGGGGGTTGTTTTTGAAGGAGTTAAAGCCTAATAACTTGGACAAAAGCTGGCTGGCATGGCTGGCTTCTGATTTTGGGCCAGTTTGTCAGGTCATGAGGCATTAGACAGAATTCAAGGAGTTTCTGGCATTGAGCACTTTGTGGGGGAAAAAAAAAGTGTCTAGGTCCCCCTGGGTTCCCACCAATCTTTAGAAATTCAAAATGATAATGTCTCTAACATGCGAAGTTCCTATTTTTTACATTATTGTTATTTTTAACAATAATTATCTGGTAATAATTCAAATAACACCTTTCCTCTGAGAAATTCAATGAGCTTTACTAACCTTAATTGTCTAACAGCAATTCCCAGGTGTAGATAAAGCTGTCTCAAAGATCACAGTAAATTTAAAATTGTTCCACTTCCCTCATTTCGTTGCCCCAAATGTAGTGGTGAATTAGTGGTGAGGGGTTACTAATTGGCAAAGACCCTCTATCTCATAATTGGAGGCACAAGAGATTTCATAAAACAAGGGTAAATGCAAGAAATATCAGCAGAGAGGTGGTTGTGGGGAATGCAATGTTACAAGGGGAAAAAAAGGAGGAAGAGTTAAGGGGAGTAAGACTAAGAAATGGGAAAGTAGAATCACAGAAATAGTTGGATGACCTTAGATAAGTCATTTAACCTCTATTTGGCTCAGCTTTTCCATCTGTAAAAAAGAGGAGGTGGATTTTACAATTTTTAAGGTCCCTTAAAATTCTAATAGTCCCCAGAGAAGAAAAATGTGGGCATTAAGTAGCTCATCAACCTGTTAAACCATTAAACCTGTTAAAGAAATCTATTTGACTTTTCACTTTTTAACTAATTACCTGAAACGAATTCCCAAGTCTCAATCACTAATCCCACCTCTGGTGAAACTGGTGAAAAACTATTTAATGAATAAGGCAGCAAATGCATCATGACCAGACAAACTAATCAGGAACCCGATCTTCAGCTCTCTGATGCTGTAAGAACTGTTTCACTTTAAAAATTTTAGTTCCTTAATTAACCACTGGTTAATACCCGTGTCCAGAAGAAATACCTCTGCAGGCTTGAAGACCCCTGGGATGGCCCTGCCAACAGAAAGTGAAATCATCGTCCTACGTTTGTCACAATAAATCTATGTTAATTTTCTCCATAGAGACCTCTTGATTCCTTTTTGACAATTCACAAACTCTGTTAATAAGAGTTGCACATCCCAAGAGCCTTAGCGTTTCAGGTACAGTTGATTCTTGCTTAAAATAAAAGATCTTGGGGACCAGGTGATAAACAATGCCATGATGATTTCTTGGTTTTAATGAACACCAGGGATGGGACACTTCCAAGTCATTTTATACTAAAATCATCCCCTCCAGAAAGTCTGCCAAAGGTCTTGATTATAAGGTCACTTTATACTTTGTAATGAGGATTCCAACATGGGCATGATTTATGGCACAGTATATTATTTGGTATTATCAAAACTTTCTGTTCCTTGATCTTTACATTGAGTATGTATCCTGGACTAAACAGGTGCTGAGAAACATTGCAGTGGTGTTGCCCCAGTAACTAACTCAAAGTGAACATTACTTCCCTTGTCCTGTTCCCATTGGCTCCGTAGACATTTGGGCTGCCATTAGCTGAATGCTTACTATGTGACAGACATTGTGCTTGTTCATTCATTGCTTAACTTTGTTTCTTACAATTATGCTTTGAAGATATAAATTACACTTCCATTTTATAGATGAGGAAGCTGAAACTGCTTAGGAAAGGTGGTTATTTGCCATAGGTCTTGAAGCCAGAGGGTAGCAAAGGAGGGTTGAGGGCTGGGATTTAATCACCGTGCTGTAAGGACTTGACCTCTATACCTATCCTGAAATCACTAAGCCACTGATCTGCCTTCATACTGTTCCTGTTCACTTGAGCTCCTCACCATAGGCTTATACTAAATTCTCCATCGTGACTGTCTAACGCCTTCTTGAGCTCTTTTTGTAATTTCTCAAAACCTTTAAGTTGGGTGTGTGGCACACACCTGTAGTCCCAGTGGTTTGGGAGGCTGAGGCAGGAGGATCTAAAGTTCTAGGCTAGTCTCAGCAACTTGGTGAGACCCTGTCTCAAAATAAAAATGGACTGGAGATATGGCTCAGTGGTTAAGCACCCCTCGGCTCAATCCTCAATACAAAAAATAAAAAGCAAAGACAAAAGACCCTTGAACACTTGACCTATGTTTTCCCATTTACATTAATAATTTAATCCAAAACCCCATTACTACTTCTTTTGAACAGATCTTTAGCACTCTTTTCTTTAGCTACTACTTAGTCCTCATCCTCATTCTAAATTACTCTTCTGAGGCCTCACATTTGACCTCAGGTATTTCATCCCCAGTTTGTAACCCACCTTCCCCAATGCCTAAGAAGCCTACTCATTTTTACTCTCTCTCTCTCTCTCTCTTTAACCAGGGCTGGCTTACTCAGATATCTTGGTCCAGTTTTTCATCATCCCAGGATCTACCATTTTAACACTGTCCTCAATAATCCTTCTATGTGCAGAGTTTTCTCTATTTTCTTTTTTAGTTGATGAGCATGCCTCCCACTTTAGTAAGAGAAACCTGTGCCATGCTGTGTGGTAAGCTTATTGGTTCTCATCTTCTCTAATAGCTCTGCATTTTCATAATTTTGTTTCTTCAAGCAAGAGCTGAACTTTTTTGACACTCCCTTTTCTTTTCTCAGAGGCTATCCTATTTCTGATCTTTATTCTTCCCTTTGGTTCCATCAGTGGCTCCTTCTCTGCAGTTGATGGCATGTCCATTTCTAATGGTACTAGCTTAATTATCACAACTTAGTTTAGCATCCTGTTTTCAACTCCTGACCTTCAAATTTCTTTCAGGTGGTATATCTCAAAATGAGTTTTATAGGATACTAGAGCTTTAAGCTGCATCTCAAAGTTCTCTGTTCAAGTAAATTTAAGAAACATTGCATACTGCACCTTCCTCTCTCAAACTTAAAATGCACATAAGGATATTAAAGGTGCTAAAGACCCCATCTCTGTCCAAGTTTATTGGAATACAGACTCCTTTCCACCCCCTTTTTAATGGAACAATTATTAATCTTAGAACACACTTAGGGAAAAGAGAGTTTTTAAGGGATCTCCCCTGGTTCCAAATTCTTTAGCCTGGGCATGCAAATTCACTGAATCTATTTCAAATAAGTCCTCTTACATTTATAGACCAAATACTCCATTTAGTCTAAACCAGTTAACTTAGAGGATATCAGAAAGACTAAGTACATTTATATCTCTGAGCTCATAAACATACCATTTAGGTAGGTACTAAACCTTTAGGCCTTTATCACCTTTTTTTCTTATCTAGGCCTTTCTTCTCCATCAAGATCCTCATGTAATAATGTGTCTCTATGAAACTTTTCCTTGTGAAGATTGTCTTGGCCTATATTGACCTCTGTCACTCATTTAGCACTTACATAAATGGCTATGGTTTAATACCTGTTTTGGTGAGAGTATAAATCTATTAGGGCATAGACCTTGTCTTATACATTTTAGAAATGCCAGTACTTAGTGAGTGTAACCCTTTGTTAGGACCATGTTATTGGTTACCATAGACAGAAATGGATGACACTATAGCATAATAGATGAAAATTTTTTTTCAAGGTTGGGGAGAGTGTTCAGAATGGCAAAAACCCGGTGGAATGTCCACCGTTTTGTTGGGAAGAAACACCACATACCCATCAATGTTACTACCCCCATGAATGTTACCATGTATGTCTAAGCCTTCAGATAAATGCTCAACCTGGAAGATCAAAGGCAGCTCTGCCCTTGGGTGAACTTAAGAATCTTCATTAGTTGACAAAAAATGGGGAAAAGGGCAGAATAATCTAGAAACATCAAAGGACCCATGATAGGAACCACTGGAATAAATGCCTCAGTGATGAAATGCCCATCCACGATCATTAAATGGATGGTAACTGGATAGGGTGGGGGTGGGGAGCCATTCTCCTACACAAGGGAATCAGGCAGAGACTTGTGTAGGGATCTGTTGCTTACTACCATGCCTGGTATGTAGCAAACATCCGCAGAATGTGCTGCTACCTCCACCCGTATTCCAAACCTATCTCTTTGAGTCAGTCTGGAGACACATTACATCGAATAAGTTAAGATAGCTCCATTAGCCACTTGCACAACATGAAATCCCCAAACAGCAAATTCCATCTTTTCCACAAAAATCTTTTATGCCATAACACAGAAGAGCAAGAACAGGTTTTCTCAGGCTAATGTACAATGACTAGATGCTAAGGGGCTTTGAATTTTTCAGATTAGATGTTATCTGAAGTTGGGACTTCATAGGTCCTCTAATAGTGAGTTTGTAATGATGTTTGGACTAGAAATTTAGTCTCTTGATGCCTAGTAAGGGAATTTTATTATGTGCAAGAAAAGAGTATAGCTTTCTTCCTAAAACTACAGGAACAAAATGACTTTTATATATTTCAGCAGAAGACAAATATATAAAATATACATTTCATTGAAGCATAGTCTGTGAGGTATATTACTGTCCTCTGAGATAAAAGAGGTACACAAACAAAAGAGTTAATTAAAAACTATTTTGTAAGTGAGAATGTTTGCTTGTGTTTACCTTAAAATAGGTAGAAACTGTATTATGTAACATATGAAATTGTAGGATCATTTCAAAAATAAAATAAAGAAAATTATGTGCCTGTCGTTAGTTAAAATTCAAAACAACATTTCAGAATATTGATTATTAGTCATGATCAATAGGAAGTATTTTTAAAACTGCAATTTTTATTGCAGGAGATTATTGGCTGGGTAATGCTAAATGGCTTAGATATTTTTCTGTCATATTTATACTTAGAGTTGTCTTTCTGGACAATTTACACATTTGAGAGTGAAAATGAAGAATAGTTTGCCTATTGGATGTGTGACAGGCTACTGGGGCATGGCTGCTGTTTTCTGAGAGTCATAGGCAGTTTTTGCAATAGTTTGAATTTCATCTTTTACTTTTATGTTCTGGGTGAAGTCTGAGATTTCTGCATCTCTTTCTGGGATGTCACCCTTGCAGGGAGAGGGAAATAGTACTGGCAATGCTTTGCATTGGCTTAAACACTTGAAAGGTTATGTGGTACTTTCATGGAACCTCTCTAAAAATATGTTCTCCCCATCATGAGTCACATAGAGGAGAAGCCTGGGGCCTGGGTGGGTCGGTTTGGGGGAGGAGAGGGCAGTCTAAGTTGTCCAGCTAATAAGAGGTAGAGCTTAATCTAAAACCGAGGTTTTCAGCAGAAAATTCCATTTCTTTTTCAAAAAAAGCCATGGTTGCCAACAAGCTTTGTAGTAAATATGAGAAGCAGAACACTAGATAGTGAATCAAAAGATCTCCCTCATCTTCCTGGCTCTGGGATGACCTAACTGTGTGACCCTGGTCAACTCACTAACTTCTCCAAGTCTTGTTTTTCTCACATATAAAATCATGGGCAAGCAATCAATAAATGGCATGATACTATCAAGCTGTAAAATCTATCACCTGTAAATGCTATTGATAATAATGTGTGCTTTGCCTAGCTCATAAAGTGGTAAGGCTAAAGTAAGCTGATGCATGTAGAAATGCCTTGAATACTGTAGAGTACTGAGTCAATGGAGGGATCAAGAAGTTCTCAAGTGTGTGTGGAAGCTGATGGCCAGTCCACTTCCATTGGGGTTTGGGAGAAGCTGTAATAAAGGTCTGACAGTAGCTCAAATCCCACCCATCCTCTCCTTTCCCAGCATGCTGCAAAGTATCACTTCAGGAAAGTTACTTGAGTGGCTGAGCCAAACACTCAAATTCTATCATTTCTGAGTAAAAGTCACAGAAAATTCTGAGCCACAATGCAGGTGACAATTGCTGTTCTTCCAGGTGTGTCTGAACACTGGAGAGACCCTAGGGAGGGAGGTCAGACATCACTGCCCCTGAGGCCCAGCTTTCCCCTGTACACAGCTCCAGCCCATATGATTTCACCTGGAAGCCTCAGGAAACAGAAAAGCCCAGAATTAGCATGAGCCTCCTCTCCTGATAACCTAAGTGCTCTGATGGAAAGGCAGAGGGTATCTGGAGAACGGCTGTACCGAGTCAGCATTGATTTCTCCAGCCTTTGTCTGTGTCTGGTTTCTGTCTCGTTCGGAGGTGGTTACTGTTACTACAAGCAGCATGAATCATGTCTCTGTTAAAAAACAGAGCTTCAATTGTCTTACATAACCCCTGGTAACTGAATGTCTAATAATAGCAAGCCATTTCCAGGTAGGGAATCTGTCTACCTCCCAGATACACACACACACACACACACACACACACACACACACACACACACACACAAACTCTTAATGCCTCACCATAGAGTGTGGTAGACAGAGAGAACCAGAGGGAGAAAGGGGACAGCACAATTGAATTTTTTTGTGTTTTAAAATGAATTGTACAAGCATGCACCATAGGATCCGTTGGCCAATATGTTTAAACTAGTTACTAGTTTAATGAATGGTAAGAAACAAGTATTATTTTTAAAAGTATTTAAAACAGCAGAGAAGCCCAAACACACCAGACACTTTCTCTGACTCTTTACTACTATATGAAAACCCAAACCCAAAAGACAGAGGCAGTGGTCATTTTGCTGGATTGGATACTAGCATAGTGACTAGATTTTAATTTTCAAAGGACTTTTTTGTTTGTTTGACCAGAGAGGATATTCCAAAGGTTCATGACTACAGTCATTATACAAAATTCTAGACAATGAAAAGCAACTTAAAACATGGCTGCAATGTCCCACTTGCAGGCCATCTAGTGTCAGGCACTGTTACCTGAGCCACTTTCTTTGGGGGAGATGACTGCATTTGTGCACATGTTTTTTTCCCATGAGTGTACTCTCTGCCTTGTCATACCTGATGAGGCTTTTCATACACCTTCTCCACTCAGCTCTCTGTTAAGGCGATTACCAGAAAGCAAACTAATAGAAAAGGCTGAGCTGGGCACAGTGGTGCAAGCCTGTAACCCCAGCAGCTTGGGAAGCTGAGGCAGAAGGATTTTGAGTTCAAAGCTAGCCTGAGCTACTTAGAGAGGACCTAAGCAACTCAGTGAGATCCTGTCTCTAAATACAATACAAAAAGGGGGCTGGGTTTGTGGCTCAGTGGTAGAACACTTGCCTAGCACGTGTGTGGGGCACTGGGTTGGATCCTCAGCACCACATAAAAATAAATAAATAAAATAAAGGTATTGTGTCCAACTGCAATTAAAAAATAAATATTAAAAAAAATACAAAAAAGGTCTGGGGATGTGGCTCAGTGGTTAAGTGCCTCTGGGTTCAATGGCCAATACGGGAAGGAAAAAAAAAAAAGCCTGAAAAATGACTAAAAAAAAAAAAAGGTAAGTTTCTCTTTAGACCACTCATTTGGTTGAGGGAGAAAAATAAGGAGCTCCATAGAGGAAAGGGACAAGGGGGTGAAAGGAAGGGAAAGAGCGGGGAAGTGCTGAGGAGTGATATTGGCCAAATTATACTGTTATATTGTGTGCATGTACAAATATGTAGCAACATATCCCATCATTATATATGACCATAATGCACAAATAAAAATGTGGAATAAAATCAAATAAACATACATTACATAGCTTTTGTAACTTTTTTTTTTTTTTTTTCGTGGTGCTGGGGATTGAACCCAGGGCCTTGTGTATGCAAGGGAAGCATTCTACCAACTGAGCTATATCCCCAGCCCCATTACATAGCTAAAAAAATGTTTATGAGAAAACAATGTATAATATATATGTCTCCATTTCTTCGTTTCATCACATCCATCCTAAGCAAAGTCACTGCAAACCATGTTTTTGAAAGTACATTCCCAGGAGCCAAGTAGCTCTAGAAATCATGTAAATTAGATAGGAGGAGGGCTTTATGGAAAATTACAGATGGAGGTTACATCCTGCCACTCATTTGGGCAAGGACCACGAAGGAAAACTTCCTTCTGTTTTGATTGCTCAGTAACATGAAACAGTGGACTAGACTAGTTCCAACCAAAGAATGTCCTAGGACACACCCACTCTGAGGACTGATACCTGGCTATCCTACATGCTCTTCAGTTGTTTAGGAATATAAGAAAGAACTGGTGAGACAGATATATGTCAAAATGATTGTGTGTTCCCTCAAATAGGATTTACTCTATTCCTTTTGAAATACCCTCCAAATCCATAAGCATGAATTGGGGAAGGAAACAGCAGAAAAAGAAAGAATAAATGAGAAAAGAGGAAGGAAACAAAAAAACCAATGTCCCATTTTTTTTTTTTTCCTACCTGCAAACCTGGCTGGATTTGATCCCAAAACCTCTACTATTGTTCTCTGGTAGTCTTTGCTACATGACATGTGGACTCGACTTTTAAAGGAAATGAGTTTTTAAAAGTCCCCTCCCCCCACAACACACAAATGCAGAACAGTAGGGATGGATCCTGACCACTAAATCATCCTGCATCACAACAGGATCACAGGGGTGGAACACAGCTGTTGGGATTGGATTCTTCTGTTTATTTCATGTGTTTTATGAATTAATTTGTTCTTAGAGTTGGTATGCTGGTGGACTAAATGTTTTAATAAAAACAGCCCTGAGATGCCACAGTTTTCTTCATAAAATGCTATGTATACCTACTAACTACTGAGAATATATTGCTAAATGGTTTCTACTTGTGGAAGAACAGGGGATTTGCCTCTTCCCCTTCTCTTGGCCTCAAAAAAAAAAAAAAAAAAAAAAAAAAAAAGGCTTTTTAAAAGCATCTGGGAAGTGATTATACTTACCTGGTTCAGGGCACTATGTCAGCCAGTTGCTTCACAGTTGTGTGTTTGGCACCTGAGCAAGGACTTGGTGGTCCAGACACATTTAAAATGTAAAAATGGGTTATTATGTTATTTTTCATTGCAATAATAAAGAGTATTTCTGGATTGTTGCTGACAAGTAGATCATAATAACCATATGTGGTACAATAAACCACATGATACTGTATCAGAAGCTTAGAGTTAGTTTTTGAAGGACCCAAATTTTTGTTGTTGTTGTTGTTATTTTTTCCTGGCTCTTTCAATAACCATTTATTGATGTCTATGGTCAGTGATGGACTTTTTATTCACAAAAGGGGGCTGGGCAATGCCAGCCTCTCACCAAGTTCTTTCTTCTCTAACACTGAACAAAAAATATCAGTAAACACTAAGTGCAGCTGATTTTGAACCTGACAGGTGAGCAGTTTGTAGTAGCTGGCCATACTGATAATAGAAGAAATTGGTGATATTGCTGGTCGTGAGAATGACTTCCTTATGAAGGCATAGCCCTTTCAAAACATCTTAGGGATAACTTGGAGGAAATGAGCAATTATGGTGTTACCCATTCATATGTTCCAAAAAATGTCTGGAACTCTACACACTAGAAAAATCAAATATTATTATACCATTATTATAGGTATTATAGGATTCATATAAAAAGGAAGCATTTATGTTAACCTAGTGAGCTTCTCTGTATTTGTAGAATACTCAGGATACTTCTGAGTACCATCTTAATTCTTAGCATCATTTATAAGAATCCAACAATTTTAAAATAAACTTCACTCAAAAGCAATTAATTGAGAAGTTACTTGGTAATTAAGATGCAAAAAGCAGGGATAAGAAAATTTACAATTCTCTAAAATGATTATGGAGAAACTGATTACACAGTGGTTTGGCTGAAGGCACCTGATGATTGGTCAACAGAAGATCTGGATCTCTAGCTGTGTCTGCCAACTGCTGTGAGCCCTTAGGCAAGTCACAGAACTCATGCTGGATCTGAAGGTTTTTAAGATTCTTTCCAGTTATAACATTTGCTGATTCTAAAGTAAGAGACAAGGAAAGAGTAATTCCCCCCTTTTCTTGTTGTGTTGAACATTTGTTTTCCCCTGATTGGGGTCTATGTAGTTTGCAACAGGAATTAAGTTTTGGGGCTCAAGAAGTCACACAATAAATATTCAGGTGACTTTTTCCATGTATACATGGGAAAATAATGGGAGAATATCTTTCCTTTCTTTCACATCTCATTGTCTTTTCTCAAATCAGACTTATACATAATATAAAATTCTGGCTCTGATAAAGACACCCCACCCCAATAAAAAGCTCACCCATGCTCATACAAGCTTATCTGATTGGGTTATTTATGTCCTGGCTATTTTTTTATCCTCAAACTTGTTTATAAAATCACTGGTAAGCATAAAGCTACAAAAAACAAAAACAAAATGAAACAGCTCTGTTTGAATAATTTACTTCAGTTAAAGCAGTATAAGAAAACATTCTAGTGTTCGGGGGTGGGGGGAAACCTTTGAAAAATACTCAAGTATCTTAGAAAAGACTAAATGAAATGTTGTATCAATGATAGTTTCATATGTTGTTACTGTTTTTCATTTTCAAAAAGAAGGCTACATATTGGCTTTATAGTCTGGTGTACAGACATAGATCTTTTCTCCAGATAGCTCAGGCCAGTACATCCTCAAAGTGAAGAAAGCCCAAAAGCCTGGGGAGCTAGCTTTACATAGACAAAGGGGCCACACAGAAAATCCAATACCTGGAGCTTGTACCATATGCTGACTAGGCACTCTGGTTATGCACGACTTGCTCCTCTCCATCTCTCCCCTGCTCCTTTGCTGGTATAATTCTTTTTACCTAAAATGACCTCTGTTTACTTGCCTTTATTGCTCAAAACCTTCTGGATTCACCTAGTTTAAGCCTCATTTCCAAGAAACAATGTAGACTGACCCAGCTTGGGACCCAGTGATAATTTTCATGTACTGCAAGTGACAGTTCTTGTAGTAACTGGAGTTGTTAAGACTACATATCTAGGAAGGGTTCAGAATCCACTAGAAAGAGTGTCAAAGGTTGTAGGGACCTCATAAAAGGAAAAGTGATAGCTTTAAGAGCAGGCTCAATAAAGAAGTTGTGGTATGTAAGAAAAAAGTTGTAGTCTGTACAGAAAAGCTGTAGCCTTGTACTGAAGGGTTTGTTTTAGAATAGCCTCTTCTCAATGAAGCAAGACTCTGTTTCTTAAAAGGATTTGAGACCATGGGGTTGTAGCAACATACAGTGTCATAAAGTTTGTATTAATTATGGAGGTAAAACATTAAGATTTTAGTGGGGGGAATATGGGCACAGCTACATCAAGCAAAGTCAGAGGTATGCATATTGAATCTGAATTTCACTCCTTCCAAGTTCTTCAAATAGGGTGTTCCTCGCAGTCTGACCATCCCACCATGCATTATCACAAACTCCGACAACGCCTAACGAGGCTTAAGTAAAGGGCCAGGATATATCCTGGTAGTAAAAGATGAAATGAAGCTCAGAAATGCTGGATGTTGCTATATATGTATATAATTTTATTTATGTGTATATTTATATATCAATATATACAAACATATACATTTGTATGATGTTTGGCAACCTCACTCATGGTATTCCTGTGAAGTAGGCATGTGGTAAACATAATTAGCCCATTAAACAGATGGTAGGGCTCTGGCATATCTCACCATATTCTAAAATGGTGGAGCTGTGAGCAGGGACTGAAGAGAGAGTGCAGTTTGATATGCGGCTAACTGCAAATCTCTGTGAATTGCTACTTTCCTAAAGACAATCTGGGTAGGCTGCATTTGGCTGAGAACTGGGGATAGTTTGGGAAGCTTTAAAAATATACAAAGGGACAACTTTTCACATTCATTCAGATATAGTATCTTCATTTTTACTTACTAGAGACATTTTTTGAAAAAAACAGCTTTTTATCTTAACTCATCTGTGTTCCAAGCAAACTTCCAAATTGCTGAGCAGATTAAAAAAAAAAAGAAGAAGAAGAAAGAAAAATAAAAAAACACAACAAAAACCTACATGCCAAGTTGAACATTGGGTAAATTTTTTTTTAAGTGTCCTAGGAAAGTGCACTATTGGAAAAGACAAAGTTGAAAATAGGTTTGGCGCCATAAACACATATCTGTCATTGTAGCACAGCAACCCAATTCATCCAAAGAGCACGTGATGAACCTTTACCTGGCTGAATTATATGGCCATGACATTGCTGCTCCATGGTAAGGTTGACTTCAGAGGCTCTGTAATTAAATATCTGAGCCCATTTCTTTATCCGTTGAAATACAATCTAGCAGAAGTGAAAGGGTTACTAAAACTAAGACATGAATTTACAAATGTATTTGAACTGGCTTCAAGAAGACATGAAACATCAATACATCTGGAGAATAGAACTTGCAATTGACTGTTCTTTACCATCTGGTCTCAAGAACATTTTCTGCTTGGAAGTTGCATAAGCAATGAAAAAACACACAAACAACTTCCTGTACCATGTTTTTGGTCACTTATAATGACGCATTAACAAAGTAAACCAGCTAAATATGAGCAACCGTGCCTTATTCCAGATGACAACATACATTATATAACTAAGATCAATGAAAAAGGACATCTTTATTTTAAGAGAGCTGGACTTCAAACAAAGTATTCAAGAATAAACAGACTTCCAAGGTGTTTTTGTCCTGAGCAGTTTGGGCTAGATTGGCTTTTAGTGACATTCCAAAACCATCCCTAATTTTTTCCAAATTAAAAGAAGACCAAAAGGAAAAAAATAAAACTTTACTTAGGTATGAATGTTCCATATAGTTTTAATGACATAAACTATAAGCAATAAAGTACATTCTATTTTTTTATAGCAACCTTTTATGTAGCACTGTTTTCTTAAACAGTGTATGCTGATACCATTTAATTTTTTCCTTATGCTACACGGTCATCTTTGTGAGTATCCATGTTCCTGTTTTTCAAAAACACTTTTCTTCTTTCTCTTGAGAATTGGCCTTCTCCCTTATTGTTCAGTCCAGCAGCCACAGACTGAGCTGTATGTAGCCTACCATCCCCTGCCATTGCTAACTAGCATCACTGTCTCAGTTTTTCACAGCCATTTCCTTTCAATCCTCTGTGCTAAAAATGTTCCATATATTTTCTAAACTATCTACTATTTTTTTTTGGACCTTTTGGTAGCACTGTTTTCTTAAAAGTGTATGCAGATAAATGAGAGATACTAGAGATATTGTTCATACTGCTTGAAAGCAGGTTGGTTGGAGACTTGGGGGAAAAACTCATTTGGAAACAGGTTTGAAGGAAACTCATTTGGACATTTGAAGGTCTTCATTCCATTTTCAGGGCTGTAATTCAGAGGTGTAAATGGCCAGAGTCAGGCTTCGAAGTATTATTGTGTAACATAGAGTGTGACATTTATGCACTTTTATTGCAAGGGCTCTCATTTTAAATGGGGATGCCCAGAAATTCATTCTTGATTACTTTACTTGGTAGGTCTCTAATCTATTACACTTCAGCCCCTTGATTTCCTGAGGCAGTATAACTAACATGGTGACACTGAGAAGCAAAAGCACATTTTTTAGAATAAGGTGAATTGGCCATTGACTTCATCATTGGGACAGAAGCAAAAGTATGTGGTAGTCAAGTTAGAAAATTTCTACGGACTTTTATTTTTTTTTCCCTCAACTTTGAGCAGTATTCTGGCCTTAATGGATACTGGAAAAACAAAATAAATTATAAAGATATTTATATTAATTGAAGTATTCACAGAAGTAATATGTTTGCCTTTTCTCTCATTCCCTCAAAGGGGAAACTAGCATAGTTCATGATCTGTGATAGTTAGGATAGGGGCTGTATTGAAATTAACCTCTTTACCATCTCTGAAAATGAGATTTCTAAGCAAACTAATAATGTTAACACAGTTATAGGAAAAAAAGAGGGAGGAGCTATGTTTAACCTAGAAGAGTGTGGAAAAAAAAAAAAACCCCAAAATATTTTAACATACACATATCTGATAAGCTACTAATAATTCTTATTTATTTTGAAGTTATTGATAAGAAACTATAGGCTAACACTTTGAAATCTCAGTTCAAACCACATAAAAATATTCTATGATTCATACTTTCAGCTAATTCAGCTCAGTTATTTCTTTCTCAGTTTGTCCAAACCAGTGAAGTTTTACAAAATAAACATTTTTAGCTTCCTAAAGTTACATTTTTTTCTTGTCTGACTTACTCGTTAATTTTTGTAACCTGCTTACATGATAAAAAGTGCTATGTAAGTGCTAGGTCTACTTTGTATATATTATTATTATTTTTTTTTTGATAAAAGGAGTTTGAAAGAAGCTGTCAGTTTTATATCAGCCAAGGTTACTGCAGACTAAAAAAATTCAGGCATAAACTGGTCTCCTACCAGTTTCCCACAACTTGGGTATCAACAGCATCTGAGGACATGGTTAATGAGTTCTGAAATTCATTCACAACATCGCTGATCTTTCAGGAATCTCATAACCTTGCCTGCCCTTTCCACAATCATGAGAGGAAAACCTTGACAAAATTAGAACCAGTCCTCAGGCCCTCTCTTCTTTCTTGTACTTATCCACATTTTTTTCTTTTTCTGTTTTTTTTTTTTTTTGGTATTGGAACAATTGAAAGACTCCATGTTTTTAAATTCCACAGAAGACTAATGATTGAATAATTTTCTCACATCTCTGTTTGCACTTTCGCAGTCTGGCTGCATTGATTTATGTCTCATAAGTAGACATTTCCTTTGTCGGTCACAAATCAATGCTACAGAACAAACCTGCCAGCACACCCCCCCCCACTCGGACCCCCCAACTTTCCTGTAGACTTTTTTAAAAGCACCACTTACAGTTTTTTTCTTTTTAAAAATTATTTCATTGGTTGATAATATGCTAAAGAAGAGAAATCTTGAGAGTTAAAAAAAAAAAAAAAAAAAAAAAAATCTCTGGGAAAAGCAGCTCCTCCTGAGCTGGTTTCTGCTTTTCCTGCACTGCCTAGAGCAGAGCCCTGCCTAGGGGGAGAGCAGGGGCACCTCGCGCCCCTGGTGCGCTTTGTTAACCCAATTAAAATCCTTGTTTCATACATCACAAGGTTGCCCAAAGCAGCACACTGTGATGTCACAGTCAGATATGATTTCATGGCAGGGAAAAAACAAAAAAACTGAAACGGTTAAATGTACTCTGTTTTATTCAGATCTTCTAAGAAGGGGCAAAGAGGAGATCCCCTGTCCCCCGGAGGGAAAAAGCACAAGCTTTCTCATGTGAATGTGAAAACTCAGTTCTGAAGATACCCTGGTGCTTCTACCCAAGCGGATAAGCATGAATGAGAAGCACAAAGAAATACTATCATCAATCCGAATGCTCTTGCTACACTAGCTACAGGTGGAAAGCAAGCAGGCACGGTTTGATTTACCTAGATTAAAAGAGCAATTTTCTATCCTCCTTTTTCCTTTTAAAAATAGCCAATCGATTTTGGCCTAGCTATTGCTGACTGTACCAGGTCCATTTTAATACACCACTGATTAAACGGTATGTGTGGGGCTGAAGGCTGGAGCAAGCCCGGCTGCGAAGGAGGGGTGTGGGGAACCAGAGGGGAGAGCTCCAAAAAGCCCACAGGCTTCTGCTTGTTCTGCACTCTCTGAAGGCCACGAGTCCCTGGCACTCACCATGCACTGCTGATAGCACATTTTAAGGCTCAAACTGGATGAAATATAATTCTGGAAGTTTAAAACCTGGAATTCATTTAGCTCTTTAATTCTGACCTTAAGAATTAAAGGAAAAAGAATCAAAGTCCTTTGATTTTTGTTTTTAAACATGGATGGGGGAAATACTATGTGCTGAATTGCAATGACATCTGAAATGAAGATGCTGTTCAGAAACCAGCCTGTTTTACTATTATTATAAAAAAAAAAGTTAAATTTTCATAAGTTACAGAGTTAAGAGTCATCTACGAAAAGGAGATGGAGTTTAGACATCTTGTTTGGTGAAACTGCATAAAAAAGAAACACAGAAAGGATACAGGACTTTTATATAGGGTGACTATGTTGGAATTCCCCAAGCGGCCCCCAGAAAAATGAAAATATCCCTAACTAGTGATGGGAAAGAACCTTCTGGATTATTATAAGAAAATACAACCTTAACCAAAGTTTCTGTGGCTATAAAAACAAACCAGGAAGGAACTTCTCAAGGCATTCTTAGAAAGACTCCAAATCCACAGATATTTCTTCAGAAAAAGGCAAAGTCCATCTGACAGGTGAGGCTATAGTCCCACATATATTCTAGGCCATGGGAATTCAAATCTGAGAATCAGTGAACTCACTTTTAAAAAGGGATCCTAATTTTTTCCCCTTTCATTTACTGCTTCCCTTCTCTCTTTCCTCTCTCCCATTATCATTTACTTAATTTGTATCCTGGCCTTAATGGGGACAGAACTGTATCCAGAGGTACTATTAAGATAAGAAATTTCAGGAAGGAAGATTTAACGAGGGGCTTAGGAGTTTTTGGAGGAGGAATACGAAATTATTTAGAGAGAAACGTGAAAAGCTAAGAAAATTAAATATCAGAATCAGCATGGTGGTTGTAGAAGAAAAGCGTCTGAGAGACACAGATGGTCTGCATTCTCCAGAACAAAACAAACAGGAAGTAACAGGGCCAGAGCCCCTCTCCCCTTCATTCCTCCCTCCAGTGTAAACTGGAAAAAAACTGAAATGTGTGCACATCAAAGTTTTCCTTCAAACACTGGAAAGTGACCAAAGTGAAAGAAACAAGAGATAACTGGTTTTAGCAGGTAAAATGCCAAAGGGACATCGCATTGTGGGAGTGGAGGAGAAATCAGAGATTAAACACACACTGTTTGGAGAAAAATCAGGCTCTGGGGCTCACTAATGATGACTGTAGCAGACAGGTGGCAGATCTGCAGCCTGAGGAGAGGGAGGGCTTCCTATTGAGCAGTCCATTTTCTGGAGAAGGATCGCGGGGGTGGCGCTGTGCAAAATGGCTACTCTTGGGGTGCAGAGGGAAACAGGGGACTTAGTGGAGTGCAGGGGGCTACTTGGGGGTACAGTGAGTAAGTTAGAGATTCAGATGGAGTGATAAAAAGCTCTTAAGGAGGGCCTGACTCTTACAAGAAATGTAGCTGGAATGGATCGCTATTTACAGGGTTAAAAGCAAACTAAGAGCTCTTCTGTTTCCAAATCCAAATGCCAAAGTACTGCCTAGAGCAGCAAGAACATACACGCAAAGCATCAAAAATTGGCAAAACAGGGGTTCAGGGCCATAGAGGGGGTGCACTATGTACCAGTCACCACCTTCCCCATTGCTTGGAGGGTACAGACCTCTGGCAGGGTAATCACAGTCAAATCGGAGACTTACAAGCCATCCCACAGAGATAAACCACCCGGATCCCCTATGACTCCAGACAGCAATGAGGACAGTTTCCATGTTCTAAAACTAATTGGACAGTAAGGAGTGTCTGTAAGAGTAAAAGGGGGTAGGAGTGGAGGATGGAAATAAAAGGGGGGAAAAAGTGTCCTTGTTGAAAGTTTTAAATTACAGGCTCAGTAAAAAACTGGCATTCCACCACATCCGGTCTAGTTACCAAATGGAAAAATAGGGTCATTAACATGTTTATTTGAATTACATTAGTCCTCCTCTTTCATATTTAATTTATTCTGTTTGGGAAAAAAAAAAAAAAAAAAAAAAAAAACACAACACAACGGTCTGAGGCTGGTGAAAGGCAGGGGTGTAATGGATCAGGAGCTGAAACACAGCATCTTCACCCATTATCTACCCTGCCAGGGCTTTTCACAACCTAGTCGATCACTCAGGGATTCTTCCCCTCAGGAAGAAGGGAAGGGCACAGAGAGATGGAAGGTACTGATGCCACAAGTTTGTTAAAATAACACGGAAGCACATTTGACTAAAGGAGTGGGAGGGCTATTTTAATATGGAAAGGAAGTTCAGAAAAAGAAGAAAAGGTCTGGATAAATGACCTTTCTTGACTGAATGTCCAGACACAAGGTTGGTGCTAGGCTTATTGAACATTCTCCACATGATATGGAGGTTGTGGGACACAGGGAAATCTCTGTGTTATTAGTATTCTGGGTATTAAAAGGCCAAGTCTGCAGGATGATCTCATGAGCCTTGCTGTCATCCAGAACAGGTCAGATCAACTTCAGTATAAACAAATATAATACATTTTGGGAAAATGAAAGAAGGTATATTTTTAGGATAATGTCAGGAAATGACCTTGTTATTTTCATGGTGTTACCATGAAAAGAACACAATATGGTATCATAAATCCAGACCCTGCCCTAAAGCTTACAATTAAACTCATAAAAGTACTTTAATCAGTTTCCTTATCCATGAAATGGGAACACGAGCAATTCCCATAGAGTTGTGAGGATCGATTGAAGTAATCTATGTAAAAGTGTTCTAGAAAACACTGTACCACTGTAAGATATTTGTTTTCTGAAGATGGTGGTGCCAGGTGCAGGCCGAACAGTGTGAACATCATCAACAGGATTGGAAACAAAGCAGGGAACATTGTGACAATGGTGAGGAGGACAGGGATCTCTGTCTCAGTGCTGACTGGCTGCATCACTCACTACCTGAAGGGATTTCTCACTGGGATGTTGACCTTGGGTTCACAGAATGCTTCCACAGTAGGTTGCCACCCACTCATAATGAGTCACCTAAAGTTCAAACCTTACTTCGTGCTAGCAATGCTAATAGAGAGGCAAGCAGTTTGAGGCTCTGTAGTCACAGATCTGCTGCACTGTCACAATGGCAGCACCAAACTTCCACTGCTACACAGGCCGGCCAGCGCAGCCTCGGCCCGGGTCTGGGCACTTCAGTGCTCCAGTTCAAGATCCAGGTCCAATGCGACAAGCTGGCTAGGAAAGCAAGGCTTTGTGCTCATTCTTTGGGATCTCCAGAATGAGGAAAAATTTCAGTCTCTATTGCTATTCTTTACAGCAAATTTTTCACTTTGCTACAGACATAATCATGCTTTTTGTTATGATTCTTCCTCTTTGGTCCAGTTTGTTGAACATTTTGCCAGCTGTCTCCAAGCTGAACCTTGGCTCAGATACAACTGCATTCACATTAAGATCATTCTGTTTGGAGCCCAGAGAGTACTTAGAACGTAATTTTGACAGAGGAAGGGGAGAGTTAAATCACAACAACTCGAGTAGACGATAATGGCAACACATGTGTGGGATATTGTTTCTGGATAAAGTACTCCAAAAATAAATAAATAAAAAAGGAGGAGAGAAAATTCAGAATCAAATTAATCATGATATACGATGATTTCTGTTTGTAGTGATTTGATAAATGTCTGTAAAGAAGTGAAAAATCTGGGAAAGTGAAGATGGATTTCTTTATCATTTACATATGAACTATAAGTCATCTTACCACTCTTTAAAAAGAACAAAGCAAAGTACACAGTAGGCAGTAAACTTAAAAATTTCATTAAAGGTCAATGAGAGGAATATTATTTAGTTAAATTCATGGATAATAAGACCATAGTGGGTTATTCAAAGAAACCACAATATCCGAACTCTAATTCTTGAAGTTTGCAATCGTGTCTTATATAACAATTTCCTGGTCCTCTGGTTAGAAACTGAATGCTCAGCTGAAAGGACCATAGGCCTGACCCAGTGGGGCTTTTCTTACAACCACATGCTCGTAAAAAGTAGGAGCCAAGTGTAGTACTGATACTAGACATGTTGGGGCCAGAGGTGTACAATCGACAGTCACACATGTCATCCTACCTAAGCCTCCTTCTCTGTAGCCATGATATGAGTGAGAGAGCCACAGATCAGAGAAGATCAGGGAGGAAAAGTGAATTACCAAAGGTCACAACTGGAAAGTGACAGGTCTAGGATTTGAACTCAGGATTATCTGCTTCTAAGCTCTGTTATCACATTGCTGCTGTTTTTGCCCAGTTGTCTGATATTCATTCCAACAGTTTAAGATGACCAGTTTAACCTGCTGAAGTGATTTGAGGTTTTGTTTTCTTCATTTCTCTTGATATCTAAACTATGTATCAAGTAGCAAGCAAGGTGCACATCTATAGCTTTACATTAAAGATGTCTACAGTTCTCAATAAGAAGGAACACGAGCAAGCAGATCATGTGAAGGTAACAGGCAGATGGCTAGGAACAAATGCTGCTATGGGTTACTACAGAGTTCTGCAGACTATAATGTGCACTAATAGCAAATCTTTCTTCTCTAGCTATTAAAAATTCAGTCTCAGTTTTCCTAATCTAAACTCATGTCTTTTAGTACAAGTAACATCTAAGAAATGAATAAATATCATGGACTCCACGTCTTGTCTTAGTAATTCTAATGTTGAATGGGTTATCAAAATAAAAGGTAAGAAACATAAGAAATATTGTGGCGGGAAGAAGCTTGATGAGGAAGACAAGAAACATTTCGGAAAAAAAATCCCCAGAATTTACTTTCCTGCACTCTGGGTGATTTAATCTGAATGAGCTTGGTTTCCTCATATTTTCCAGAAAGTTTAAGTTCAGTTTGAGGAGATCATGTGATACAAAGATGTTGCTAGCCTAATGGCTATGATAATAGGTTTTAGGAGCTGTCTTGTCTCTCATGACAACAATAACAAACCTATCAAATTATTTGTGGCCTTGAATATGTTACCAAATATCTGTATCTTAATGTCTGTCCATGTAAAATGAGGTTAGTTACTTTTACATATTCAGATTTACTGTGTATGTTTCCAAGAGAATAGGAGAAATTTATGAATATTTAAAAATCTAGGTAAAAGTAAAGACATATATATAACACTTTCTCCAGGATTCTCTTCCTTTTCCTTTTGTACATTTCTCTTCCTTTTTCTTTCTTCTAGGATGTTAGCCAGAGGTGTAATGGGTTTCTGTAACTCTGTTTGGCAACTCACAGCTCTCACAAATATTCCTTGGAGATGGAATACTCAAATAGTGCTTGCCAGTGGCCAATGAAAAACTCAATATGGCTTGCTATCATTAAGAAAGGGTTGAAATAATTCTCTAAGCAGAAATTTTCTTATTATTGAAGACATGTCCTACATGAAGACTTACATTCCCTCAACGCCAATGTGACAATCTTATTGCAAACAAGGCCTGGGGATATGGCATTACTGAATCTGGCAGAGCTATGTCATTGCTTAATTGAACTAAAGGAACTGATCAGTGCCTGAGAAGAGAGAGGATTAGAGAAAAAGTCAGGGATGATTGTCTAAGTCCAGAGAAAAACGTCTTGATGAAGAGGCATATTGTGGATAGCACACATCACAGAGAGATGACTGGTAGCTTTGAGTCTGATTCTAGCTCTTGATATGAATTAGATGTTTGAGTGGGGGGAAAACAATTAAACTGTCCAGGTCTAAATGTCTACATCCATAAAGTGAAAGACACCTTTCAAAAGTAAAGATTTTGTTTTTGATTCTGTGAGCTTATTGGTTAGAAAGTGGGTTTGATGTGGTTAACATCAGAGTCACTTTACAAACAAATCAGATGGCCCTGCATAGTGCTTTGCACATAGTATCTGCTCAATAAATATTTGTTCAATGACTAAATATCTTGGAATAGAGAAAACTATTTTTTCCCCACAGTCAAAAGTTCTAATTTAGGTTAAAATGGAGAGTGTCCCAAAGAAAGTGTAGGATTTATTACCAATCTATCTGAGTCCCTGGGCGAAATAATTAAAAATATGGGTCTCATGTTGAGGCCATGCATTGCTATAGCTAGCTGTGTTACAAGAACCATATGACCATTTGGTATCCCCAAATCAGCTGAGTGTTCTTCCCAGTACCCTCTTCCTAAAAGAGATGATTGATCCTGAGAGAATTCCTTGAGTTTAACATGACATAAATAGCTCATCAAATCCTCACAACATTCAGCTAGGTTATAAAAATTATAAAATTTTTCCTCTCCATTTTTCATATGGGAAAAGAGAAATCTGCTTCTATTGCAATCACCCCAGTTCCTAGAAGGGTGGAAAACAAGTTAACTAGTACTACAGCTTGAGCAACTTCCTCTTTATAAAATACTTGAGCATAGACTTTGCCCATGTGTGGGATGCCCAGTGGTTTAGGTGGCAACACATGCTGGAATTTTATTTCAAATAATGAGATCGTGTTGTGAAGGAACATGTAAAAATATAAACCAAGACACTTCATAGTATCAACCACCTGATCAGATATACCATAATTTGAATGCCTTAGTAATGCTTTTTAAAACTAACTAAAAAGAGCGATGAGAAGCTAGAAAATGAAGGCTCAAACATTAGAACAAGTAACCTGGGGTCATAAATGTTCTCTAACGTCTTCATTTTGCTTCCAACATCTGGGGTTTTGTTTTGTTTTGGTTTCATGAGTGTATTGTTATCCTTTTCTCCCTTCTAGAATCTGGCCAAATCTAGAAGCAGATGGTGACAGCCAATCACGAGTGCTGACAGAGCTCCTCTCATGGCCTCCAGAACAACCCTTGGAGTCTCACATCTCCTGGTCAGTAGTGACAAGTAAACACTGGTTTTATTTTAGTAGCTCAGTTATAGTTCCATGGGCAGCTGTCCTTACTGCACACAATCAGTCCCTCTTTTCAGGGGATTATAACTCAACCATCAAAATACCAAAATATGCTCTGGTTTGTAACTTGGTGTACAGAGTCCCAAGCCCAGGGATGACTATGGTTTACTTCCAAATTTAAGAAAATATTGAGTTTTGTAGGTTATTTATTTACTGTTTTCAAATATGTTTGAAGAGTCTTTTAAACCTTCCATAGGAAAATGTACTGAAATGACATGCCATTTTTATTACCTTTGGTAATTCATTCTGGATTTCAGCACACCAGTGAAAGGACTAAATGATGGGGTGAGGGGTATTTGTTCTATTTTCTTACCAAATACAGATGTTTTGACCACTTGGGTCCTCATCAGTGTTCAAAATATTGGTGTTGTAACCTAATGAAATAAAGGCATCAACTTCTTTGTTGTGTTCTTTTCAGTGATGTGCAGAATGGATTAATGAGTTCTTGTTTTTGGCCCTTGTATAATTCAAAAACTCATTTCAACTTAAATAAATTAAGTAAGTAATTAGTTCATAATATGGCCTAATCACCTCTGGTATTTTGAAACAAACAAAAACACAAAAATGGCTGTTGCACATTTGCACTTAATTACTTCCATATAAAATACCCATGTGGATTTTATTACAGGTGACACAAATTTCAAATCTAAGCTTTGTTTGTGATAGAAAGTCTAAACTATTGTTTGTGATAGAAAGTCTAAACTATTGTGTTGAGTAGACTCACACAAAGATTCTGTACACTTTCCTACTCTTTTCCTAAAAAGAAAAAGAAGCCTATAAAGCCACATTCTTGCCCTTTTAATTGGCAAAAGCAAGTACTTTATTGCAAAAACTCCAGAGAATAGGTTACTTCCCAAAGGCTCAAAGGAGGTTAATAAAGAAAAGTCAGTATCATTTCTAGAATTTCTGCAATGTTCATTTTTTCTCTTGGAGTCTGAACACTTCTTGTTTGCATGCATGTCTATCTAGGGATTTCCCTTGGTGATCAGGACAGCCTTATGGAAATACTTCCAGATGAATATACCCAACAGAGCAAAAACAATCTTACTATGTCTCTAAAGGAAAAAGGGACTTTTTAGCAACTGTGTAATTGTAAGTTCTAGCCTTAAAGGAACTTTCTTGGCCTGGGTTTCTTCCACCCACCCCTTCAGATACTTAATAATCAAAGTATATGCCAAGAAACTAATGATGCAAACCAAACTATCACACATGATCTTGGATTTCTTTCCCATTGTATCATGCACGTAGCAGAAAAAATTGAATCCAAAAAGTCATTGACAGAGTAGACAATGCACTCTGCCTGAGGTATACCTATCTTGGGGAGACTCATGATCCCATTTTCTATTCTTCATAAATATATACAAATAGATTCTGAAGCTTCCACGCTAATCTGACCATCCGCTGCAAAAGGAAGAAGGACTAGCTTTCATATTAGTGAACATCTAGGTCATTTGCTCAGCAAGAACTCACTGCCATGTCAGCTGCACACTTCACAGATCTTTGGGTGATAGCTGACATCACCATGCGTTTCTAATACCCTTGGGATTTCCATATGGAAATTGAAGTGTGACTAAAGATTTTCCCAAGTTGTGACAGCTTTATGGTTATCAGTCATTTTAGAACTGAAACCAACATTGTTTTCTGATGTTTGATCTAGAAGAGCTTCTTAGCTTTCTAAGTCATGGGAATCCATAGTGTAACTACTCTTGTCAGTTGTGGACATCATCTCACTTAGTGATGTCTTAAGACACAATAGGCGCTCAATAACCATTGGCTTTCCAGAATGGAACCAGCCTTATTAGAAGGAAAGAATAGAGTATGCACTAAAGTGCTAAATGAAACTGAAGGCAAGAAGATGAATAGATCTTAAGCGTTTTTGTTTTTGTTTTTTAAATCAAGCCACCAAAACAAGTGGGTTTTGATAAGCTTTCCAAGGGAAGTAGTAGAAGGTTTCATTATTCAGGGCATTTTAAACTAGAATAGACAAAACACTAGTGGGATATGTTGAAATAAAAATATGCTAGTCTGTCTGTGAATTAGTGTTTACTTTCAATATAATTATAAGTGAAGCAACACTGTAATGGGAATTTTTCATACACAGGAAAGCTATGGCTACTATGTTTCCACATCGACCATATGTTGCACATATTGGTTGGTGTGGAAGCGTATCCCTACTGCCCTCTAGTGGATGAAATGTAAGACCTACCTGATCAGTGAGATCTAACAAGCTACTATGGTTTGGGGGTATATCAATCCTGAATCATTTGGGGTAGAAAGAAAATAACTGTGTTGATGCATTTTCCATCAAATTATAAAATTGAAGGGCATTAAAAACAACAGAGTCAAAATCTGTAATTAAGACTGCCATTTAATGTTTGTTCGCACACGGTATTCATTTCTGTGTATCCCTGCCAAAGATCCATTGTGTAATGTTGTCCTCACATGACATTAAAAACACCAGTTCCCTGGAAAATGTAAAAAAGAAACCGTGCTGCCTTGAAATACATGGAGTTTACTTTTGGAAACAGGAAATTAATACAGAAGCAGTAAGATAATTTGGAACACAAATAATGACTAGAAGAAACTTGAAAATCAGTACTGCTCCTTAAATCTGAGCATGTATATTAGCAATCTATGGGTTGTTGGCTGAAACTCAGAAGAGGGCAGGCAAAATGGGCTTCAGAGAAGGAAGCTGATTTAAGAAAGGGCTGACCAAACACACATTCTTTTAGTAATGGTGCAGGAAAATAAGTTCAAACAAATATTTGGTACTTAGGTATATATTTAATGCTATCAAATTTAGGCTGCTTTTCAGGTATAGAATCCAGTTGCTCTGCTCCCAATAAAGAAAGCTATGGATCTGCATAGTTCTTTAGCATTTTCTCATTAAGTCACAGGATAAATCTGAAGACACTTCTCTATGTATAACTTTAATTATTTAAAAGACAGACTTTAATCACTAATTTTGAGTCTCACACATAGTATGTTAAATAATTCTCCTAAAACACCAAGAAGAAATAATTGTACAACCTGTGTTGCCAAAACAACTGATATACCAGGTAGAATAAATAAAATTTGAACAAAGAGAAACATATCCAATGCCCACTGAGTGCAGCAAGCCAATGACTTACTCAAAATGTGAGGAAAGAAACTGACTGATTCTTTAAATGTCAGAAATTATTTGACACTGGTGATATGTGAGTAGATGTACATTTGAGGGGAGAAGGATCTGTGCTGGGTATGGCTCAGAGTGAGTGACGATTTCAATAGTACATAAGTTGGTAAAGTGGTGATGGTTTAGCAACCAAAGGTAGATTCTAAAGGACTTCCTGTCAACTTAAGTGAAGCAAAAGACCTACCTAGATAAAGGTACGAAACAAATGAAATCTCTCATTGCCTCAGTGATTGAGAAGAAAATCTGACCAATAAATATCTTGTGAACTTTATTTTCATCTCAACCATACATACAGTATAGCAATTAGCATCTGTACAGATAGATGACTGGAGGCCTCAGGAGAGTTGGGGGTAAACAGCATGGGCCACAAGGAGAAAATATAGCCAATTTCCTACTTAGCACCACGGACAGAGCTGTCAGCAGAAAGAAACATCCTTTGAGTTCTCTTTGGTGTTAAAAAAACACAAAGAAATCAGTGCTGCATTTAAAAGATGCTTCTTATCCCTATTGTGACTGGCAGTTGGGTTGAAATGTGCTCTGCTGCCTCCTCACAAGGCAGCCATTGGAGCTGAACAGGACTAGCTGTGAATAGAAAGGTGTCTTGCCCACCTGTGTACATGGAGGAAGGAAAGGTTGAAACAGAGAATGGTGTTTCCTTGGCCTTTCTCTGACACTTCTCTGGTTTTTGAAAAGTCACAGTACTCCAAGGAGTAATATTCAGGCTTTCCTATGACAAGATGGAATCCCTGTGCAATTCAGCCTTAGAATCTCCAGGGCACAGAAATTGTTCTGGGGCCCAACTAGGAGAAGGACCAGTAAAGACAACTTTCAAAAGTAATCAAGAACCTCTATCCCATTGCCTGCTAAAGCAGATTGCGAATCACACTTTCTTTTTCCTCTTAATTCTGGCCTTTACAGGGTGAAGTCACTGTTAGATTCTGTAGCTGAATAACAGATTCTGGGAAATTAGAGCTACCCCTAACATTTGAGAAATGAGCGGTTCTTCTTTTCTGTCCTGCTGAAGCTTGCTGTACAAAACAAGTTTGAGGAAAGAAAGCATCTCAGCACAAATTATGTGGCATTAAATCTTACTGTCACATGCTAAAAATTTGAAGTCAAAGTTTTTCTTATTTGATCATTAACAAGAAACATCATTTCTAAAAGAACTTGACTGTCAGGGAACTTCTGGATCTCAGTTTTGATCAATTTTAAGGTTTTTTCCTTTCAGTCTTTTGTTTCTTAGGCCTTTATGTCCACAAGAGAGTTTAGGGAGAGTATGAGGTGAGTTGAGATCTAGACTTTTTGCCAGCTCACTACACATGTTCACCAAATGGTAAAGTCCTCACTTTAAGCCCCAGCAAGACAAGATGAGCTCTGTCTGCCCAGCAGCCTTTCAGAGGCATTAAGGGTAAGAGAGAAGGTAAGTAATTCACTATGCGTCCCCATTTCTATAATGGGGAAGGACGTCTTGATACATTTACAATACTCCTCTGGGGATATTTCATCAGTTATACCTAAACTCTAATGGACAATAATTGATTTGAACTTTCCACTTAGCACAGAGCTGTAAACAGCTTCACTGCAGACGGCAGCAATGAGCCGACGTTTTGTAAAGTGGAGAGAGATTCAGAAAACTTTTGTACTGGGTCATGCCGTAGCCTAACAGCTTTTGTATCCAGGGAAGAAACAGTTTGTCCTCCTGGTTTTAATAGCTGGGCTAATAGAGTTTCCAGCCTGCAGTAGGTCTAGGTTATCTTTTGAAGGCATTCCATTTTAACCCCTCACTATTATGGTGGTTTATAACCCAGTCATAAAGATGCATTCCCGATTTAGACGTACATCAGGACACATTCAAAAACATAACTTTTTGAATGCTAATTTTCTGAGGAAGAGAAAAATAAGGCATTAAAGTCATTTTAGGACAATAGTTATTTTTTATTAACTCTTTGTGGTTGTTGAACTATATTTTCAGGGAAAATATTCCTTCTCTGCCAGTGTCCCTTATCTGGTTGGCACCCCCAATTTATTTCACTCCCCAAACTTTATTTCATTCCTGGCATATTTTATTGTACAATCCCACTGAATGACCCTGAAGACCAATCTGCTGCAAGGCAAGGACTGAGCATGAGTGTGAATCTGTTCCATAGCTTCCTTTTGTGGTATCCCCTTCCCTGGAAGTCCTGTTGATCATACAAAGTGGATGAAGTTTAGAGGAATCTATACTCCATTTAAATCAACTCTTCTGTCTCTCTCAGGTATGACAGCAGGATAAACAATGAAAGATTAGCTGTACTTTACTCAGATTACTGCATCTTCTGCTCAGAATGTGGTTTTCCTACCTGTCTCATGCTCCTGGGGATTACTAGCAATGGGATGGATACAAAGCTTACCTAGAAGCTGCTTTTAGACAACAAAGGACAAAGGCCCCTTTGGAGTTGTTGCTGACACTTCTCTGGTGTCAAAAGATCTATTCACCTTGTGACTGTGAAGTAGGACCTTATGCAATAATCAGAAAGAGCTTTGCCTGATGCGTGAGGAACATACAATAAGAAGGTACATTTTATGAATATTTTGCTCTTACTGACATTACTCACCTTATGGGAGTTTGACATAGAATATGAATTTTCTGGCAATTCAGCTGATGAGATTATAAGAGCAAAAACATTTCATTGTCAGAAAATAGATTTACCCTCTACCCCCAATTGTGGCACCCTTTCTAGAAATCTACGAAAAAAAGAGGCTACAATCAGATATTTTATAAGATTTTGTCCAGACTAATATGTTAAAATCAAACTGAATAAGACTTGCTCCAGTTAGTCCTGAAAATTACATTCTGTAGATTCTTGACTCTAAATGTAGTTCTGGTTTTGATTCTGCCACTGGTTATTTAGGCAACTCTAAGCAAGGTAATCAACCTTATGAAACCTCAACTTTTCAATTTCTTATTTTGGGAGAATGATGCTTGTATATTCATATTTATTTACTGTTGAGATGGATGAAATTTTGTCATAAGCTGCTGGAAAATGGTGTTATACATATTTATATATGTATGTATGTATATGTGTATGTACACAAACATTATATATTTGAGCCAATTACCTTCACTGTCACAGTGGCATGACCAGTGCTTTACAACAGTTGATGTTCACTTTACCTCATTTGGATAGAATGCAACACTGAAATGGCATTTTCTGTCATTTGGCTAGAAGGACCTAGACCTGTTCTTCTCTGGGAAAATCCCTTCCCTCATGGTCAAAGGGCAACATTTTAATATTTAATCTTTAAATCAAACGTGACATCCTGGAATTTGGTTTAAACAATGTTTAAAATTCACTTAGCTTTCAGTTAAATTACTACAGCCTCTTGGAACATCCTTTAACCACAAAGTTTCATGCAATGGTACCTTATGACTTCAAATTATTTTGTCAATGATGAACAGAAGGTTATCAGTCTGAAAGGTGTTTGTTTTGTAGACCATTACTCCAGTGTTTAAAGTTCACATTCGTAAACTTTATCAAGCATAAAATCAACTTTAAATATAAAATTATGACAAAAGTTATCAAGGAAGCATATACCTTAAATTCACTCCCTCCTTTTATATCAATCTTGGGCTTCAAAGATCCATAATTAGTGGAAATGGGAAAAGCTTGGAAAGGGTTCAGAGCAAAGACCAAGGAACCTTCCTTTCTTCCTTGCCAAGGTAATGAGAGGTAATATGGTAGTAAAATGGTGTGTTAATAGATGTTTTCTCTCTATAACAAACTAAGCATTCTAAAAAGGGGCTTTAGAAGCCTGAGGGATTGTGTTTAGTTATAAAATTCTGAAATACTTCAGGAGATGCTAAATACTCATATGAAATACTGTGATGCTCTATCATAAGTTTATAAAATACATTTGATCCCCTTCTGTTTGTGATAATTTAAGTGAAGTACTGCTAGAAGGCAGGATGGGTAACCAAATGAACTCTAGACTTAGCTTTTAATAAAAGTTAAAAGTAGATTGTAGAAGTTATCTTGAAATACTCTTTCACAAAAAGTAAATGTAGGATACAATGACAGAAATACCCCACATGATATGTCGACTATTGTCACAGGGAGAGAATTACATATGAACTGTCTGGTCTCATTATTGATCAGTCTTTATAAATGCTTGACAGAGGTCAAGGAAGCAAATCTAACACCTATAAAGCAAATAAGAGATTTTCTGGCTTGCTTTTGAAAATGTCATTTACCAAATTTTTTCTCTATAGTAGTCAGTTGTATGCAGCCATATTATAATTGTCATATAAAAATGTTAATTCAGGGACACATCTTTTAAAGCAATGTATTATTCAGTAACCTTAGGTAAACATGCAATTTAGGAGTGGAAAGGATGCACACAGAGACAAGTAATCATAGATACAAAGCATGGTGAATTTCTGTGCCATGCACTTCACACCCCAACTCATCTCGCAGGGAAACTAGAGAAGGGGCAGAACCATTTCTATTATGATAATTCACAAAGGGAGGCCATATAGATATGCATGCAAAGTCTCTCCCCACCTCTCCATTTACATGCCAGGATTTCAACTCTGCGACACTGAGTCCCTTCATTTAGCCAATTAGTCCTTCCAACTTCATGTAATGCACGCCAAGAAGAAGGAGAAATAGAAGTGCTGACGTTCACTGCTTTGAAAGTTGCTATTCTAATGCCAAAGCTGCCTCTTGAGCAATTTCCAGAATGTATTAACATGGGAGCAAAGCTCTATTCCTAAAGACAGGGATCACATTATGCAGGGGAGCCCCCTTCAACATGTCACAATTGCACAGAATCTCCTCCATCCCCTGCAAGATCTTACAGTTGTAGTTAGCATAGGCTCAAGTTTATGGTCCTTAGTCAGGCAAAATCTAGGAGGTCTTCTTGAAGCAAAGGGGCCAATTTACTGATATTTAGCAAGCAGAGCATGGCACATTTTCTAGACTGTAACATTGGCCAAGTTTGCACTGTTGTCCTGAAGAAAACCAGTCAAGTCCAAAGCAAACTAGTATCTCAGTCTAGGATAAAATGAAGAATTCTTCAATTTTTGTCTTTCTTTTTCCTTAATGAGCTAAGTACAGGTTCAATTTTAATTATTTTATTCAATAGACACCTCTAGAATTTTTCCTCAATATTAAGGACCAAGCTGGAAAGAGCTGCAAATTGTGTAGCTATATGTCTCTGAATGTCCTCTTATTCAAGTGAATCTGATACTTAGCAAGCAATAAGGTGTTGCTCTGGAATATTCATTCTCTGCTCACCATCATGTCCACAGCTGAAGTGGTGGTAGAGATCTGAATTTCTCTCTTACTCTCAGTAATGGATGAAGGAGTAGAAAAGATATAAGCAGAGACAAGTACTCATAGATACAAAGTGTGATGACTCTGTGCCATGCACTTCACACCTCAACTCACAGGGAACCTAGAGAAAGGGCAGGACTGTTTCTATTAGTTTGTGGCATCCTGCTGCCTCAAATTCAGTCATACTTTGCTGAACTCAAGATATTTGCAAGAGGTTTCTGGAGTCCTTCACAGGAGCAGTACAGCACAATGGAAGGAGCCTGTGGCCATGATCAAAGACCCCCATGCCTGCGTCCCAGTTCTTCTGTGAGTTAGCTCTGCTTTCTTGGACCTATCAGCCACTTCTCTGTATTAGGTCTCTTTTTACCCCATCCACAAAATTTGAGTGTTAACTGAGATGATCCTACAAGGTTCCTTCTAACCTGCTTTTGCTTTCCATTTTCTCCTTCTTAAAAAGTTTCTCCAAATGGCTTTCTTGTTTTTTTCTTCTGTAATTTAAAATCTTGGCTCAATCTTCTTCTTTAAATTATTCCCTCAATACTTTCTGCAGTATCTACTGAATATGCTGTCCCTCTAAGCACCATCTTAGGGCCATAATATCTCCTTCTCATACTCATGCACTGGAGGGGTCCATGTACTCATTCATCTTTTCTCATAACCTACCATTCTTAGTTAGGATTAAGTTAATTTCATTAACACTTCCTCTCCAGGATATCTCTGATTATATGTTCTACTTGCATCTCCAAGTCCATATAATAAAAAGAACATTCCCTCTTTTCAATCATTCTGCTATCCAAATTCTGTATAATCACAAGCCATGACACATTCAATGACCAATCTTTTGCTAACATTTCACTATTAAAATATATTACTTCCCATATATAGCCAATTATCAAGTCTAGAAAATTTATTTGAATGATCTTAACTCAAATATGCTTTTTTTTTTTTTTTTTTTTTTTTTTTTTTTTACTATTATTACTGACTGACTCCTGATCACTTTGTACCTAGGATATGAAAATTGTCTTCCCACTTCAAACCTTTCTCAGTAGTAGCTTGACTGTCACAGTTCCCTCTTCAGTCCTCCAGTGAAATTCTATCCTATTTCAGACTCCCTGCACTGAGAGCTCCAATGGGTTTGTTTGTTCATCTAACCTCTCAGCAACTGGTGCCACCAGGCCTCACCTTAATTCAATAAGCAAGTCACTTCTGCTTTTTGGTTTCTCCCCACTGAGAGTCCTCCCTTCCATGTCTGAACTTTTCTCATATACTCCTGAATCTCTGGAATAATTCCTCATGTGCTGAAGAATATCATTCTGTTATTCAAATTATAACTTTAACCCCACTTGTGTGGAGAAATTTCCACAATTATTACTGCTTAACTGCTAGTCTTCTAAAGCAAGGTAAGAACTACTCCACCTACCTTTCTACATGTTTAAAAAATTCTTACATTATCAATGTATATTAGAGTTGCTTATAAATTACAGTGATAGTGGAAAAAATATAGTGGGTACCCAAAACAGTTTGATTATTTTAACTACTATACAAAATTCCCCAAACTATCCTGTTTCATTATCTGATATACGAAGACATTTAAGCCTTCTGATTTTTGAGAATTGTCAACTGCTATGCACATTGTAAGTATCAGTTAACACTTGTTGAGTTGAGGAGGAACCCTCTTACACAGTTTACTCATGAAAGAGGGAATAATTAGAAGAAGGCTATTAGCATAAATATTCCATAACAGCATCTGAGTGCAATAAAAAACAATACTGAAACAGGAGTTTCTCAAATTTCAACCACCATCTTGATTGTTTAATATTATCTTGATAAAAGTATTTTAAAAAATAGCTTTGATTTTAAAACACTAAATTTACACACCAAGAATTAGACACCAGCAAAGTCTCACAGTCTGATTTATTTCTCTGTAATATATCTATCTTGAGAACATCAGCAGGAATACACCAAAGAAATATGTCCCTCACGGGATCAACTATATAAAAAGACAGAACACATCATCAGCACAAAAATCATTATCCATCTAATTTCTCCCATTCTAGATGGCTCCGGTGAGCCCCTCGATCATTACTGACTAGGGTTAAGATAGACCTTAATGGATTAATTAAGCTAAAGCAGGACTGCATTGCAGACGGAGGAGGAGATCCTGACAGATAAAGCAACACCTCTGTTCCTCTTTCATTCACATGTGCAAGACTTGGCTACCCCCAGGTGCTGTACGTTTATGCTATAAGGTAATCTCTAAAAATAAGATTTGTTGCTTGTTGCCTGGGTCTTCCCCTCACCACTCATCAAAACCTAGTACTTTGGTGTTTATCAAATTTTATCATGTAAGACATTAAATGTTAAGAATCTCCTTTCTTTTTCTTCAGGAATGTGGGGAACATTTGAGAGAGAGGTAAAACAATAGAGGCAGTGGGCTCATTTTGGCGAAAAGAAGTACCAATTAGAGGAGCAGGGTTTGGATACCAACGCTAAAAAGAAGAAGTGCCCACAGCCACAAAGTGGCAAGTGGGGTGGAGGTGGTACTCAAAGGCAGGTGTTGTCATGGAAATCTTGGGAAGGGCTCTTTAAGGAGGGTTTTCAAACTCAAATGTAAAAGGTGAACAGGATAATCCAAAGGGCACAATTTAGGGTCTTTTTCTTCTTGTAAAAAGAAGAGAAAAACAGGAGAGAAAGAACCTAGCAGCACCACACTACTCCATCATACTGTCAGTTTTCTAGCTCTTTCATGAGGCACATCAGCACATTAATGGCATGAAAACCTACTTATATGATAGAGACAATCAAGCTCTATCAGACGCAGTGTTAAATATGCAGGTATTAAAAGGAAAAACACAAATAACCAGAAACCTCTCTTGGAAATTGTGAGGCTGAGTAAAGCAGACGTGTCATCTGTATCACACACACCCTGAGAGTCCAGACAGCATTTATGGAGCTAGACTGGGACTGGCAACCTCATTTCCACCAAAGAGGACATACCCCAAGGATTCCAGAAGGTAGAGACTAGGAAGAATTTTAGCCTTTTTCTTTTTTGGAACAACAGAAAAGGGGGCAGGCTCCTCTAGCCATCAGGCTGGTCTCAACATGTTGGGTCCCAGTGTCTAAATGATAAGTAATTGAAATGGAAGGACACCTATTTCAATAGTTGCCTTAAAAGAGGTTTAAAAGCAAGTACAAGTGCCCCTGCCCCCAAGCAGATTTCATTTATGATTCTTACATTAGAGGAAAACTTGCACTAAATTCAAACAATAGCACACTTTTTCAAAAACACATGCCATTTCTCATTATAGAGAAAGAATAGAATTACAGAGTTGAAAGGGTTTCCAACCTTAGCGATCATTTAATATAGTCATTTTGTAAATGAGGAAACTGAGGACTTGCCAACGGTCACAGAGGTAATTATGCAGCTGGCAATTTTAGCAGTAATGAGTCCACAGATAGATTTGGGGTTATCAGTGATCCAATAGAATTGAATCCCTAAAGCCTTCTATTTAAAAAATCTCAATCTCTCTCTCTCTCTCTCTCTCTCTCTCTCTCTCTCTCTCTCTCTCTCTCACACACACACACACACACACACAAATGCAGAGAGAGGGAGAAATCTATAGACATAGATATGTATGTATAAAATATGCTGCTAGGCAATAAAAAATAGGATCCTGTGTTGGACCATTGTTACTATAATGGTCAAGAAACCACTGACTAATTTCATTTGTTCATTTGAAAAACATTTATGGAGCTCCAGCTGTGTGCAAGTATTATGAAAGCAAAAGGTATATGATTAGACATAGTTAGTTTGTGCTGTTTCACATTATTTACAATGTAGTTGTTTTACATCTGCAATGTAGCCACCTAAAAGAGTCAAGTAGATGAACTCATTCCCACTGGACTAATACAAATCAAACCATTAATTTTCAATCACAAGAGAAGGCATTAACCCTGCATTATATTTTAGTCAGACATTGAAAATAATCTGGAATGTTTCTGGTACCTCAAATTCAAAGACTAAGCTGTTGTCTTTCAGCTGTTCTGTGCATTTGGACATGTTTCAGAACCTGTTCATGATCTACTGCCCTACCTCAGTAGCTCTGGAATAGCTCTCTGGGCCTTGCTGCTCTCTTGCCCAGCCTCCAAGAGGGCATTTAGGGCAGTGTGGGAACAGAGCTGGGCGCCCTGCTTCTATCAGCTCTAACACAGTGCTCAGTCTCCACACTGTTTTGCTTACAGTTATACTTTTATATGTGGCAGAGCACAGTAATGTCCTTTAAGATGAACAAAAATCGAAGGGTTCAAACCTAATGGATATGATTGTTTCGAGTAATCTAGTTATTGAGAAAAATTAATAAATAGTGAACTTAAGATCAAATAAATGATCATGTTATTCAAGTATTCCTCTGCAAAAGAAGGGAGAAGAAAAATAACTTGTGAGTACCTATCATGTTTCAGGCATCATGTTCAGTTCTCTACTTACATGATCTCATTTAATCCTCATAAAACCTTCCAGAACAGAAATTACCATTTCCACTTTTCAGGTAAAGAAACTGAGGCACAACAAAATGTGCTTTGATCAGAATATAAAACTAGAATGAAATTTATGGCACTCATATTCAGATTCAAGTTTGTCCATCTACAAAGTCTAGTTCTTTGCCAAAATCCACTAAAAGCGAAACCTAAAGATGAAACAATGATAAACGGCATTGGCAATCTTTTTAGTGAATATCTACTACATGGTGCTAAATTATGTGCAGAATACAAATACAAACACACATTTTCTGCCACTTTAGCATTTAAATCTGCTAGCACTAACAAACTAACACTGGACCCACCAAACAGAATATTGATGCAGAAAATTCAAATGATTGATATTCAAAAAGATTATTTTTCAGTTATAGAAGATTGACAATTTAACTGAGATTGTAAAGTTATTTAACTGAGATTGCAAAGTTATACCTTAAAAAAACAACAACAACAACCTCCAATCCTCTTTCAACACCAGAAAAAACAGTGCACTATCCTCACAATATTCTGGCTCAGTCAATTCTCCATGAATTAACACCAGTTAGGATTTACTCTAAAAAATATTAAAAGGTGAGCACATACTCTATTACATTTTAAATTCAGGGTTGACATTCTCACTGCCTCTACTTACCTTGTTGTCTGCAAAGTATGGAAAGGAAAAAGGTTTGAGTTTTTCTTCCACATATGAAACCCACATTCAGGAAAAGATCATAAAAAAAAAAAAAAAATACTGGTTTTCTTTCCTAGTGATAAACTGGGGCATTTGGTGATCCTCTCCTCTTTGAGGCTCTCTGTCCACACAAACACACATACCCAGTTCAAAATTCTTCACTAGACCCATGCAGGGTAGCAAAGAAAGTGAAGAGAAGAAAAAGCAGGAAAGGATATAGAAGAAAAAGAAAGAGACAGGGGTAGAAAGAGAGGGTCTAAAGGAAGTAGTTAATTCTCCAGAGTGTTCCAGAAAGTGAAAAGATAAAAAAAGTAAGGCACCTCCCAGCAACCCAGGATGGTTTTCTCCAATAGCTCCAGAACTAAAGCCCTCTGTGGCCAGGAAGGCACCCAAAAAGGAAAACCCGAGATAGGGGTTAGAGATTCACATTCCAGAGTTTTCCAGGCTCCTGTATACCACATATAAAAACAACTATTTAAGAAATACTATAATTTTCCAGAACATATTAAATGCAAGAACAAGGTGTGTTCTAAGATTATATGTAATATGAATTATTTATTATTATTGTGGTGTATTATTTATTACTATTATCTAGGAAGCCAGTCTTTCCCTGACACTTGATAATCAAGAGTTGACAAAGTATCACTCCAGTCCCTTTGCTAAAGAAACAAACAAAGACTGAGGTAGACAGGAATTGTAACCTCTGGTAGTCAAAAGAACACGTGACTGATACCCAATATCAATGGCAAAAATGTCAATAAGAAGGTCCTAAAACACTGGGTATTTCTCTATTTTTCTATAATCAGATGAAAGATGAAAATAGCATTGAAAATAACTACTGTAGTTTAGTTTTTTTTGAACAAAATGTGTAGCTGGTGTTCCAAAGATTCACCCATGTTGAAAACAACATTCACAGTGGCTTTTTGGGCAAGCTGTACCAGGGAGGGAAAGGGTAGAGAAGCATACATCAGCAACAAAAATCTCCAGTCATCTTCCACCACCTTGAGGTGGGTTAGCTGAAGGCTGTGGAGAATAACGGATGTGCAGTTTTCTCTTTCTTACACAGACAGCGGGTGGGGGGGTGGGGTGGGGGGAACCACACACTTGTATTTTGCTAATGTAAAAGTCCCAGTGGAAACATTAGCACTCAAAGACATTAATGTGGATTTGGGACACTCCCTGAAGGATTTTGATTCCATTAGAAAAAAAAAAAAAAAAAAAAAGACAGTGACAGATATAATCCTGCTTTGATATGTTTAATGCCATTTAAAGAGAAACTGCACCCATTTACCTCAGGCCAGGACACCAAGAGTTCAAAAAGTGAAATATCATTTCTCAGTGCAAAGAAAAAGCTTGGAAAATATTATGTGAAAATTAATTTGGCATGCGTCTTTGAAATTTTAGATTTCTGGGATGAGCAAATGGGTACAGTTTTCTTTTAACTGTTTTTGAACACCATGTGTTGAGAAGAAAACAACAGAATGGCAATTGCTCATCCAAAATGCTAACTTGTGGCATGGCACAGTCAAGATGGCCTGCCACAGCCAAAAAGCAGGTGTATGCTATGCCTCTCACTTCAGTCTCATGCGCGCCACATGTCCCTGCATTCGGCAACCTCTTGCATTTGCTTTTGGAACCTTTCAGAGGGGGACAGTAAACATGACTCAACAGAATGTCTAGCTGAGGAAGGACTGGCTCTCTGAGCTTGCTGTGAGACAGACTTGTTGGGAAAGAACCTAAGAAAATCTGGAATAATGTATCTATTTTGGAATTCTCTGCTATATCACTTCCTGTGACCTAACACTGGGGTGACTGGTTTCAGATCATTTTGTATGGATGAAATTTAGGATTTAATCAGGTTGGAGAGTAATGGTGAAGCTTTTGTGTGACTGGAGAGGCTCTGTTAAATCAGCTGCCTCATTTGGACTGAGGACACAGTTAATAGCTAGTATGAATCATATGCGCCTAACCTAAAAGCTCAGAGTAATAGGCCCCTCTCCCCTCAGGTCCACTGATAAGCATGAAAGAGAGGATATACAAAATTATTTGGGGTGCAGGGATGCCAAAGCTTCCTCAATCTGGCATTATGAATATGATATTGCATTTATTCTGGGAATTAAAAGATTTTTGTACAGATACAGGTCTCATTCAACCCTTCAGCAATACTATGACAAAAAGAGACAAAAAAAAATAATTTCCCTTCTTCCCTGTAGAAGCCATATTCAGAAGCCAAATTAAAACTCATGGCCATTTCTAAGCTCAAGCCAGGTGTCACTGGCAAGGAACCCCAGGGTGTCTGTGTCTCAGGGCTGGATGAGGCTGCAGACAAAGAAGTAAATGAGAATCAAAATTATTTCCACAAATGCTGTGAATATACTTTGTATACAACCAGAGATATGTAAAAATGTGCTCTATATAAGTATAATATGAAATGTAATGCCAAAAAAAAAAAAAGAAAGAAAAAGAAAAAGAAATGAGGGGATGTCTTCTTTATTCCATGACTTAAATTAATAAATACATAACCATTTATTAAAAGTCTACTATGTGCAGATGTCAAGGGTGGGGCAGGTCATAGGGTATGGTGGTGCATACTTATTGTCTCAGCCACTCAGGGGGCTGAGTCAGGAGGTTCATGTGAGCCTACTGGTTTCAGCCTGGCCTGGGCAACACAGTGAGACTTGCCTCAGAGGGACAGAAAGAGAAAAGAATAAGAGGAAGAGGAAGAAGAACAGGAGAAAGAGGAGGAAAAGGGAGGGGGAGGGGGATGATGACAATGATAATGATGACGGGATGGATAAGAATGAAACCTGTAAGTTCTTTTTCTTTTGAACTCAGGGGCACTTGACCATTGAGCCACATCCCCAGCCCTATTCTGTATTTTTATTAGATATAGGGTCTCACTGAGTTGCTTAGTGCCTTGCCATTGCTGAGGCTGGCTTTGAACTTGTGATCCTCCTGCCTCAGCATCCTGAGCCACTGGGATTACAGGCGTGCGCCACTGTGCCCAGTAAAACCTGTAGGTTCTAAACTGGAAATTAAAACCCCTTAAATTTGGGCTGGGGTTGTAGCTCAGTGGTAGAGCGCTCGCCTAGCATGTATGAGGCACTGGGTTCGATTCTCAGCACCACATATAAATAAATAAAATAAAGGTCCATCAACAACTAAAAAAAAATATATTTAAAAAAACAACCCTTAAGTTTTACAAATATAATTAAGTGATATTCTCTGTAGGCTAGGATCTGGGTAGGCATTTATAGAGTTCAGAAATGATAGTTTTGCCAAATATTCACATGCCACTGTTAATTTCATTCATTCAATTTCCAGCATTCACTATGTACCTTTATTTCTGAGAATACATTCTAGGTGGTGTGGGATACAACTGTGTGTAAACACAGGCTCTGTATTTATGGAACTTACGTTGCAGTGACAGGAGGGATGAGAAATACTGACATACTCTGGTATAGAAAAGTATGTAGTCAGTGCCACATGAGATATATAAATAAATGCTTACAGTTCAGAAGAAGCAAGTTCTCCTGGCTATGGAACAACCCTTCCACAGACATACTAAAATGGCTCTATACACAAAAAGGAAGAGCTCCGTAAGAAGCTTTAAGGCAAGTAACCATCAGTGTGCACGGCAGGTGGGTGGGGGGTAAGTAAGCTGTGAGGAAAGGGAAAGCACTCTGCGTCCACAGCACCTCCCACACTGTGTTGTCCCTCAACTGATGTTTAGCAAAGCATGCACACATAAAAGTGGAAGCCAACTGAATGAAGGGCCAGGCCACTACAGCATCAGCCCTAGATATTTAGACGATTATTAATACCTTGTTAGAAGTTGGCATTATCATGACATCATTTTCTTCCCATACTAGTGTGAAAAGTTCATTCTTTTACCCGTTCCAGAGTGATGGGAGGAATAATTCAGGGCATCATTTTTCCAAATGAGGCAAACACTGCCCACGCAAAGTGCCCCTGGTACAGGTATCAGAATGTCTTTCAAAAAATGGTTAACAAATGTATTCCCCTCCCCCAAACCCTAAGGAGAATGAGTTAGAACCCATGCTCCCTGAAAAAAAATGACAATAGAGTTGGGGAGGGGCAAATATCCTTGGATGTGCCCACTGCAGTAGGAAACTAAATTCGGATGCTCTGACTTTGAGTTCTCGGTTCTTTCTACAGAATCACCTTCTTTTTCAATTTTTACTCCTCTTGGATACTTTGGCCCTAATTTACATCATGAATAGTAACCTTATGTAGTTGGTGTGTGTGTGTGTGTGTGTGTGTGTGTGTGTGTGTGTGTGTGTGTTTAAGAGAGGATGGCATTACTGATGTGCTTTTGTAAAGGATTCAAGGTTGTCTGGATCCTCAAAGAATGCTATTTAAAAAAAAATATTGTTTCTTTGATTCCATGGTGCTTACATTTGGGCAGAGTTTTCTTTTTCCATCCTCAAATACAGTATTTGAGACAATCTGCCCACAATGGAAAGCTTTTAGAGCGTCAAAAGTGTAGGCGAACCAAATCAGAATTAATCTCTGTGAAAATGGAGACACAGGCACATGGAAAAAGTTTAGGAAAAAATCCATGCAGGAGGCAGTCCCACGGTGTCTGACATCGCTCCTGACTCAAGGGGGAGGGGGAGTAGGGCAGGTACAGAAGAGAGATGAAGAGGTGCTCCATGACCTATGGTCATGTAACTTGGAACTGTTGTCAGCGGCTCCAGTTGACTTGGTTATAATGTACACTACGTTGTGACTGCATGAACGCAGAAGAGACTAATACAGGCAGTCTAGGTTTCACTGAGGCTAAAATGAAGTGGCTGACAGCTATTCATTTAAAGAGGACTGAGCAGAGCAGTCTACAGGGTATCCAGCAGGGTTTCCCACTATTACCATATTAAAAGCTGTACATTTTAATGGAAAAATTAACTACTTAAAGTGGGGCACAGTGGTGCATGCCTGTAATCTCAACAGCTCTGAAGGCTGAGGCAGAAGGATCGCAAATTCAAAGTCAGCCTCAGCAATTTAGTGAGGCCCTAAGCAACTTAGTGAGACCCTGTCTCAAAAAAAAAAAAAAAAAAAAGGGTGGGGATGTGGCTCATTGGTAAAGTGCCTCTGGGTTCAATCCCTGGTACCAGAAGAAACAAAAACAAATCAAAACAACTTTAAAAAAAAAAAAAAAAAAAAAACAAAAAAAAAAAAAAAAAGGTTACAAACCATAGAAGCAAAAAGGGGAGAACAATGACCACTTTTGAACACTTAGTAGATGCCAGCAGCGTTTGTCTCCATATATGGATTTCTCTATACATTTTCTCATTTGACCCTCATATCAATCATACTATGAATGATTGCTATTTGCCCATTTTCTATGAAAGGAGCCTAAGGTTCAGAGAGGCCAGGTGACTATCCTTTTGTCACAGAGCTGGTAACTGCTAAGTGAGATTCAAATCCGAGCTGTAGGACACAAAGCCTGTGCTCCTCGCCATTCCTTGCCAGGCCAGACTTCGCGTGCTTTTCATGGCATGAAATCAGTGTTGGGGGAATTCTGCCCAGCATCTCTGGTTAGCAGAGTGAATCGCTTTTATCATTTGCCAACATGTCATGGAAAAAAACAAAACAACAAAAAATTTTTAAACTCCTGGCTCTAGATTTCCTATCACCACCTGAAGTTTGTCTTGGTTCCATATTATTTGAATATCTAACAATCTTACAAAAAGTCTAATGAGAATAAAGAATCTTTCATTTATGCTAGCTCTTACATTAGTTAAAAATCTCCTATTCCTCTATACAGTGTGCCGGGGGATCTCTCACTGCCAGAAAATCATCTGAAAATGCTGAAAAGTCAGAATTTGGGGCCTATATAGTGAATAATGTTACCAGCTGTGAGTCAGCTCGAACATCAGTAATACGATATTTCCCACTACAATTTGATTTGGTTAAAATGTGTTTGAAGCTCACCCTTTTATTAACTAGAATTACCACCTCCTGTAACTGGAGGGCCCCTGAGAACAGGCTGCTAGTGCAATCTAACCTCCCACCCGCCAACAGTGCACTTCCTGGCAACAAATACTATTAAATTGATAACTACAGAAATAGGTCAAAATGTCTTTTCAATAGTTGCTAATGTTCCCCTAATGCTCCATAGCCTCCCTTTGATTTTCATGCTAACATTTTCTGACTGCAGGAGCAACAACTAGTAAAGAGAAATGACTAGAAGGAGAGAAATCTGGCTGTAGTACATGGAAGTGCTCTTAGGACTTTTCCTCACTATAGAATAGAATAGCTAGACTTCTCTAGGGCCTGGGGTCCCCAAACTCAGCTCCACTGTTGCATAGGGCAACCTGAAAGAAAAATCACATGCCATCAGAGTCTTAACTCCCTCAGCTGTTAAACCAGGGGACTCCAGACTGCTTTTTCAAATTTGCAAAATGCTTGGAGTTCACAGGAGATAGGAGCCTTGACTTAACACAAACCATCTCTGGATTTTAAACTTATTTACATTAATTACTCTCATCACCTGACCTGTTAGAGCCTTGGCTATCCAAGATAGAAACATATACATGTTTCTATAAAGATATATATGTATCTTTATATATATATGTATATATATATATATATATATGTATGAATGTAGTTTTTATAAGAGAAACTCTGCAATCATTCTGGGTTTCTTATTCACTATGTAAACCTATTTTTCCTCCCTCTCTATCTCCTAGGAAATAGTGTGCTTTTCTGAGTTTGTATCACATGTGTGACTAAAGCTAAAGAAAGGGGATCAGGTGGGTCCAGCCACATTGGGGACCATGGCATAATTCTAGGCAGACTAGTTTGGCTCAGAAGGAATAGCCACCTATTGTAGAAAAGGAGCATAAGAAGCCCACTTGTTAATGAGGTACATTTCAATTGCTGACACTTCTGACATGCAAACATCCCATACAGTGCTTAAGTATTCATAACTTGATGCTGTAGTCACTCAGTTCCAACAAAGTTACCTCAGTAAGGAGCAGTTTTGAATTGAAGCCGGGAAAGGAGATGGACAATTTTGGAAAAAGCAAAGTTGAAGGAAGGGATCAGATTAACACAGGACCGTGGGCTCCGCTGGCAGAGAAGAGGGTGAAGGGGGTGGCCAGGACTGGAAAGAACTTGGTCTACTTTTTAATTTTTGCCTGTGGCCTTGTGTGGAGTTGGCGAGCCACTGAAATTTCCCTCAGGAGATGCCATGGTTCATCAGTCATGCTTTTGGCCCCTCTGCTGTGCCACGGTGTGCTGTTACTGGACAGGAGGTTAGCATTCATTTAAAAGCTTGCCAGTTTCAGCCTACTTGGTTCAGACATGGGTAGGTTAATCTAATCTACAATTTAAACTCACAAGGACTACCAAGTCTGGCATCTTTCTATCAGGTTCCTCCTGTTTTCCTTCCTTTCCTAGAGAAGAGAGAATAGATGTGTGGAAGAAGGTGAGGGAGAAGGAAGAGGGGCAGGAAGAATAAAGTTAACCCTTCGTGAGCTTTCTAGTGAGTGAAACTTCATGTCAAGTGAGCATCTTTCCGGATCTTCCCTCAACGCTGGAGATATTATTAGTAAGAGGAAGTGTTTCATAGGTTCAGAGAGGCCAACTAACTCAAGATGACCATTCAGGCTTCTTTTGGCACAGGGTTCTTTTTCCCAGCTCCAATAACAAATTTTCTTCTGCTTGCGGTAAAGAGTGCTTGAAAACCTGTTTATGGACCAGTTTTATGTAATTTAGCTTTCAGAAATGTTGAAGACCCTAAGTCATTGAAAATTCACCTTGCCAGGAGTTAGGAGACCTGGAATCTTCTGGTTAAGTCTTGGTCCTGACAAAGTGTCACTGTGGACAAGCCCATGCACCTCCATGGGGTCTGGTCCAGACCTTACAACTCTGTAATTTACACTCACCAAAGTGGAGGCAGGGATAGGTGAGTACACCCAAAATGCAGAAAGAATTATTCTTATTAGTTGTCAGGTGGTCCCCTAATGATAGTCATTTTGAGTAAAAAGGATGACAGGATTGATTTAAACTGAAGGCAGAAGGGACAACGAGGGTAAGGACACAGAACATATAGCCAGCAGTAGCATAGGAAGGAGTCTAAGAAGCCCAGAAGCTCAGGGCTGGGACCGAGAGATCAGCTTGTTTTTAGAGTATGCTGATGTGTTTGATTACATGATGATCAGGAAGTACCAATGCTGAGAAAATATATGAGTGCTGATGTTCTTTAAAATCTCAATCTAATGGCTGACACCTATTTCTTTCCTTTTTTTTTTTTAACAAACTAAACCAAAAGTTTATTTATTTATTTATTTTTTCAAGTTGCTGGTTTAATATAAAATATTTTTACAACAATTGTGTCTTCATACATGTATTTAGGGTAATCATGGATAGAAATAATGGCAGACTGAGTTATCCATGATTACTGACACCTATTTCTAAAGATACAATAAAGGGTAAATATCTCACTACTAGAACACAACTATGTCTTCCAAGTATTAACCTCTAGTAAAAGCAAATATATATATAACACATACATGTATATGTATATGTCGTATATATATATATATATACATATATATATACACACACATATATATACATATATACATATATATATATATATATTTGGCTAGGACAAGTGCAGAGTTTGTTTTTTTTAATTATAAAACAAGATCACCTCAATTATAATCATCTCAAGGCATCTGGAGGAAGGAAGGGTCTTGCTTAGTGCCTCTCTAAGTTGCTGAGGCTGGCTTTGAACTTGTTATCCTTTTGCCTCAACCTTCTAAGCTGCTGGGATTACAGGCATGAGCCACCACACCCAACTTGGAGATGGGTTCTTTGAACACATTTTTTGGTCATAAATCTTCAGAGGGTTTAATGGAGGAGTAAGTTTCTGAGAAATTGAAAAAGAAGATAATTTTTAGGAAGAGAAGACATGTGAGTGACACCTTCAGTTGACAGGAAAAGATAAAATTCCAAGCAGGACCAGCAAACAGAATTTGTGGAGCTAAAAAAAAAAAATGTGGCTCTTTTCATTAAAAAATATTAAGAATTTCAAGAGGGCAATAGGAATGCATTAAGTCAAGCACAGGGTCCTTCCCACCTCAGGACCCTGTGCAAGTGCACAGGCTGAACACTACTGATGCAGGCCTGAAGAGTGGTAGTATTTACCAAGGCACTGCAGTCCCACAGTTCCCAAGACCCAAGCACCACTACTTTTGTCTTCCTAGAGTAAGGATACAGATGAATTCGGCAACAAGGACCAGAAAAGTACGTGGTCTGCAAACATCTTTGATAGATTGTGATTGAATTGGTTTCTGCTATATTTGTCACACCCACTAATCCCCACTTCTCCTACAACCTAAGGAAGCCCAGGATATCTGGAAATCAAAACACATTTTCTAAAAACACAAATTTCCCTGAGGAAACAAAACAAGCAGAAGTTACTAAAAAGAAGTGAAGTTTCCTGAGTCTGAGTCCTGCCCTGCTTTCTTTCTAGCCTTACCTTGAGCTGGTCTTGGGCATGTGCACGCAGGTTCAGAAGCTCAGGTGAGTTACCACAATAATGCTTTTCAGTTTGGGAAAAAATAGAGGAAATAGGAGAACCTGGTCCAAGCCTAGCAGAAACTCACTTGCTTCACCAACAGAAAGCCTTGCTTCCTCATTTGCCTCTCATTATGCTAAGTTGGAGCTATAATTTCACTACCCATGGAAGCCAAATTTCTTTTTCCTGGATGCTTGGAAGGGGCCAGAGAAAAAGCTATTAGAGGGTAACAGTCATGTCTAAAAAATCACATTTATTTATCTTCACCTGCCCTCTTTGTGTCATTATCATTCCACTGAGCTCTCTATGGAGAAAGGAGAGATTAAAGAGCCAAGACCAACATCAAAAGAATGACAGCAGTACAGAGTAAGATGAATGTGGCCTCTTTCCCAATGATCTAAGGGGCCTTATATATACTGAGCCTATTTCTTGTTGAGACAGACCAGTAGCTAGTACACATGCTTAGGATGTTTGTATAGGCTGAAGCTTATCCTGTCCTTTCTATATATGTGTGTCCCATTTTCTAAAAATAAGTTTCTAATGTGGAGAACCAGTTTACTCCTACAGCCAGAATTATACTTTGGTACTGTACTGGACCAATTGCTACATCCTTGATTTATCATTTTAAAAAAACATATCTATTGGCAAACCTCATCTTTTATTTTCCTTAATAGGTTTGTACTGCTTTGAGTAAAGCTAGTGGAGTCCTTATATATGGAAATATGTTTGAATCTCTATAACCATGCTTAGATTTCAAAAGCCTTCCATTTTTCTGAGGTGATAGAGCCTCACTCATCATTTTCAAGTATTTTAACAATTGGTAATTAAAAAAGGAGGTCTTAAAAAATATGGTGGGGTCTGACCTTCACAACAGATGTATATATCAAACCCTGATTCACTTATTTTAAAATCATTCTCCCCTGCTGTAAATAGATAGTTATAATATATACGTTTATATACGTGTGCACAATCAGCCTTAGCAATACCGCTGTGAAGTAGATGAGGATAGATGGTTTTCTATTTATTTGACAAATACACTATTACATAGACAGGTTAAGCAATTTGTCCTGTAAGGAAGGGTGGAGTGGGGAAAAAACCTGCCACTTCTGCTCCACTGTTATACCACTCTGGAATTGGGGAGCCATTATTGCTTCTACTGATCTAAATGTTGGGCAATGCAATTTTCCTGAAAAACATTATTTCTCTCTCTCTCTCTGTCTCTCTGAGATTATTATAAACTATTGGTAAATGTGACTGCTCTCAATTTATACTTGCTCTTCATGGGCTCTGATGGATTTTAGCTCTTAAAGAGAGCATAGGAAAAAATGATCATGTCCAAAATATATAATGATAAATAATGCTGGGAAAGTTAATTTGAGTTAATGTCACTATAAAGTTGATGTTGGTACCAGCGATGTCTTGGACCCTTCTCTCACAAGAGCTAGCCCATTGGCTCTGAAGTGAAACATGGGAAGCAAAGGCTTCTCTGAGGCAGACCTTGCTCATCAATACTTGCTGCTTTCCTGAGACCTCAGACAAAGGTCAGAGTTTTCTGTTGCACCTTTTTATGAAACTGCTTTAACTTGGAAATGTTCTGTATTGAACATTCAGGCTGCACTCTCTTATCCCCTGACCTTAGATGTCTTCCTCTATTTTGGCATGTATTTGCATGTCACTTATGGTGTTATATTTAATAAATAATGAGCCCCACTGTTATTTGACCAGGGAAAAGCTATTTTGATATTATGTTAGCTCCTTATAATCTCTTTTGTCAATTATCCAACTTTAAAACAAAATCCTAGGTTTCTCACCTCTTACCATGCTTCTGGTTAATGTTTCCCAATGATATCTAGCAAATACTTAGGAAACAAAATTTTATTTCAATAAATTCTAAACACAAGGTAATTATAAAGGAAATAAGAGACAAAAAAGCATAAAATGAATTTTGAAATTACATGTGATAAATATGTAGTTTTGAAAAATTTTTTCAAATCTTGCTCACTTACTTTTGAATGCAATATTGACAACAAATTAGTTATCCAACAATTTTTTTTTAAATTAGGAGCAAAATTATAAATTTCTGATGACAGGAACACCAGTCACTATAGCATGACTGGATCTGAGTAATGCCTGCTATGGCTTTGGTGATTCCTCATAAAAGAGACTGCACTATCAATACCTTCAACAAAACAGATTCTGCTTAGGACCCAGACTCCAATGTGAATGTTTCTGTGCCCGTCAGAATCTTGGCTGGCTGTCATCCCACAAGGTACCCCGTCTACAGTTGCTACTCAGACATGTAGAGCGTGTGTTTGGGGATGACACACAGTGGAATAGGAAAGGATACAGAGCTCTGTCGTACCAGTACATGTATTGTAAGGAAGCAGTTACGCAGCAACTGCTTTGCTCTTTTATATTCTAGGCAACACACTGGTGAATATAATTCATAATGAACATATTCAACATTTTTTCCCATCAGTTCAATACATTATTCATAAATATTAGAGATGGAAAAGACTTAGTAGATCACTGAGTCCAGACCTCCTTTTTGCACCACCCTTTTCCCTAACTGTTGATGCTAGCTCAAAAACCAAAACCAAAACAAAAAGCCTCACCGATACCAAAACAAAACAAACAAAATCACACACAGAAAGCAAGAAATTCCTAAGTTTTAAAAGTAAAAAGGAGAGCTTGAAAGTCTGTGTTCTGGCAGCGATTGGGGGTGTTGCTGTATTCACGCTGGTAGAACCTCCTTGAAGACTGTGAGTACCAGCGACCAGCTCTTTACTAGGAAGGCAGGCCAAGCCAGGGCGATGCCAGTTTCCTCCCTAGAGATTGCAACTCAAGGTAAAGCCTAAGAGGCAACGTTAAGTTCTTGGCCAGGTGTTTACTATCTGACTCTCCCACCTGATGTGGACTCAGGACACAGGAGCTTGTCTCTCCAGTTAGGACTTGAGATACTGGTGTTACTAATGAAAAGAAAACATACAAATGAATAGAGTTAAAACTACTAGAGAATGCTCCCTGGGATTATCTGTACTATCAAGATAGGAAAACTTTGCAGATGCTACTGTCTCTCTAGAGGAATAAATGCTTGCATTTTAATATTCTCAGCAGCTGGTTCCTGTTGAATGCCATCAGGATGATTCAGCCACCCACCAGGAACACCAGTAACAGCAAGTGCACACACAGAACTCTGCAAAACTTTCTTCTCTTGATGCCAATACCATTACGCTGGCAAAGTCAAAACCCTTTATTGAATTACCAGTTCTACTAAATGTGACCTTATTCCCTCACAAATACCAGCTCACTTCTGGCTCATTAAAATGCAACACTCTTCCTGACTTGAGTGCACCCTGCTGTCACCTCCTCCTCTGCCATGTCCACATGTTATCTACCTCTTTTTCATTTTCTCACCATTCATGAAAACCTCAAAGGACCAACAAAATCCATATGCAACCAGAGTTCACCTTCTGTGCCATCCTGCCTACACTCGAACCCAGACATTTAATGTTATATCTCCATTCTTACATGTCTCATGTTATTATTTCATTTTGTTAAAAAAGTATTCAATTTCCACAGAATGTGGCTTTATGCCTGGAAAAAATAGAAATATGTAGATAAACTGCACTGACCATAGACCACATTAATACAGAATTACCATGCCATATTCTAATTCATTAAAAATTCTACACTTGCCCCTTCTTCAAGTCCAGACCAGATTAGACACTTAAGGCAAGAAAATGCCAAGGATGACAGCTAGCTATCAAAAATGTCTTGCTGTCTAATTTTCAGGTCTCCAAAGTAAAATCTAAGGACATTCAACACAGATTCAGGTGCTCTCAATGGCCATGAAAATATATGGCTGAAGAGGGAATCTATAAATGTAATGAATACACAATTGGCTTATAACAGATGCAACCAAAATTAAATTTGAGATCTTGACCTGCTCTCCAAAGTGAAAGTTTCTAGTTCAGGCTACACAGAGAGACATAACAAGCTCATTAATCACATAAACTAGGAATATAAGCTGACACTTCTGGAGAGAGCCATCCTAAGTGGTCCATAGTCTGTGGGGAACCTGAAAAATAATGCAGCACTGACAGTCCACAGTGAGCGACTCTGACGTTTCTCACATCAGGCACTGGCCATGACCACCACTGTTCTAAACCTCTACCACGGAATTTAAGGATCATTGTGAGGGAAGAGTAGGCCCATTGTGGACTTGTTTAAAAAGATTCAATAGATTTTTATTAAGTCCCTATTATGTAAAAGTTATTGTGCTCATTTCATGAGCAGGTACTGAACTCAACTAGGTCAATCTATGACCTCAGGAAGTATACTAACGGGAAAGAACTAGAGACAGGGGGCTGTTAATAATAGTAGTATAGCAACAACAATGATATTGGGTGATAACCACAGGCCAATTATTGTACCGAGCACTGTACAGACTCCATTTTATGCAATTCCTTTAGTATCCCAGCAAGGTAGACATCATTTTCCTTCTCAGAGATATAGAAAGTGATAGCTAGTAAAATCAAGTATATTGCCTAAAATTATGTAGAAATGTTCTTTATATTACAAATAAATACATGAATAGCTGATCCATAAGATAGAATATAACAAGGATCATTAAAAGACACAAACTAGTGTACAAATAAAGGATGCAGAATTGGGAATCTAAGGCGTGAAGGAAAAGGATGGGAAACTGTTATGCATGTTTAGAGAACAAGAAATAGTCCGTCTGAAATGTGTGTAAGCTCGTGGAATCAGCACCGTCTAATTAGAGCTCATGCTTTGGTAAAATATAAAATACATTGATTTGTACTAAAGATTTCTGGGAAGGACTTCTTTCCAAAAGAAAATTCTGACTACAATTTCTTAAAAGTTTTTCTTTTATTTCTTATTCTTCTTTCTTTCTTTCTTTCTTGTTTGGGGGTGGGGGCGGGTGAAATAAAGAGAAGAAGAAATGAGATATAAGGCTATGGAGCCAGGGAAGCAGTGTGAACTCCAGAGAGCCTCCAGGGAATGCAGAGAGCCCCCTGCAGTTTCTATCATTCCCCAAAACACCTTACACTCACCACACAAACTTGCCTCTGCCCCATCTAAGGTGAGTTTATTGGTACAGAACTAGGAACCCTAACGGTTTGGTTCCTTTGTTCTATTCTTCAGTAACTCCTAGAATATCATCTACTTCTTAGTTCTAGAAATCTGTTTTGGGGTCAGCCTTATAGTGTAGGAGGTATACCATAGTTAGAAAACTTGACTTCTATTTCTAGTTTGCATTTCTCATCTTAAAGTCTTGTCACTTTTTTGTGTTTTAGTTTTCTTATTGGTAAAGTGAGTGGTTTAAGCCAGGTAGTATTTCTTTTCTTTCTTTCTTTCTTTCTTTCTTTTTTTTTTTTTTTTTTTTTTTTGTGGTGCTGGGGATCGAACCCAGGGCCTTGTGCATGCGAGGCAAGTACTCTACCAACTGAGCTATATCCCCAGCCTCAGGTAGTATTTCTTAACCTGTTAGCCACCCCACTTTTGACAAGATAAAACCTTCCAATAGATTTTCCCTATTTTATATTCCTGGTTCAGAGAAACCAATGTACAGCACCACTGGTCCAGATAAATTTATGCAGCTTTACCTCCTCTGTTTATTAAAGTTTTCTCTTAAATTCTGTTTTCCAAATATAAATTGTTATAATATATACAAAATATATCTGTTTCAAATTTTACATGGTCCTGGACCGGATATTCCAATATTCTTTTCTGGAGAGCTGGTTAACCCACTCACACCACATTGAGATATCTAAGGCTATTTCAAGGTTTAAGATATAGTGATTATGATTCTGTGATGCTGACATTTGCTTTGTTGACATTTAAAGCAGAGCTTTTCAACTTCAAACAATAGCATAACAAGTTGCAGTAACAGTTATACTTATATGAATCTTTAAGCAGATGTACCTAGAGCTCTTCGTAATCATTATCACACTGGACAACCAAAGTTTATGATGTTGTTATGATTCCTGTAACAGTGAATTCTACAGTTGATTATACCCTATTAGAAAAAAAGTACAGCTTTCCTATCTATTTTTAAAATCGATCGAATCTTCTTTTCCATATCTGCTAATTTTGCACTCAACCACAAGCTTTAAACATCTCCAATAACTAATCATTAGTCCCTACTCTGTCATGGCTTCTCTGTCGTGCCCTTCTGACCTTGCCCACTGAGTTCACTCTTACTGATGTAATCACACATGCTTCAATGTAGTTACATTCGTCACAGTGCTTGTTAGAATTATCATCATTCCTACTGCACCTTAGTTCAACAAAATTAAATGTGCTTATGCAATTTGTTGTCATTTTAATTTCTTCAGCTAGGATGTATTCATCTAGACAATTTTATTTTATCCGATGAACAAATACCTAGTCAGCCAAATGACTCTGAAAAATTGGTAGAAAATCATTCATTGGAACAAAATCTTAAGTCTAGAAAGATTTTTGTAAATCTAGATAGTGGTATTTCACTGACCTTGAATCCACAGGTTAAAAATTTATTAGTGTCCACTTAGTCTGTCAAAGCAATCCATTAAAGAAATATGCATAAAATAGGTATGATTTGTATTTATGTGTTGAATTTAGTAAATTAGTGAAGTCAAGATATTTTTAAAGAATATTAAATTCAATCCACACTGACCAATTTGTTGACTTTCTGATCTATTCTAAAATATTCTTTTGCCATAGTTAAAACCTTCTATTTAAATAAGGAGAGTACATAGATTGTAAAGTGGCAATGTAGTTCACTGTAACAATCTATATATCCCTAACTTTGCTCTTTTTATGGTCATAGCATATACAAATAAGTAAATGCACAATAGTTTAGCTCCATGAATTTTTTTTTTTTTTTTTTTTTTTTTTTTTTGCAAACTCTGAAAACAGAGCTTAAATAAAGAGTTGAATGCTTGGCATCTCATCATTGTTGTTTATGCTATAAGGCTTACAATGTCACTTTATATAAAAGATACATTAGTTTATTTTCATGTTCAATCAAAAGTGTAGGATTTCAGGACTAGGAATGGGTTACAGATTGTTCTCTCCTGGTTATTTTTGGCTTTAAGTATATTGATCATTTTATCATTTTCTTGTTTTAAACTGCTTTAAACACAGCACAAATGTTATTCTCATCATGCCAGAAATGGGTTTGGAATTGATTTTGAGTTTCCATCAATTTTACTCTTTGCTCTCTGTGAGAAGTTTTTCACTTGCTTAAATTCGAAGGGATAGTTTTGTTCAAAAGATGTGAGAGCAAAACATTTAGAGAGCCTTCACTGGCCAAGAAAACTCAGATGTTCTACTTTACAAAAGAATAAAAATCATTGAATTTATTACCATGAACTTTACTGAAATTAGTGCAGAATCATTCATATGAATGCAGTTTCAAGGACTTCCTCCCTCTTTCTCTTCATGTAAGTATTCGACAAAAGCATGTATCTTCTGAGAAGCCGGCCTGATTGGTCCAGGTTGGCACTGTTTCAGTGTTTGGCCTACGGCGGCTGCTTAGGAATAATTTCGTCTCATCCTCTCTATTTTCCTGGACCATATCGGACTCAGACACGTGGTGTGCAAAGGAAATCCAAGTTTTTTAAAAATGCTATTTCTTTTGGTACTAAAGCCAAGAACAGTTCTAGTTCGGCCAAATGATCTTATCAAGATTTAACAATAGATAGTAATATCTCCAATCTGTGAAAAGACACTAGACTAAGGAAGATAATTTATCATATATAGTATACATATATTTTCCCTCTTGGCACCAGGGAAGGGCACAATCATACTTATTCTATTGGTATTGAAAATAATATAATGCTGACAGGAATTTGGTGGCATTTATTCATTATGATTAACTTAAAAAGAAATAAACAAGTAGTTCTTTCCACAAACAGATACTGGAGATTTATTTCAGAGATTGTTGAAAATATTTTGGCTTCTAGAAAAGCACCTTACTAACAGCTGCTTTGCCCTCCACAGCCTTGTCACAATTCAGAATTTGTAACATTTCAGCCAGGTTCTCTAAACTAATTAGATGAAACAATTGCATTAAGGTATTAATGTTCCTTTGCAGAATCAAACAGGAAGATATCTGCATAGTTCAGACAGCCTGAAAAGATTTGCCATGCATACAGCCAAACGTTGTATGTGCTGCATATTTTTCTATACTCATCACTTCTATGATAACTGCTAAGATTTAACTTCACACTGAAAAATATCAACAAATACAGGCAGAAATTTAGATAGGTATATTTCACTTCCCACTCTACCCTAACTGCTCCCCTGCATTTTTTTTTTTTTTTGCTGTAGAACAAATGCTTCATGTCTTTTGAAAAGTGCCAGGAAACCCTTTTTCTCTAGCTATGTGGGTCTTGATTTTATGTGTGTAGTATGACACACCTTAAAACAGAGAGCCCACAAAGTAGAGTGGGACGTTAATTTAAACACAGACTTAGGGAGAAGAGCTCCATCTACTGAATCAGTTAGATCATAGTTTGTACCCTATAGTTATCCCATTCACTACTTTCAACCACTTAGAGGCCCTGGTGAGAACAGAAAAGTTATATACCTAAGCATCCACAAAAAATAGCTATGAGCCTGATGCTATTTGGGATATTTCCCAGATGCCCTTAGCCCCTTTTCCTTTGCTTTTCCCAATTTTCAAAGCTTTCCATGTTTCAACATAAAATAAAAAATGGCATGCTTTGCTATATGAACCATCCCTTGGAAGAAGCAGAGAGTCACTGGTTATTGAAAGAAAAATCTCAGACAGTTGAAGTGGAAAGCTACAGAAAGAAAATCTTTCTACCTGGCAGGTTGAGCAGACTAAGAAAGATGCAAAGGGAAGAAGAGTAGCCTACTCACTCCTCCTACCTTGTATTACTGCTGGGGAAGTCTGCAGTCACCCAGGATCAGCTCTTCTGGGCTCTCCCTGGCTGCACAGTTTTGTTGTGGCATTGGGAATTTGCTGTGGCTTTGTAAGATTATGGGGATATGCTTCAGCAAGCCAAAAAAGTCACAAACAAAATTCAGGAGAAAAAAAATGTACAAAAACAGCTGATCTTACTGGAGAAGCTCTTGGCATTTTCATACATATGCCACAATTTTCTTTGGTATTTCCTGGTTTTGTGATCAGAAAAATTATCATATCATGCTTATTACTGTTGTTTTTTTTAGGATTGCTGGTGGTACAGTAAGGGCAAATAGACCAAGGAGAAGCAAGGTAAAGATTACTTCTCCCACTTATTTGAAAGCTTTCCAGGAGATCACAGGTTAAAAAGAAGTTTCTTCTTCAGAATACTGAAGACATATAGAAGGTCTTATAAAGGAAAAGATGGCCATGCTCTTCTAGAATACAGAAGTAAAAAACTTCTTAATACATTCACAGATAAGAACAAAGCAAATTGTGTCTGAATAAAATTGAATGTTGATAAAGCTGCGTAAAATCCAGGAGTGTGTAAGACATACAAAAATACTTTAAAAATTAAGATAACTTATTAGAATAGATATATAGATGTTCATAAGCATATTTACATTAAATAATAGGATAGAAGCAACAGTTTATTGGGTTCTTAAATTACAGAAAAATATAATAAATGAACAAAAGTTTTACATTATTGCTAATCCTTCCTTTTTTGTGTAAAAATATAATTAATATAAATGTAAAGTGGCTTTGTGTCTTTCTCTGTGTGTGTGTGTGTGTGTGTGTGTATATATATATGTATGTATGTATGTATATGTATATATATGTATGTATGTATATGTATATATACATACATATATATATATATAGTACACATATATACCTGAATAAAGATATTTATCTATTTGTACAAAGTAGTACTGACATTGAAAGGTGGTATGTTGAATAAAAACTAAATCTTTGAATTATTCCAAATTGGGTATTTAAAATGCCAGCATTAAACTGGGCAGGGCTTCCCCACCCCCTGCTTTTCTATTTTTTTAAACATTTAATTTTCAGGTTCTGTTTTAAAGCATGAAAAGAAAAATTAGAAGAGCATTGCATATCAATAAGTATTTTGTAAAAAAATTCATTTGCATTTATTAGATTATTTAGAGCTCAAAAACACCCCAGTTAATTGGATTTTCTTAAAGCCTTTTCAAGACAAGTTCAGTTCTTAGTCAAGAATAACTATGAGAAATTTCACCTCAAAAGGTAATTTGTTTGGATAGTTATAAAGACCTGAAAAACAAGATTATCTCCACCATAACTATAACAAAACACCTAATGAAGAAGTGTATTCTGGCAAGAATCAATAAGAATTGCAAAGCCTGAGAGGGTCATCGCAGACCTCAGAAAGGTAACTAAGTGAGGAAACATCAAACGGAGTTAATGGCGATAAAGCATTCTGAAAAATGGAAAGTGTTAACAATCACTGACAGGAAAGACCATACTTCAACAGCGATGACAACAAGAAGACAAGACAACCAAGAACAACTGGAAATGTATATCTGCAGAAGTAAAGTAAGACTACTTATTAAGCAAGAGGAGAACCTACTTCTTTGTCATTCCCTTTGGAAGACTGGCTAAAAAAAAAAAAAAAAAAAAAAGCTTGCACAAAAGATACATGTGTTCCTTTTCTGGTGTTATTACAGGCCCACCTAGATTTAGCTTTCGATTCCAGATGAGATCAGGCATGTTCAGACTAGCACATCTTTGCTCTGTAAGCACAGAGCTGCTATCATTTCACTGGCAAATTCTCGTATCTCTAAATTTATGCACAATAGATGCCCTTAAAAATCTGCAAATTTTTTGTTTCAGTCAAATACCTCACTGAGTTAAATTTTTTCTTCATTTACTCTGCTGGTAATAAGCCGAAAAGTTAAGGCAGCCAACTCCTTTAAGAAAGGAAAGTTGAATAGTACTTACCCTAAGTATAAAGTGCAAGCCTTCATGGGGCAATTTACTTTTGCTCTATGATATTTAGAAGGGTGTCCAGGTCTGAACTCAGCTCTTGTCTTTTTCCCTTCTGGAAAACTGAGTAGACTCTCTGAAGGTGCCTCAGAGACAGATCATACAAATCAACAGCCTTACCTGTGGCCATTCAGAAGACTGCACTTTGGTGTGTGTTTAAAACTATGAATAAAGTCAGAGACAGCGCATGCTCAACAGGCAATTTAAAAATATTTATAACATTGTTGTTTCAAAAACAAATTTCCTCAAACAAAGCAAAACTCACATTTCTTATCCATGCCAAGTTTAACATTCTGAGACAAAGCTGTTTTGGAGTTTTCCGTTGGGGGGGAGAAAGGTTTCTAAAATTATTTGTTGAACGAAAAAATAGTTCTCCCTTCCTTTTTGGGTACTCTTAAAGGGGTGGAATAAAATTTCCTCCAAGTTTCAACAAAATTCACCTCTGGCTATGATAAGGCATTACAAATTTAAGGTCTGTGAAAAATAATTTCAGAGAAAGTAACAAGAAACTAAAAACTATGGATTTAAAGAATGCAAAGCAGTCTTGTAAGTTGCTATACAAAAATATATCTTGATAAAAAACAAGTTATATTATGTTATGTATAGACAAGAATAATGTATATGCAACCATATGTACACCTAAAGAAGTTATGTTTTTATTTGCTAATTAAAGTTTGAACTCTTCCAACCGAAAAAGAAATATATCAACATTTTAGGAGAAAGCCAGTAATAACTGTCAGTATAATTCATCTCTTTTTCATAGCAAGCATGGAAGGGAAGGCAATCACATGTCGACTGGTTAAATTTTGAGATATACAAAGTCAAAATTTGATTAAGTAATATTTTTAAAGTACTAATTACAACAGATACGCCTGTGGATTTCCTGTCTGGAAATTTCTCTTTTTCCTCTTTGAAAGCCTTAACTATTCCATTTTACCATCTATCACCAAACCCTGAACGGCCCACAGATCTCACTTAAATCTCTTACTTAATTCTTAAGTCTCTGAATGAATTTCAGCTCCTGTTCTACTTTCCAGGGGTACTCAGCTGGCCTCACAAAAGCTCCACAGACACATCGTTCACTATCTCTGATGTTTTCAAGCTCAACAGAGGGTGCCAAAAAAAAAAAAAAAAAAAAAAAAAAAGAAAATCAAGGATTAAAAAAAGTTTATTAAAGTGAAACTAGGAGTGCAGATTTGAAGAAGTTGCCTCTACTTTTATTTCCCTCTTAACTCAGCACAGGTGTTTCCTAACTTACACTGCTGTGCATGCTGAGGAGGAAGAGGGTTAAATTAAGGTGAGGGAGTGGGCCAAGGACTGGCCAGCAAGCATTTAGGATCTCTAGTCTCATGTGTTAATGGATGTGTTTAAAAATGAACCCCCCAAAAAGCCTAGAGTGAGGTTTCTTTTTGGCAAATGATTAAACCAGCATTCTGAAATAATTAAAGCTTTGTCCTTAAATAAAGCATCAGATCAACAGAACAAAAACAAAGATAAAAATTGCACACACATATGCATACGCGCACACATACTCTCTGACACACACAGATACACAAAACTAGCGGTGAGGGGAGAAGGAAATTAAATAAAAGAAAACAAACAGAGTCCTAACAGGCCATTCTCCGAAAAAGAATCTAAATAAAAAGTCATATGATATCTGATAGTGCAGGACATGTCGCCAAGAACTGGAGCGGATTGCCTCCAGGAAGAAAGGGCCAGTGTGTTCCAGCTCAAAGAGCTTTTCTTTCCTCCTCCTCTATTTTTTTTTTCCCTTTTCTCCTCGACTGTGAATGTGTTACTCTCAGGTCAGATCCACGAAGAATCCCAGAATGACAGCTATCACCTTTCACTGGACTCTTGGCGGTACAACTAGCTGATGGGAGCTGCCTGAGTTGGGATCAAGAGAAGCCACTGCAAGCTCTCAGTAAGAGCCTCTTCTCCTGGTCACACTGCCCCTTTTGAAAACTCCCTTGGTCAAAAACAGACCAAAAAAAAAAAAAGACCAAAAAAAAAAAAAAAAAAAAAAAAAAAGAAAAGAAAAGAAAAGAAGGAAAGAAAGAAAAAGGCAAAAAGAGGAAAAAAACAAAACAAAAACCAAAAATATGAGCACCAATAGTCACAGCAACAAGAGAGTTCAAGGGGTAAAAAATTTTAAAAGGAAAAAACCAAAAAACAAAAAACCTCTTGCCTTCAACATGAAACTTTTTAAAGACCAGTTTTGTTTTTTTTTTGACGACTTTCCTTTTAAAAGGGCTTTTGCTCCTTAAGCACTATTAAAAGCATTAAAAATCCTACAAAAATATAGAAGTCTAAAGACAATACAGGGATTTTCCTTAAGAAAATGTAAAACTGTAACAAGTGAGCTACTCTAGAAATTTTTGAATTTGCCAAAACTTGCCCTACTTCCAGTATCTTTCAGTGAGTTTAAGTGCTAATGCTGTCCACCTAGTACTTGTTTTTTCTTTGAGGGTCATTACTGAGGCAACACATACATGGTAAGGTTTCGGAAAAGACTTCTTGTTATCAAGTTACTTCAAACATTAGGCATTCACACCTCCCAGTCAGAAGGGTTTCCTGGTGAGGAATCACCCTCTATCCGGATAGGTACAAATGCATTTCATAAATATGGAAAAACATATATCCTATAGTTTTGTCTAATAGTTTTCTTCTCCAGGGATAGGAATAGAACATATTTTCAGTGAATGGGAGGGGGAAGAAGAAAGGAAAGAGTTTCTGATTCTTGAAACAACTGTTGTAGCTGTTTTCCACTTAGCAAAATAGTTATCTGCAGTTAGGTACTGTACATAATATATATTTAAGGATTTTTGTGGTGCTTGTGGGTTTTTTCTCTTTGCTCAGTTTAGTGTCTGTTATGTACCTTAAAAATATTTCCAAATGACAATCAAAATACAAAATGCATTAAGAGAACTTTCAGAAAGAAAACATTTCCTTGGGTTTATAATTCAAGGGTATTAATATAAAAATATAAATGTACAGTAGGTACGAAAGATAAAATTGTTTACGATATTTTGCACATACAGTTTACATCTTGATTTCTTTTTTCTTTTGTTGGAGCATTAATTTTAAAATTATAAACATTCTGAAACGTTTGCTACAAACACAAAATTCATAGTAAAAATATACATGCATAGGCAAAAAATCAGATAGAGACTACAAAGCTAGGTGGCAATCAGAATTGTTGAAAAATCTCCGTCTAGACTATATTTTGCTTGAACTAGTATATCATAGATGGGGTAAGTAATTTCTCTGGGGGTTTTGTCATTTACGTAATAGAAACAAAAATAAAACACAAATATCCGCTCTCTTACTACCTATTCTTAATAACTGACAAGTGACACAAGTGGTACCTTTTAAACAGATGGATGCAAAAAACTTGTGAGATCGAATGAACTAATGTCCCCCTTTGGCATTTTGGGAGCCCAAATTCCATAATTAACTTTTTACCCAAGTGGCAAAAGTAGAAGATGTTCTCGGCACTGTATTGATTGTTCGATGGACTCTTGTTCTTTTCTCCACAAGATTTTTGGGACCCCCCGAAAGGGTAAAGAGATGATAAGAGAAGATGTATCCTGAACAACTTTTATTGTAAGTAGAAAAAAAAAAAAAATAGCACAGAGTGAGAATAAGAACAGTTGGATTTAGAAAGATTAAAAGAAGAGAAAAGAGCAACACATCCAACTTAGTCTTTTTCCTTTTAATTTTTCATGTATACATATTAGGGTGATGGGGAGAAAAGATAACTGGATTTCTTTTGAATGTCTTTGTGTCTTTATAGAGTGAATGTTCTGTTCCTGTCTCTTTCTTTTTAAGCGAAAAACTAATAAAAATAGAAAAACATATATCAGACATTAAGCTCACTCCCCCCCCCCCCCCCTTTCCCTTTGTAAAGAACTCTTTGTTCTCTAGTGAAAATGCTGAAAAATCCCCGGGCAGCTACTCCCTGAAACAAGTGCAAAACACTTAGAGGCTTTTGGGCTGGCTAGGAGCCAGGAACCCTCCCGCTGTCTGGTTAGAAGAGGAAAAAAAAGAAGAGAGAGGGAGAGGGAGAGAGGGGATGAGGGATCGGGGGGGGGGGGGGGGCAGAGAGAGAGGGGGAGAGAGAGAGAGAAGAGAAGAGAAGAGAAGAGAGAGAGAGAGAGAGAGAGAGAGAGAGAGAGAGAGAGAGAAATTGGAGCTTCCTTTAATAGACATAGGAAGCAGCGTTTTTTTTTTTTTTTTTTCTTTTTCTTTTTTTCAAAACTGGCGGTCAAGCGTTAAGTAACTCCCGTCTAAATCCACCTGCTAGAAATGAACTTGGGTAACCCCCCAGGGGTGCACAAAGACAGGGAAGACAGTAACATACTCCATACTCTTTCCCACCCCCCGTTGTACTGCTTCCATTCTTTCTGCTCCCATACACAAATGCCCACAGCTTCTCACGCCGCCCCTCTTACCCCCCAACAACAAACACAGCAAAATACATGCTCTCTCAGTCTCCTTAAAAAAAAAAAAAAAAAAAAAAAAAAAAAAAAAAAAAAGGCTTTTCCATCTCGGTTGCGACACAGTGATAAGGGGGTAGCGAACATCTCATACCTGGTGTGAATGCTAATCAGTCAGGAGTTCTCCTTTTCCCAAGACAGGGAACTGTTTCCTTCCAAATTTATTAGAACCTCCTCCACTGCCTCTTTGAAAAACCTTCTTTGTCACCCTCTCCCAAGTCCCGATACTTCTTTAAAAAAAAAATGGCTTCGGAGCTCCTTCTATTCTTGATATTGATTCTCTCTCTCTCCCCCCACCCCTCCTCCTCTCTCCTGTCTGTGTCTCTTCTGAGTGGTCTATTGATAAGTCCCTGGAGGCACTGGGTCAGCCTGCCCGTAGGAAACCAGACACAATGCACAAATCTCCGAGTGCCATTCTGCCATCAGCAAGCAGACCACGTTTAGGAGAGAGAGAGGAAAAAAAAAAAAAAAAAAAAAAAAAAAAAAAAAAACAGTAGAGCAAGAGACAGAGAGAGAGAGAGAGAGAGAGAGAGAGAGAGAGAGAGAGACCAACCGAGGGAGGGAGAGACTGAGAGGAAGAGAGGGGGGAGAGGAGAGAGAGGGAGGGAGAGAGAGGGAGAGAGAGGAGAGAGAGAGAGAGAGAGAGAGAGAGAGAGAGAGAGGGAGGGAGAGAGAGAGAGAGACGGAAGGAGAGAGAGTGTGTGAGAAAAAGACTGATTGGAACAGGAGGGAGGGAGAGAGAGAAAGGGAGAGGGAGAGAGAGCGCGAGAGGGAGAGCGACACTGCCAGTCAGGTTAATCATCCCTACTTTAATTAGCTGTTCGGCTTAGACATAAAACAATTGAATTTGAATGATCTGTCAGCAGGCTCGGCTGAACCAAAGGGGAAAAGCGAATATTACAAAAAGACTGTTGGTGTGTTCTGATAAGCAATACTGCTCCTACTGACAAATCCTCAAAGGGGGAACTATTAAAACTTACAACTAAACAAAAAGTGCAAATACAAATGGCACTAGATAGAGGTCTTTTTTTAAAAATGGAGTTTTCTCCCCTAGTTTTATGAACCGTAGATGTTTATATGTGCAGGTGCCAACATATTAGGGGGTTGCGTGTAATGTGTGAAAGTTTATTAACGATGGTCTAGGAGTGTAGCAGACAGATGCTGCAGAGAACAAGACAGGTACAGTCGGATGCCGAATCTAATCTTGGAGGGAGATGGATGCTGGAAAAAGAGGCACCATGGCAAAAGATCAGCACAGACAAAGTCAGTGGGCAGACAGGCAGACAGATTTTAGGCACGGCATGATTGTGTCTAAAAAGGCAAAAGTTCTGATGCAATAATAGGTGCAAAACAATCCATCCATCCTCCTCTCCGGGTGCACTCCAAGGTACAGTTAAAATGGATTAATCTTTGTGACAAACAGAGCTGGCAAGGCAGACTATGGCAGACACTGAAGGCGATTTGCAGACCCAGAGAATACAGCGCTGGAAAAAGCCCTGGAGATCAATCTCTCCTGCCCCTCAGATGAGGAAACTGAGGCCCACAGACTCAGAGCAATACATCACAAAGGCAATAGCAATGTCAATACTAGAAACCGGGGCTCTAGCAGCCCATCAGGCTCTTTCACATCCCAGCCAACCTCTAGTATTCTGGCCCAACAGGTATAGAAATTACCCTTGCCTCCAGAACAAGAAGATTTCTACATCTATATGACTACCACACAAACCTCCATCCTCCCACCCCCAAATTGGCTAAATAATCAAGTGGAATAATTTTGGGGGTCCATTTTGAATGCTAGGGGTAAGGGATTTAAGTGCTTAATTCATTCTCAGTGAAAAGCAGAAAAATATAACATTGTAGAGGTCCCGTTTCCACCTAGTCTAGTTTGTGCCATGTTTCCAAGAGAACAGAGGCCAGTGAGTGGATTGATCTACAAAGAATATATATATATATGTATGTGTATATAGTGTGTATGTGTGTGTATGCATACACACACACACATATCACCATATAAGAAGATGTAACTTAATATAGGCACACTGTGGGTGAAAGAGATTGAGTCTTTCAGTTTATGATGCAGTTTTAAGTCACTGATGAGATTTTCTACCTGGAAGATTAGCCATGGGCAACTTTCCTGATATATTTCAATTGAAAATGAGCTACTAAAATAGAAAAGGGAAATTGTATTATCTACCCATGAATTTGATGGTATCTTTTTGGGGACATATATGATCACATTCAGTAAGGAGCTCCCTTTTCACAACAGATAATTGAGGGTGCATTTTCTTAAAGAAGGAAAGAGGTGCTTATGAAAAGAACAGTGCTATCAGATGTTATTGGAAAGATTAAGCCTCTTGTCCTAAAACAAGAATCATGGTGTATGTAAAAGCAAAAACTATCTGTCAGTCATGCTTCAGCAACAGCGTTGCTACTTAGGGTGAAAGAAGAAAACTGAAAGAAATGTCAGGCACCTGGGAGCCCATTCAAAGGCAAGTAATCTGAGAGAAGTCACAGCCAAAGTAATTTAGTTTATCTGCCGACCAACCTCTTTAACAATGGCTGTTGTAACATGCCTAACACACATGGTCCATGTCAATCAATTTGGAGGTGGTGGAGAGAAAGCAGTGATTTTGGACATTGACAGATTCTTCAGCAAGTCCCAAAGTGCACCTGCTGGGTCACAGCCCAAAGCAGGGCAGTGAAATGTCTATAAATGCATGCTGATGAACTGACTAAAAAGGGCATGAACTTGGAACAACAAAATTACCTAAGTCACAGCTACTTTCAGAGCTTCAGTTTCCCTATCTCTAAAGGTGACAGTGTTGGTCCTATAAGGAGTTTTGAGGATGACATGAGCTAAACATATGTAAAGTACATGGCTAGTGATCATATAGTGAGGAAGGCATGAGAACGTAAATGAACAAAACTGCAAATTATGGATGTCATTCAAAGAGCAGCACTCAAGACAATATATATATATATATATATATATATATATATATTAAGGCAAGGATTTAGTATACATATTTCTGTTAGAAGGGGCTGGCAGAGAGATTATAAAGTTTAGAACCCCAAGTTTCTAGACACTAAACTTACAGGCTTTTAAGTCATCTGAAGGTTGTATTATCGTTTTGTTAACAAATTTGAGAATATTTTCTGGCTCATAATAATAATGATAGCCAACAGCCAATATATTACTGAACACTTGATTTGCACTAATCAGTCTGCAAAGTGTTTTACATTTTTTAATCCTACATTTATGTCACAACCCGATACCCTCATTTCATAGAAAAGGAAACTGAGGTCTAGAAAGGTTATGAAACTTGCTCAAGATCACTCAGCTAGTAAGCATGATGGAACTGGGGGTGGAGGGGTTAAATCCAAGCAATCTGACTCTACAGCCTGTATATTCAGGCATGGTGCTATGCTGGCACATAGTAGGTATTCCTTAAATATGTGTCATAAAGGAATGAGCAAATGAATAAAACACCAGTATTTGGATTTCATAAGAAATAAGTAAAAATCCATGTGTAATTACTTGTGAGAGGCTAGTGCTGGAATTTATATAATCCGTACGTCCTCTGTAGTTTACTTTAGGTATGGCCCTTCTTCAGAAGCCAGGTGAGCCATGTCCCTGAATTGTGTTGAAAATGGATGAGGTAAAGATTGCTGACCAGGACCACCCAGGACATTTAAATATCTGACAGCATTTGCAGCACTTTGAGGGCAATGTTAGCACATGGGTTATTAATTGGCTTAATTCCAGTTCGGATAATTACATCGTGTCTCTTTAATTTTTCCCCCGACTATGCTATTCTTCACTTCCCATCACACATGTGCTCTTTAAAAAACATATGAACACACACAAACATAGTTATGTTTAAGGTTTGCATAATCATTTAGGGTGTTTTTTCCCCCTAAACGATTAGTGTACACTAGCCATATAATAAATGAATGAATGGGCAAAAGGATTACAGTCATTGCAAAATAAAGACAACTAGTTGAGACTAAGATATTTGTTTGGCATTGAAATAAACAGATATCTAAACCATTTCCTTGGTGATGGGATTCCAATCAAATATACATATTTTCATATGAGCAGAGATTTCAAGAATTGATGGCCTGCTTATGATAAACCAATTTTTAAAAATACAATGTAGCTCCAAGAATAAAAAACACCCGTGAAAACTCTTGAGCTTTTAGAATAGAAAGGAAAACTAGTTCCTGAGTGGCATAGCATGCAGAACTCATGGGTGTTGGAATAGTTATTAATCCAGTTATTAGACCCTGACTTATTTGGCAGGTTTTTTCATCTCCAAACATATTACTAGAATAATCTTCAAATTATAGAAGAAAGGATAAAGGATCTTAATTTAATAAGCTTAGGAAAGTTTGACAGTCATAAACAGGCACAACTCCTCTCCTTCTCCCAAAGAATTATTGGTCCAAGAAATACTGTGTCTATATCATACCGAAGAAATCCTTGCAGAGGCATGCATGCTAATTATGTGAACAAATAGATGTGCCCATGACAGAGCATGTTTTACTATCCTACATATTTATGAACAAGACACCAAATATAGGGAGTATGGAAAACAAAAGAACAAAGGGTTAATTTATTTATTATGCATGACAGTTTCTAGACCTTTACTTCCTCAGCTTTTAGCTCAAAATTCCATACATATTCCACACATAGTAATAAATGCCATAATTCAATGTATGCCACAATTTGATTTACTTTCAAGCACCTTTTCTGGCTTAGCTCTCAAAGCCTTCCTTCCTATAAACTTCCTCCAGAGTATTTTTTGTTGCCCTCTGAAAATCGTCATTTAAAAGCTGGTGTTTGTAGACGAGCCTAATGCTATTGAGAGATTTGTATCAAACTAGTCCTATTTCCTTCTGAGAATCAATGGTCAAATTCTATGCCCTTATCTGAAAACAAGCCAAAATAAATAAATAAAATCCTTTCCCACTGCTTTGACCCCACTAATGATGACAGCAGTCATTTGGTGTCAGTCCTTTAGTTTGTTACTCATGCCTTCAGACTGAGCTCTTTGGGGGAAAAGGTCTTCCCATTTTGCTTGGCATATTTAATATATTGTCCAGTATCATACCTGCCTATGGTGGTAGATGATATCCCAGAAAAGCTGGAGGCAACAAATATTAATTTTCTTAGTTCTATATATACACATGCAATTTTTCTCTCTGTGCCTCAATTTTCCAATATGCAAAAAGGGTATACATATTATCCTATGACTAGTGATTTGGTGATTAAAGGAATATAATTTGGTAGGATATTCTAGAAGAAGCTAGTAAAAAGTGTTTGTGTTGGTTATTTTCATAGCCTCACCATCATTTTTACAATAAGAAGTGCTTGGATAATACATTCTAAATTTAAAATTTAAGTGAATTTTGAATTCAAAAGAAAAGTGGACAAGATTTATCCTGAATATTAGAGATGTAAGTAAGCTCTTGGTTTTAAAATGCCATCTACAGCCTTGTAAATTTTATAGAAGCAGAAGGTTTAGGAGATTTTCTGTTTCTCTCAATTTAGAGAGAAGACCCAAGTGGTAGATATTTTATCTCATAAGCTTAAGGTCAAAAAAATAGGTAGAAGTTTTGATACTGAAATCAGTTCACTCTCCCCACCCATACTTTGCAAATGGCTTTCACATTCTTCCTCTGCATAATCCTGACTACCCCAACCCCCACCCTTTTGGATAAATTTTATTTAAGGACCTCTTAAACTATAGTGCTAAAAAAAGAGGTGTACCATATTCCTAATGTAGTTTGATAAACATACCACAGATGAACTGTGGTAGGCAGAATAATGACCCTCCAAAATGTATTCATGTCCAAGTCACCAGAGCTATTTGTTATCCCTAACCCCTTTACCTCCTTTGGCAAAGGAGTCTTGTGAATATGATTAAATTAACACTATTCAAATGGGGGAGATTATCTGGATTTTCTAGATAGATTGTATATGTAATCATGAGTTTTTATAAGAAGGAAGCAGGAGGATCAGAGTCAGTTGGAGATGTGCTGTAGAAATAAGAGGTTAGAGTACTCCAAGGAAGGTGCCATGAGCCAAGGAGTGGAGAGGCTTCTTCTGGAAGATTAAGGCAAGAAAATAGATTGTTCGCCAGAGCTTTCAAAAGGAAACGATCTTGTCAGATACATTGACTTGAGTACAGTGAAACTGATTTCAGGCTTCTGGTCTTCAGAACCACATGAGAATTCTGCATTTTAAAGCACCTAGTTTGTAGTAATTTATTATAACGACCATAGGAAATTAACCCAGGGACCATCAGCTACTGGATCTGGATATTAACTTTCAACACAGTTGAAATATTTCTTACCTCTTTATTATTATTTTTTTTTTTTATTTTAGCAGATACATCACCTTGTTGGTTGAAAACTGAGCTTGTGATACCAGACCTTTACCAATCTTCAGAAAAATAGTGTCAAATTGTTAAGTCAAGGGTGAATCTTTCCCCTTTCCACTAGAACTCCTTTCTAGGTTGACAAGATGTAATCCACCTAAAGATCACTGGGTAATGGAGCAGTTGCCTGAAAATTCATTTCATAACATTTGCCCACGTCCAGTTTTATAGCAGCTTTTCATTGGCGTGTGGGCAATTATATCTCCCAGTTACCCTGCAACAGTAGTTCTAATTAGAAGCAAACTGAAGGGTTTCAGTGCCCAATTCTTAAATGCCAGAAGATCTGAACTCATTCAAAACACTGAGGTGCTTTATTGCTAGCTCCTCATTCTACACTAGATTTCTTTCTTAATGGAGGTCAGAAATGGAGAAATAAGCAGCCTGAGGTAGCATCTGCAAAACAAACCTCCTTCATACAACTATTTTGCCTTCCTGTGTCATTTCCACTCAGTTATTGCATATGATGTTTAAGGACAGTGCTCTTCGAACAATGCTCCATGGACCAGCAGCATCAATCTTACCTAGAAACTTTTTAGAAATGTAAATTCTTTTGTCTTACTCCAGACCTAATGAACAGATCTCAGAGGTTGATATCTGAGTGCTTATATTTTAACAAGCCCTTTAGGTGATTCTAAAGCTCAGATGAGAACCAGGACAAATTTGTGAGGCTCAGCAAGATTAGTGAAAAAAACACGTTGGACTATGAGTGAGATCATCTGCCAGCCTGGGCATAACTGTGGCTCTAATGCCAGCTATGTTACCTTAGGTTATGTTCTTAGTCTTTTTGCCTCCTCATCTATGAGATGGAAATAATAGTAATAATAATAGTGATAATAATAAACATGGAAGAAACATTAGTTTGAATTGCAAGTGTCTTAGGACCTTGGCATTGGGGACATCTTTTTGATATTTCATAGTAATTCAGACCCTGAGGTAATAACAGTAAAAAGTTCAATAGGCTTCTAATGTCCAGTACTTGGAAACCTGGAAATCTTAAGACATTTAAAGGATGTGATATTGAATGGAAGACCCACTGACACTACTAGTCTCTAGAACCAAGTGCTAAATCTCTTGATTTGAAACTCTACCTTTCTATTCTTCTGGTAGCAGAATTTAGTGACATCTTTGAATTCCATGCCACTGAAGAAACTCTGTGGCTTTTGGGATTCAGAACTACAATTCTTTATCAATTTCCATTGACACTGAGTTATATAAAGTGGCCCATTATCTCTCATTTTCACACCACATTCTTAAGTTTATAAAAAGCTCCAGGAAGGTAGCTCAATGGCAACTGAGTATATTCACATAATTTTCAATGGAAAAGATATAAATCCTGGTAAGCAAGAGGATTGTTCAAATAAGGATTGAGATCTTTTTAGGTACTAAAGTCCACATTCTTAGCAGGCTGAAAAGAACTCTGGTACCAGATAGATGCAACCGTGATTTTCATGGAAAATCATTAGGATTTTCTCCAGTCTCGGAGTAAGAAAACTCATAGTATTTACTAAGGGTTCTATGTAAGCAAGGGAGGTGGGGAATCTCATTCAAGATAGTTGACAATCTTTATGCCTTTTTGCGTGAAATTGTAGTGTGTATCCCTTTTGGCCCAAGGGCTCTTCTTTCCACTGAAGATTAAAGTCTCCACATCACATTTTGGTACCTCCTCTGTGCCTTGCAGGAGGTTGGGGTAAGGCAAAGATTCTATTTGGGTGGCTGTTTCTGCTGAGCCAGTTACAATATGTGCATCAGGAGAAGCAGCTGCACCTTTTAAGAGCTCTATGTCCTTAAGCAAGTCATCTGTCCTTTTAAACTTCATAGATTTTTTTTTAATTTGTAAAATGTGTATAAAATGTACCTAACCAATCTTCAAGTTATCCTGTGGATCAAAATGGATGAAGTATACATAATGCTTTATAAACTAAGGATTCCACTTGCTTAGTGCTATTGATTGTTTTTATTATTTACTCTTTAGTAGGAGAGTAAAGGTATGTGTAGATATATTGGATATGGTAGCTTATATACTTTCAGACATGTAAATTGCACATAACTCTATAGTATTCTACTATACATATTAATTTTTTTGCTAGATTATAAGTAAAGTGGTGCTTAGGTTATTATTTCCTTTAAGTCCCTATATATAATCTCTATTTTGATCATGATAAATTATACATTCAATAGACACCTTTTCAGAGCTTCCTGTGGTTCTATTTTGGCCATTGACTTGACTTTGAACAGATTCCCTAAGTAAGAATAAATTCAGTATTTAAAAACTGAAGAAATGACGGCACCCAAAGCTGGTACTGAGGAGGTAAAAACATCTTTAGAGTTCATTCCTTGCTTGCTTAATGCCATAAGATCTACTTAGAAATGCCAATTAGTTCAACAAGTATTCCTGAAAGAAATTTTGTTGCAAAGATACTGGGCCTTCAATATTTAAAGGAACAGGAATATGCTCTCTGCCACAAAAGAATTATTATTGCTTGAAATGCAATAATAAATCTGTGAGTTGAGTTTAGGTGAAGAGCTCATGTGTTACTGCTATTTAGGTAGTCATAAGAATACATAGTGCCTACTCAGTCCTGTATGTGAAGGGAAATTAATTGTGATATATATGTGTGTGTATCATCTATATACATACATATCATCTATATACATACATATATACATAAATAATATACACACGCACATACACACACATATGTATGTATATACTGGGGATGGAACCCAGGGGCACTTTACCACTGAGCTACATCCCCAGACCTTTTCATTTTTTATTTTGAGACAGGGTTTCACTAAGTTGCTTAGGACCTTGCTAATTTGCTGAGGCTGGCCTTGAACTTGTGATCCTCCTGTCTCAGCTTCCTGAGCCACTGGGATTATAGACACACGCCACTGCATGCAGCTCTGTGTGGTATATTTTAAAATAAATCTCTAAAGCAATTGTGCAAAGAATATATCTGAATTTCTTGAACTGTTTTATAAATCTTCAATTGTGTATAAAATTCCACCTTTTTGGCTGTGTGTCCCTAACTGGGAGGATAAACCCTGACTTAACACATCTCTGGATTTTCCACTGCCTCTAATATAGTGGTTTATATCTAGCATTTGCTTCCAAACTATCTGCTGTTTAATTGGATTCACTTCTTATTGGCTTTTCTTGGGGGCAATTAATGCACATAAAATGTCCATAGATAAATGCATCATTATCACCGAGGTGAAAGTTGCAGTTCTTAATTTTTAAAAAAATTATGCATTGGGCCACTTATTTTTCCCATGTGACACTTAACCTGACTAATTATAGAAGTGAATGGAAAACATGATTCTCTTATAAAAGATTCATTTTACATGCACCATTTTTAGAAATTCAGTTAATGTGTCAAGTAGCGTCATTCTGCACGATGATGGTGACGACAAGGCTCCATGTATTACAATTCTGGTGGAAAATATTTTAAGTTAAATTAAGGTACTCAAAAAATTACATAAATATGCACTTTCCACTAGACACAAATTTCCACATTCTTAAACTTAAATTAATGCAAAGGAAAGATACATTCGTTTGTTCTTGTGGAATACAAATGATGAAGACTAATAAATGAATAAATAAAGCACGAGGTAACCAAATCGATGTCTGCTCAATTCTGGTCAAGGGGGTGAAGTGAAGTTTCCCTTTGAGTCAGAAAATGTAGTGGATAAAAAGGACGTGAATAGCTGGGGGGATTTCCTGAGGCCATTGCAGACCAGCTCACACGCTATTAAGAGGCTCATTTTCATGAGACTTTTGGTTGCATTTGTAACACTTGCTCTGGGTCCCCTAGAGCATTAAGTGCCACATCACAGCACTACAAGAACACGGCTAAACGTGAGAAGGTACATTACAGGGTACTTTTTCTTTCAGATCCAAATGTCCTGAAGTTTGTAGGTATTTTCAAGACTGCTTTTTTGTTGTTTATGCTTTGTTTTTCCTTTTCCCCAAACCACCACGTATTTCTTCAAATGGGACTAAGTACAAGGACTTTTTGTTTTCCATAAAAACCTAATTTCTTGTACTTTAAAAAGTGACCAACTGTAAAACCTGTGGATTAGTATAGTTAATGATTTCCATAGATAGAAGACATTTTATTAAAAACAATCTGATCTGACTGGTGAGTTTGTTCTAGATTAAGGATTTAGCTACAGTTTGGTGAATATTTGTTCTCTATTAGGCTTGGTGCATATTAATTGGTACATATTTTAACATTTCACTATTATATTAAATTATTAATAATTTGAAATTAGTAGCTGGTACTGCTACCATTTTTTTTCTGAAACAGTGCCAGTCATTTCTTCTAAGTTTGTTCAGAACAGAAAGTCTGAAATCTAATTTGTTGAGAAAACAAATGTGAAGTTCAGGAAAAGGATAGGAATCACCAAAAGAGAAGGTCCACTCTTAGAATGGATACAGAGAACAGAAGCTCATTTAATCAAAACAAAAGTAAAAGACAGGTGTTCTCCTGTTTTACAGATGAAGAAACTGAGGCTCTGGCAAATGAAGTAACTTTCACAAGGTACATAGTTAAGAGATGTTAGATCTGTGCTTCAAATTAGTCTGATAATGCTTGAGCTCTCCTCTTTTACATCCTCTATCCCCAGACATTTAGGGTCTCTTTTACATCCTCTATCCCCAGACATTTAGGCGTTTCTTTGGAATCTGCCATTAGGTTCATGGGTGAAATAATAACCCAAAAAATTATTAAATAAATATATATGTAAGTGTTTATGCATGCATTATCTATTAAGTATGTATACTTAATATACATATTAAATGTATATATTAGCACATATACACACTATGTCCTACATATGTATTACATATATAAAAATACTTAATAATAACTGACCGTTCTTAGTTCTTACAATGCACTAGATATTATTCAAAGTACTTTTACACCTATTTAGCTAGTCCTCATGACATCTTTACAAGGTAGAAATTATTATCATCATTCAGCTTTACAGATGAGAAAAGTAAGGCACATGGAAATAAGGGCACAGTCCAAGCTCCTGTGCATTACTCTGCCTCTTTCATGATCCTTTTCTCCCTCTTGAAAGCATACTTGATTTCCAGCCTTTTTTTTTTTTTTTTTTTAAGTCTTTGCTTCCTCTTAGGGGATAATGAGTGGATCTTAGAAGGTAGCAGAACTCATATATAGCCCAGCCAATAGTTTACCTGCTAGGGAACAAAATGACCCCATTTTGTAGAAAATCCCTACATCTGTAGAAGAGGAAGTCTCCAAAGCAAGATATTATGGACTGCAAAGTAGGAGAGACACTTTGGGCATGTGGACTTTTTGTATCTCTCAAATCATAATGCTCGCACAACCATCAGAACATAAACCCAATTCAATTCAATATACATTTAATGTCCACCTACTCTGGGCAAAGGACTCTGCTAGGACAGAAGCTCTAGAATGTAGCCCCCCCTCTCCAAATAAGTATGATGCCATAAACCTAGTATTTGAAAAATAGGAGAAAATAAATACCATGTAACTAAAACACAATGTAATAAAATTAATACCATAAAGGTAACTAATAAAATTCTGTGTGTTCAGTGACTTGAGGAATATTATTTGATGGTAGACACTGAAAAAAGTTACCTAAAGAAAGCAGTGTTCGATGAACTCTGGAATATGGGGGGAAATTCCAACATTTAGAAATGGAAGAGAGAGGCTTTAGGCAAGGGGTACAGAATGAATTAAAGCATGGGGATCAGAAAGCACAAAGTGTGTTTGAGATCAATTTGATTATTTTCTAGAGTTTAAAAGAGGTGACCTGCATGGACCATCCAGTTGGAAATGTTCAGTCTACCTCAGAAAAGTACCAGGAGGGGAAGGGAGGGAGCAAGGGGGGAGGGAGGGGAAGAAAAAAAGAAAAGGTGGTAGAATGAGATGGATATCATTATTCTAAATGCATGATTGAAGACCTGAATGGTACGAATATACTTTGTATACAAACAGTTATATGTAAAAAGATGCTATATATATGTGCATTATGAATTGTAATACATACTAATATTATAAATAAAAAATAAATAAAATATAAATATATATAAAAGAAAAGTACCAGGGTCTGGAGGCCAGAACGAGATACTCAGATCTCCAGAGAGGAGATTAAAAAAAAAAAATGCCCACAGATTTCAAGAATATAGCGAGGGGGGAAAATAGGGAAGCCTTCATTTTGTGACCAGCCAAAAGGAAAAGGGAATGGAAGAAAGACCAAGAGAATGAACAAGAGAATCATGAAAACAGAGGCTATGGAGCTCTAAGGTGAAGAATGCTTCCAGAAGTTGAGAAAGTTGGTCAAGACAGTTAAATCACAAACAGTGAGGCTAGTGCTTTTGGGAGGAAGAGGTACAGTTAAGACATAGAGTTTTCATGACTCTTCCTTCATTAAAAGGAACACCTCTTATTCCTTTCTGCTTTTTCCTAAACTCACACATGCACAAAAACCACACACATAAACATTTTTTCCCTTGGAAAAACTATGGTATTATTAATTTTGAAGCAAACTACACTGAAGTTTAAAGAGCAATCAGTAAAATCCTGACTTTATTGTTTGATTTTTATTTAAAAGACAAGTGACTTTTTTGATATGCATGTTAATTATTCCTTGGTGGGAGCATGAATTTATTCGAATTTTATTCAACAAGTATTTTTTTGAGCTTTCCTATCTGCCAGACATTGTGCTAAGTGTTGGGATCAGAAAAATTTTCATAATGCTTAGATGACGTTTACCTGGGAGCTTTTCTTCCCACAATGTTGATGCCTTTGTAAAGATGAGTTTCAGTTTCAGCCCCTAAGAGCCTCTGTGTTTTTGTTAGTGCATATTTATGAGTAATTTTTTCAGTTCCAAGATGTTTTTTAAAAGATTTGCATATTTTTGGTGTCATCAAAAGGTGCTTTAAAAGAACAAACCAACTACAGGAAATGGATCTCTTGCTTTGACATGGTAGCAGTCAAAGCAAGGATGGGCAACAAGGATGTTTTTAAAAAACATTTAAAACAACTATTGAAATCTTGACTATATACTTTAAAGAATAAAGGCAAGAAGGATAATCAGTTTTGGTCAGAGAATTGAAAAATAGCTTCAGGATATGTTCCAACTGTTGGGTCAGAGTGAAATAAAGAAGCCAGGCAGAAGGAGACCTATGAAAGCTACTCTTGGAACTTATTAATTTTGTGTATGTATTTTTGCATATGAATATATTTTCTGATATTGCTCTACTGTATCACTTTATTTGGCTTTTTTCTTATATGTATATGCATTTTTCTCCTACAAAATAGAAATCTTGCTATATACATTGTTCTGTAACATGCATTTTTTTCCAGATATATTTTTAAATCCTGCAGAATATACTGCTCTATGCACGTATCAAAATATATTTGAACAATCCCCCATTTTTGGATATATTGGCTACATTCTGATTTTCATCATTTTCAATAATGCTTTTGTGAATATCATTGGTTATAGCCTTTGCAATGAAAGGAGATTTTTGGAAACTTCAACAATAAGACAAGCAACAAAGCCAGGGAATGTAACACTACTACCACAAGCAAAGAAAGAGATATCAAAAGTCGCCTTAGCCATGGTGGTGGAATAAATGAGTCTAGACGTGTAGCATAAAATGTGGGGTGACAGGGGAGTTGTCAAACTGAAGAGAACATGGTTTGTCTGAAGGGAGCAGCTGCTACACAGTTCTAGTACTGGTGCCACATATGGATGCAGGTCCAAAGTTGCCAGATCGCCAATGTTCAAGAGAAGCCCGAAGAATCTGGATATTTTTTTTTTTTTTTTTTTTTTTTTGGTGTGTGTGTGTGGGGGGGGGGGGGGATTTCCTCCTTTTAAAAATATCTGGCTTGGATTGTTTAAAAATATACTACAGACAATAAATAAATATATCATTCCATGAGCTAGCTAGTTGTGGCACACAAGCCACTTGTTTATAACCTTCACATTCAAGAAAGGAAAACCAGGGACTAGGGCTATGGCTCAGTAGTCGAATACTTGTCTTGCATGTGTGAGGCCCTGGGTTCGATCCTCAGCACCACATAAATAAAATAATAGAATAAAGGTATTGTGTACACCTACAACTAAAAAAAACCCATATTAATGGGGAAAAAAAAAGCATGGCATTTGGGAATATGTTTCCAGGTAGTGTGCTAAGCAAATAAAGTTTTGCTTCAAGTTTTCGTATCAACAAGAAATGCGATATGGAGAAACTGAACTTCAACGTGCACATCTTGGAAAATGGGTAAATACTGCTTCCTACTTAACACTAACTAGAAGAACTAACTAGCATAGGCTTCTAAAATGTTTTGGACTTCTCAAACATACTTTAATGATATAAAACTTTAACCTAGTGTACTGCATGTTGACATCTAATGATAATTTCCCTTCATTTTCCATCTGAACAAACATTTCCCATTAGCACCCACCTGCACTACTTCCTTTCATAAAGAGGAGGTGGTATTTGGCTATGTTCTGGTTCTGATTCATGAGAAATCAGCCCAAGCCCAACATTTCTGTTCTTAACAGATTTTGGTTTTTAAATCTGTAGAACACAATGTTTCTCTGGGCTGAGTTCTAGCATGCCAAGTTTTGGCTGGCCACAGACTTTGACATCTGAGTGAAAAATCTTTCAACAATGGCATTTAAACTGAAGAATCAACAGACCTTTAATTATAACACTGCTTGTAATTCCCCCCCTCTTATCATGATGTTCAAATTGCCTCAAATCACTAACTGCATGGACAGCATGTTATTTCATTTGCCATTGGAAATATCATAATTTGGAAACTTAGTGGCTTGAGAATATGTATTAATTTTTGAAAAATCAGTATTACTTTATTCACCATAAATTAAAGAGGCATATGGAACGAAGGTCAAAATTACTGATTCATTAGAAATAAGAAACAAAAAACACTCAGCACATAATTTCTCAACTTATCTAAAATGCTCAAGATTTATTTCGATGGAAGCAATATTTCTACTTGGAAATTCAGAATTGAATATTTTGAAATAGGGCATCTATTTAGTGAGGTTTTAGTACATGCCTCTGTAGTTCTTCATAAAATGTGAAGTGTTCATTTCTTATGGCTTTTTTTTTTTTAATGACACAGCCTCAGATTACCCTATGTTTCCCTTACATAATAACAAAAGACACTTCTATACTGCTAAAGCACATTAGGAATCCTTTCAAAGTTCCCTCTTGAACGATGTTGAAAAGAGTATTTAATTTATGTCTGACCTGCCTATCTGCATATATTTCCTGGACAAATTGGGATTAAAAAGGCTAAAGTGGAAAATGTTTATTTCCATGTTCTATAGCAGTTAGATAAGCTTTTGTTTGTTTTTAAATTATAGAGCTTGGTTATATGTGGAAAATGGGCATAATTTCAGTTCCTTTTTCATCTTGAGGAGAAACTTGGCTCTAGACTTTCAGGAAATACATTTATTTAGACCAAACATTATGCCACACTTTTATACATAATTTCTAATCTTCATAATATGTCTGTAAGATGGGTATCATTTATCTGTTACTGATAAGGAAACTGAGACTCAGATAAATTAAATAATTCAACCAAGGCAATTAAGCTAGAGCCTTTTTATCCATGGATTTTAAGTGGCATTTGCATACAAACCAGATGACTCCAAAGTCTCTGATGTTTCCTTTAGCAGGGAAAAACACCTCCCTGAAATGGAGACAACTTTTCTCTGTGTAATCGACCATGCTTTCTTAATACAATGAGTTATCAGAGAGATCATATTCTTAATTATATTTAGCTCTGCCTTGTGACTGTGAAATTCATCTTTGTCCAGTATAGAGAATTCACATTCTAAGAATAGGTACAGGAGCCATAAGCCTCTGATTTCCTGGAACAGACATGGTTTCAAATCTTACCTTTTATTATCCCCACAAATCTGCTTGTATTTATAAAATTGTCTCCTAAGTCTTTGTTCAGAAGATATGCGGTCTCTGTTATTACCTACTTTATATATCAAATACAGCTGAAAAAGGTCACATCCACAAAATTAGTCCTGACCAGCACACACTCAAATTATAGTCCTCCTAATTCTTGTAGAACCAATAGAGGGAATCCAAATCAAAGTCATTGAGGGGAGGGGAGATAATAAGAAATAGAACCAATTATATTTATGTGTGTTGAACTCTTAATGAAATGTTCCTGATCCTGTTTATGTATCATATTTAGTTTCACAATATTCCCATTTTACATATTAGAAATCAGACACTTAGAGATGACAAATAACTGGCCCAAGGTCACATGCCTAGTAATGGCATCTATGGTGATGGCTTATGCTTCCTCTGCTTTATTAAACAATCTCCAAGGGTATGGGAACAAAATCTAAAGAGATCAATTCAAAGAGCAATATTAAGATTATAAATGGAAGATGCATCCAAGACTTAGGAACTGGAGTGGGAACAGATTAGGAAGTAAGGTGGTGGGACCAGGATGGAGGAAGCATCAGGTGGATGGTATATAGGTGTGCTGTGTTGCATATCAGGGATGCAGAGCTGAGAAGGAGATGGTAAGGTAGAAGGAGAGGAAGAAGTAGAATATGTAGGAGTGGTAGATATAAGGCTGCTTGGCTGATTTCACGTTTTTCTCTTTTACAACTGTAAATGTAGTTTTGAGTGTTAGAGGAACAGGACAAAGTGGATTTGTTTGAGAGCCCAACTCAAAAACATCTCTCCTCACAAGTCATTCATTAACTGAAAAGGGAAAAACATGGTTGTCTAACAAGATACTTTTTTAAAATATAAATTTCTACAAGAAGGTAAAACCTCATTCACACATGGGAGTAAATTACTTTAATGAGGTTACCAGACCACCTAACTGAATACAATTAAAGTTAAGAAGCCACAGTTTGACTGGGGAAAGGAAATGGATAACTGTAGAGGTTAAGATTGAAAGATGGGTGATTGGGTGATGTAAATGAGGATGAGGGAAGGGTTTCCTTAGAGAATGGAAGGGTCCCAATTATAATTCAGTGAAAATACTATTAAGGGCTAACTAAAGGCAAAGTACTAACATGATTACCTTAGTTTTATTCAGCACTTATGTCTAGAAATTGGTAGTACCACTACAATTGGCTGTTGAACCCTGAATTAAAAAATGAGCTGAATTCTCTACTCATAGTACCTCCTCAAAAAATGCTTGTTGAGAAAATGGGATATCAAATTATTTTGGAAGTTGGTAACTTTCAGATTTTCCAAATTCTAACCTACCTTTATAGTCTAGGTTAATCCAGTCCAAACTGTCCAAACTGCATCAGCACTGGAAAGAAGGGAGAAAGTGCAAATACCTCAGGCCTCACCTTCCCTCCAGTCCAGCATGCTCTAGATTCTTCAGGGTCTTCAGAAAGTACATTCTATGAATGTTAAATGTTGAAGGAATGCTGTCCCATGAGAGCTATGTAAAGGTTAAATTAGGAAATGTATGATAGAAACTGAACAAAACAAACAGGGTATGTTAAAGATGAGTCCATTAAAGAAAAAGCTGATCTGCCCTACTAGAATCTTAATAGGATCTTTTATTCCACTCTAGACCTGTGCTGGGTCCACACAGATGTTCTTCTGAAATTCTTATATATAAAATGTGAGAGGTACAATGAGAAGCAGCACAAGGACACTGCAATCAACTGCAGAGCACAGGCACACGTGGTTGTGGATGTTTCTGGATGTATGGGCAGTTCCTGGGTATGACTGGGAAAGAGAATGTGTACATGCATCTCACCTCCTTGACTTCCTTCTCCTGCCCCACCTCCACATCTCTCTCACATTTTATAATATCACAGGAGGTTTCTAAATTATAGTGCTTTTCAAATATGCTTTAAATATATAGATCATCCTTCTAACCTAAAGGGGAGAGGGGGAGTATTTTGTTATAGATCAACTGAATTTGACAGTAAATTTGCATTTTGGATATGTTTTCTCACTTATGAGTTGTGGAAAAATGCACATTTGTCTAAATATTGATAAAACTTTAGAATGTAAGAGACAGAATGCAATGAACTTAAGAGATTATAGAGCCCAGTGGTTTCCAACACAGGCTCTGGGTCAGAATCATATAGGGAGTTTTAAAAAATACAGGTTCCTGAACCATGACTCCCTTCTTCTCCCCTAAGTGATTCTGACTCAAAGTTGGTTTTGGCTGCTTGCAGCCTGTTATGGGGACCAAGGATTTTAGTGGACTTCTTTATTTCTCTGACTATGGATCTGAGAACCAGAAGGTAAGAGGCAGGGTGACTTCACTAAGGTCACACGGGAATATATTTTATGTGAAGATAGGGACTATACATAATGTGAAATTGATCCCATTAGCTATATTCTAAGTTATTTTATAATATATTTTGTGTTTGTATTAAACAATGCTTCTCTTACCTGCAAGCCTCTTGTGTGGCATTTCTTTTTGCTAAGAACGGGGTGGGGGTGGGGAGTGGGATTACAAAGAGCCAAAACAGGCATCAACTAGGCCACCCATAAATCCTGAAAGTTACTTTGGTAAGATGCCTTTTGCCTCTGTTCAATGAGATAGAGGCAACTCAAAAATCTTCATCTCCAACCCTGGCCTTCCTTTTGCACTGTAGTCTCAGGTCTGCAAAAGCCCAATGGGCCTCTCCCAGGTACCCAGTCAGCATCTTCACTCAGTGTGTTCAAAATTAAACTGGTACTTTCCCTTCCCAAACCTGCTCCTCCTCTGCTGCCCTCTGTTTCTGTTTATGGCTCCACTCAGGTTCAAAATCATGGAGATGTCTTTGGTGCCTTCCTCTCCCTTGCTCCCAGAATATAATGGATTAATACTCTGCTGCCATGAATCATAAATCAGTTCACTGTCTGTTCAGTCCCTGTGCCCCTGCCCTAGTTAGGGTCCTCATTGCCTTTTACCTGGACCATTGTGATAGTACCTACATGAACTTGCGTCCCCTGGTCTTTTGCGACTCCAATCCATTTTATTCACTGTTTCCAGATTAATCTTCTGGAGGCACAGTTCTGATTATGTTACACTCCCACTAAAAACTTCCAATAGCTCCCCATTGTCTACTGAATAAAGTCCAAATTCCTTGGCCTGGTAATCAAGTCCTTTCCTTTTCTGGTCCCAATCTACTTTAACCACTTTATTTCCCACTACTCACCTTCCCACACTCCATGCTCTAGTTAAACTCAACTACTTCTTTGCAGATTCTTTAGCCTTTGATTCTTCTAGGCTTTGCTCATGGTTTCAGAAATGTGCTTCTCTTTTATCTTTGTGTGCTCAAATCCTCCTTGCCTTTTAGGGTCCAAATTCAGTGTCATCTCTTCTGGAGAGTCCTCAGCCCTCCTCTGAACTCCAAGAATACTTTATTTGTATTTCTTTTGTGGGGCATGTATCACTTTCTACTATAGATTATAGCAAAGCAGGCACAGGTTCCAGCTCTCCTGCTAGATTAAAACTTATTTGAGGGCGGGATCTGTGTCTTATTTACCTGTATCCGCTCCTCCGTCCCCACTCCCTGGCCCCCAGTGCTGAGTAAGTACATAGGTGCACTGCTTGCAAGTATTTGTCAAGGAAATGAGTTAATGCATGCACTTTATACACAACCTAAACATAGTTGTTGTTTGCTGTCCTTGCCCAAAGCAGATTAGAAGTAAGCATCAGAGAAGGGATGAGGAGTTTAGAAGCTTGCACAACAAGAAGTAACTTGATAGCTAAAGAAGACAAATGAAAACTATAAAAAGAAGATATGAGAACTAAATATTATAGCAGTTCAGTGGTAAATAAGCACAGAAGCAAATAATCTTATAGAATGGTTAATGCCACATGGAACAGCTTAGAAACCACAAAATAATATTCAAATATATAGGACTATTTTTATACTTCCACACCCCTATCAGCATCAGCAGAAACACAAAGCAATTGTAATTCAAGATGATGACCCTAAGTCAGTTAGAGATGTTTGCATTATAGTAAGTAAACTCTGAGAAAACTAGATATGCATATAAATTTAATGTATGCATATCAAAACTTAAAATTAATAAGATAAAATATCTCTTGATAATTAAGAGGAGATAAAAATCTTTTACATGAGATAGTATATAAATCTGATTTCCACGAAAAAGTCAGGTAAATAAGTTTTTCTTTCACATATATTTTTCATATATATTTTTCTGAATATTAGGGAATTATTAAATTTTTCCCAGTGAAATATACTCATGATATGCAATTTAGAAAATACAGGAAAGAAGTAAAACATAAACTAAAATTCCCAGATTTCTAAGAGTCATAGTCTCTTATATTTAGAAAGTGGTTGTGACTATACTATATGCATAGTTATGTATGTTTCCTTTTAATTTAATATGCAATGTAAGTTATCTATGCTATTATAAGATCTTCATGGGCTGGGGTTTGGCTCAGTGGTAGAGCGCTTGCCTAGCATGTGCGTGGCCTGGGTTCGATCCTCAGCACCACGTAAAAATATAAGGCATTGTGTACAACTAAAACAAATAAATAAATATTAACAAAAAAGATCTTCATAAACATTTTAATGTCCCCCAAATTCTATCTAATGGATGTCATGTTATACTTAAGTAGTCTCCTGAAGCTGAACATCTAACTTTTTTCAATTTTATAATACAAATATATGTAATAGGATTTGCCATGAGCAATAATAATTGTTAAAGCACAGTGAGGCGCTCATGAGGGTTCACTATGATATTGTTTCTGCTTTTGTGTATGTTTGAATGTCTGCAACAAAAAGGTAAAAAAAAAATGTATCTATGATAAACACCTTGTATACAATTTTTTTTGTTTACTTGTAATTATTTTCTTAGGTTATTGTTGAGGACTAGACTAGACTGCCTGGTTCAAAGTGTGACTCCATTTATACCTACTTGTCTAACTGTGGGCAAGCTGCTCATGCTGTCTTGGCTTCAGTCCCTTCATCTGAAAAATGGGCATATTAATGGCAATGTACAGGACTTTTGTAAGTATTCAATGAGATCCTGTTCACTGAGTGTCTTCCACACTGTGTGGCACACTGTCAATTTGTAATAAATGTCACTTTGAAGAAGCATAATAAGTGCTGTTTGTGTAATTATATGTGTTGTGGTTATATAGAAACATCACATATATACAAAACATGCCAGAAATAATATACTCAAACATGCCTCATCTTTATTTCCAGCCTAAGCACTGATTCCAAGGATACTACCAATGCTAGAAAGGTTTACATTCACTACTTCAATCCAGGAGCACTGTCATCAGAGTTACTATTCATTTATATATATAGATATATATATATCTAAGGAAACTGTGGCTTAAAGATGGCTTAAACTTGCCCCAAAGGACAGAGGAATAAGCAGATCCTCTTCTCAAATGCAGATCTGAATTCCTGGGATTCATCCTTGAGCAACCAGAAATAGCTTTTGTAACTTGTACTCCTTGACACAGACTTCAGTTTATCTAATCTTTATCCCTAAGAAGCAGATTTAAATTTACAACAAAAGTTTGGCCCAAGTTTGGATGTTTATCTGGACCTTTGTATGGAGCATACTCTTCCTTTCTTTTAATTTAATCAGTATTATTCATTAAACTTTTTCATTATAGGAAATAGTTTTTCAGAAGAAAAAGGGGTATTCCACAAAATAAGCTGCCCTTTAAAAATACATATCTCATGGTTCAGGAAGATTAGTATCATATTGGCTTTGAACAATGATGTATATTTGGTTTGGTTATATTATGTCTACTGTGAAAGAATTCATTACCAAACACAGCCACCTCCCACATTTTAGAAAACCTTTAAAGAGGTCCCAATTTACATATTTCACTTAAAAATATGTAGTCTGTAAATGTGTATGCATGTGTATATGTGTGAGAGTAAGACAGACTCTGGAAATCTGTATTTGGAAGAATGCTATGAAAGTCTGAAAATGATGGTTTTTCACAAACTTTATGAAAAATGAAGTCACAGAAGGCCACAATTAAAAAATATATAGTAAGATGGCAAATTGAGTCTTTTATTCTGGGGTTGGGAGGTTACTCCTGTTTAACATACTTTAGACCAAGACAGTCAGGAAACACCAAAACGGGAGGCTGCAGTTCTTTGCCTCAGACAGTACATTTATGCATCTGTATTATAAAAAATGTGCCAGCTCTAGCAAGCTCACAGTACTGAGCAAAGTGCTAGAGGTACAGCTGGGAATTTGTCTTTCAGGGCTGGCTCTATTTACTTGTTGGGTTTTTTTTTTTTTTTTTTTTTTTTTTGGTCTGCTCCTCCCTGGTGGTGGTGTTAGCAATGGGGTGGCACAGTAGGATGTTTTTTGAAAAATGGGGAGAAGGAAGGAGTTTTTGTGAGTTCTATTTTGGTTATTGGTGAATAGAAAAGCAGGGAATTTGCCAGCCTGTTACTCAGTTATACTGAAACATGAGGCAAACTGACTCAATTTGGAGCACAGAAGGTGCTGAAAATTTTTTCTAAGAGGTCTTGAAATATCTAAGGCTGTCTTCAAGGAAGGACCTATAAAAAGTCACCACATCAATAACAGAGGTAACTTGTTGCCTCTTCTCTCATCTATGATCCCCTAAGTCACTACCCACACTATTACACTGTAAGAGTAGTTAGAATGATATTTTAAAAATTACTTTGTGTCTTCTGTCCCCAGGAGAGTATTAAGAGGAACATGCTTGTGTGTAGACATACACAGGTGGGTCTTCTTTACAAAGTCACTTCCACATGTATACACTGTTGGGAGCAGGGGTTGTAAATGTGTGAACAATGTTATATCCTCCTATTTGTACTGTCCAACCTATTTTCTTCTTATTTTCCTAAAATACGCCTGAGCATATCTGTCCAGTATAAACATCCAGCTGCATGGATGTGTCTATGTGTGTTTCTAATTCCATACTATCTTAAAATGGTTCAGCTTTCTAAGAAACACAGTAGACATACACAGGTGGGTCTTCTTTACAAAGTCACTTCCAATGTATATTTTGGGATTTGTGTGAACAAAACTATTTGTACTGCTAAATCGGTCCAGTATAAACATCCAGCTGCATGGATGTGCAGGTCATAAAATAGGCATTTTGGTGAAAAACTCGGTAAATGCATGCAGGTCATAATGGCAGGTTATTGAAGTGCTGAAACAAATAGAAAACAAAGTCCAGGACACTGTCTCAGAGCAGCACTTCCCTTGTGAGACACTCTCAGCTAAGTGAGGACTGAGTGAGACAATAATAAAACAAATACCCGTAGGCTTTTCAAATGATGACAACCAGCTCAGGGTTAGCTGTTATTCTAGACCTTGATGATACAATGATGTCCTCAACCTTTGCTTTCAGACACTGGATCACTGCTTAAGTAGCCTTTATCTTCCCCCCTAATTTTTGTTGAAGATGCCCTTGAAATTAGGTTTGATGAAAAATTCTTTGTTCCCGACAAAGCATATGTATATTGTGGCATCACTCTAAAACCAATGATTGGTTTTAGCTCTATGAAGAAAAAAAAATTCCAACAACCTTTCATGCTGAGATTTCTTATGCTAGTTCTCAGCACAGAAGTGATTTTTTTTTTTTTTTTTAAAGTTGCATAAAGCCTAGCAAGGTTTAAGTTTTCCCAGCAAGGAGAAAGTGTTTTTCAGCTGTTAAATTTTTCAGATGCTTTTTTGGAATTTGGATAAAACTCAAAAACATGTTTGTTTTAAAATGTAAACCTTTTTATGTACAGAGGTTTGCATATAGAGAAATGCTATTACTCTGTTTAAAGGTGCTTGCTTTTGAAATAAGGAAGTCACAGGCATTTAAATATAACAAACTACATGTTGCTTTATGAATGTCTTATTAAGCACTAACATAAATATGATGCTCTGGAGGATCACTAATGCACACATTTGCTGAAAGGATCACTTACTGTAACACTGCTAGTGGATGTATTTCCATGCGAGAGCAAAGGGTGGCCAGGTTTGAACTAAAGAGCATCCTTTACTCAGCTAATATGTTTCCTAAAGACCTTTAATTCTAGTTGCAAGACACTTCTTTGCCCTAAGCCTGCTTGATTCTTTGGCTTGTGGACTGAGCCAAAGCTGATACAACATATGATATTTCAAGCCCCAAAATGAGAGCCAGGCATGGTAGCACATGCCTGTAATCCCAGTAACTCAGGAAGCTGAGGCAGGAATTTCACAAGTTCAAGGCCTGTCTCAGCAACTTCATGAAACCCTGTCTCAAAATAAAAAATAAAAAGGGCTGGGCACTAGCTCAAGTGCTAGAGCAACTCTGACTTCAATATCTGGTACTGAGAGAAAAAAAAAAAAAAAAAGGAGGAAACACATTGAGGTATCAGTAAAGACAGAGGATTGTAAGTCATTAGAAGACCTGCCATTTATAACAGGTCAAGTCATTTTCAATTTTAAGAAAATTGGGGTTGGAAATGTAGTTCAGTGATAGAGTGCTAGCTTAGAATGTGTGAAGCCCTGGGTTCAAACTCCAGCACTGGAAAAAAAAAAAAGAGGCAAAACAATTTTAAGCCAACTATAGATATATTGAGTGGAAAAATATCCTATCTTGATCTACCATTTTTTTTTCATACATCTTTATGCATAACCCACAGTAGAAAGTATGTTTTACCTTGTGATCCAGTGTCCATACATATGTGTATGTTCCAGAGGCAGAAAGTAACTAATTTACCCAAATTTTAGATCTTCAGAGTTTACATAATTCTATGAGTAGTTTACTATTTGGAAAGTTGAAGGCCAACATCTAGAAATCCAGCAGACTTCTAAATATTTGTTAAGAACTTTTCAAAATTAAGAAAAAAGTACCCTATTTCTTGGTTTGGTCTTTGATATGCCAACATAATTCATTCTTTCCTTATTCTTTCATAATTTATTAATTCTTCAAATATTTATTGAGATCCTAGTATATGCTTCATACTATAAATCTGCAACACACATCTAGTCTAATTATTATACCATTGCTTTAGGATTTATGACAGCACTGGTCAGATGGTTCTTAAAAAGGAAAAAAAAAGCCTTCATGGTACAACAACCTATTCAGGTTTTCTATGGAGCTGCCAAGAGCCCTGATAGCATATTTTTAAACCTTTTATTGTGGTCCTAGTATAGAACTGTAAATCTATTTTTATTTACTTTTCATATTTAACCTTAATTAAACATATTATGAAGGCAACCATGAAATTTTAATGCCAGACTATTTGAAAATCTTTCTATAATAAGGAATTCCTTACATCTTTCATAATAGACAGAATATTTGCACAAAATTTCTCTTGATTTAGAAATATGGAAAACTGACTATCACTTACTTTATGGTGATTTTGAAAATAAATATGCTACGATACATACATGTATGGAAATGCTATAGTGAAACTCATTAATTTGTATAGATAATGTGATTGAATAATTATAATAAAGGAAAGGAAATGCATCAAAGCACTTGAAGTTCTAAGAAGCAGAGTTAATAACCAACCTGCAAGTTCCATCAGAGGCAGTATGGCTGCTCTCACCTAGGTGGACACTGTTTATGTACCATGAAGTAGAGAGGTACTAAATATTCATTACTGACCATGTTTAGGTGGACAGGTCCTATTCTACTGGACAGCGTTATATAACTCTATGGCTAGAGCCCCACTCAATTATTTACATGGCTCATCCAGAAATGACTAACACTGAAAAATAGAAACTTAGAAAATGTAGAATACTGAATGATACCCAAGTAGGTGAGAATATGAGACTCTCTCCTTACCATGTAGGACATGTATTGAAGTCACAGAATGAATAGAAGAAGTTTCTATTTTTTAAGAGTTAAATGCTTTCAGGCTGTTTGAAAAGACTTTTAAATGCCTGAACTTTTTATTTTACAGATTATGATTCGGACAGTATTAAAATATTACAATTGGGCATTGTTTCATAAACATGATTGTAGGCCACCTTTTCAAAAGAGCTTAATAACTCTTTCCATTTTTATGAGTACAGTTAGTTGTCTGCAAAAAGTTATTCCATCTTCCAAAGCTTCTTACTGTCTCCACAGATGACAAATTGGCACATGTACATTGGCACAGGGAAACAAATAACTGCTAAGGTCACTTAAATGGGGATATTGTAGTCTTCAGCTCTGGAGGCCAAAGGTATCAGAAACATAAATAGACAACTTAAAACCATTCCTTCTTATATTTTTGCATTGTTTCTATATGGAAAATTACATTTCTCTGAGAGTATATGTGTAAATATGCATCTGCTAGTGTTTTGGCAACTCTAAGTTACCTAAATTAGTTTTGATCAACACTGTCGGATTTTCAAACCCACCAACGTAATAAAGGCAAGTTTAAAAAAACACAAACAAACCCTACAGTACATTGTGTGCTCTGCTGTTCCAAGCCTCGGCTTCAAGACAAAAGGAATGCGAGACTTTGTCATTTGCTAGCTGTTAATAATCAAGAGAAGATCTGCCAGACAAGCTCTTCGAGGGCTCTGTCTGTCTGGACCAGGTATATACTGCAATACACAAAGGGCTTTGCAGGGGGAGAAAAATGAGTGTTCGTGGACAATGATGCAGCTTTCTTAATTAAGATTTTCATTACTGATACATACATTAAGTTCTGCAACTGCAAGAGCCAAAGCACTGTCATGTGCAGGTAGATGTCCCTGATTCCATCTTTAGGCAGTAAAGCTAAAACATATTAAATGTGCACCCAGCAAATGTTGTGGGAACCAAGAGAGCTCCAGAAATATTCCTGTCAGAATGCAGAGAGGCCCCATTAAAAGCAGATTTTTAATGCATCTATTAGGCAGGAGAAAATCCACACTAACAGACTCTATGTGTGTGTTCCTATGTGGCTGCACGTGTGTTCAGGTGTGGTTCTTTGAGGTCCTGGGCCAAAGTTGACCTAGGGATGATCCCTATATAATAATATCAGGAGCTATTAAAAGGAATTTTTATCTTTATATTTACTAATGCCTATTGTTGAGGAAGGCAATAACTGACTAAACTTGGATAGCTTTTGGAAGAGGGCAAAGACTCATGTACACAGCTGGCCCTGACTCCACACCTCCTAGGTTACTTAGTCTGCTTCCCTGGTCCCTAGGCAGTCTACAAATCAGTGTGGTCAGTCAAGGCATCCATAAATCATTCCCATATAATAATCTGAATGTGATGTGGGGAAATCTTTATTCTTAGAACAAGTTATTTTCACAAAAGTAATTTACTAACAGGTGAGAAGAAACTGAAACCTTACACAGTCCTAAAAATGGATAAATAACTGGCATGTATGCTTTTGATTCCATCTTAACTGATGCCTAATTCATTTTAGGGTGACTGATGCAGTTAAGGTACACACAGTTCTCAGTTGTTTTTCTGGCTTCTATTTGCATCTTTTCCTGTTTCAAAGTTTATATCCATTTGGGGGGTTACCCATATAGAGCTCCTGTTTCTCCTCTAAAGAATACCTCTCTTTCTCATTACCAGAGGAGAAATGAGAAATGGAAGAATGCAATGAAAGATTATTGTATTACAATAATTAAAAATTATAAATTCATTTCTTACTAGGTGCCATGGTCTCACATGTCTGCCTAAACTCATATATTGAAACTTAATAGCCAATGTAATAGTATTAAGAGGTGGGGCCATTAGGAGGTGATTAAGGCATGAGAGCAGAACCCTCATGAATTGATTGGCATGCTTATGAAAGAAGTGAGAGGGATTTGCCTCCCTTTCTTTTGTGGCTCCACCTTCTGCCACATGAAGATATAGCATTCACCTCTTCCACCTTGGGAGGACACAGCAAGAGGCACCATCTTGGAAACAAAGAAGCCACATCAGACACTGAACCTGCTGGTGCCTTGATCTTGAACTTCCTAGCCTCCAGAATATTAAAAAATAAATTTCTGTTTGTGAATTACTTAGTCTCAGTTATTTTGTTACAGTAGCAAAAACAGACTAAGACACTAGATAAAAGTATTTATCTGGAATTTAAATGTAAGCCAGGATCCAACATTAAAATGACTCTAAAGGAATTATTCTTGTTGATTGGATAAAGGGAACAACTCCAAATAACAGTGGTCATTAAGAGTTCTCTTAGATCCTGCATTTGGATTTAGCTCTGTGAAGCAGATTTCTGGATATTAGCCTACGTGTCTGAAACTTCTCTTGCTAGGTGTAGCAGAGATTTGGGATGGAATGGCAAACAAACAGCTTCCTGTGAAGTGACTGGCCTACGTACCTATTCTAATGATTGCTAGTAGTAAGATGATAAAGCAACTGGTTCTTTTAAGTAGATGGATGAGTAGTTTACAGACACCCTGTCAATAGATGCTTTATGCATATTGGAAAAGCTGAACAGTTTTAAGATTCTAATCTTCAGTGGAAAGCAATAGTTATAAGACTGGAAGAGAAATACTTGGAAGCTACTGGTAAAGGACCAATGTAGTAGACATTATTCAAGCTCAGCAGTGATGGATAAAAGCGGTGGGGGGTGGGATTCCAGAAAATCTCTGTGACTGGAGACTTTATTACTTCTCTTTATGTGTCCTTTGTCAGCTTGTAATGACTAGTCAGAAGGACACTAATAAAGGATTTAGGCATATCTTTTACTCATATTCTTACATGAGATATAGGCTTCTTTTACCCAAAATATAGAGCCAATTATAAATTAGAGGTGACAATTTTACCAAAAAGCCTAGAAATTTATGAGGAAGGAATAGGGTGGACCCCATTATATCTTTCCACAGTGTAAAAGTACCAGAAGTCCTCTTCTAAATAAATCTGGAAATGTCTCTGGGGTAAGGGTAAAGCAATGTATGCCTATTGCCTAATTTGTATTTAATACTCTAAATTAGAAGGAATGATGGAGAGTATATAAAAGAAGAACCTAATGAATCTAAGATCTTAATTTTATCAGTATAAAGACTTCTTGTACAACTTGTCTTTACAAGCACCTTAGTAGAATTATTCTTTGAATATGCAGATTTCTTGTATAAGGTATCTCTCTCTCTCTCTCTCTTACACACACACACACACACACACACACACACACAGCTTTAAACAGCAACCATGTTTAAGGAAAAAAAAAGAAACGTGAAAAAAGAGCACTCATAATGTTATTAACTCTCAACATTTATCATCTTTCCTGTGTTCCTATTTGGCCCTTGAATGTCAGCTATGTTATAGAAGCACATACAAAATATGTGAAGTTTCCAAGGGCATCATCAAGAAAGTGAGACATTCAGCACTCGGAGCCCTATGAACCTTGAGCCAGACTCATGGTTTCTAGCAGTGTCACTAGCAGCACTAAAGCCTGACTCCTGACCATACACTCAGACCTACCTCATGGGGACTTTGACTGCTCAGGTAGAGGACAAGCCACTTGCTAAGCCTAGCTTCTACCATTCTTGCCAGCCTGAGGTTGGCTTGAAGGGACTGCCATGAATCTTTGACATGTTTGTTTCTCTTCTGCTTCTTTTCTGGACACTGTTTTAGGAATTAGGAACACACTTTTCATATATACATACCTACATAATTTTCTGCCAAAAGGGGGAAAGAATACCCTGAGGCCCATGCCATCCCTTATCATCAGCAACTGAACTTCTTGTGCTAAAGGAATGCTTCAATTACCACTACGAACAGCTTTGTACAACAGCTCCCGTCCCTTTGAAAAGCTCAAAGAAATAACTCTGAGAGCCCAAATGCTCCCTTCCTAAAACACAGGGAAGTTGCCCTGTCACAGTTTGTACTGCGAATGCTGGGGGTGATGCTGTCAATGTGGCATTTCTGTTTCTCTAGTGTCTTTCACTTTCCCTGAAGTTGCTGAAAAATATTCTATTTCATTAAGTATGTAGTAATACACATGGGAGTTGGTGGGGGGAGGTGGAGGACATTGATGACATGGCCTCTAGCACTTTATTTATGAGAACATTCAGAAATCTCTATCTACATCTGGTAGAAGAATAGTGTCAATCCTGCCTTGGAGACACGAATCAAGCAACATTGCCAGAGTGTATTTTTCTCTTCCTGATAATTTACTGATTCTGAAGTCTGAAGGCAGAGTGTGAATGAGCATTTTTACATATATGTGAGTGAAAAATTCACCTGCTTCTTTGGAGGATGGTGACACCAGATAAACATAAATGTATGTAACCAAGAAGTACAAACCACCCCTATCCAGAAATTCCATAGGTGCCTCCACCAGCACATTGCTTCTCACAACACTCCAGGGGAGGGCAGTGGAGTGGTTGTGGCCATCGAGCATTAGAAGCAGAGCTTGAGGTGGCCTTATAAGACATGCGGGAACACTGTTTTTGCAGTAAAGAATGCAACTAAGCAACCTGATGCTTGTTAGATTGCTCAAGTGTTCTTTCAAAGTTTTTATTTAAAAAATTTATATTAATAAACTCATTTAAAATCACATTAATAATAACAATTAAAATTATTTTAAAATGACAGAATTAATAATCAAAATAACAGAAATCTACAAATAATTAAGAATACTACTAATAAAAATAATAAAATTTTGGGCTGGGGCTGTAGCTTAGTGGCAGAGTGCTTGCCTTGCACGTGTGAGGCAGTGGGTTCGATTCTCAGCACCATATAAAAATAAACAAATAAAATAAAGGAATGCTATCCATCTACAACTACCAAAATGTTTTAAAACAAATCTTTAATCTTTTCATTATTGATTTAATAACCACTCCTAAGGTATGAGGGTTAATATCACAAATATTTTTTCCAGTTTAAAAAAATATTTTCTGCCATAGTAATTTTTATTTTCATGTGATAAAGTTTAAGACATTTTTCTTAAAGTTTTCAGGCTTTGGTTATATACATGGAAATGCATCTTATACTCTAATATGAAAATATTCACATATGTGGAAAAAATTATAACTGAGAATTACAGAATTAGTAAAGATGTAAAGAACTGGCTAGTCCCTTTCTTTCTGGGGGAAATGTAAGTTGACTCAACTTTACCAGGGGACAGTTTAGCAATGCTTGTATCTTACTTTGGTAGTTCTACCACTTTAAACTTATTCTGAGGAAATAATCAGGTAAATGTATTTTAAAAATACATGCAGAAAAGTTCATATATAGTCATGGTAGCATTATTTAGTAAGAAAAAAGTTCTAAGTGTCCCAAATGTCCATCAATAAGTGATCAAGTCAATGTATTATTCATACACTGGAGTACAATGTTGCTGTAAAGATGATGTAGATGTATATTTATTAATATGGAAAATGGCTATTACAGTATTAAATGAAAAGAGAAGATTATAGAACAGTAGGTTCCTTTTTCTTTCATTTTAGAAAGAGAAAGAAGGAGAAAAAGAGACAGATAAACGGAGATGTATGGAAATATATTTCCCAACTATAAACAGTGCTTGTCTCTAGGCTGTGAGATTTTGAAGGAATTTTCCTTTGTTTTTATACATACTATCATTCTAACAGTTTCAAGGAAAACTAAATGTATAGCTTTTAGAATTAAAGTTTAGAACTTTTACTTTTCGAGGAAAAAGAGCTTTAGGTAGAATTACAATATGATTTTCAAAGTCTTTAGTAATTAGTATCTCTCGAGTGCCATTACTGTCTGACCAGTTTTTTGGATGGGTAGCATTACTGCCTGGTTCAAGTTTCCTTCAAGTTTGACAGTTTGATGTGCTGTATAGTAGTTCTTACTCTATAGGATATTAAAAAAATATAAAAGCTCAATTACTGGAAATAACCTAAATATTTATAGGATATAGATCAATTCTGAGAATTTTATCTGACAGAATACTATTCAGAGATTACCATGATATTTACAAAGAGTTTATAATTATACCAGGAAGTATTTATTATACACTATTGAGTTAAAAAATACACTATTGAGTTAAAAAAACAGGACACAACCTTATATACAAAATGTATGCTCAGTTATGTTAATATCTAGAGAAGAGACTAGAGTTATCTAAAAATTTGTTAATAAATTTCTATGTGGTGGGATTGTGGATGTTTTCAGCTTACTCTATATTTTATTAATATTTTACAATAAGTATGAATTATAGAATCATGAATGAAGTAAATATTAAAAAAATACAGCTGCATCACTCAACAGCTGCCAAATTTTACCCCAGATGTATCTGCAATTTAGTTTTGAGTCAAATGGTCCTAATGTCATTTCCTAAGGGGAATCTAACAGAATGGAATGTGCTTAAATAAAGGAAAGCCGTTATTGCCACCGCCTCTTTCTAAGCTACCATTTTATAACACTCAGAATAAATCGGACTAAATGATCTGATGTCTATGGGAAATTAGGAATATCCACCAACTTCAGGTTCTCTTTACATCTTCCTTATATTGCCAGCAGCTGGGACTTCATTAATCCTTAGTAGTATAGGTCTGGAAGCTGTTTGTGGAGGCTGATGGTATAGGTCACCATTAGGGACAGAGCTAATCTATTTATTTCAAATGGAAGTTCCCTTGAATAACAAGGATGTTCTGCTACCTGAGTTCTTACTAGTTAATTAGTTTTCTTTCCCTTCTTCCCCACTTTACCTTCCTTCTTCTTCCCTTTCTCTGTAACCCACCTACTCTTCTTCTCTCCTTCCCTCATTTAAATAACCGACCTTTCTATATAGTCAGACACCAACTATTACAATTTAGGGAAAATTCACACTATAACATATTTCAAGCAGATGATCTGATTGTTCTTAAATGAAAATATTTTTGTAAAATGATAATAAAAGAAATCGAAATAGTCACTCATATGTGTATGATGCATATTAGAGGCTTGGTTGGCAATAAGGCAAAGAATAGGTTTTTTTTGGGAAAAGCAACACAGTGACTGGGCAATGAGGAGATAAGTTGGGGAGAGAAGGGAAGGAGCTGGCGTGAGAAAGGAATGACACAAGTCTCCTTGTTTTTTGGCAAAGTTTATTGAACCAACTGCTCCTGGCCTTTTGGGCCAAATGCTATCCTTCAAACTGCCCCTGACTGGGAGCTACTTGAGAGCAGGGATGGTATTTTATTCATTTCTGTATTTTCTGTACCAAACACAGAAACAATGCTCAACAGGTGCTTGGAGAATTTAACTGAACCCTTGTACCCCCTGCTTTCCCTTCCTATACTGGCCTCAACTAGAACAAAAACAAATAAACAAAAAGCAGCAGCAGCAGCAGTTACACCTGCAATGCTGTTTCACAAACAGCATTATGGGGTAAAACCCCATCATGATTTGAACTCAAATACTCATTTCTTCTGATTTTCCATATTGGAAATGCTGGAGAAAATCACATAGGACAGATGGGTATCAATGTTAAGCCACCAGACTCACCTGAGCCCTTCACACTGCCAAAGAGAATTCTACCGTTTCTTTGATCAACTTGCTGCTCTAGTTGTCTTCAGAACTATTTTAAACCTCTGTTTTCATCAGATCTTCCCCTCCCCATTTAGTCTTGGCAGGACCTTGTACCTTAGGAGTCATCACATGGAAAATCTCATCACCTGCTAGTACCAAACCTACATGTGGACTAGCATCTGCCCCTATTCTTTTAATTTTTCTTCCTTGTAAGTATAGAAGAGGTGCCCATCTTTCTATGCCTCCATTTATACTTAGGATGCCAGCTTTCTAGCTTTATCAGGAATCATCCACTACCGATCATCTTGTCTTCCTCTCTCATGTGTACACTGAATCTCTCTTCCTCTATTGAATTCTTCCTATAAGTGAACAAAACAGTCAAAAGTTCCCATTTTTCCTTAAACTTTCTTTTGACCTCACTTCCCCTCTCAAGACATTATGTAGCTCATTTTCCTTTTCTTCACAGGAAAACTTCTAAATTAGTCCATGTGTGCTGCTCTATTTTTTCACCTCTCACTCTCTCCTCAATCCTTTATAAACAAGTTACTGCTTCTACCACTTCAACAAAACAGCTTTGGTTAACCTCAACAATAATTTCCAAATTAATAGGTTCATTGGAGATTTTCCAGCCCTCGACTTAGTTGACCTTTCAGAGCACTTCACACTGCTGACCCCCAAATGCTCTCTTCTCTTGGTTCGTGTGACCATTTTAGCTAAAGTACCCCTCCTTTTGAGGGTATTTTACAGATATCATTTTTTTTTTCTAGCAGATGATTAGATATTGAGAGTTCTTCAAGCCTCAGTTTGGGTCTTCTTCTCAATCACACCTTGTCCCTTGGCAGTACCATCCACGCCAATAGATTAATTTACTACTTCATGTTAACTGCCCTGAACTGATCTCCTCAGCCTTCATTTTACTTCTGAATCCCAGTTGTGTACATTGTAGTACCTATTTCAATATGCTTACTTATTTCTATCAAAAGCACCTAACACTCAACATCTCAAGAATGGAACCTACAATCTTCCCTTCTACTGTAGTCATCCTTTGATATTTCATATGACTATGGATGCCATCATCTCTTCAAGGTTTTATAAACTAAAAACTGGAGTCAGAGTTGCCCTTCTTTCTCCTTCATCTAACAGAAACAACCCACAAGAAAGTTATGCATATTTTACTTTTGAATTATCTCTCAGTTTCACTTATTCTTCTTCTATTTTCTTTGTCATGTTCCTAGTCTGTCTCCTGTGTGGTCATGATAGCTTCCATACTGGTCTTCCCATATTCACTTTTTTTCAAAGTTGTAAATGGACACAATATCTTCCTTCCTTCCATGTGGTGCTGAGAATCGAACCCAGTGCCTCAGACGTGCTAGGAGAGCACTCTATCACTGAGCCACAAACCCAGCCCCCATACCCACTATTAATCCTTCCAAATCATTCACCACAATGAAGCTTGCTAGATCTGTTTCTCTCTGTCTTACGGCATTTGATTTCAAGATATGTAGATTAACATGATATTATAAGAGACAATACAAAGAGATCTGTTATTCCCTTCAACTACTGCTTTCTAGTGGTAACATCTCACTTAAATATAGTACAATATCACAATAAGGAGAGTAACTTTTGTATAATCCACTTACCTTATTCAAATTTCAGTTTAATATTCGTGTGTGTGTGTGTGTGTGTGTGTGTGTATAAAATTCTATGCAATTTTATTACAGGTATAGATTCATATAAATACCACCAAGTCAAACTACAGAAAAGTTGTTGCAAGGATCTGTGGATCCTCTTTTATAGCCAGTCACCTTGACTTCTACCCCAGTCCCCTAACTCTGTCAACCAGAAATCTGTTCTACATTGTTAAAATTTTTCATATCAAGAGTGCTATAGGGGCTGGGGTTGTGGCTCAGCGGCAGAGCGCTCACCTTGCATGTGCGCAGCCCGGGTTCGATCCTCAGCACCACGTAAACATAAAATGCATTGCATTGTGTACAACTAAAGTAAATAAATAAATATTTTAAAAAAGAGTGCTATATATGGCAGTTTGTAATCTTGGGATTATTTTAAACTCAGTGTAATACTCTTATAATTAATCCATGTTGTTGTCTGACTCAATAGTTCATTCCTTTTTAGTGTGGAGAAGAATACCACAATATGAATGTATGATGGTTTGCTTGACCATTAATCCACTGAAGGTAATTGGGTTGTTTTCAATTTTGAGCAACTATCAATAAAGCTGCTATGAACACTGGTGTACATGTTTTTGCATGGCTATGTTTCTCAAGAGTTTTTTTGAGTAAGGACAGGTACTGAGGATTGAACCCAGGAGCACTTTACCGCTGAATGCATCCCCAGTCCTATTTATTTATTTGTTTATTTATTGTTTTCAGGTGGTACATGCCTGTAATCCCTGTGACTCAGGAGGCTAAGGCAGGAGGATTGCAAGTTTGAGACCAACTTCAGCAATTTAGCAAGACCCTAAAAGTATATATTTTTAAAACACTAAATTGATCATGTCCACTCCTTTGTAAATTTGCTCTCCCATTGTCCTTAGGATAAAGATAAAAATCTTTAACATAACTACAAAGGAGCCATCATCTCCAGATCCTATGTATCTCTTCAACCTCAACTTGTGCTGCTGCTTACTTCCTTCTTTCTCCAGCTGTATTCAAGGCCTTCACCCATACTGTTTCCTCTACCTGGAATCCTCTCCCACTACCCAACCTCACTTCTTGTTTTTTATCTTCAGATGCCAGCTCAAATGTTACTTTCTCAGGGAAAGTTCCCCAAAACTTCCAAACTCCACTGGATACCCATCTTATATTTGTTCTTAGAGCATCTGCTTCTTTCATTTCATAGTGGAAAGCACAGTTTGTGAATTTAAGTTATTTTATGTGACCATTTTATTAAACTCTCTCTTATATTCCCCAGATTGTAAGTTTCAGGGAGAGGTAAACCATATCTGCTTCCCTCACTATTATCTTTGGCATTTAGTAGATACTCATTTTGTGTATGACATTTGTCCAAGGTTTTTAAAAACAGATAGTCTTGCATTCAAGTTCTATCTCTGGGCTGAGGTTGTGACTCAGCGGTGGAGCGCTTGCCTAGCACATGCGCGGCTGAGTTCGATCCTCAGCACCACGTACAAATAAATAAAGGCATTGTGTACAACTAAAGTAAATAAATAAATATTTTAAAAAAGTTCTATCTCTACTATATATTAAGTGTTCTTGGAAAATTTACTCAAATATCCTAAATCTCAATTTTCTCAACTTCATAACTAGGACTAAACAGCATCTGCTTAATAGGATAGTTTTAAAAGTACTTATACTTCAGTATTCTAAAGCAAGGCAAGCATTCAAAAAATATTATGTCCTATTATTATTAGTTTAAGAACATATATAGCTGGGTGAAGGTGTGCAAATCTGTAATCCCAGCAACTTGGGAAGCGGAGGCAGGAGAATTTGAGTTCAAGGCCAGCCTCAGCAACTTAGTGAGACCCCCATCTCAAAAAAAAAAAAAAATATATATATATATATATACACACACACACACATATATGTATATATATAGCTATGAATGTAGCTCAGTAATTAAGCACCCCTGGATTCAATCCCTGGTACCTCCAAAAATAAAATAAAATAAAACAAGTGTTTGTATTTTTCTTTCTAATATTATATTTATTTTTTTTTCCTGTTCTTTTAGATTCTAACTCTAGAAACTTTGAGATTCTTTAAAGGAACCCTGAGTATAGATTATGAATAAGCACTATGACCACTGATTCTAACCCTAGGATCATCCCCCTAGATAGACGAGAGTTTTATTTGGCCTCTTGGCTCAAGTTCCCACTTCGATCTCATTAAGTAATTTCTCTACTTATTTCCAGGTAGATATATCTGTGTTGGTAAGAATGCATCTTTTTCATTCTTTGTTTCCAGAAGGAAGATTTTTAAAAACTACTTGCTTCTTGCTTCATTCCTTATACTTTCCCATGGAGATGAATTACCCTTTGGTAAGGCAGCCATTGGTCCATACTTCTCAAATAGACAGAACTGACTTGTCAAAACTCCTAAGTGCAGGAGTTTTAGCCTCTTTCTTCTTCCTTTTTTATGCAGACTAGTGGAGGTTAGTGACCTCAAAAAGTGTTGTACCTATGCTGATACAAATTTTCCTTGGGAGGGGTTTTCTAAAGATTAGAGTAAAGGGAAGGGTGTCCATGAGTCCATTTTGCCTGTAGCATTAAGCCACACTCTTCAACCAGCATTTATTAAATATTTATTTATTTTTTTTTCCTGTTCTTTTAGATCTAACTCTAGAAACTTTGAGATTCTTTAAAGGAACCCTGAGTATAGATTATGAATAAGCACTATGACCACTGATTCTAACCCTAGGATCATCCCCCTAGATAGACGAGAGTTTTATTTGGCCTCTTGGCTCAAGTTCCCACTTCGATCTCATTAAGTAATTTCTCTACTTATTTCCAGGTAGATATATCTGTGTTGGTAAGAATGCATCTTTTTCATTCTTTGTTTCCAGAAGGAAGATTTTTAAAAACTACTTGCTTCTTGCTTCATTCCTTATACTTTCCCATGGAGATGAATTACCCTTTGGTAAGGCAGCCATTGGTCCATACTTCTCAAATAGACAGAACTGACTTGTCAAAACTCCTAAGTGCAGGAGTTTAGCCTCTTTCTTCTTCCTTTTTTATGCAGACTAGTGGAGGTTAGTGACCTCAAAAAGTGTTGTACCTATGCTGATACAAATTTTCCTTGGGAGGGGTTTTCTAAAGATTAGAGTAAAGGGAAGGGTGTCCATGAGTCCATTTTGCCTGTAGCATTAAGCCACACTCTTCAACCAGCATTTATTAAATATTTGGTTTTCTTGCTATGAAATATTTTGTCTTATTTTCCAATGGGCTCATAACTTGGGTGGGGAAGACCTGTGCTAGTTATGAACCCCTTTAAAGATCCCAACACTTTGGGGCATGCTTTAACTTGGAATATGATCCTCTACCTGGATGATCCTCTAACTTCCATACCTTCTAGCCATTTTTCAAGACCCAGATGAATCACATTTTACATGAAATTTTCTAGACCTCAAGATTCTTTCAAGGATGAAATCCTTTAGTATTTCCTAGACTCCATCATTCTTTTTGGAACTTAGTCATTTATTGTCTTATGTGCATATAACACTCAATACTGTAACTTCTTAACTCAATTTTAAGTTCCTTTAGAGCAAGCAAGGGCAATATCCTATATTTATGTTTTAACTGTCCACTAAACATGCTTAATAATATCTTCCAGGATAAATGTGGTTGAAGTTGGTCTACTGACAGGCTGTGATTTGATGGCCCAAGTTATAATTGATATGGGTTAGTAGCTGGATGGTTCCTGAAGGGGCTGTGGCCATGGCCAGAGAACACTACGAACGTGGCCCTGAGGTGTTTATCAGTGGAAGTGTGGGTATACATATAGGTAGTGGGGCTTTTTACTATCTTGTGCTGTGTTTTCACCTTAGAAATATACTCCTCCTCTTTCTCTTATGAAAAATATGTTGAACCGACGGTTGGATAGTTTGGAAGACTAAGAGAAATGCAAAAAGACAGAGATAATGTTCCTGGCTCATTGGTGTACAGAGTAGTTAGATTCTCTGAATTAGTCAAAATTTTTTTTTTTTTTTAAATTACCCTCTACTGCCATGGGAGGGGAAAAAAAAGGAGGAAGGGTCCTGAAAATGATGTCTGAGCAATAAAAGACAGTGAATATTTTAAAGATCACTGAATTTAATTTATTCAACCTAAATGCATAAAAGTACAGGTGGGGACATTATTTATGCAGGTATATGCAAATCACTTTATAAAATAGGCAAAGCCCTTCTGCTTTTTATAAGTTGCCAAGGTGGTTCCTGATATTTTAAAAGCTATGCACCTTTAATGTAATTTCCTAAGAGCTGGAATCCCTTGTAGGAATCACAGTCATTGTCAGAGCAAGTTTATTTTTTTCCCCCTCTCCTCTGGGACATTTACAAGGCTCTCATAACCATCGCAAAAAGACTGGTTTCCACAGAGATGTGACTGGAAAAATCCCCTGGAAATTGCTGAGGAACAAGTCACAGTGTTCAAAGCGGAGAACATAGGCTTTGAAAACATGAACCCATCTGACCTCCTGAATTTAGTACAGTGAATTCCTGAGCTCTGAAACATGGGGCCCGGCTGTGCATGCCATATTGGTGCTATAAGACTGGCAGTAGGTTGGCTGTGGCATGGTCTATTTCAAACTCCTTCACAGTGCCCAGTGTTGCATGTTCCCAGATGACATTTGGTTGGCAGAAGCTGGGCCTCCAAAGCTGGCAGTCTGGAACGCAGCCCACTGTGTTTTGACAAACACATAATTGACCATCTGATCACCAGCCTACGTTCTGCACTCAGGTCACTGGGGGACCTGGGCTTTCAATAGGTCCCTGCTCCTCATCTTGTTCATCTTCTCAAACCTTTCTCTAGAAAGCAATATAGAGAAGACTTAAACACACCCACACAGATCCTCCCATTTGCAAAAAAGAACATGGTATGTGAAACATAAGCTGTTGAAAATTTCCTTTAAATTGTCCTGGCAGCCCAAAGTGAACAAGAGAAAAGCACACTTATGGTGAACTCTAATTCAGAGAGAAGAAATGAATATACTGAATTGTTTCAACACCCGGCTGTGCATAAGTTTCAATTCAGTTCAATGGCTTGGAAACGCTGCTTAGAAAAAGGCAGCAATGGGAAAATGATAGGAAATTGGGACACTGATTGACTTTAGGGAGACATTATTAAGAAATGATTTCATTTTCAGGCAAACAAAAGCAGGACACTATCAATGTCATTTTCTTCTGCTCCTTTTCCTCTTGCCCCGTGACCATTATGGGCAGGAGACACACATCCCTGGAGACCAGTAGGCAACAGCTCAGAGTAGGGGCAGATTCAAATTGAGGTCTCCAGTGAAACTCCCATAAGGATATGTTTTGGTCTGAAATTTGGCCCCACACAACAGATCGGCCTTTCTCCTAAAAGGCAAGGAGTAGTAGGCCAAAGTATGCTGGAGTTATGCAAATGTCAATGCCTATTGTCAATATTCCTGTTTTGGTTTGGATTAGAGATGTCCCCTGAAAAGCTCATGTTCAGCAATGCAGGAACGTTCAGAGGTGAAATGATTATATTATGTGAACAGTAACCTCATCAGTGGATTAACCCATTTGATGGATTAATAATTTGAATGGATTACTGTGTGGTAACTGCAGGAAGGTCAGAGGAAGTAGAAAACTGGGGGTATACATTTGAGGATCATATTTTGCCCCGACTCCTATCTTTCTTTCTCTCTCTCTACTTTACTGGTTTCCATAAGCTGAGCAGCTTTCCTCTGCCATGTCCTTCCACCATGATGTTCTGCCTTATCTCAGGCTCTAAGCAATGATATCAGCTGACCATGGACTTAACCTCTAAAAACATGAGCCTAAATAAACTTTTCTTTTTCTAAGTTGTTCTTGTCAGATATTTTGGTCACAGTGACAAAAAGCTGACTAACCCAATTCCCAAATAGACTTTCCTCTCCACTTAACCCTACTGCACAGTTCAGGTCATTGTTTTTTCACCTTTGACCTAGTTTCTCTATTCTCAACCAGCCACCTCTATCACTGGAGTGTTCTTTCTAAAACATAAAGTTGGTTAAATTCTTTCAGGTCTCCCTAAGTCTACAGGAGCAAGTCCAGTCTCCTCTGCAAGACATACAACCCGTCTGTGATCTTCCTCCTGCCTGCTTCCATCTTTCCATCCCCGTCTCTCTTGTTCTTCTTTTAGTTGCCATGCTTTAGCCACACCAAACTACTCAGCCCTCTGGATGTGGCTGCCTGGTGCCTCCTGACTTCATAAATGTTATTGCTTTTTTCTTGATTATGAGCCTTCCCCCCCCCCCCTTTTTTTTTATCCACCTCATAAACTGTTCTTTACTCTTTCTTTCAACTTTAAGAACCAGCTTGGGTGCCTCTTCAAAAGCAGTTGAGCATTCTTTTCTCATTCTTCTCTCTACATCTTGTACCTACAATCCAGTGCCCACCATGAGGCAACCTTTATTTACTTATTTATATTCCCTATCAGTCTGTGGGATTTTTAAGAAAAGGGAGCATTTTGTATTTATCTTGGAGTTCTCAGAATCAAGCCTAGTAAATGTTTGTTGACTGAAAACTAAATAAAGAGCTATGCATGATAATTAATCAAAACTAAGCCAAGCAGTAGTATTAGCTTTTATAAGCATGGTAGGAGACTATTAGCAATCTAATGAAGGCGGAAGATCCCAGCAGTACCGCACTTTCTGATGGTTATCACAGGGGCTGATGATTGGCTGGGGTGAGAGTAAGAGGGAGGAAGGTATGCTGTGATGGAGGAATGTCTTTTTAACACAGAATGTCACTAAGGCAGTAAATGATCACGTTTACAACATGTAGTTTTCAGTACTGAATGGTATTGTCCTGAGAATGTATTTGAGTCCTATTGTAAAGAGGCCTAACTTGTAAGAACTGGGTCTCCCAAATAGGGCAAGTGTGTGCCACCTGCTTCAAGGCACCATGGCCGGTTATGGAAGGATCCTTTTTGTTTCTGCTAAAGAGTAATGGAACGGAAAACTCTTGGGGGAAAGCCTGGCAGCTATTCAATTCCTATTGAAATCTGGGTCAAATCCAGATTGGGGCACTGGATTAAACACAGTGCCAAGGAGAGAAGGTCAAACAGGCTGGATTCTGCACCTGTCCAGAGGAGGCCATGGAAGAGGCACTTGGAGCTAGTTGGAGTGGGGAGTAATGTTCTGATCTGTTCCTGAGGAACTTTTCCTTTTCTTTTGACAGGCCTCTGGGCACCACTCTTGGAGACATCAGCTGTGTCCATGGGGTACTTGAGGACAGCAGGACTGTCATAGGCCCTGTCACCCTGCTGATACAAAGGCAGCCTCAGGATTTGGAACAATCTAAGCAAGCAGAAAACCTGGCCCAGGGGTGGGACAGGGTCATGGGCACATAAGTGGACAATTAGCTGATTATGGGTCTTTTCCCTCACCTTATCTTTGGTTAAAAAATAGGATTTCTTTAGAAGCTGCTTGATTGATGGTTGATGTAGCATAGAATCAGTTTCATATTTTCCTATGAGCCAGAGACAGCCTTTCAATTATGTTTTTTATCTCAAAGGTCTCCCCCTCGATTTCTAATAGGTGACACAGGTTTCCTATACTGGTTATGTCTGAGCCTTGCCCTCAAGCACTGACGTCATAATAGCTGAGAGCCCTGCAGGCAGGAGTGTATGGTGCTGACTCATCCTGGTGATGTGGGATTAATGCCTTGTCTAACACAGAGCTATTATGTGAACTGTTTTTACACAAAAGAACTGTAACAAAAATGATTTGCCAGTCAGAGGACTAGAAATATGCAGTGCTAGGTAACTGAGGGGAAGGATGTGAAGACATAAAGTGGTAACCATGAACAGGCACATCGACATCCTCCAAAGCATCAACAGACATACCCTATCAACACTGAGAACAGGGAATAACCGAACTTGTCAGGGGCAGAAAGGACCCACCCCTGTTGTATAAATGCATTACACATAGCACCAGTCTTTGCAGAGTTTAATCAATCTCCTTTCTCTGTCAAATAAAATGTCACATTTGACTTTAGCTTTAGCCTTCTTGGGAGGATTTTGTCCCCTTAGATATATTTGCCACTAGCTTCTAGGAATGTTAGTGAAAGGCACACACAAGCCATAGAGCCCTGGAAACCGCCTTTCTGTGCAGATGATTACAACACAATAAATACCTTAGGTCAGTGAAGTAAGATATAATGTTGCAAATAAGGGACATTGTGCACCAGAGAGTGAGAAGCAGTCAGAAGGATGATGATTATTTATCACAATAGGTGACTGTCACTCCCTGCTAGATTTCTTGGGTGGTGTCTCTTGTAGTGACTTGATTATTTGGTTTCACTGCCCTCAAATCTCTTTTCTAGCAGCTCAAAGTAATATTTATCTAAATCCACTCAGTGCAGCCTGGTTTGGTCTTTAATAAATGTTCTCTTTTTTTCATTTGAAATCAAGCTCCTCCTGCCCCACCAACTTCCCATCTTTTCTAAAAAAGAATGCCACCTTCTATAAACCTCCTGGTATGTGTGAATCCTGGATTTCTTTTTTTTCCCCCTAGACTTTATAATTTTGCAAAAAAAATTTAGCCTATTTACTTTTCAGTCTTGTACTTCTTAGTGAAAGGATATTATAAATTTTGTCAATAAATGAAAGCTGTGATCTAGAAGTTAAAATTAAAAACTGTTGGACCTACGGATGGGTGAATAACTGAAGAATAAACAATTGCCATTGATTGACAGCAGAGCAAAAACCCAACTGTTGCTGAAAGCTGGTTGAAGAACATAAGCTATAGTTTAGAAGAGCAGAGAGTTTTGCAAATAGCAGCTGTGGCCAAGTAAAGGGCAGTCTTTACATAAGTATGGTGGCTGGGGCTATAGTCTTTTCAACTTTCTCATGAATGGCCACTTTACCACTACCACCAACAGCATCACCCCAAACATGAAAGAATCTAATGCATACTAAAGAAACACTAGAAACCATAACAAAGACAACTAGAAAATATGCCAACAGAATTCAAAAATTTCCAAACTTGATGCTTTTTTTTTTTTTTTTAAAGGTAAAGAAACCACTTTTACTTACCTAAGGAGAAGGTGACAGACTGATGGTCAAGGAACTGAAAATCAAAGAAAAACAAGGAATTAAATTCAAACCCAATGATATAAAGAAAATCTAAGCATAGATGGGATTGGTTTGTCCCAAAGGAAGCCATTTTGTCACCTATATCCTCAAACAAAGGAGATCCAGCCTCATAGAAATTTTCCAAAGGCGTGACTGCTTGCTATGATGACTGACACAGTATTTCTGAGCACAAGGGATGCCAAGATCTTTCTTTGTGAATTTCATTCTGATCTGTATCATATACAATTTTCTGGAGCTGTACTATTTTTCAATACAGTAGCCATAGTCTTGTCTATTTTGATATAAATTATTTAAAAGTTAACAAAAAAAAAAACGAAACTTTTAGTTATTCAGTTTAACTAGCCACATTCCAAGTACTTAATAGTCACGTGTGGTGATTGCCTTCCTTACTGAATAGCACAGGCACAGAACATGCCATCATCATAGAATATTCTATTGGGCAGCACTGATAAGAACAGTTTTATACACAGTGTGTCACAAATTCTAGCTAATTCTGGCAAAGATGAGGTAAATCCTGATGACTTTTGGCTCTTGAAGTGCAAATTTAATGTGCTTACTGCCTGAATGACCCTTTAGACAAATTCTACATTTCCATGCATTGTTGAACTTCAGTAACACGGAGAAGTCAACCAAATCAGCCTCAATGCCTTGGCTTCCCTTTCTGATACGGTCTCCTCTACTCTGCTGCACCAGTTTAAGAATGTCTCTTTGATGGTGGGAAATAATATGACAAAATGATTGACAAAGTAATTTCAAACTAAAGCATCGCCTCCATCCCAACATATCTCTAATGGTGAAAAAGTTAAGTTAGGGGGAGAGTTGACCTCAATAGCTCCATATTCTATGTTTACAATGTAATGATTCTCCTTTACAATTTTTCTAACACATGCCAAATAAACTATTATAGGACTGGCCTGTCTACCATTATTTTGATAGCTGCTCTTAAAGAAGCATAAAATTAAAGTAACAGAACATTCACAGAAATTAATAAACCAAACAAGGGTGCTGAGAAAATAAAGGCAAACCTCCATCACAGGCCCAACTAGATCATATAAAGGACTTAATATATGCTGAATGAATTCTGGTTTCTCTGACAGGATGATTTTAACCACTTCACAGAAGGCCTCCAGAAATATGCAAACAAACTTTATTAAAGGAAATCTATTAGAAGGACCTGATTGAATAACTTTATACTAGGGCTAAACACCCTAATTGTAGAATACCCACAATTATTCAGAACTCACATTCCAGAAAGTTTTCTGGACAAATGCATCACTGCAGACATTTTTTCCAAAGAAATGGTCCCCCATGTGCGGCTGATGTGAAACCTGTCCATCTATATGTAGATGTAAAAGGTGGTGGTCCCCTCCTGGGACATGAAGAGTTAAGAAGAAAATCTACAGCCTTGATCATAATGCATGCTAATACAAGAGAGGTTGGGGGTCTCCCATGCTTTCAAATTGTTCCACAAAATTGATGAGTTTAATGAAAAATTTAAGCAAGATAATTAGATTATGTATGATTTATTGAAAGTATGTACAAATTTGAAATACAAAATAATAACTGACTAGTCTTCACAGATTTTAAAGCTCTAAGTTTTGCTACATTCTTGCGTTCTTGTCTTCCCTACAAGCCAAATTCTAGACTATTGCCCTGGTACAACATTTTTTTGCCTTTTCCTCTCCCTCCCTCTTTTTTTCTTTCTTTTCTTTCTTTCCTTCTTTCCTTTCTTTCTTTCTTTCTTTCTTTCTTTCTTTCTTTCTTTCTTTCTTTCTGCTGTGCCCTCCAATTCCCTCCATACACCAACACATACTCTTTGAGCTTGCTTTCTTTCCCAAGATTTGGGGAAAAGGAAAAAAATTATTAGTGATTTTCTATAAAATGTGTCCAGTTATACTTTTCTATTGCATGTTATAACCCCAATTATTTCTCAATAATGCCTAGTGCTCTTCTTAAACTATACCTAGTGCTTCTGTTCTTATATCTGAGCAGGTAACTTTCCTACTTAAATTTAAAGGAGCATTTATTCATAAAATTAGTCAAAATTAAACTTTTGATGTGACCAAAAGAGATCAATGGAAATCTTACCCAGATTGACTAAATATATCCATGGCCTGGCATGAAAAACTATCTTTCCTGATGTCAAATGACACATAGGCTGTCAAAGACAGGAATCCAAGACAGAGAGAAAAATCACAGTGTATGTTACCATCTAAGACAAATTAAAGCCAAGTGAAATTGAAAATTTAACTGGATATAATTATTGTCCTTAGATATTAATGCAAAATAATAATACTGATCCTAAATTTAATACTCAGGCTAAAAATTTAATCTCATAGTTCTTATACAATTCATAAATGCTTATAAATGTCAAAAGACCCTTGCTTCTTGATTGGATTACAAACTGCTATGCAATTTTGAGAATATGTATTAATCTACATAGATTTATTTTTGTTCAATTCAAAATGTTATGTTATTGATACATGTCCCTTCCATCTCAGTGATATTCACCTTATATGTTTGTGCACTGTTTTTATCTAAAATGTAAAGAATTACTTATAATTGTTTTGCATAAGAATTAAAGCATTTGCATTAAGGAAATTCCAGGTTCAATGTACAAATATGTAGCAAAGAACATAAAACTGTAAAGCCCCCTCAATTTAGGATACTGAAACAGTGAGTAGGGGCTTGAATATAAAGAGGGGCAGGAGGGGTGACATGTACTGAAATCTATTCTTAGTTTTATGATTCCTTAGTGAAAATTATTACCAACTGTCAATCTCCAAGGAACTAGAAGTGTTATTAATTGTAACTTTAAAGATCAGTCAGTTCTAATTTCAATCTACATAATGTTCTAGGGCAGTGGTTTCCGACATTTGGAGGTGATACAGATTCTTAGAATAATCTCTCTCTCCAGAAAACTCCTCAAAAACAGCAAGTTTCAAGGAGCTCTGGGACCCCATGAAGGCTAACAATGGATCTCAGGTTACTTATCAGTGGCCTTGGCAGAAAGGAGAGAAAACCCTCCTTAAATCCCACTACTTATAACCTCTAGGAATTTTAACAACACACAAAAAGCTGAAGCTAGAAGCAAAGAAAACCTATAAAAAATAGACTTCTTTGGGTGTTTGGCTAGAGACATGTGGGTTCTTTAAAATCCTCCAGACTTTCATCTTCCTAGTCCTTTATAATTTCTTTTTTAAAATGTCCATAGAGCCTTACCCACACTGGGGTAAAAGAATATGGAGCAGAGAAATGATAATGCTAAGAAGAGTCACTATTTCCGGGATATCTTCTATGGTTTGAGGCATCTTGGAAAGTAAAATCTTCTCCATTTTGGATATGGGTATAACTGGGGTAGTGGAAAACATAACACAGTATACACAAAGACACAAAATACTAAGACAACTACCTTCCTGGAGGGATGGTTTTCCTTGTGGGTAAGTAACTTAAATTTTATTTGTACATGCATTCATGTATTTAATAACTATTTATTGGATGCTATAGAAGATATATAACAGATGTTGTTCTTGTCCTCATGGAACTTCTGATTTAGTGAGACAAATGAAAATATGCTGAAGAGTAGAAAGCAAAATTTGAATGCAGTTTTAAGGTGACACCTGAGATGCCACTGAAATGTTTGTGGCAGAGAGTTTCCTGTGACGTCCCAGCATGCATCCCAAGTACTGGATCATTCTAGCTTGAGGATCACCTAAGTAGGAGAGTTGGAGAAGCACTAGTAACAGTGCCTCATTTCATCCATACTGTAAAAGAAACAACACTATTACTTCCAATTTTGTGTGTGTGTGTGTGTGAGAGAGAGAGAGAGAGAGAGAGAGAGAGAGAGAGAGAAGAGAAGAGAAGAGAAGAGGAGAGGAGAAGAGATTTGAGAAATTAGGAAACTTATCCTTATCCTCAATCACACACAATCACACAGCTTCTGGCATGTGAGTGTGTACCATTTCAAAGTCTACATACTTTTGACCATTAAATTATACTACTTCTAGGTGTTTCCCACTTTACGTTTCCCCCTGAAATCTAGGCTCATTCAGGATTCTGCAGGCTGGTTTAAGCTTCTCTTTGGAAGCAGACAAGTTTGGCTTGATTTGCATTCTAAATATTTCATAGTGGTAAGGGAAAGCTATTATTATACCCATTTTATGGTGAGGAAGCTGAGTCGCTTGCCAGCTGAGGTATTTGGCTGGGTTAAAAAAGAATTCAGATCCTCAGTCTCTCATTCCTCTTGACTAACCCCAAGCCTAGGCAGTATGAGTGTCCAAGGGCTTTTCTGCATATGTTACGCACACTGGATGATAAAGAGTGAGATGAACTTTGCTAAGAGAAAACAATATGTGTGCAATAAAAAAGCAAGTAATAATAACCCATAAAATTGGTTACTTTAAGCACTGTGAATAGAAAAGGGAAAGCTTATTCATGAAATGAATCAGAGAATTAGGATGTGTCACAGCACTGATGACAGAGCTGAGCAATTTAGATGAACTGAAGTTCAACACTTCTAGCTGAAGAGGGTAAAAGGTATGACAACAGGATAGGAATGACCCCTTAAGCATACCTTTAATCTTTCCAATTGTTTCTCTTTGACTACTTTCTCTAGAAGTTAGGTGGGTTCTTATCTTTGTTTTTCCTGAGTGGAGATAATATTTTAATATTCTAGAAGTATTATGTGAGTTAAATCTTAATGTGGGAGTCATTCTAAACAGTAGAATGAAGATTTTTAACCTTACTGATTTTCCTAATACCTTTCTCACTTCTAGTATTTTCAAAGGCTGAGGCACTATTGGATTTTTGGATTCATATGTCTCTCAGAATAAGTGTCAGCTTCATAGATTCCTGTCAACTGATATTCCATCTTCACTCTGGATACATGATTTCCTTTATCTGACAGATTCAAGAAATTTTATGCTAGATTTAATGACACTTCATGCACCCTGCATTTGGGAGGTTTTAATTCTCTATTTTCTATTCTGCAAAAGATTTATAAGTTAAAGTCAGAGGGAAGGGTTATTCATATGTGCATATAGAGCATTTGCAGTCTCTCACTAGGTCCTTTGGAGTCTCCCATGGATCAGTCTATTGAAGTATTTTTATGTCTTTTGGTCAGTCACAGAAAATTATAAGTACCACAGGTAGTCATTCATATCTTGAGGTCTGCTTTTCAAGACCATATTATTTTGGATCCATCTCAAGAATGATACCAAACTCATGAAAATGTTATGATAACAACCCTGAAAGATGTCTACATTCAAAAGTTTGATGATGAAATTAGGTAGTGATCAATAAAGAGAGAAGATTTTGAAATTAAAATTAGCTATTAGGCCTGGGACCTTTTCTGAGCCTGAGCCATTACCAAGACACAATTAAATACTCCACCCTGCCCCATACAAGTCTTCCTGACCTTTCCTGATTCTTACAGTTACAGGCTCTGAGAAACATGATGAGGTGAAAGCAGTGGGGCTGGGAGGAGTGGCACAGTGAATTTGTTTACATGTAGGATGGTTTTTATAGATCCTAAAGCAGGCTCAATTCTTTAGCATTGTAAATTTTAGGAATACCTTAAAATCTGATTCCAAATACGTCTTCCCTCCATATCTCAAATTCCTGAAATTGTAGCTTTGTAGATTTCAAGTGGATTGAGGAATCAGGACCTTTGGTCTATAGTGAACTGATGCTCTTTAGAGGATCTGAAAAGGTCTGGCACTCTTATCATGTGGTCCAATCATAGTCACTTGGTCATAATGCTGTTCAGAGCCTATCATTAATGTCAAAGATTCCTTGGTGTGTGAACAAGAAAGTAAACATGTTAGTAGAACAGAGGGGGCTTTGGAATAACTGGGCATGGAGGAATGAAAAAGAAACATCCAGATTAGTGTGAGCAGAAGGCTAGCTTTACTTACGTGGTTAAAAAACAATAAAAGAGAAAAATTATGTAAAGTTATGTATCATAAGATATAAGTTAACCAGGTAATTCTACCTAATGATCTGTTAGCTATTAAACCATGAAGATAATGTGGGCAAGGGCTGAGTTTTAAAGACTTGGAAAGAGTTTTCTGTAATATAGACTGGAAAATATTACTTTTGTCCTTGTCACTACCAACTATTAGCTTAAGAGAGTCCAAGACCTTTCACAATCTGGCCCCAACCCATCTCTCCAGGTTTTGAAAATGTTTTACCTCCACTGCTTATATCCTGTGACAATCTATTTGCTCCTCCCTGAGCATGCCTAGGTCATCTATGTCTCAGGACTTTTGCTAACAGTTCAAACTTAAATTTTCCAAGCCCAGCATAGTGTGTTAAACACAGGATGACACTCCAATGTTTGTTGAATAAATGTCGTCTATCTATTTTAGGAGACAAAGATGATAGAAAAAAGTTGTTAAATCAGTAAATAAATAGCACCAGAGAGAGGTCAAGGAAAAGTTAATTTTAGTGCATTTTAGGAGGGGGGCAAGATGAGCTTTAAGATTAGGAAAACTGATGCTCTTTATTCTTGGGTCTCGCCAATGCTATGAGTCAGTTACTTTTTTGGGAACAAGTTTAAACCTCAAGGTTAAATGAACACAAATGCTCTGTCTATCAGAATATAATGAAAAAGTTGTGGCTATTTCCATATCGGCATAGTAAAATTAAAATATGCAGTGCCTTTTTCAGAGGCATCGTATATAACAGAACTTTTTAAAACAGCCTACTTTGCCACTTGGGTACAGAAAGAGCTATTGAAAACAAAAGTAAATGTTTAAAATGCTGGAATAATTTGGCTTAGGGAAGAAAAAGCTGAGGTGCATTCTTCATAGTTTTCTGACTGTAAGAAAAGTCTTTACAAAGGGGATAATGATCGGCATTTTTGTCCTAGGGTACAATGATATTAAACTGTACAGTGAAGAATTTAAGACTTAAAGATGAACATCCTAAATATGCAAGGGGTAAATAATCAAAGAGATTGCTAAGAGCAGTTATGAAATTTATTTCTTCATAGCTCTTTAAAAATAGGAAAGATTCTTATCTATTTTGGATGGAATAAATGCAGCTCTGCCTCCAGCCAGGAGAATGAATTCAATAACCTCTCTAGACTTGCTTTGCTCTATATGATTCTACAAAATCACATATAAAGTTGAGCCTAAAAATCATACAGAATCACAATGCCATTTAGTAAAATACATTCTGTAGTGAAAATAGGGTTAGGGAATACAGATTTGTAAGTTATTAATTCAAACGAGTATATATGGTGCCTATGTATTGATTCAATTAGCCAAGTGCATATGACACAAATAAAGTTGAAAAAATACTTAAATCTACTATATTTTAAGCATAATAATTAGCTAGAGAAAACATTTTAACAATTCATTCTTTTACGTCTAAGAAATGTAACTGAATAGTTCATAAACTGGGTATTGAATATGCATATAGACTCAATTTCCAATTACAGAAAAAGTCAGAAAAATGTCCAGAACATAATATAAGAACTCACTATTGTTATTCTCAGGACTATCTTCAAAGACATCAGGAGAACCAGTGAAAGACTCCTTTAAATGACCAAAATGGGACCCATATGATTAAGAATGCATATCTTAGAAAAGAGACTCAAGAAGAAGCTCCAATAGGGGTGGCCAGTCACTGGCTTTCTCATCTATTTACCTTGCAGCTTTGGAGCTCAGCAGAAGTGTCCATTACATACAGCTCACAGGGTCAGATAAACAGTTCCAGTGACCTTGTCTGAACCAAATTCATTTAAAGCAGTTTGCCACATTTCTTAAATAGAAGATGAGCCCATTCTATCTATGGCTGGGATTTGGACTGGATCACTGAACTATTGCCCAACTCTTATAAGCAAAGCACTAGCATGTACCAATCAACAGGCAGTCCATAGCAAAGGCTCCAGGAAGGTCAAAATACACACACATAAGAAATTGGCAGTACATTATAGAAAAAAGCTATTTCTAAAGATGGACTTTGTCTACTGAAACCTTTGAGCATTATTCAACCTTTGTTAGGAAAAAACAAAACAAAACAAAGCTTCAGTTCCAATGTAACTTGTAAAGATCCAGTTTAAAAAAAGAGAGAGAGATTGGGAGAGAGAAATGTATTTTATTTTCATAAGAACATGAATCAAACAGACAAACTATGCCAATTTCTTCACAGCCGGCTTGTTACAAGAGGTTGTTCTAGTCTTTACTAATGACTTCTTGAGGTTAGTTATTACTGTGATCAGAGTTGGGTGGATAGAGGTCTAAGACCTTTCAAAAGAAACATTTTGTTCAGTATCACTACAGAAAATAAAGTCAGCATTAAGCTAATTTTGACAACCTAACTAGAATAATGGTTGGTTCATGTAGCCATTGCTTATGCTGTTCAAATGACAGGAATGAACTGAACAGCAAAGGTGTCAAGCTAACCAGCAGCTTGAATTTTGAAAAGCTGTGCAACAATAAGCTGATAAGGTAGATTGTTAGAATTCATAAAGTTTGCCCCGTGCCTCCCTCCTGCCAGCCATCCTTTTTATTTCCACACCCACATTCCCATCATCAGGCAGTTGAAAGAAAAGGAACAAATGTTACTGGGACTCTTTCTTCAGGGACATTTCAGCCAGTTCCCTGTCCTCCCCAACCACAATTTGCTCTGTATTCTAAAAAAGTATTAATTTGATTGTTTTAATACTTCCTCTTAGGGGAATTTGCATTTTCTTAACTGTCTCAATGAGGTTCAAATTTAGTCCCCCCCACCACAGGTAATAAGGGAGGTATTTGGTGATTTTGTATGTGTGTGTTGTTGTTGTAGTGTGGGTTCTGTCCAGAGTTTTCAAATTTTCCAGAGTTGTTTATCTGCTTCTCTACCTCAAGAAGCTAATTTTGCTTATAATTTTTCAAATAAAATTATCTACATTGATATGCATACATTTTATATATATGTACACACACACATATATACTAATATATATATGCTAATATATATATATGTGTGTGTGATTGTATATATATATTTTTGTTGTTGTTGTTTTTTCTTTTCAGAAGTTAATAAATATTTGGGAACTTTTGGTCCATACATTCTGTGAGGACCTCTTCCTAGTAATGTCAGAGTAATTTAGGTAGAAACAAGAAAATACAAATGGTTTGCACTGAAACTTTATTAACATATTCATCATCAGTGTTTTCCTCACTGCTAATCTCCATTGGTTCCTGGCTCTTTGTTAGCATATTCTCACAGAGACTTTATAATATCTTTCTGCCCTAGAAAAGGTGGCCTGAGAGACTTCCTCTCAGTTCCTGTAGTTACCTATTAAGGATCTAGGAAATGAGAATGTTTTCTGTCTGCTCTTTAACCTCCCACTTCATGAAAGGATTAGACTGTAAACAACCTGGTGGGAATCCTTCAGGCCAAACTACAGCCAATCTTAGCGGGCAGGGCACCCCTAGCAGTGTGAAGCACAGTGATGAAAACATAAAGGATTCAGCCGTAGTTTCAGAAAGAAATTATATTGTTTCCAAGATGAGAACTAGAAAATAAGCCACATTAAAAGAAACTGAGAAGATATTATTTTTAAAAGTGTTGGCAGAGGTAAATTTCAAAAAGTACCTGTTTTACCAGGGCTTTATCAAACCATGGATTCATTTCCAGTGTCTGACAGTGGCCTGCCCCTGACACTCAAAGGCAGTCCATTTGTCTCTGACCAATGAAGCCCCAAGTACTCCTTGCACAAAAGGGTTCCTTTCTTGTCTCCAATTTGTGCCCAGAGTCTGAGAGTTCATAGCTTTCTTTTAATTTTGTACATGTGCATATGCATGGTTCCTCTTGCATGATTTGGTCCTAAGGAAGTGACCCACCCACAACTCCACAGAGCTAATTAACCCCATGCTGAGCATTTTTTCTCTCATTTCGCACGTCTACTCAATGCTTTAAATGACCTAGCAGCAGCATGATCATATGATTTTTCCCTCTCAGTGAGGAAAGTATGGTGTTGGGAGGAGAGGAAATATATCTGCCCTAATTCAGAACAGCATTGTGACCCTAAAACATTGTCAAATAGCATATTATCCAAAAAAGTCAAAAATCCTTGAATGGAATCCTTTCATGTCATTCACACAATTTATTGCAGTGTCTATTTTAAGTAACAAATAGCACATAATAAATACTGAGGTAATGAAGTTTGAAATCTATATTCAGAACATTTTTTTAAAATTTCCATTTTATTGGAGGAAAAAAAATTTTAAAAAGGAGCCACAGTCTCCTTCCCTATCTCGAACAGTTTCTAGAAAAGGGCCGAGAAGAAAATGACTTTTTTTTTTTTTTTTTTTCCATTTCAAGGAATGGAACTCATGTTTTTTGGGATTTATTTTTTGCCAAAGTGAATGCCTTGAAAACTCTATTATCACTGTTTTCTAACTTTTCAAAAGAGAAGAAAAAGAGTGAACATGATGATGGTGGGTGATTTAATGGAATCAGCTTGTCAGTGTGATGAAACTGAAAAAGCTTTTACAGAATGTCGAATATGTGCACATGCTAAAAAAATAATAACTTTAACATAATGTATATAGTGTAGAGTGGTTTTTGTCATGGGAAAGAAGGGAATATCATTAATTTAGATGGTAAATGTAAGGTTCTGCTAAAAATCTCCTTGGATACATCAGCAATGCATCCTGGCCAAACACCGCCAGGCAAGTTCTAGGTCTATGTCTTGGCAGAGGCTTTTGAAAGAGCCATCAGATTTTTAGTCTGTCATCTCTGTAAATGAAAAAGAAAAAATTCTAGGCTATTCCTCTTGGTCCTATTAGTATATAATTTCAGAGTTTTAAAGATTTAGACAAAAAGAGATGTGAAAATGACCTCTTCTGAATGTCCCATCTTTGGCAAACTATCAGCTCGCTCCCATCCTCAAAAGTATCTGTGCTTGGTCAAAGAGTAAAAACTAACTGTCTTCCTGGTGCAGATGACATATGTTATGGAGCTGAATTTGGAAAAATAGAAACCACAAAGAATTAAAAAAGATCCTATGTTGTATCATGGGATAAAGGGTTTTTTATACTTTGGATAGGGACCTGTTGATGATTTGTGAAATCAATTTCATGGATTGCAATTTTGTTAAAAAAAAATGAAGATCATAGAAAAATTAAAAATAAAAAAGGATATGTGCCAAATTGGTTCACTTTGGTAGGACTTGAATGTACATGTCTTGAGTAAACTTTCCACCTCTATTTCCTGCAAAGTGACTTGGGTACACAATATTAAGTGCCCAGGGATTCTATTATTGGACAATTAGTAGAAAGAAAAGCTGCCTAATATATTCCTTTAAAAAAAAAATCCTTATCTTTATTAATATACAAAATTCTTTTTTGGAATGTCTAAATCCAATAATTTGGAACTGAAGACCTTATGAAAGTTCTAAAAGATACTTGTTTTCTGCATTTCTCTTCGGTATAGTTTGCTAAATGAAGTGTCAGGTGGGCAAACCTGGCTCAATAGGCACAAAAAGAAGGTCCAGAAAAGCACAGTTTGTTTTCAGGTACACTGGTCAGAAATTTCACATTTGACACATATCCTAAATCAAGTTCTTACATCTGTGCCTCCAGCCTTAGGCTGAAATGGCCTTATCTGGTCATTCTGCAATGACAGGGTTGCTGTGATTTCAAAGACCCTCCCGCCCTTTAGAATTGTTCAGGCTTTCTGATACTTGGGATTCCAAAGCCCATACCATGGGCTATAAGGCCTAAAGCAGTACATCTCTCACTACCTTTCTGTCTTCATCTTCCATTGCTTTCTTGTAAACTTGGTTCAATTGACAATAAAATATAGTTGCCTATGGGGGTAGACAGGATTGGGAATGTGAATAAGGATTTTAAAAAAAGGAATACATTATAAAAATTAGTGACTTTATGCTCTTCTTAAAATTTAACTCTATCTTGACTGAACCTAATAACATTTTGGAAGTTGCCATTGAGAGTTGGTTTAGATGAAGGAGAATATGAAAAGTATTTTCCAGAGGAGCCATGTATTCATTCATTAGTTCAACAGATAATTTTTCAGAGCCTGTTATTGATTTGTCTGCCAATCGAATTCTACTTCTGCCCTCAAGGCCATTTTTTTGTCTCCATAAAAGTAGCTCACTTCAGATGAGTTATCACAAATACAACCTGCCCCAAACAACTCCTATTTTTCTTGCTTATTCATTCTTTTTCAGTTACCCTGTGAAAACTAACCTCTCATGAATGACTTGACCCTTCATGGCCTAAATTATCAATACAGCTAATTTGACATGGATAATAAACCTCTTCCCCATTCTAAAATACTATAAAGGTCTACCTAGAAATATTTAAGTTTTTGAAATGGGTTCTTACAAATGAATCTGAAATCCCATTTTTTTGTTGTTGTTGTTATTTTCTCTTTGAATAGCTAAGCGGGTTTCAGCTCTGAGAAGCACATCTCAAGTTATAGGCAAATTGTATATCACTGGTCTCCCTGACACAGTATGCCACTCTCTATGACAGAACAATTTCAGCATGTAACAGAGGATCCTAATGTTACTCAAGTATTTTTTTTTTGTGTGTGTGTGTGTGTACCAGGGATTGAACCCAGTGGCATTTAACCACTGAGCCATATCCCCAGCCCTTTTAATATTTTATTTAGAGACAGAGTCTCACTAAGTTGCTAAGGTTGGCTTTGAACTTAGGATCCTCTTGCCTCAGTCTTCAAAGCTGCTGGGATTACAGGAGTATGTCACTATCTCTATTCAAATAATCTTAATCTCAGCAGTTAATAAGTATAGGTCCTCAGTCCCTATGTTTCTTTATAAGAAGGTAATCCCTCCATTATAGTTTAGTATTTTCTGAGCCTAGCCACCTTAGGTAAACATCAGTGAACATGATATAAAGAACACTAACTTTTCCTCAACTTGTTAAACTTGTTTTTCTTCTTACATACCTTATCAACAAAAATAGAAGAATTCAATGTATGTAGAAAGCAGCAAATGTTCTCTCATTTCTTTTCAGATGTTTTCATCTTATATAAACAGTGGCGATGGAATTATAAATATCATTATTCCACCTCCATGTTAATGCTCTTATTATCTTGCATAAACAAATATGCACATGACACCAATCAATCCCTTTTTTAAAAATGTAGTTTTCATATTTCTAAACAGTGGAGGAAGAATTTAATGAATTCAACATGTAGTTTACCTGTTTATATTTTGAATGTTAATAAAGTAAGACCAAATTATTGCTTAAGTTCTTTCAAACTTGCATCAGCCATTAACACTCTCCATGCCAGCATGGGTAGGGGGTGGTGGAACTAAAGGCAATGGGTCCAAGTGCCCTAGTTTAAAGAGTAAGGGGCTTGGCAAGACGGAGAGAATGCTAAGATTATGGGGAGGTGCTTTCAACCTGCTGGGCAGGTAAGAGATAATTACTGGTAGTGAAAGGAAAAAAAAAATATATATATATATATATATATATACACACACACACACACACACACACATATATATGAAACTTGGAATATATATATATATATATATATATATATATATATATATAAATTACATATATTCACAACTTGGAATATATATGTGTATATATATGTATGTGTATATATACATTTGTGTGTGTGTGTGTGTGTATACACACATACATACTCTTTTGGAAGAACAAATTGCTAGGAAGAAGAAGGAGGCATTAGGTACAAGAAATATAAAAACCAAACATAAAATTGTTCTGAGGGGACTAGACAAAAGGGAAATCATTACTTTTCCCACTAACTTCCTTATTGGTTTTCCTTCTTTCCTAGTGTATCTTCTCTTTCCATTTTCCATCACTTCATGTTTTTTCCTTATTAGTCAGGTTCTTCTTCTACCTCTTTATAACAAAAAGCATTTAGGAATAATTTTAGAAGACATACCAGAAAAACAAAGAATTTAGAGAAGACTATGATAATACACTGCACACACACACATACATACATACATATATAACCTATATTTGATTGATGAAGAAGGAGAAACTGGGACTTGAGATTTAAAAAATTCATGGTATGTCTGGTCATATTAATCTCTAGACCAGCTGGGTTTTAGCATTGCTGGAAAGAGCTATAATAGGATCAGGAGTAGGGGGAAAAACAGAAAAAATGGAATTCTACAAGGATTTATATTTGCAAAGAAAAGAGGACTTCTTTAGAATTGCTTATTGAAATTCCCCCAAAGCTATTTTTTGAACTTATATATAGACAGCACCAAGGGAAGGAGCTTAGGAATTCTCACAGGGTTTAGAAAAATTACTAAACCCTGCATATTATGTTCATCTCAGTCCACTCAAGCAAGTAAAGGATAACTAGAGCATGGTATCTCACAGTGAATAACATGGTTGGTTACTTTGCTAGGCTGACATATGGAGACAGGGCCCATAGGAACAGAGTTCTCCTCATGAATGTCATAGAGAGACACTCAGTTCATCTGAATGCATAGGGCATTAGAGATTAGCTGTATAGTGTCATCTATGAAGCACCTAAAAATATTCTCTAACCAAGCACCAACTTCTTAGCCCAGTCTTCTTGGAGAAAACAAGAACCAATCATAGGCTTATGGGAAAACTTTACTTGGCCACTGGGTAGGGGAATGTTGCTGAGACTTACAACAACATTCAATTCCTAAAGATAGGAGGAAGCAAGGAGGAAGAGGAAGCACAGAGAGACTGAAGGCCAAAAGAAGGGTTCCAGCTCTGGAAACTCTGATAGAATAAATTGAGAATCTTAAAATAAAAGAAATAATAGAGCATGCCTTTAGGGCAATATCCCTACACTTTTGGAATCCACACAAAAAGTAAAAACATTTGCCTGTTGTCAAGATGATTGCCATTGCCCCAGGGGAGGTTCCATTTCTTCCACTCTTACATAACAGGTAACATTCTTTCCCTAAGGATTAGCAGTCTGTGATAATAGTGGTAATGATGGCTGCTGCTATAGTTTGGATCTTGAATGTCCCCTAAACACCCATGTGTGTGGACACCAATCCCTCCTCTTTTTCTCTCTTTTGCACCCAGCTCTAAGATGAGTGCAAAGCTAGGCTGCTTCTAGCATGCACTGCCTCCTTGCTATACTACCCTCCAGAGGCTCAAATCAATGGGGCCAATTAGTCATGGATTGAAATCTCCAAAACTGTAATTCAAAATAAATCTTCCCTCTTTTAAAGTTGATTATCTGGTAACTCTGTCTTCTTACCATGACTTTTTGGTTTTCATATATATGCTCTTTTCTCCCAGACTATTTATCTTCATTTCCCCCGACCATCATTGTTAATTTTAAAGGCATGTGCCATCTCCATCAATTCCTTCATCTCAACAGTACCTACCTAGCTATTGAGCTCAGTTATACCCGATCAAGTGTTTTTTCCTCCGTTCCTAGGCTGTTGAGCAATGCTGAAGAAAAATCACAAAATGGTACAGCCTGGTGCTCCTCAGAATTAGAGTTTCCAGCTTGAGCTAGGTTATCAGAACTACTTTACAAATCTTTATTCCTAGTTGGTTTCCTTTTTCATTCCCCAGTTTCATTTATTACTATAATTCCTTATAACCAACCCCTAACCCTCCCTTCACTCCCAGCTATTAACCTTGCCTCCTTTGACACAGAGCAAACTTAGGTCATCAAATGGCACTTTGCATCACTTCACCTCTGATGCTGAACCCACCCACCACATCTCAGAGACCCTTCTCGCCAGCACTGATGATCTCCTCCAGGATATTACTGTATTAGTTACTCCTCTCTTTTGTATTTTCAGTTTTCCTACTGCCTGTCAACATGCTTTAGCTGCCCTCATCTTAAGGAATAAATACAAAAGCAATCATAATAAACAGACAGGCAAGAAACTTTCTGTAGACCTAAGCTTTTCCTGCTCTGTGCCAGCTTCAAGCTTCCTAAATTTCCATTTATTCCTCTACCCATTAAAATCTGGTTTATCTAGCTGTGTTGCTAATTAAACTGTTTTTGCCAAGGTCACTCCAAACTCTCTCTCTCTCTCTCTCTCTTTTTTGGCAAGCAGAAAGTCTTTGTTTTATTTCAATGACTGATCTGTGTAATTACTGAGGCCTTTATGTACAAGCAGAGAAAGCTTTGTATGGTCTTTCGCTCCTTGGGCAGGTTTTGGGGAGCTCCTTCTTGACTTGTGGGTGCTTCTCACTGCACTTGCAGGCTTTTTGTTCTTATGGGTCTTGTCTGCCAGCCCATGGATGTGTTCCATGAGAATGCAGTTGCTTTTGAACACGTGGTAATCCACTTTCTTAGATTCTCAGTATCTTCTAAGCAGCCAGGTTATCTTCTCTGACTGGCGTCAGGTACTGGCCAACCCCTTGTACTTACTTTGCTTTCCCAGTAGGACACAGTGTTTTCCAGCATCAAGTGTAAAATGGAGAGTCATAGGCTTACAGATGATCAGGCTATCTTTTTTTTTTTTAATATTTTTTTAGTTATACATGGACACAATATCTTTGTTTATTTATTTTTATGTGGTGCTGAGGATCAAACACAGTGTCTCACAGGTGAGAGGCAAGCACTCTGCCACTGACACACAACCCCAACCCAACCAGCCTATCTTTGATCAACTTCCTGATCTGATGAGGGGAGATGGCACTGATAATTTCATTGGTCTCATTGGGTCCAATCAGACTTTTTTTTTTGCTACAGCAGAGGACACTGGAGGTGAGCCCCTTCTAAGGCCTGAGCAGACTTAAGACTGCTGCTGAGGTGGTGAAATGGCACCAAAACTTCTGAGTTGCTTGTCCCTAAGGTCCATTCTTGGACTGCATTGTTTTCTTTCTTTCTTTTTAAAGCCAGGTTAATTGAGGCATAATTTATACTCAATAAAATTTACCCTTTTAATATTATTTTGCCATTCAATAAGTTTTGTCTTCTATGTTGGTTCCCTGAGGTCTTTAAAATAAAACCCAAATCCCAAACCCCTTTGCTTCATATAAAATCCCTCTGGGATCTCTCTGCAACCTTCCCCACATAAGCCATTTTCCAGTCACATTAGGCCACTCAGCATTCAAGAAAATGTGCTCTGAATAGTCAGGCCTCTTGGACTTTCTTCATGCTTCCTCTCTATAAATGTGAGTTTTTGCCTAATGTAGTAAATGCTATTTAATGCTATCCTATCAATTTCCATATTGAATCATAAAACTAGATGCTATTTTAAGAAGCTGATATTTTTCAAATATGAGTCATTCATCAAAATATTACTACCTGAAGATCTCTATTATTTTAGTATTATGGATTGAATCATGCTCCCCCTTTCATATGTTGAAGCCACAAGTACTTCAGAAGATAACTATATTTGGGAATAGGGTCATTGTGGATATGACTAATTAAGATGAGGGTTGTACTGGAGCAGAGTGAGCCCCTGATTTAATATGACTGGTGTTCTTATAAAAAGGGGGAATTTGGACACAGACACAAGGAGAAGTTCATGTGAGGATGAAGACAGAGATCAGAGTGATGCTTCTGCAAGCCAAGGGATACAAAAGACTGACAACAAATCACCAGGAGCTAAATGAGAAGCATGGGACAGATTCTTGCCCACAGCTTTCTCAAGCAAACAACTCCAGTGATAACTTTATCTTGGATGTCTAGCCTCCAAAATTGTGAGACCAAAAAAACTGGTGCTTAAACCATCCAGTTAGTAATACTTTGTTATAGTAGTTCTAGCAAACCAATATGCTTAGTAAAAAAAAAATCCATCCTTGAGCACATTGGAGTAGTAATTAGTTCCTTCACTCATCAAAAACTTATTGAGTGCCTACTGTGATCCAGGCATTGCTCTAAGATGTTGAATAAATGAAGAAGAACTTCATCATGTTACTGCATTTGTAGTTCACTTAGAAGGGATTAACCTGTCATCAGCATGGTATTGATGGAATGCCTACCATTTAATCATTCAACAAATATTTACAAATATTTACCTGTTTTGTGTCATGCACTATTCTAGACACACAAGATAACATTATTGACAGATCAAGTTCTCCATTTTCAAGGAATTCAAATTCTAGTAGAGGAAACAAACATTAACTAAGAAAACATGTAAATAGTTTTGCAATTTTACTCTGTACCTCCCACAGATATACATAAGCATATATCCCCTAAATACTTTAACTCTTGATAAATACTCATGGTGTTAGTAATATTTACAAATATTCACAAATCCCATGCCCTATTATTTCCCTTACATTCTTGCAATCTCTGTATAAGCCTGAAATTGCCTTAAGATTAATGAACCTAAACTATTCTCTAGAATTTCTGAATTTCAAGTTTCACTGATACTAAAAAGCAAATATGTTACTTCATAGTCTATAAAATAGTGATCAGCCCAATGAAGACCCAGAGTTGGGGCAGGGTAAACCATAGGCAGCTCATAGGTTAAAAGTGTTTAGGCAAGACATCTTCCAAGCTAGGTTTCTCAGTCATGAGACATTCAACATGTATTATTAAACACTTCCTGTGTACTGAAAATAATAGAATTGTGAACAGAGTGGATGTGGTAAGGATCCCCACTAAGCTTACATTCTGAAGAAAAAAACCTGAACAATGAATCTCAAATTTGGCTCCTTAATTGCAACCAAGATGGGGTGTAGGGAGTATGCATAGTAAGGATATGTGAAGAACTGCTTAGAGAATACCTGGTTAAGGGGGCCTGCTAAAGAGGGGTTTCTGAGAAGGCTTTCTTGAGGAAGTGGTGTTTGAGCAGGAATCATTTAGTCTAAAGATTTTTTTCTTCATTTCCTTTCACCCACGTGCACACGTTGCAAGTACTTAAAAACATTCCTTAAATATACTAAGAGCACCAAAACTAATCAACAAAGAAGGGCTCTCTAGAGGAAAGGAGCCAAAAATAGATGGGGGGAAAAAACCCTAATCTCACCATTTGTTTTGAAAACACCCAAAATGATTAAAACATATTATAAACTAAAACATATGAACTAATCACTTGCCAAGCTTCATTTTTAAATCAAAGCCATTTTTGAGGTTCATAAACTGAAAAAAAAAAAAAAGGGGGGTTTCAAATATGAACTCATGTTTTCTTTCCTTGGTCCTTAGTTGGCTTGAAGCATTTTCTGTTCAGCTGTTTGGAGGGAATGGGATCCAGCTGGTTAAAAACATGTGGCAGACATCTACTAGAATGTAAATTCCATGAGATCAAGACTTGCTCATTGTTGTATCCCTGATAAACTGAAGAGAGCCTGGAAAATAGTAGGGGCTCAATACAGACCTCCTGAGTGACTTGTTGAACAAATATTTTGGCTTATAAGGAATTCTCAAACTCATTTCTTACCTAAGCCTCACCTTTCTTCAGGCTAGTGGTTCTCAAACTGGAGCTATTTTTGCCCCCATCTGGGGACGTTTGATTTTTTCAGTTATTATAGCTGGAGAAGTTGCTACTAGCATCTAGTGGGTATATAACAGGGATGCTGTTAGCCATCCTGCAATACACAGGATGGCCCTGTACCACAAAAGTTTATGTGGCCCAAATGTCAACAGGGCTAAGGTTATAAAACCCTGCTTTAGACCCTGTGTTTCTATTGGGCTCTTCCTGGGAGTCTGTCACTTCCTCTATCTGGAAGGAAGGTTCAGTTCTAGAGGAAGCATACCAGATGAGCCTCACTACTTCATCTTCACTCCCTTCTGACCCAACAGAACTGCCTCTGTTCTCAAGCATGCTCAAATAGGGCCAATTTCGCTTTTTGACCTCACTGAGGCAATATGTAATTGCTGGAGAAACCATGTAAAAAACTGTGTTCTTAAAATGCCAGTGAATGATTTTTCTGTGCACTGGTAATTTCCTTAAGCTTACTAAGAATATATTCTAATTTCAGTAAAATTAGATTGTTTAGAGACTAGTCATGTATCTGTAAAAAATGGAACCTTCTTCTTGAATTCAACCAGTTTATCCATGTATGGTCAGAATCAGCATACCAGGCTGGCTTTCTTCATAAAAAATAATATCAAGAATGCCATCAAATCCTAATAATATGGCTTTAGAGAGACTGGATTTATAGCCTCTGCCACCTTGCTTGCCCTGCATATTAAAATACTAGTATCTGATTTCAGTTTCAACAGGGAAACTTGTGTGGTGCCAGAGGAGGGCTTGTGCCAATTTCCCCACTACGATGGTGGCTCCAGTAATCTTGGTGTTGTGGCCTGTAACCCAGTTACCATAGAGACTGCATACACTAACAGTGTAGAATTGTGATTGGTGGGGAAGACATGTTTTACAGAAGCTCTTTTGGAGAGAGACAGATAAGACACAAGAAAGAAAATGAGACTACCAATAGAGAGTCACAGCAGGGGGAAGTCCCAGATGATCAGATTCTAGAAAATTGGGACAACAGAGATTACAACTACTATGATAAAACCAACATAAACCTTCCACTCAATGGCTGCCTCTGTCAGGAAAATTTCAAGTATGGTAGGATAGAACAGACATAAGATATTCTAAAATTAAAAAGTAAATAAATAAATCTACTGAGGCATAGGGGTGATAAAAGAGCATATCAAGAAAACATGTTTAAAATGATTCAGGGCAAGAAAAAAGAACCCCAATGAACATTAAAATGGAGAGTTACATTCTGTAGGAAAGCTGACTTCTAAAAGGCAGACACTTAGGGAATTACTTCTTAGTGTCTCTGTTTCCTTCCCTGAGAGTGGAAAGAAAAAAATGAGCCGCCCCCATTATTTAATAGGGTTCTACTTAAATATCCCAATGATTTGACATTATGAATGAATATAATGCACACCAGAAAAGAAAACTGATAAAAATCCTTATAGAACAAATTAATTAGGGGCACATTCTTGATAATGCAAACAAATTCATCCATAGTTTCTTAAAGTAATGAGATTTTATAGTTTAGCAAGGGTAATCTTATGTAAACAAACTTTTTATGCATACAGTTTTGAAGCACACAATTATTACAGAAATCAAGGTATATCTATCTACAATATAAAAGGTCCTGGTGGTGAAGTTCAGTTTTTAAATAGAAAGGAAGATAGATAATAGGATGTGTGTTAGTGTGGAGGATGAGTAGGAGTGAATTTAAGAGAAAACTAGTTGAGAAAAATACCAGAGAAGTGATTATGTAAGTACCTGGATATCCAGGACTATATCTTGTAATATTTCATTACACATACTTCAGACTAATGTGTCTACTTGTCCACTGGACATCCATATGTCCCTGTTTTAAAATGCCTTTTAAATCTGTATCTGAGTCATCAATTCTCTCTTGACCTCTAACCTCCTATACCAAATTACCTATTGAAAAATTCCAATTGGATGTCTAAAGAGCATTCTAAATTCAACACGCCCAAAGCTGAATTCATGTTCTCCTCCACATTTTTTCATCTTCCTTTGGTCCTCGTGTGAGTGAATAGCATCACCCCTCATCCTCTTTTCAGATGCCATGCCTGGGAGTCATCTAATTCCCCTTCCTTTTTTCCTTCTTTGTAGTGCTGAGTATTGAACCCAAGGCATCACATAGGCTAGGAAACACTCTACCACTGAGCTACATCCCCAGCCCTCATCTGTTGCTTTTTCATCACTCCTCAAATAATCACCAGCCCATAATGATTTCCAATTCTAATGCATTTTTTTAATATCCAAAGAAGACTTTTGTGTATAGAAAGCAATACTTAACAGTTAATTGAGTTTTAAAGTAATATCAACTTATTAAACTTACAAATTTAAAAATGCTAATTTTCTTCATAACTTTACTTTTTTTTACACACACACATATTAATGTATTTCTTACAAATTTCTTTGGATAAAATAAGAAAAATTGCTTTTAGGAAGGGTAAGATTACTTTCTAGGTAGAAAATTTGGAAACTTAAAGTATTTCAACTGTCATTTGGGGGAATGGAAGAAGAAGAGTTAGGGTTTAATCTGGGAGCATCTTCTACAATGATTTACCAGGGTCAGAAGTAAGCATATTGAATATTTTTACAGTCACTATGACAATGAGGGATTTTAAGTCTATATCCTATAAAGGGAATTTCACAACCCATGTCCTCTAAGTTCAAGTTCCACTCTAATTTTTTAATAATCACTTTCCACTTAATAGTCTGATAAAGGAAGACAATATTTTGTGTCTCCACTAGTCAGGTTTCTTGATTATGATGACCTTTTACTTCATGATGTTTCTCACATTTTCACCTCTTTTGCCCCACTGTACTACATCAGCACCATTATCTGTCACTTGTAATCTTGCAAGTCCACTGCAGCTTGTTCTCTAATGCTTCTGAGCCCTTGCACATGTCATTACCTGTGTCTAGAGCACCCATATTCCCTGATAAACATTAACTGAATGAAAAAAGATAATAAATACTTTGGATGTTGCTGCTTTGGGTACTGAACAGAAATAGTGGCCTATCTTAATATTCTGGATATATTTACATAAGTGCTCTTACTTTCAAAATTAATTTTAAAAAAATCTGAAAATTTTGCCATGGAGAATCTTGGGGCCCATGCCACAATATTATGTTTTGCATTTAATAAAAATACCAGGAAACTCAGTGAAAGGAGCATTCATTCTCTTCTTTGATTTACCCAACAAATATTTACTGAACACTTTGTGGCAGGCATGGATCTAGGCACTGGGGGTTTTTCAGAGTACAAAACAGACAAAAATAAAAAACAAAAAGCTCCTACAATCAAGGGGCTTATATTCCATGGCAAGTAGAAATAGACATGTAAATGAACATATAATAAACATACATCATGTTTGAAAGTAGTTAAGTGCTATAAAGCAAAGGAGTGGCTATAATTTTAAATATGGAGGTTATGAAAGGCCTTACTTAGAAGTGAAAATGGAGCAAAGGCCTGAAGATGATTGACAAACAAGCTTTTTCTTATTTGTAAGAGTCACAAGAAATGTCTGTAATCATAAGAAGGCTGTAAGAAAAGCAAATACAAAGGCCACAAGGTGAAAGCATGCTTGGGAAGTTTAAGGAAAGTAAGGAGGCCAATGGGGCTTGAGAGGTGTGAGTGAAGGATCTAGCATTAAATGAGAACACAAGGGTCATAGGGGAGACTGAATATGGATGGCCTTGTGGGCTACTGTGAAGGTTTTAGCTTTTCTTCCATGTGAGATGGAGAGTCATTACAGTTCCTATCAGAGGAGTGATATGGTCTGATGGCAAGTACATTACATACATTGAAAAGTATCAATAGCTACCTTTGGAGAATAGATTGTAAATGGCAAGGCCAGAAGCAGGAAACATAATTAGGAGGCCACTGCAATAACCCAGGTAAGAAATGACAGTACTTTGAAACAAGGTAGTAGAAATGGTGAGGATGGAAAATGGTAAGATTTTGGATATATTTTGAAGGTAGAACCACAGAAGTTGTTCATTGATTGGATTTGTGAGAAAAATAAATGTAAGGGACAAAAAAATGTTTTTTAATTGAGCAACTCTAAGAATGGAGATGCTAGTTACCAAGATGGAGAAGTCAGTGTATTTGTTGGGTAAAATAGGATTCCATCTGTGGTACATTAAGTTTGAGATACTCATTAGTCAGCTTTTTGTCACTGTGACAAAACACCTGAGAAAATCAACTTAGAGGAGAAAGATTTATTTTGGCTCATGGTTTCAGCAGTTTCAGTCCAGGGTGGCTCCATTGCTCTGGGCCTGGGGTGAGGCAGAGCATCATGGTGGAAGAGTGTCATAGAGGAAACTATTCAACTCATGATAGCCTGGAAAAAGAAGGAGAGGCAGGAAGGTGCCAGAGACAAAATATAGTCCTGAAGTTCATGCCCCCAAAGACTCACTCCTTCAACTAGTTCCACCTCCTATAGTATGTAGAACCTCCCAGTAGTCCATTTAGCTATCAGAGCCCTCATGATACAATCACTTTTCAAATGCCCCACATCTGAACATTGCTTCATGTGGGACCAAGCCTTCAACATGTGAACCTTTGGGGTACACTTTATATCCAAACCATAATAGAAATATAGTGGAGATGGTCAGTAGGCCATCTCAAATATGTGAACCTAGAATTTTGAGAAAGCCTGGACTAGAAACACAAGTTTGAACCATAGTTAGGGTGTGAATCTTAAAAAAGTACATGGAGAAAAGAAGGGAAGAGGTTCAAAGATTGAGCCCTAGGACCCTCTAATGTTTTCACAATGGGGAAATGAAACTACACCAGCAAATAAAACTGAAAAGTGTTAGGCTGGGAAGAAGGAAAAGGAATCAGGAGAGGTGATGAACTGAACACCAAGTGAAGAGAATGTTTTAGTGATAAAACAATAATGAGCAAAGTAAAATGATGCTGAGAGATCAGGAAAAATGAAGACTACAATTTGGTTAATGGATTTGGTAACATGAAAGTCACTGGAGACCTTAGCATAAATAGTTATACTAGACTGGTGGGTGAAAAAGCTAACCGGAGAAGGAGAATTAAAGAATAGGATTAAGAGAGTATCCATAGTGACTATAGACATTTTTTGGGAAGATTTGCTACAATGAGAGTCAATGAATTGGGGCAGTAGCTGTCAAGGACTATGGGTCATTTGAATACTTTTAGGGTGAGAGAGATTATAACAAGTTTGTGTGTGGATAGGAAAGATTTGGTACTGAGAGGAAAATCAATAAAGCAAAAGAAAGAAGTGACTTTTTTAGAAGCATTGTTTGTGAGTATGTAAGAAGGGGTAGATTCTAAAACACATGAGGCATTGACTGAAATGGGAACACCACAGTTTAGGGATATGCAGCAGAGTACGTGGGTACATATACAGACAGAAGGGTAGAAGACCAAGTGTGTGTGAAATTCCTTTTTGATTGTTTTTATTTATGAATGAAGTCAGAAGCAAGGCTATAAGTTAAAGAGGTAGGACAGGGAAGGAGGTTGTGGAAGTTTGAGAGAAGGAAAAAATGAACTGCTCTTGTTGAGATATGGGAGAGTGAATGGACAGAGAAACAACACAATTCCTTGGCATCACTAGGGGCATCCTTGAGTTATCAAGAAATTAAAGTGAGAGTCATCAGTTTGCTTGTGTGATTTTCTCCAGCCACATTCAACAGTGTGCAGGTGTAGAATAGGGTGTGGAATTGCTTATGGTCTGTACAGTTGAACTCTGCCAGAAGAGCAGAACGAGGCAAGATGTATGTGAGGAAATGATTAAAACTTTTGTCCATGCAATCTAAGCTATAATATAAAGTGAGAATATGAGAGACTGTGAGTAAAATCAATGGAGAAAAGAAGGGAAGAGGTTCAAAGATTGAGCCCTAGGACCCTCTAATATTTTCACAATGGGGAAATAAAACTACACCAGCAAATAAAACTGAGAAGTAGTAGGCTGGGAGGAAGGAAAAGTAAAATCAATGAATTAAAGGTCCTAGTGGTTCTAAGGAATTGTTGTCATAGGCCTAACAGAGGGATTGAGATGTGAAGAGATTAGGCAGTGCTTGAAGAGTGGGATGCTTCAAATAGAAATTATGGAAAGTTGTAATTATGAGAAATTAAAATGTCAAAGTACAGCCATGGGAATGAGTGGTTGTAGTATGGCAGAGGATACATCATGAGAGAAGTTCCATGAATTGAGAGGAGGTATTTTAAGGTCTATATGTTTAGATCCTGAAATGACCAAGAATTGTGATGGGGTAGAAATAAAAAAGAAAATTAGTGAGTCAGTAGCTAACATCCTTAAGAAACTGAGTGATGACCAAGGGGTTAACAAATGACTACAACAAGGAGGGGTTATGGGAACACTGAGTTTCCTACCCACTCCTCAGTGTTCCCGCTTCTCACTTTCCATCTTTCCATTTATATGACTAGCAAGCTTTAATTTCACAGACTAGCTGTGTATAAATACTGATGCCTTCTATGTCTTTTCTATATTCAAATTATCTCCAAGCCTTAAGAATTTCTACCTTCAAATATTTGCTTTCTGTTTTTCCCATTTTGATCATCACTACTCCAGCCAGTCACTCTATTCCATCACTCACGTTTTTCATGGCACTAATTACTATTTGCAACTACATTGTTTATTTATTTGTTTAAGGAGGCAGCTTCTATTTTCCTTCATTGGAACATAAATTCTATAAGGGTGTGTGTGTGTGTGTGTGTGTGTGTGTGTGTGTGTGGTGTATATGTGTGTGTGTGTGTGTGTGTGGTGTATATGTATGTGTGTGTGTGTGTGTGTGTGTATGGAATATACTACATATTTCTTGTGGAATATATAATTCCATAAGGGGGGCAAGCCTTGTCTATTTTGTGCCTTGCACACAATAAACTCTCAATCATTACTTCTAGAATAAATGAATGAATGGTCCCATAATATGCTGATAAGCTCTTACTTTCTCAGGTTCACACAATATAGCCTCACTTCACCATCCTACCTGTTTTCTTCCTATGCTCCTGCTCAAACTACCTATTTCAGTGAAGTCATTTCGCTGCTCCCCCAAACCACCATACTGATTTCTATATTGATGAATTCTATCATATTTATAATGTTAATTCCCCACACACTACTTCTTAAAGTTCCAGTGGTGGGCCTTACTTCCTGGTTGGGTTTCCATCACTATGTGGAGTCTGCTGATTTCCTCCTTCTCTGAAGCCCTGCCACCTGTCCTCAACATCATCAGCTGCCTTGTATTTCCTAATTGTTCCAGGTGTGTTAATCTTATCTTTTACTTTAAATATGGGTTTAATTTTGGCTCAGGGGTCCTGACTTACATCTATGGTAATCAGTATAGTTATCAGTAATAACAATAGTGTAGGACAGATCATGGATGCTTGAAAAAAAAGAAAAGTATTATGGCTCCATTGGATAGCTTCACTGACTTCATCTTTCTCAACAATCTGGCAAATTCTACTCGTTTCCTGCCTTTTATTCTGCTGTTAGGTAAATCTTTCTTCCAGCTCTATCAGTACTGTCTTCAAGACCAAACCTACCACTCTGACCATCACACAGAATTCTACACACTTGCATTGCAATTTCCATTACTAAATCGTTGTCCTTGGCATTATTGTTCCTGGATTCTCTAGGCAAATTTAATGTAAATTTAGAACATAGCTGCCAAGGTCATCCTTCTCCTTGGTTGTTTTTATTTTTTATTTTAGTTTTTTAATATCTGCATTTCTTTTCTTTCAAACTTTATATGTCCTTCTTGGCTTTGTTTTTTCTTGGGTCTTTCTTTGGCCTGGTTCTTCTCTACTTTCTACTCTTCACCCCATTTCTCACTCAGTTTGCCCTTTGTCTCATTTGAGGGAATTGTCTTTCACACCTTATTTTAAACTACCCTGTATATTTAGAATAGTTTCTCAAATAATATAAAATTTATAATATTTATGAATAAATGACACAATGCCAAGATATTCTGTCTCTTCTTTCAAATAACATCTGAAGATGCACCTGCACTACTGAGTTCTATATTTAAGATATTGAATAAGTATCATTCACCCATCTGTTTTCATTCTGTCTTACATTTTCCAGGACTTGTTTCAGAGTTGTATTGTGAAGTCTATAGGACTGGGGACTGTCTGGCATAGTTCACACACTGGCCTTTGCTCTGTATATTCATGTTTCTTTGTTAAATAATAAATAATAATAGTAGCCCACTGTGCATTTCTACATTCTATGAATAAATCCCTGGTAAAAGTAAAACTAACAGCCAGGGATTACGAGAGAGAGAGAGAGAGAGAGAGAGAGAGAGAGAGAGAGAGAGAGAGAGAGAGAGAGAGAGAGACTAATGTCTTATAAGGTTCTGCAATTGTAACATGTATTTCCATAGACCTATGTTCTAGCACATTATTACCTACTTAATTCATTTGTAAATTGTTCCTTTGCCAACACTATGCACAATATCAAATGCCTATGTGGTTTATAGGACAGGGAAAAACAACTAGAACATTACAGCTATGTGGGGGATCAGAGAAAAGCACCAAATAAGAAGTTTACTCTGTTGGGTGCATAGTTTGTAAGAATTAGTCTCACGAGTAGAGCTACTTGACAGAATATATGCGTACTCTCCAGCTTCCCCTTCTCCCCCTTCCCTTTTCCCTTCATCACTACAGAACTTGAAATAATGGAAGACTTTCTTTTCTTCCTTCTTTCTCCCCAACCCCTTTCAATTCAGGTGCGAAGTATATTATTTTGCATGAAAGAAAAATCTGGTTTTCTTGCACATATAACAAATGGTCTGATTGAAGTTCCTCTATGAAAATGGCAGTGTGTTTAGTGAAGGAGGAGGGGACTATAGCTTCATTGGTGGAGCACCTCCATATTTACTTGCAGATGAACTGCAATTAATCTCCAATTCTGAAATGAAGACCAAAATGTAATAATTGCCTTGTTATTTCAGTGGCCACTAGATGGCAGGTCCAAAAGTCTGATTGGAGTCTCACAGGAGGGCAAGTCTTACATAGGAAGTAGAATGTTTCTGGCACTCAATCCAGCATTGGTTTATCATAAGCTTTTGCTGTTTGCCAAAACATCACACACACAAACACTGTCATATACCCTGTCTGCGTATAAGACAGTGTCCACATTACTTCTGTTTGGGCCTATAGTGATGGAGGACCTTTGAGAGTTGTAGAGCATTATCATCACATACACAACCAGAAACAGGGGCATCAGGAGAGAAATTCTCAGAGCTGGGTTTGATAAATGTTCAACTGTATTATCTACTGGTCTTTGCAATACCTTGTCATAACCTTAGGGGCATAAAAAGTAGTTGACTAATCTTCCTTCATGGAAACAAGTGGAGGAGTCTGTCGGGCTGTAGTGAGGGTACAGATAGCTGAACTTAACAATACAATAATACAATCATTTACCAGTAATTCTAATTTAGTTTCATATGTGTATATTTACTATCCTGGAAGGCTGACCTTCATATTCATGCATTGTTTTGAAAAAGAGAATGTTAACATATAAGAGACTTATTATTTAATAGAATAAATTGGTTAAGCCCTATGATTGAAAATGAAATGAGTAAGTTTAGAAGAAATTCTTCATTGTGCATTGCAATTTTCATCTTCTTGTACTGTAATGGGAGACACCTAATAATGGGTCTTATGAAACTTTAGAAAAAGTTATTCTTGGATCGATTATTATGACGATAAGATTGTGTCTTTTCCTTCTTCCTTCTTCTTCTTTGTCTCCTATTTATTTATTTGTTACTTGATTACCCTGATTCTAACTACATGGACTGAGAACTTTTCTTTATCTTTTAATTAAAGAACTGACCTTTGATTTTTTAAAATAGAGAATGATGAGCTCTGAGATAATTTATCATTCTCACTAAAGAAAATGTGTTCCAAAGTCAAATTTATTTTTGTTCAAAAGCTATGACATGCATTTTGATATACATTTAAGTATCCATGCCAATTAAAATTTTATAACAATGAAATCAACAAAAACTCAATTATAGCCATGCAACTCACTCATCATTCACCTTTTGTTCTCTTTTTCTTTTAAAATTTAGGTAAAAGAATAACAGTAAACATGTTAATTTCACCTATCCTTGTTCTGTATATTTGGACATTAAATGCCTACATGAAACACCAGAATAAGAGGGCATATATACTGGTCTTCATAGTAAAAAACATAGTATTTTTTGTTCCACAAAATAAATATGGCCTATGTTGATTACTGTAGAAGAAATTTTAGATCAGTGTGGACTGATTTCCTTTAGTTTGAAGGTAGGAATTAAAGTAAGATGACCAAATAATTTATGATGAAATTACACAGTTATTTCTATATAATTGTGGTTTTAAAATGTTCAATCTTGTACTTTTATCACAGAAAGAGCACTGGTAGGAAAGTTAGAAGAAGATCCGGGTTCTGTCCTAGTTTTGATAGTGACTCACTGTGTGAGATCCAGAGGACTCGAAGATGGGAGCGCTGGGAGGTCATCTCTCTGCCCTAACAAATTTAATATCTAGTTAAGTAAATTGAAATGTGTTGCAGATTTTTTCTCTGAATTACACTAATATTGTCAGGTGAGAGAACAACAGAGAGCTTATGTTCAAAGCTAATGTGATCCTACCAACATGGGAGTCCTATCCAAGCAGGAAAACCAGGATTGGTTCTTCCTTTGACATCAGCTCCCCACTCTGCAACATTCTCTTGCAATGTCCTCATTGTCTATAATTCTAAATCCTACCCAAGAGGTAGGTCCTCACTGGCAGGTAGTCACTGGTGTCACTGGCTAATTTTTCAGAAATCCTTTGACTTTTCCTCTTGGCATATAGCTAAACTCCATTTCTCAGCCTTCTTTGAAGATAGCTATAGTCTTGTGACCACATTCTGGTCAATGGAATAGAGGTAGAAGTGATATGTATAGTTCTAAGCCTGACCCATAAGAAGCTCCTGTGCTCTCACTAGTCTCTCTCTTTGCTAATCTTCTAGCTGGATGTCATACTCAAGACGACCCTGGAAGCTATGTGCTGTGGACGATGGAGCCTCTGCCAACCTGGATCCCAGACCACTCTACATATGCAAAAAAGAAACTTCTATTATGTGAAGCCATAGGTATTTGGGTTTATATTTTAGAGAAATTTGTATTGCCTTAACTAAGATCCCTCCTAACCCAGAGATCATCTTTCCTTCAAGACCATTTCTGTCTCCCTCACCATGATTTCTACCTTGTATTGATCTCTTCTGTAAGGTACTTGAAGATAGCACATGTATTTTACTCATTCCTGACAGAGAATTTTAGTTTGTTAAATAATTGCAAAATAGAACATACCTAGTTTGGAACATAGAGAAGGTAGTAAAAGCAGCTTTAACTTAAAAAAAGTCATTCCAGTTTTTTTGGTCTTATTTAGACAGAAGATAAGGATGATGAGCTTATTTATTCATTCATTTTTTTGTGTGTATGTGTGAAAATATACTGTGACAACCATAGCCCTTTAATATATTTTATGTACTTCCATGCTCTCAAAATAAAGTACAAATTAAATGTTTTGAAAAATTATGAAATAACAATTAAAAGAATAAGTGAAAAGTCAAATAGAGAAATATAAGAAGTATTGGACTTTAAACAAGTGTTTTTAGTTTACATAGGTCTTCTACCAGCACTACCACAACTACAAACTATTATCTTAAATAGATCACTGCACTTCTGGTACTTTACTTTCAGTACTTTACCTTCAGTGTCAGTATTGGCCTCTTTTGAGCCAAATCCTTAGGACATTTACAGTTGTGCTCCCCACTGCCCCTGCATCTTTGATTTCCTCAATTTGGACTGATTTTTCCTTTTCTCTGTCTATACAGTCCTTTCTCATCTTTTCTTTGGCTCCCTTTTCTTCTGATATTGGCATTTCCTAGTATTTGTCCTGGGTTTTCTTTGTTTCCTACAATTTCTCTTTAAGCCATCTCATCTGGTCTTATGGCTTCACCAACCTTGTCCTCACAAATAACTCCAAATTTCTATCACCAGCCCAGACCTTGCTCTGGAGCTTCAGAGCTATAGTATCTATAGTCTTCTGCACATTTTAGAAAAATTAAAACATCTGGTAGCCATCTTAGATATGAGTCCCAAACCAAGAAGATTCTGGGCTTTCTAGAAAAATCTCTTCTTCCTCCACTGGTATCCCTGTCATTGGAGGATAACATCAACTTTGAACCATTAAACTCTCTTTTTCCTCTCCCGTCTTTTTCAAAATTAGTTAATTCAAGTCTAAATTCTATAGTGTTTTAAAGTCCTTTTGAGGCTTTTAGCCTAAGTTTGAGAATTAGTGAAGGCAGATTAAAAATAGGATTTCTTTTAATTCAATATCAGAGACCCACTAGTAAGAATTTCTTCACACAAACATGTAAAAAAGATAAGAATTACAGAATGAAAAAACAAAAATGATTTTCATACCCTTCTATCATACCAGAGTTCCATTATAAGCTATTCCGAGAGGGAACATTCTTACATTCTGTTTCTCAGAATCAGGACTGCTTTGAAATAAAAAGAAATCAAGGGAAAGGAAGGAGTTTTGCAGAGGTGAGAGGAGGTTTTTCACTGTTGGTATGTCGCCACTGGCTAAACCTATAGGAACTCTAGGCTTGAAGTTTCCATTCATTCCTGACTATAATTATATAAGCTCACATTTATTTAAAGTGTTCTATTTCTCATTGATATACAAAGAAGAACCACCACCCATCTAATCATTTGCTTTGATTTCTTGGTCCTAACATTCACCCTTTAATGTTTTCCACAATTCTTTAACATTAGCAATAACATCCTTTAGCAATTGTGGTCTTTTTTCTTTCTGCAATGTGATATATTTATCATCTATTACACAAACCTCCTCTTTTGCTTCTTCCCTTTCCACCACCAGCTCAAACGTCTTAAATTTTCATTTGACATACTGCTTACCTAAATTATTTCATGTGTGTTCCCATCCATGGAAATTCATTTTTGTGTGACATAAATCCCTACCCTATTCTATTTCACAGTAATAAAACTTTATACTGAATTGCCAAAGAGATAGGTAACCAACCACGCAGTTTAAATTAAGTGCAAGATACACATGTTTGAATATTCTACTCTCTGTCTAAGATGTGTAGAGACAGGTCCTGTTTGTGTCTGAGCATTCTGTCATCTTACCCAAACTGTTAGAGTTAAATCACCTAAGAACAGCTTTCTCACTTTGAGTCAAAAGTAACTTCTGCTATGCAAAAAAAAAAGCACAGTTAAGAAATAATGTGTGTTAAAAAAGTCTCTTATAAATAATGATTATGGTTGGGTTCAGTCTGTGAAAGAAGCAGCTCCTTGACTTGAGCACATGCCAATGAGATTAAACTTCATCTGGGGCTGGGTGCTCTCATTGATTGTTGTCCCTTAGTACCTTCAATGGTTTCCAGTCCTTGTCCAAGTTAACCTTTGCTAGTTGTTGTAGCCATGGTAAATATTCTGTTTATTGGATGTTATTAGCATTTTAAATTTTGACATTTGGAAAAGCTCAATCCTACTTCTTTTTCATCCTGTCATTTTTAGTGTATAAGTGTCCAGGCTCTTTCCAATTTTAAGTTTCTTTCTCCTAGCTTTAGAAGATTATAATTTTGGAAAGATGCAATTATTCTGCTAATCTGTGTTCAGAACATATCGATTCCCATGACAAAATTCTAGTCAGAGGCATCTTTCATACAATTTAAGCATCAACATTTACTTTTTCCACAGTCATTTGTCATTTTTGATAAAATGAGTTTTAATCTGCATCACCCATTTAATTCTCCACCATTTTTGGTGATAGTAGTAGTAATGTCAGACTTCCTATAGTGCCATAGTTTTAAATGTACTCTCACATACATGATTCTTATTTAATTCTCAGTGTACATTATGGCATTAGCAACATCCCCATTGAAGATAAAGAAGGACAGAGAGTACTACTTTGGATCAAGCTGCAGGGCCAGAACGAACTTCCACCTAGTCTTCATTCCACAACATCATATCACTGCTACTATTTATTTAATAACATGGGGTATTTATTGCATAGAGCTCTGTAAAGATTCAGCCATCACTCCCTCCTCTGCACCACTCTGATATCATTCATGCCGTGACTGTACTGATCCACTAGTTCCCCACAGTCCTCATCAGAACATGAGCTGTACAAGCACCATGATCTGTCCATTTTGTATATTTAGTCCCAATAAGATTCTACCATGTGTTTAGTGAGTTCCTTGTGCTATAAATGTTCATTTTCTTTTTCTTGCAAACTGTTTTTAACCATGATTTTAAATACCATATTATAAATATTAGTATTATCTTAAAGGAAGGCATTTTACCCAGAAGTAGAAGAATGGAAAAATCAGGGGAGCAAGTGATTTTTTTGAGAGAACCTGATTTGTTAGTGATAGAGTTACAAAACAAATCCAGAGTTTCTCATGCTGAGGTTATATATGTACCACCACAGTCAATGTCCAGGAACCAGACTGGATCTTGTGGGAGACCATGTATGCAGCATGAACAACATTTCCACATCCATGTGTAAGCTAGAATTGTTTAAAGGAACTGTGGAAAAATGGACATTTTGTTCCATTCTAATTTATCTGTGTTCCTGTAGCCAAGTCTCCACTTCTAAACACTAATCACTTCTCTAGGTGAGCTTAAGTACCTAATTATTAAGAGCCCTCCAAATTTCTAGTGTCATCTTCAATGTAGTTAGTGCCCTTTCTGTCCCATTTGCCCCCTGTGCTTGGTACTGAATCAGTGTAGCAATATTCCTAATGAAGAATCATGATACAGGGTTAAATTTACAAATTAAGCAATTCCTTTCATTTTTGTGTCAATTCCATTTATCATTGAATCTCCACCCTCCATTTGCTTAAAATCCATCCCACTGTGAAACTAAAAAAACAATGCTACTGTGACAACTCAAATAGAACTATTGAACCGTAGGATATTTTCAGAGATTCTTGTTACCTGTGAACTTTTGCATAGAGCATCAGATTACCTGGTGTCCAGGGAATAGTAGGACAGTACATTAACAGATTTAATGTTAAACTCTAGAATCCCAGATTTATTTTCTATTCAGGTTAAATGCCCTTTTGATTACTGTAGCTCAAAAAACCAAACAAACCAAAACAAAAGTTGATTATAACCATTAATGGAGGCTTAAAATATTAACTTCCATACTTTCAACCCAATATCTGTAATTAAATGCAAAAATGCTAAGTTAATGTAAGGTTAAGGTTGACTTTCTAATTGCACAAAAGCATGAAATTTAAAATTAAAGTTTCTAGTGCTACCATCTCATTTCTACAACATTCCTCAAATGATTTTCTACAATATATGTTTAATTTAAATGTCTGTCATAAAGTTCCTGGAGAAAAATATAAAGCACAATAGGTTAGGACTCACTAATTAGAGTTTCATATTGTCAACAATACCAGAAAAGGATAATTCTTTTTAAATTACAATGCCCTATTTGAGTGATTACCATATTCCTGTTCAGCCATTTTCCCATTTCCCCCAAAGTCCTTTAATCTTCACCTCTGATTACAAACTAATCATCCTATGGAAAATGGAAGGATATTCATGTAACAAATAATCCAAACAAACAAACAAAAAGCAAACAAACTGTAGACTGTGATAGATCTGTGATAGATGGGACTGTTCTTTCAACACATAATGAAATAATATTCTTTTGAAATTAATCCTTAGTAGAATAACTCAGAATATGCGTTTGGGTTTATAGGTGCATTCAGTAGAACAAACAAGGCTTTAGAGACAGGGATGGACAGGGATTCAAATCTTATTAATGGTACTTCACCAAGGTGGTTTTCAGCAAATTACTTAACCTCTCTAAATCTTTTATCAGAGCAGTAATACCCACACTTCATAGGGTTGTTATGAAGATAAGATGAACTAATGGATATAACATAGACTCTCTTTGAGTTTGTAGTACTATAACAACTATTACCATTGAAAAATGAATAATCATAATTTAACCATCATTCAGTGGTCTCTAGGTGTTTGTGAACCACAAAACAATGATCATTTGAAATTCACTTTACTGAAAGGTACTTTTTTTTTCTCCATAGTAGTTTCCTAAGTTAGGCATTTGTCCACAGCTTATTGCGGAGTACTGGTACGTCCAATGTGTGGTATATTGAGGTATATCAGCAAAAAAGGCAGGTGAGTTAAATGAATTCTACCATGCCAAATATTTTCTTCAAATTTTATCAAATATTTGTGTCTAAACAGAAAATGTGCTTGAGAATTTCTAGTTCAACATGCAATTTAGACAGAAAGTTATAAATCATAAATACAAGGGCTTAAAGCTAAAGTGCCACCTCAACCATAACTATAGTAAAAACTCCTAAGTAATTCTGGCAGGAATAAATAAAAAATGGCAAAGCCTTCTGTGGATGGTGCAGAGCCCAGGAAGGTAACCAAGTGAGTAAACAGCTGAGGCAGGATTATCCTCATTTGAGAGAAATCCATTCCAGAGAGGAATTAAAGAGGAGGGGTCGGGGAGGGTGAGTGGAGGTGACCGTAGGCAGGGTTTTCAGTTTGAAAGCAGTTAAATTACCTTGTAGAATGAAAAGGGAAAAAAATTTTCCGCTGTCAACAGTAATCTCATTTGAGGTCTAGCACAAAATGTACACAAAACACATGCACAAAATGTACACAAAACACATGAACAAAAGATACATGTGTTCTACCTACTTGGTTTTTCTCCTCTGGCAGTGAGGTACACAGGCAGGGTTTAGGGGAATTGGACCCACTTAGAATAACTGCCAAATTCCCTTCCAAAGGCATAAGTACCAATTCTTTAACAGTGTTCTTCAATAAACCAATAACTTAATGCATAGTTCCTGGCAAATTCACAGCCAGGATTTGTTCCTGGGAGTGCTACAATGCAACAAAGGGGATTAAGGGAAAGGTAGAAAACTTTACATAGAAACTACGAATCACAACTGACAACTACTAACACCCAAATCTCACACATATGTGGTATCCAGAAAAACATATATAATCAATAATTCTGAAGTCCTATTGGCTTCCTATGTTAAATCAGTGGCACAGATGAGATTTCTCTGATCAGGGTGGGGTAGTTGGGCTAGTGAGCTGAATATCATGTAGGGGAATCAGGACTATCTCCACTGATCCAAGTCTCAGTCTTCTGTGAGCTTCTTGTGATGTAGACTAAGTTGCCTACCTTCTCGATAATTTAGTTCTTAACAACTGTGAAATTGACTAGAAAGCCTTTTGTTATTATAAGTTCTACTAGAAAATGGGCTGTTTCCAGCATGAGCCAAGAACCTTAGCTTTCTACATCCAGAGATTTATATTCCCCAAGCTTCTCAACAACAGCATTTATTTATCCAGTTTACACTTTTAAGACCAAGCAAAAAGTTAGGACTTCAACAGTCATAAAAACTAAGATGAAAACAATGGCCTTTTTTTTTTTTTTTTAAGGATGGAAAGAGTTCTTTTTCTATAATAGCTTAAACTTAAAAATTTTCAAAGTCCTTTCTTTAAATTTTACATGCAAAAATTACCTTTGAGAGTAAGCATGAAAAAATTTCAAGAAATGGATAAATACTTTTAAATTAACACCTACCTTTCACTGCAGGAAACATTAAAATGAAATGACCAACAAATTATGTATGACTTATTCAGTAACTACACACTCAGCACCTACTTTGTTTCTTGCTCTATGCTAGGTCCATGCACTGTGAACAGGAGGGCCCAATTTCCACTATCACAGTATAAACAATACTTTTATCTCATATTACTATTAAGGAAAAACAAACTGGAGTTAGGTTTTGTGGATTTGGTAACAGAGATGAACAAAATTCAAAACAGTGATCATTTAAGTTCCATTTCATTAAGGAACTTTTGAAACAATAGTTTATTTAAATCATTTAAGTGTTTCTTTACGAATTATTGCTTTCTTGCTAAAATGCTAAGAATTGCCAACTAGAGTCATTTTTGGAATTATGAAAACAAATCAATAAAAGCACAATGATATGGAGAACAAATCTATTTTACATAAAAGGTCCATATTACCTAAAGCCAATACAATTACTGTACTGCTGTTAAAAACTAGATTTTCCTATGTATAGAATATGTCCCAGGAATGTAAAAAATCCTAATCATGGCTCCTTCATTCAGTCTGTATTTACTCAGTGCCAACACATGGAAGATAGTATTTCTAGGAACTAATTTTACTCTATCAATAAATTTAGAAGAAGGACTACCTATTTCATGTTTGTCACAAAGAAACCCTGTCAGAAAAGTAAAATAAAATGGCTCATGAAGTTGATGCATATATTGAAATATAAGAATTCTGCTCACATCTCTTATTTCTCCTTGGGATGGCATTATCCATGAACTTTAATGTATAGGAAGGAAGGAAAACCTGCTGTGGATATTTATGCTCCTGGCTAGGCTAGTCAAATAGGAATATGACCTCTGTTGTTTCTGGGTGCTTTTGGATGCCACAGAAGAATAACTTATAAATGTTTATATAACTAAAAGAGATGCTATAGCCTTTAGAGTGTTCAAGATAAAAGCCATTTATTCCCTCTTCAGGGTGATCTGAAAATTGCCCTTCCCAAGACTTCCTGTCTCCCACATAAACTGCCATTTGTATGCCATTTTAGAGTTTCCAAAATGCTTTCACATGCATTATGATAGTTAGTTGGAAGCCAGCAGTGCTTGGGGATTAAGAGGTCTGACTCTGGTACCAGAGACACCAGGGTGTTTACCAAAACTACTTACTAGTTGTATGTCATTGCATAAGCCAATTTGGGGTTAATACCTATCTTGCAATGAGGTAGAGATTGGCAATAATACAGTTAAAGTGTTATTATCATTAATAACCCATAGCAGGGACACCAAGGACTTCTCAATAGTCTGTTTCTCCTCATCAGGCTGGAGGAGGAAGGTCTCCACAGTTACTTAAGAGCACATAATACAAGCTTCTAGTTAGAGTAATAGCCTCTTTAAATCTTAGATTTAAACTATCTTCATAAAATGGTTCTTAATTCATGTCCAAAACAAAAACAAAAACAAAATGACAAAACAATAACAACAAAAACCTTTCTATACAGTCTTTTGGAGTAAGATACAAAATTTAATTTTAGGTCTTCTTTGGCCCTGAAACTATTTTCCCTGAAGCAACCCATGTACTTCCATCAAATTTTATTAGGTGGGCTAAAATAGGGTCAGAAGGGGATTTTTATGTAATAGCTGTCCCTCTGGAACCTTAAATTTTCAGGATCCCTAAGTGCAGGAAAACACTTGATGGTCTCTCTCCCTTACAGACTCATTGATAATTCTCAAACACTGGGCTGGCACAACTAGAGCAAACTGGTACATTTTGCACAGTGTAAAGTGGTGGGTGTAGATGTTTTTGGAGCCAGTCAGTCTCTGGCAGCTGATTGACTCACACTTGTGCTTTGTTGCCCACTTATATCTTCAGAAGGCAGCCTGGATGAGGATAGTCATCAAATGTGCTCATTTAAGGATCAACCCATTTGAATATTATAACAACATTTGGCAAACTTTCTGTACAGAATGGTGAACCTGGCCCACTGCCTCTGAAAAGTATTGCTTGGCCTGACATCATAGGTTCTTTGACTTTCTTCACATGGTAGAACACATTCAAGACCGCCCACTCAAATACCCAGTATGAGTCCTGGCTGCTTTACCCATTCCTCAAACATTCTCAAGCTCCTGGCCTGGACCAGTGGGTTATGGATGTATCACGAGTCCTGTTGCAACATACAACTGCATTTTTTAAGTCAGGACTGGAGAATACAAATGTCTTGTTGATATCTACTGGTCACCTGAGTCATGAAGAAGTTAGCAAATAGTCACTGAAGATGGATACTTCCTTGTGGTACTTAAGGAGATGCTCTCCACTCCCTGAATATGTTTACAGTTTTTGCAGCAAGAGAAGAAAAAACAAAACCTACACAAGCAAAACTGCTTAGCAGTCACAGATTAAAATGCAAAGAGGTATGCACAGAGTATGTAATGACTTGGGCATAATAAATAGGATAATATAAAGAATTTGGAAGAGAGTGATGGTTAGAGTGAAGAGTTTCATAGAGAAGGGAAACAGCATAAGCGGAAACATGGAGATGTTAAAGGGCAAGCTGACTGCCTTGGCAGGAGTAGAGAAAGCAGGGCAGTGAAGAGCAGAGGGTTTCTGCAGGTGTGTGGAGCCTTATGCTGACTCATTTTTTTTTCCCCCTAAAAGACTGCCAAGATGTTAAACAAAGCCCCTCTCATTTTAATCTTAAAGGGAAAAACAAAGTTGATGGAGACCCTGGAGCTGAAGAAGAGACCAAGAAGAATAATTGCTAGGCTAGCAGAGAGGGTTTATAGCCAGAGGAGGAACTTGAATTTTAAATCTAGAGGTAGCAAGGAGACAGAATCCTAGGCTGAGAAAAGAGTTGTGGGAAATGATGGGTGGGAGCAGTTATTACAGATGATTTAAAGAGATTGTTTTGTGGAAATAGACTGAAGAAAGGATGGCCTGTTTCCAGTGGTTCAGAAAGGAGATAAGGACCACCCTTTTCAAGGCCCACTGAACATAGAGAGAATAAAGAGGTCAACTGAAGAGATACTATTGGGAGAGAACTGGCAGGATTTAGTGAATGGCTGAATAGAAGTAAGGGCAAAAGAAGAAAAGACTTTTCAAAGTATCCTAGTGCTGGAAACTGAGGAAAGGGTATTAAGGGTAACTGGAAAATAAAATGTATGGGTAGAGTAAAAGCTGCTTTGGTCAGTATGTGTGTGCTCACACACACACATCTTTGTCAACTACAGACATGCAGAGTTAGAAAGTAATGCCTCTTTTGCCTTAATGTTATATAACAGCTTGCGATTTTTATTCAATTACTCAATTTTTATTATACAAGTATTCATTAAGTGTTTACTGTCAATATGATTTACAATAAGACTATATGCAAGATTTACAATAAGGAAACATAAAAGTTCTATCACAGAATGGAAAATAGTTTAAATCCTATTGTAACATTATTTATATGGTACATTTTCATTTTTATGTTAATTTTCTGTTTTTAACTCTTAGGTCACTGCTGATACAGCAACACTTTCATCAGTGATAGATATGCCATCTTGACACAATTTAAAATCAAGCCATTTTTCTTAGTATACTTGGATATCTTCTGTTTTTTTTTTTCTTTTCCCCCCAAATAGCATTTATGCATTTAGTTGAAGCCAGGGAATAAGATGACCTTTGGTAATGGTGAGTTGAAATTTCTACTCAGATTGGTCTTGATGGAAGACCACTTGGTTCCCTGGAAGGAATATATGTGCAGGTGCATATTCTATGCCTCACTCAGATTTTGGCCTTGTGGCCATGGCATCAGAACCACAATCAATTATACTGTGGATTCCTTTTTGCTTGTAAGGGAAGAAAGGAAAATTCACAGTTTATTTTGCACAAAGCCCTGTGTAGGAATCTAACAGTGGTGGCCTCTGTTCTGCCCCTCAGTTTAGGTGCAACGGAAACCTGTGGGGCATGGATCTTCAACACTGACCTCTTACATCATCTCAGTGTTCTCATGCCACTTACATCTAAGGAACTGAAGAGCCATAGAAGACCAATTAGTTTTAGAATTATGTTCATCTATAAGTGCATCAAAAATATATCAAATTTGAAAAACATGGCTGGGCTACTTCTTAAACATTAACATGAAGCAAAGGGAGCACAAAAATGGATGTGGAAATCTTATTTATCAATAGTTATTAAGCTGAAAGCCAACTTTAAAGAATAGTAATCATTGATAAGAAAATAGCTTCTTCACTGTGGTTAAGGAACCAAAGTACCCAAAGAAATAAACAAACATATGAAAACCTCTTAATATACTGAAGTGTTACTAAATTTATTTCTGACCTTTGACTGCTGAGAAAATATGAAGGATGACAATTCTATAGCTATTCTATCTCATGGCATATGCTCCTTTTAACTCAAAAAAATAAAATGCTTTTGTGAGATTTCACCAAGCATCTATTCAACCAAGTAGTACTTTTTGTGCTCACTTTAGAGAATCTCACTTACCAGCTCTTACAACTTAAAGTAAGAACTCTATTATGTAAGCCACCTTGTGTATTAGGTATGATTAAATACTTCCTTTGGGATGGATTCAGTGATAATTTTGCAGTGCATAACTTAATCAAGTGAGACAACTATATACAATAATTCATCTATCACTTCTATTTTTTTTTCATTTATGGGGGAAACCTTAAAGATAATAAATTGCTAAGTGTGTTCCAATTTTCTGAGTAATGCTTTCTTTGGGTTGTCTTCATCTGATAAGAAGAAAGTTATAATTTCTTATTTTCTAGTACCATCCATGATCTCTTCATTTTCTTTCAGTTTGTGAATTTGTTCTACTTTTTGAAAGTCATAAGTTATGAGTTATATTTTAAAAACACAAAGCCTAAAATATTTTTTTAAAAAGAGCACTTAGAGTAGAAGATGTCTGAGCATCTGAAACAAAGACAGTTTATAGACTCATAATGACTAAAAATTATTTTTAATCGTCTTCTTAATTTTGAATAGAGTGATGCTTTTATTTATTGTCCTATTGTTCTGTAAATAATATAGGAAACTCTGAAAAGAATTCTTGTTCACAATAAAAGAGATTCAATTTGAGTAATAATATTTATTGAGTATGTATTATGTCCTAAGGCACAGTGCCAAAGTTCTTACACTTGAAGAATTCACAACTTATAGTGAGATTAGACAAAATTTCAGTGATGAAAACTAAGTACTAAATTTCATGAAAGAAGTGCACAAAAGCTTGTTGGCAGGCACAGGCCTGGGTCTTATAGGATGAACCAATAGCTTTCCTTGCATAGAAAAGGTAAAGAGGTAAACAAAAAGGGCTTCATAAAGGAGTGAGTGGCATTTGAGATGTGCCTTTGAGACAGATAGCATTTGAGAAATGGACATGAAGATAAGGATACATAGATAAGCAAGAGAAGAAAAGCGGGTTGATCAAAAGTGAGACATTAAAAAAATGCTTTCTGTGGAAATCATGGATAATATATTTTATTTTCTATTCTTGCAAATTGTTGTGGGTGAAATTGCCACTTATCATGATCCTTGATATAAAGTATTCTCCCCACCTATAAGATACTTGTGACTTTTTTAAGTCAGAAAGGATGTGAGTAGATAAAACCCTGATGGTGCCCTAAAAGTTTCTGTAGACTGTCAATATGGTCCTCAAAGAAATAAAGCTCACAAAATTTTATTGTTTAGGAACACTTTTAATTTTCTAAATAAATGGCAACTCATCTTCAGCTAAAAACATGGAGATTGTAGATATCAAGGTATCTACTCAGTGTTACATAGCTTAGTCATATTCCCTCACTATTTTTCTCTATCTAAAGTTGTCTGGGAGTGGTCATCAAGGGGGATGAGGTCAAGAGTTATGAAATCTAGTCCAAAAGGATCATGAAATCAAGGACAATGACATTCTTTTTTCACTTGATTTTCCTGTTTTTCCCCTCCCCACCCTCAGTCATTCACTAATCAATTCTTCTTTAGAATCATTAAAAATAACAGAAAAGTTACTAAGATTCAATAAATGTTCCCATGGCCAGCTTCCAAACAACCCAAAATTAATGGGGGAAATGGTTAAAGTCAAAAGAGCTTTTCCTCTGACATGGATTTCTAAACAATATAATTATGGTTCACTCCATGGTTATGAGCTTTGGAAGCTCCCACAAAAAAAGTGTTCACTGCAGATGTGGCCACTGGCTGCTATACCAGGCAATTCAATCCATGTTTGTCATTGTTTTTTCAAAAAAGCACAAAATCCTTTTGTGTTTGGTAGATTAAGATGAAACTAATACCATGCCGTTTTGGGGTATTGGCACCAAGATAGACATGTAGACCAATGGTACAGAATAGGAGACACAGAGACAAAACCACGTAAATACAGTTATCTCATATTAGACAAAAGTGCCAAAAACATACAGTGGAGAAAAGATAGCCTATTCAACAAATGGTGCTGGTAGAACTGGAAATCCATATGCAGCAAAATGAAAATAAACCCCTATCTCTCACCATGCACAAAATTCATCTCAAAGTGGATCAAGGACCTAGGAATTAGTCCAGAGACCCTGCGCCTAATAGAGGAAAAAGTAGGCCCAAATCTTCATCATATTGGATTAAGCCCCAACTTCCTTAACAAGACTCCTAAAGTGTAATAAATAAAATAAAGAATTAATAAATAGGATGGAGTCAAACTAAAAACCTTCTTCTCAGTAAAAGAAGCAAATCAAAAAGGTGAACAGAGAGGCTACATTTTGGTAGCAAATTTTTGCCACACACACATCAGATAGAACACTAGTCTCCAGGATATATAAAGAACTCAAAAAACTTAACATCAAAAACAAAAACAAAACCCAAAACAAACAAACAAACAAAGAACCCAATAAATAAATGGGCTAAGGAGCTGAATGGACCTTTCTCAGAAGAAGATACACATTCAATCAACAAATATGTGAAAAAATGTTCAACATCTCTAGTAATTAGAGAAATGCAAATCAAAACTACTCTAAGATTTCATCTCATGCCAGTCAGAATGGCAGTTATCAAGAATACAGACAATAATAAATGTTGGTGAGGATGTGGGGGGAAAAGGCACACTCATACATTGCTTGTGGGACTGCAAATTGGTGCAACCAATCTGGAAAGCAGTATGGAGATTCCTTAGAAAACTGGGAATGGAACTACCATTTGACCCAGCTATCCTACTCCTTGGTCTATACCCAAAGGACTTAAAATTAGCATACTATATTAACATAGCCATATCAATGTTCATAGCAGCTCTATTCACAATAGCTAAACTGTGGAAACAACCTAGATGTCCTTCAATAGATGAATGGATAAAGAAACTGTGGTATATATACACAATGGAATATTACTTAGCATTAAAAGAGAATAAAATTATGGCATTTGTAGGTAAATGGATGGAGTTGGAGAATACCATGCTAAGCCAATCCCAAGAAACCAAAGGCTGAAAGTTCTCTCTGATAGGTGGATACTGATCCATAATGAAGAGGGGGCAGCATGGGATAAATGGAGGAAATTTGATTGGGCATAGGGGATAAAGGGTGCATGGGGGCAAGAAAGATGGTGAAATGAGAAGGACATCATTACCCTGCACATATGGTGTGACTCTACATTGTGTACAACCATAGAAATATAAAGTTGGGCTGTAATTGTGTACAATGAATCAAAATGCATTCTGCTGTCATATATACCTAATTAAAGTCAATTAATTAATTTTAAAAAGATGAAACTAAGCAAAAAGGCCAGGTATTCATACACGGTCTCTATTTGTTCATCCATGAACAAGGTGGAAGTTGAGGATTTGTGATGCACTTGAAGAGTGTGTCAATATTTTTCTGTGATATTTTTGCCCTCAAAGTTGTTTTCAGCCACACTATTTTGTATAAATAATGGGAAAAAAGTCAAAACTGGACTACTGTTGCTGGGACACTACAAGAAGTATCTCCACTATAACTTCAAAAATTCATCCTCCTCTTTTCCAATCTACATGTATTTCAAATATATATGGGACAGTTACATAGTGCTTTGCCAAGAGAGTATCTGGGAGAAATACCTTATGTACAATTGGGGCTTGAGAGTTCAGTGACAATATAGTCCATGTCTTTACTATAACACTATTAAGACAATTGAATATTAGTGATATTTAAAGGAGTTCAACAATTCCACCATTTTGCTTCTGTAAAAATGTATAGTATAGTACATACAGAATTAATACTTCATGAGCACAGTATCTAAACCTACAGTAATTTCTGGCATGTGTGTTATTTTGTAGGAAAAAAGAGCCTCTTATTACCATTCCTCCTGAAGTATTTCTTCTGTCTTTAACAAATCAGTAAAAACCCACAATTTTGTGTGGTTTTTTTTTTAATATACATATATTATACAGGGCTTCTCTTTTAACATGCTGTAGAGATGGATGATAACTTTTCTAACTCAATCTGATTATTAGGCTGATCGAGTTTACATTAGTTAAAATGAACATCATATGTTTGCAGTTTGAAAATATACTGTTCAGGACTGAAATTACTCAAATATAATCAGATTTTATTTCTAGAGAAACAAAGTCTAAACTTGTAAAGTTCTGTGACCCAAACAACAATTAACTCTGTCCTAGTGAAATTAATACAATGTATAAGTCCAGGATTTGGGTAGATGAGAAGAAGGAGGAGAAGGAAACTCATTCATTCCTTTGCTAGGTGCTGGAAAATAGCTTCTTTATTCCTACAATGTGATAATTTATCTTCCTTATTCTAACATAAATCCAGGAGCTTAAAAATTTTTTACCAAGAAGTTTGTGTCTTTTCCACTAGAAACATACATATGAGCTTGTGATAAAAAGACTATGTCTCCTGCCAAATTGTAGCATCACACAGACCAGATCCCATGCAAAACAGTGAAGAGGTAATCATAGCTTCACACTCCCTTTCTATCCCTGTCAGCCTCACAGATTTCAGAATGGGGGTCACAGCTAGTTTATCCCTTTTGGTTTATCCCTTTTGCCTTTGCAGATGAAGTCATCATTTTCATTACTCTGTTTCTTTCTCTCCCACTAGAGTGTCTTTCCAAAGGCAACCAAGGACCACTTCTGTGAAATATTGAAGGCAAGGGATGCCTGAAAATGATTAAAAGAAACAAAGCTTTCCCATAGCACTTGTCCTTTCTCTCTGTAAGGAGATGAGGTAATATAGAATCTCCTTCCTATGTTACTACCACAAGGGCAATTTGTGGGAGGAAGAGATGGATTTCTGGGAGTGAAATCTCACTGCATAGATTCAGAAGGGCATATCTTCAATATCCTCATTTCAGAATTGGTCTCTGCTCAGATCAGTAACTTAGGCAACACCAAGATCCTGCCACCTCACATTTCTGCAAGGTAAGGATAAAAGTTATTTCCTTATTGTTGGACTATCTGATGAAGGAGAAAGAAGATAAAAAAAAATGAGATTCTGCTAATAAAAGGCAATGCATATGAATAAATGTCAAATCCTGCTATTTCTTATGTGGTTTGTACACAAGACTTCTATTTGATCTTCTGCCCCTTGATGACCCACATATATAATCTGGACAGACAAATAGTTTGCTTATATAGAAATTAAATAGCATCAAGTGCCAGTAGACCTATGTATCTCTCTAATACTCCAATAACTGCTTCAAGTATGAACTGCTACAAAGAACTTTACCGTAGGACATGGAATTCACACTTGCCTAAGAAATCACTGCACGTGTAAATTAGAAACTAATCATCACTTCCTCTCTGTATACAGTGGCAGCTTTGCCTCAGAGTTTATGTTGAAATATACATTCTTATGAAATATTTCTCACTGTAGTCAGCATCAGTTTAGGACTATCAAACACTGATTCCCAGTTCCAACTCAAGAAAACCAGAGAGAGGAAAGAACAGAAAAGGGGAATTGACAAAGGTCTTAATTTTCTCACACTGTTAGAAGCTAACTGTACTTGTAAATTCTTGGTTAAAAACCTGAAAATTACCAGATTTGCCACTACAAGGCTATTCCTGGGTTTCTTTATCATATATTTTTCCCTAAAGTCTCTCAAAGAACTAAAGGGTTTCCAGAGATGAAAATGAACTTGACAATCATGTTGCAGCTCAAACTGATCCTGATTCTTTTCGTCACTTTTTAATTCATTGCAGATGGCGTAAATGGGATGTTTACTGGCTGGCAGGTAATGAGTCCTGTTGCAGATAATAGTGATGGACAGAATCTCATGCCTGTTGACATCTTCACATCTCAGCAGCTATATATGGCTCACACCAATTGCTTTGCAGCACATATAATATCATGACAGGATTCAAAATCCAATACATTTTCCCCATAGAAATGATAGTCAATACATCTGAATCTCACTAGTTCATATGTGAGTTGTCCTGATTCCATCCTCACTGTTCATATGGGGAGACAGTCTAAGATGTGATCTAATGTCTACTGCTCTAAAAAGGAAAATGTAATCTGTTTAAACATCCAAACACTTCTCTTCCCAGGTACCACCATTCATCACAACTGTCAGTGCTTCTGTGGAAGAGTAATGACCCTCAGGCATGGGATAATGCTCCATAGGGGACTTATGAATGCCACTGCCAAGTGCAGAAATTGATCGGTTTTCAGTGGGGCGGGTACGCTCATCATGAACGACCTGCACTTACTCACTAAATTACAAGTGGCTGTTTACTCCATATACAATAAAGCCTAGGTTAGGGAGCTACAGACACTACTGACTTTAATTGTTCTAAACATGTAAACACCAGATATGGACCTGTCCGTGAGAAAGATATAAGAAGCTTAAAATGAGAATCTGGATCAGAATCATCCAAAAATATGTTGGGAAATGACATAGGTATTGCTTTGTTCCACTTCTTTTCTTTTTTATCATTTCTATCAATGGAAGGCAGCAACATCCCATATCCAACATATACACATTTTTTTTTTGAAAAATCAGAATAAGCATACTAGTGAAAAGTTAACTGCTTTCTTTCTTTCTGTGGACTTCTCTTCATCTCTGGATTTGTTCTCACACAATTTCTGTAAGGTATGATGAAAGATGAATAGCCGTGTGGTATAAACTCATGATTTTCAAGTATCTCCCAAGAAGTCTATTTCTTTGTCTAACCAATATTGACTTTTGCTCTTAAATCTCCTCAACTTCTCAATCTCCTATCATTTACTATTTAAATCTTCTTAGGAGATAGGATTTCTTATATTCTGTGGATTGTTCATATGTTGGTAAATGCTCCATCACTATGAAAATTTCATCCACTCTCCTTTAGTTTTAATAGCAATGATGTATGTTTTTAGGGCTTTTAGATTCTAGAAGGAAGCACCACTGTATTTGTTTTAGCAACATACTTTTCTAATATACCTGTGATTTTCAATTTCTCTTCCATCTTTTTTGTTAATGACCTTGAGCATGAAACATTTAATAACTACACTATTTTCTTTTAGTAAATAAATTTTGAAACTTCTGTGACACTATTTAACACATTTTTTTAAATATATAGCATCTTTTCTTTAATATTTATTTATTTGCTTTAGTTGTACACAATGCGTTTATTTGTACATGGTGCTGAGGATCAAACCTGGGCCGCGCACGTGCTAGGCGAGCGCTCTACCGCTGAGCCACAACCCCAGCCCCTATTTAACACAATTTTAAAATGCTTTTCTCCTTTAAGAGTGCAGAGATAGTTAAAATTGAAGGGAAAATAAAAGATACAGCATCCATACTAACTCACAAAACACCAACTATTCTTTCCATGGAAATTATTTTCCAATGTACATAAGTTGAATGATTCAATGCAAAGAAGTGAAAGAAACCCTATCTTTTATAGTGATTCATTTCATTTTAAGACAATTTACTGGGTAATGACTAATCTTCATGAAATCATTACAATTAGGAGAACCTCTTCCACTTAGGATTACTCTTTTCCTTTTTCTGGGCTATACCTGAACTTAACCATACATTTGTTGTTCCCAATATTCTGATTATTAATATCACTAATGGTGGGACTTAGATACTTTTCCTGGGAAGAGAAACTTACAATTGGATAGATCTTAATAATTAATGAAATATACCAATGAGACAATGAAATTGGAAGTTCTTATATATACTATTGTGGAGGAAGGAATCTTTTTAAGAATTATAAGTGTTCTAAAAGATAATAAGAAAAATCAGATAGTGGATTGAGCAAAATGACCTTTGATGTAAAGTGTCAGCTAGAAATGTCAATCCAATTCAGGACTCATACAAAAGGACATTGTGTATCCGAGCAGAGAGGTATGAAGTTACCTGATCATCTTGTCTGAAAGAATGCATTATGGTTTAGACACTTTTATTACCAGAAAGATGTAGACAAATCGGAGAAGATTAACAACCAGTTTTATTGGGAGTTAGCAGATGAGCTGGTGTGAATTGTACTGGTTGGTAACAGTTCTGTATTCTCTTGTCAGCTTTGATATGATTTCACATGGGAATAGTCATTCTTGAAATTTAGATAGAATAATTTATGTGCTGTTCCCCAGAGGAAGGGCAGTTTAGAAACTGAAAGGAGGAGGATGCGTTTAAGCCAGCATTAGAATGTAGGGTAGCAGAAGGGGAGGAAATGCTAATATGGAATTTCTCAACTTCCATTAAAACAGCAATAACCAGTTGTTAAGCCTTCATTAAAATTAAGCTTAATACATTTAATATTTGCAATGTTTTTCATCTATAGTACCTAATTGTTTTTGGTCTACAGAATAAGGCTATTCCATGACACTGTACAGTTATCATCATATTTCCCTGGAAGTACAATTTATGAGGTCTTTCTAGGAATTATGACTATAAAAATCCAAGACCACTTTAAGTCAGTTACTCTTAATTCAAATATAGTCTCTCATCTTTTCATACTTAACCTGGATTGGTAACTTGTAGTCTCACAAGGTCTCTTGGAAAAAGGGCCCCACCCCTTGCCTTCTGAATGATTGTTTAGATACATTTTCATATATAATTGTGTACTTTATGATTTGTATTATTTATGAATATCACTGAGAAATGTTTAATATTTTTTAAAGTTTATTAGTGAAAAATTATCTATAAGTTAACAATAAATCACTATTTTCATATAAGCTATTATTCCGGGCTTTATTTGTTATAACTTAACCATTTATTAAAGCATTTCAATTGGAGTTGACAAAGAATAATTGAATTAAGCTTCTTTTAAGCAATATTAGTGACTCACTAAAGCCCCAACTTTACTGAGGTTGAACTAATAGGTATTGCACAAATACCTATCCCCAGACTTAATCTTTTAATTCCATTGAGAAACACCTGTAAACATAACAAAATTTCATTTTTCCTGATGTTTATTCAAATTACATCACATATCCCCAGCATTTACTATAGTGATTTTCTTCTTCCACTACTTTGAGGGGTGGATGGTGGTGAAGGAACAGAACATTTAAACCTGTATTAAGAAGGCAGAAGAAGGATCTAGAAGATGTGTGATAGATAGATAGATAGTTTTTAGAAAATAGAGTAGGCAGATTTGTGATGAACCTTAGGAAAATGGGCCTGTCTACTCAATAATTCCTTTACTCTTTGAGGTTTCTGGTTACTGGTGACTTTTCTCCTACCTCCCCCTAAATAACACTGCAAATATTTGCAAATATCATTGGACTGTGCTCATATTTTCTTTTCCTTTTCCTTTCCGGAATGAAGGAGCCCTAATTAGGAAGGGCTGTTGTAGCTAGCTGGAAGCCATAAGTTCCACCTGATATGTATGTGACGCACCTGTAGGCACCCGCAAAGCTGAAGGTATATAACCGGGTGAAAGCGGTCCGAGTTAGGAGAACAAATTCATTCGGTCAGTCGGGTAGTCACTCAGTGGGTCAGAAGAATCAGAGCGGCCAGAACGTAGGCAGAGCGGTTACAGAAGAGAAACCAGATAGAAGAAGTAATGACTGGTCAGAGTTAGGCCGAGGCTCCCAAGGAAGACAGAAGACAGAAGAAAGAAGAAGGAAGAAAGAAGAGAGAAGAAAGAAGCTCTAATCTTACTCTAAGCTCTAAGAAGACAAGAAGAAAAGATCGCTTTAATCTTTCTCTCTAAAAATCTTTCTTTCCCTCTCTAAGCTCTAAGAAAGTAGAAGTAAAAGTAGTAAAAGCTTAACTCTGCCTCCGAGAGTTTTTCCTCCCGGTTTTCGGTACCAGGCAGCTTACACCGGAAGAACATTTTTTAGACCAAAACACAAGGCTATCCATGACAAAAAAACACAGGGATGTTACACTTAATAAATCAGTTTCTGTTCTATTGGCTGCTTCACATGACACACCTCAAATTCTTTTGGAGGCAGTACATTACCTTGTCATGAGTCCATCTTCAGCTTTAGACTTTTAAAACGCTCTTAGTGGGATTGCTTCCCTTTTGCTCCTCTATATCTCATTGTCTATACAGCAACTACGATGATTTCTTTAAATGTGAAATCAGATCCTACTGCATAAATTTCTAAAGGCTGCCTACTACAACTAGAATAAAATTAAACTTCTCTCCATGACACCTGCATAGTTTGCTTCCTGACTCCTTTTCTGACTATATCTTCAACACACTTCCCATTCACTCTTCTTCTTTCATAATTCACATCGCTTGCTTGTTTGAGTTTCATCTCAGTCTTTGTTGTTGCTATTCCAATTTTTTAAAAATAATTTTCCTACCAATTTTCTTAAGGCTGATTTCTGCCATCACTCAAGTCTTAGCCAAATGTCGTCTCTTTACATGTCATCTCTACTAGGTTATACTTTTATTTTCTTTGTTTCACACTCTTCAGGGTATGTTAATATGTTTACATACTTATTAGCCATTCCCCTAACTAGAACGTTTCACAAGGAAGAAAGACCTTAAAAGTCCTGCTCATAACTATATTTCTTGTGCCTAGAAGAGTAGAGTATCAACAAATATTTGCTGAATGAATGAATAAGTGAATGACTAAACAATAATAATAATAAAAATAACAGTAAACAAGGATAATAGCAGTGCTATTCATCTAGGTGGTTTGTAAACATACCTTAAAGTGCTTTGAAATCAAGTAGGTACTTTCCCAGCATATTAATATCAAAGGCATTAATTTTAATAATTAAAAGCCAGGACTTCAGTATAAATTAATGGTTGGTTCAAATATGTGGTAAATAAGTACTGCACAATTCTGGTCTTAAATCATGTCAGTCCAGTCAGTCCTACAGTGTTTTCAAACCATGGCTAATGAATCTGAGGCCTACTGATATCCTTAAGGGGGTGTCTATGAATCCTTTGAAAAGATACTGCATCTTCTTTTGGGGAAACGGTCCACAGTTTTCACCGGACAATCAATGGAAAGCATAAATCAAAAGAGGACAGGAATATCTTTTAAAATAGCATTGTAAAACAAGCTGCTCTTATTTCTCCTGGGAAGATTGGAAGGCTCCTGGTCTCAACGTCATTGTCAGAGAAGGAATGTCTGTGAAAATCTTCGCACTGGTTCAGTAGCTTTGTTCTCTTCTTCAGCATCAACTCTGAGGTGTGCTGGGCCAAACAGGTTGGTCAGCCTCTCTCAGAGTTCATGAGGAAAAAAGAAATCTGGATCAACGAAGAATAAAAGAAGAGAGAGGTATCTTTCTAACCATGTCTAAATTAAAGGGAAGTTCACTGTGTTCAGTTAACACTGGTAAGTATTCTTAGTTTAATTTCAGTTAGGTTATTGTAGTCTTGAAGATTTGATAAAAGAAAAACTGATTATTAGGTACTAGATAGACAATGTGAAAGAAAATATAGAATTCTAAATTGTGGGTCAAGTTTTATATTTATCAGCTTTGATGGAGTGTTTTTGTGTTCTTCTTTTAAATTTGTTTTCTTTTTTCTATAAAAAAGCAATGAATAAATGCAATAGTATTCTAAACAAGTGGTTAAGACATGACTGATCCTTTCCCACACTGTCAAAGGAGTTAAGGGTAGATTTTAGCATTGGAAATGCCATATTGCTATGGTAAGTACAAAGAGAAGTTTTGTACGTTTTCTAAACTTCCTAGTTAATAATAAACAAGGCCAACTTTCCTACATAAAGTATCTATCGAGTCTGTTTTGTGATGATAATTATGATGATGGTAACTGCAAAAGATTAACATTTGCTATGCACCAGGTCTAATTCTAAACACTTCAGGTTTATTATCTCATTTAATCCTTCCAGCAACTGAGTCTACATAGTAGGAATTTTTATAACCATGTAAAAGATGTAGAAAGTGAGGGACAGGGAGATTATTTAACTTGCTAGTAAGTGGTAAAACCAAGATTTTTTTTACCAAGTTCCAAACTGTCTGATGCTGGGATCAAGTCTTTCATGACTATGCCATCCCATCTTCCTCTGTAGTATTATTGCACTTTGGAATACAAAGATGCTAGGGGCAAAATTCAATTATATTGTTATATATGGTTATACTCATTTCCCCCTACAACTTTCTGATGATTTTTAGACGGTCACTTCTTGGGATACATACCTGCTTCCTCTAATTTGCTATAATAACTTTGGCCAGTAGGAATTTAAACCCATTTTTAATTGAACATGTTGAAAACAAAGTACTTTTTTAGCCTAGCTTCTTCATAACTCTAACATTTATTAATCTTGGGAAAATATTATTATTATTTCTTGAATCCTCAGGAAGGGTCTTAGAAGTAGTCAGATGTTAACTGCTACTATTGTTAGAGAAATTATTCACACCCTATAATACTCTCTCCTTGAAAACATTTCTACCCATGTGGAGTGAAGTTCTGCTGGTAAGTGCTACAGAAGGATGGGCTTGAACTTGCCCTTGATTTTACTCATAATACATAGGCTTTCTTCACACTTATCATAACAGTTATCTCCAAAGACGCCACAAAGACAACCTTAAAAATGGGCCTTAGAAGATTAAATTCATAGAACTTTGCTATTTCTCTCATACCTGGTTGTACTTTTGACTAGGCAACTTTTAAACACATATAAAGTCTGTGAAGCAGGGGACTGCATTAGTTTCCTACTGCTGCTATAACAAATCACCAAAAACTAATGTCTTAAAGAATACAAACTTGTCACATTTTGGGGGGTCAGCAGTCCTAAAATCAAGGTGTTATTTGGGCTGAATTCTTTCTGGAGGAACTAGGTAGGGGAAAATCCCTTTCTTTTGACTTTTACAGCATCTAGTGACTGCCTTGGCTCATGCCTCCTTCCTCTACCTTCAAAACCAACAGCAAAACTTCCCTTCTCTGACTCTACCACTCTTGCCCCCCTCTTTTCTTTAAAAAGACCTTTATATATGTATCATATATTATTATATAATATACATTTATATATTATAATAATAATAATCTGGGATAACCTTCAGACCTCAAAATCCTTAACTAAATCACACCTTCAAAGTTCCTTTGCCATGTAAGGCAACAACATATTCACAGATTCTGAGGTCTAAGATGTGGACTTCTTTAAGGACCACTATTCCATACATCAAAGGGACCAAAATATGATGGGTCCCAAATTTCAAATGGAAAGGAAGACAGTATCTTATTTCTTTAGACCTCATAACTATAGTAAGTTGCATAGACATTTTTACAAATACCCTTATAATATTTCAAGAGATAGTAGCTTACAAGTCTAGTTTCTTGGCAGAAGTATATGAAAATCACAGTCTTAGCTTTGATTTATAGAACTGTTACCTCTTTACCCAGTTTGTTTAACTCTATTATATTAGAACTTTGCAGAATTCACTACTGTTTTTCACAGCCAAACAACGATTAATATGGTAACTGCTTTCAGCCCTTCCTTCTACCAATTCTTGGAGTAAGAGGCATGTTTTAGCCAAGGCCCAACCAGATCAGTGTTCTGGATCTTCTCAAAACATCTTGTGCCTTCCTTTCAGGCACTGTATACAACCTGTCTCAATAAGTAACCAGCATCTACAGGTGCTGACATGAATGACTATACCATGAGAAATTTCCTCTTAGCTCCTTGCTTGGGTAAATTAATCTCAAATGCTTTCCTTCTTCCACCTAATATATCTGCTTCTCTGACCTAACCTCCCCTGCCCATTGTTTCTGGTGAATGCTAGCCCTTAAACATTTACGCCTCATCAGCACAGGCCCATCCTAACGGCATAACATCCTTGTCCTGCTGGAAACTATTCAGCATCCAGAGGACCATCTTTATGCTGATAACACTAAAATATAAAATAATGCCAACAGCTGGTGCTACAAATGGCTTTTAAAAACGATGTTCATTCACTAAAATTCCTCTTGCTACTTTTGACATGAAACACGCAGTCTCTAATTATTCTGATCAAGACGGTGAAATACAAAAACAAACTTTAATTGTGTTTAACAGATATTTAATCAGGACTCACTGAACTACAGATTAAAGCTGAAATTCATAAACCATAATTACCCGATTGTCGCAATCTTTTGGTCCACATTCTCCTTCCGTCTGGGCGTCTGGCACCTTGCCCCGAATTTCTTTTACTGTCTTCTCAGCTTCGTTACTGTTCATGTTTTCCAGCAGAGATTTAGCACAGATTACAAAATATCTGTTCTTGGCAACTTTCTTCATTAGCTTTTTTTCCCTCTTGCAAAAAAAGTTTATTTTTTTCCCCCTACTAGAGTAGCTGGAACAAGCATACGTTTAGGGTGCTTTGATGACACAAACTAATTATATAGTTATCAGGAGATAATATGGTAGTGATAACTAGAGTTACTGTAGTTATCATGTAGGTATCGTGCAATTTCTCCAGTATGCCATGGGATACGTACCAGTCACCATGTAATTACCTCATGTCACTAGTGCATTGTTTTATGGAAAATGGCCATCTCTTACCCTAAGAAAACCTTTTCTGCTGTATATGGCGGCGGGGGGGCGGGGCGCAGAAGTGGAATTCTTAGTTCTCATTTCCAGTGCTGTTCATTCTCTGTAAGATGCTGCCATGGGAATTTAAGGGAAACACCTGTCCTTTCTGGAGAATCTGCTTTTATAGGGAGCAAATTGAGGGATTGTGTCTTTTGCTTCATCCACCAAGGTGAGACCAGTGATTACTAACAATACACACATTTTCCTTTTTGTTTAAAAAAAAAAAAAAAGCAAAGACTGTAACGAAAAACTCACCACCACCACCCCCAAAACCACCCTATTTACTTAGGATTTGTTTGGTCTGGCACTTCCCCCCTACTCTTTCCTTTCAAATCTCAGTCACTCACATTTGTTTTTCCTAGAATTATGGTGTAAATCATTCTTAACAAGCTAGCTTGAAACTTCTCTCACTCAGTAGAAACACAAAACGCCACTATAATTGAAAGATAGAACTGCAAGCATGAAACTCTTTCTAACCAGTTCTTTTGGGCCACTCTTCAGAAGCTCACGTTGAGTTTCCCTTGTAGTGTGTTAACCCCTGGGTCACACAGTTTGGATAACATCATAGACCAAGGCCAGAGGATAAAGAGAAGGCATTGGCAAAAGAAGAGGTGGGTGGTTCCTTTATTCCCCCCAGAGGGGCAGATAACCCTCTGAAGCAAGGAGTGTAGTTGCTACTTATTTATCTCAAGTTGATGGCTTGAAGTCTGACCTCACTGAGACCTTTAGATATGACATCGCTGAGAGTTCCAGTTTAAAACAGGATGTAGTGGCTTCCTTTGCAGCACAAGTTGAAAGCTATTTCCAATTCTGCTTTTATTAGTCATCTCCCAATCTAAGAGCTACCCATTCAATTGTATGTTTCACTCAAGTTGGAGTAAAAATCACCTCCAGATTTAGAAGGGCTAGAAAAATTGCTATCCTACCCTGGAGCATTGTTCTTCAATCACATAGTTCCTCTAAATACAGTTGACAGCCTTTGAGATGCAAAATGCATCACTTTAATGTAGGAGAGGTCCCCTTCACTGCATTGCCAAATCTATTTAGCAGAATCTTCTTGGAATAATCTGTCCCTAGACCTGAGGATGCGCAGTGATTTTAGCATTTTAAGCTAACGATAATGGTTAGTGCTGAGAACAGATGTACCTGGCTGTGATGTGATCTATTCCAGTAGGCTTTTATGAGCTGTTCATTCCTATTGACTTAGCATTTTATGTCTGTGCTTTTGCCTGGTGTGATGGTTGCATAGGGGTGTCATGTGTGTATTTTCCTGATGTGTGATGGCTGCACAGGGAGCTGTGTGTATTTTCTCAGTGCAATGGCTACACAGGGTGCTGTGAGTGTGTGTGTGTGTGTGTGAGTGTGTGTGTGTGTGTGTGTGTTTGCCTGGAGTTATAGCTGCACGTGTTGTTGTGTGACTCTCCTCCTCCCCATTTGATGCTTGCTTGCAGGGTCCTATGTGCATCTTTTACTTAGTGCAATGGTTGCATTTGTTGCTGTGCTAATGATGGACATTTCTAGCAATTATCTATCTACAGGGTCCTGGGGAAAAATTGTAGTAAAATCAATAAACAGTGCTAGACAGACCCTTGTAAACATGAAATGACACCCATGCATAAATGCCTCTTCCTACTATCACATGTTAAAATCCAAGTGCTGTTACCTTATTGGCATTAAGATAAAATTTCTATGGTCTCTCCATCTCTTTCATATATTGCAATCGTTTGGGAGAGATTGAGATTACTGCTGGTTGGAGGGCTTTTACAGAAGAACCTATCTAATAACATTTTTCACTACATTGTCCTACACATCACCTCTTAAACTCCATCCTGACTTGCTCTGGTATAATAGCTAATGTTCTGAAAGTGAATATGCCTTTCATTTATTCCTGTATTCTCACCAAGCTTTCCCCACATGCCTTCCACATCACACACACACACACACACACACACACACACACACCACAACCCCCTCCCTTGCTTTCTCTAGTCTCTCTGTATCCCTCCTATGTTCACCAAATGGAACTGACAAAGGAAAGAACCAATGAGGTTAAAGTCTTTTGAAACCCCTGGAATACACATGAGCTGGGAGGCATCTGGAAACAAAACCAGACACTTGAAATCAAAGAGACAAGTAAATTACTATCCTAATCTAGGAAGAATAACTAAAGGTGTCAGTGGGGTTCCATTGATAGCACTTGGCCCTGGGCCAGAATGCCAAGGGTTCAAACTCCACACCAGCTTTGGGCTCAGGCCCAAGACTTGCCACTGCAGGGCGCAGCAGCATGTGCAGCAGTGTTAAAGGTGTCAGCCTTCTGCAGAGAGGTGATGTCCAAGTCCTTCTGCCTGTTTGTCATTGTACCCTGCAAGGATGCAGATATCACCCTAGCTTCCTCACTGGTGCCTTTCTCAATAGAGAAACTAGTGCTCAGCATTAGTGCTTGCTAATATCTGTATCAGACAATTACTGAAATGCTCCTTTTCTGATGAGACTATTTGAAAGAATAACGTATGTGCAAGACAAGCCAACTGCCCCTCCCGAGAGAGAGAGAGAGAGAGAGAGAGAGAGAGAGAGAGAAAGAGAGAGAGAGAAAGCAAGAAAAAAATCTGATGTCTGTCCTAAAGATTCTTCCATCAATGCAAAGAGCTAAGTTTGGAAACCTAAAACCATGTGTCTAAAAGAAAGGAAATGTTTTCATTGGAACAGCTTACATGTCTGGTACACTTGCATAAAAACTATTGCATAGCATTTTAGAGCTAAAATTGCTATAAAATGCTTAATACAGTAAGAATAATTATGAGATTTTGCACGCACAGCTGGTATACAACTAAAGTCTAAGCCACAGATTCAATGGAGCATGGGAAAACCATTTATAAAAATTCCTGGTATGCCAGTTTAACTCATCATCAACACCCTATCAACACTTCCTCCATTCTTTAGGTGGGTAGGGAAGATATTTACCTACCAAATGCTGTATTTCTTCTCTCATAGATGACATTAGTACTTGATTCAGGGAATTCTAAATATTACTTGATAGTAGCAATGTTAAGTTGTAACAGGACATGAGCAATGCCGATACGAGGCTTCCTTACTGGGCAAAGGAGTTCTGAAGACATTAAATGATGCACTGAAAGACCAAATAATTAAATCTATGTGTACTATCCACCTTCTGTTTATTTAACCCTCCCTTTCTTCTATTTCTCCACTTCTTTGATCTCTTCTCTACTTTTCTAAGATCCAAATCCTTATGTGACTTCCTGCCACAGCCCACCTGGCCTTTCCTTCCCCTGGGTAGCACAATGAAGACACAACTCTTATTTCACTTATCTCTAATCAAACATTCTGCATTTCTTCTAGCTCCAGCCAATAATCAGTTGAAAAGGAGCTAAAGCAATTTGTATGAGTTGCTAATGGTTAATAATAATTTGACATATCTCTTTCTTGATGAAAAAAATGAACTTGAGTCAAGTAAGACTGACTCTCTTTATTGTGGCCTTGTTGGCTCTATGGAAAATGCCATGATAGGTGAGATGACTGTAATCAGAAGCATCGCTGGATGTTCTGCTGCACCCTTTTGGTCATAGGAAGAGAAACTACTTAATTCATATGGGAATCCCCAGGGCACCATGCAGCCTGGAACACAAGGCAGCATGGTACATACAAAATGAACTGGACTGGAATCAGGAACCTCAAGTCTGAGGACCAACAAACTTGACTGCCACATGTTTTGGCATCATTCAGTTTCTTCAGCTGAGAAATAAGGCCCGTGGAGTAGAAAATCTCTATGGTTCTGTCCAACTCTGATATACCATGGTTCTCTGACTAAAGATCAATCACCTTTCCTGGCCTTACTGCTTCTTTCAGTGAGGAACTAGTGGCTCTGGAAAAAGATGGCTGTCATTTCCCATGGAGCCAACTAACAAGGTGTTAGTGCTCCTCCAGAGGGCAGTTTTGGGCTCTCTGCTAAAGTCTGCATAAACTATTTTTGAGCTAGCTCCTTTATGCTAAGCAGATATTTTCTTAACATTTTGTTATTCCTCATTTATTGAACAAACATTTAATATGCACTTTTTGTATATGAAACACAGTGTAGGACAGGCACCCTCTATATTTCCTAAGAAGCACAGAAAATTCTGTTATTCTTGTTTCTGTCTCTCTTCTTCACTTCTATGAATAGGCATGTATACTTCTAGAACTATCACAATATAGGAAAAAAGGAAGAAGTAAGACTTATGGGAGCCCAATAAAAAGCACTGTTTTTCTTCAACAAAAAATTTGATAATTTTTATTTGCAAAGTTTACTCATTCCAACTATATTTCAAAAGTATAAAGGGTATTTTTCAATGTGTATTTTGAGGTCATTAATTTGTACTAAAGGAAATAATTTGGTGGGGGCGAAAGATAATAAAAGTTCTACTTCTGTAGGACTTTTGATAAAGTCATAGAATAAAATTTGTGACTCATGTAAATAGCCACTGGGAAAGTGAGATCATAGAATATTTTTGTTTAGTTATTTTTTATTTTTTCTTTGAGGATTTTGGGATCTTTTATTTTATTTCCTGAATTAGTAATGGCAAGTGTCACTTATTGAGTATATATTAAATTCCAAGCACTTCAAATATATTATTACATGTTATTACAACAACTCTCCACATTTAATGTATGTGAAAACTGAGGCTCATGGAGGTGAGGAAATTTGTCAAAGATCATTCAGATAGTATGCAGAGTTGGGATTTAAATGTCTGTGTTTGTTTATGCTACATAGCTCCATAACCATTTCTTGGTTCTGCAAATCTAACTTTATATAAAACATAAATAATCTTGCTTGAAATGCTTTGTTAGCAAGGAAAGAAAGCACCCTTTATACCCTTTCTTCATATTCCTTCACTGCATTACATATAGTACAATGAAAACAGGAGATGATTAAGATTTTTTTAAAGTAGAACTCGCTTTCTTTTTGTATTTATTTGCATTGAGATGAATAATTAAATTTGGGGCTCTCTATCAAAGTAAAAGAATGAGGTATTTGCTATCTGGATATTTGTTATTAATTGATCAGACATGGATAAGGTATATTATTACAACTATATTTTTGAGGTATGATTTACATTGTTCTACTGCATATTACTCTGTGCTGGTTTTCATTTTCTTGCACTTTGGACTTTTTGTTTTGTTTTTATGAATTTAGTCACAGTTGGTTGTGTTTTGAACTTTGTAAAAATGTAATACTAAGGAAATTAAAAAAAGAAAAAGAAAATATTTTCAAAATGATGTAAAAATCAAATCTACCCCTCACTAATTTGATTTGTAGGAAATGGAGAACAAAGTATTGCAAGCAGAATGCTTTTAAATACATCCTAATTACTTCAATGTGCAAATGCATTGACTAAATCGAAACATGCATTTAACACTTTGCACTTCAATTGTGCTTATTCATCTAAGTTCTATAGATAGCAAGTCCATAAAAAACAGGAGACAGACTTCACTATAGCCAGTCTTTCTACAGTTATGGGGGAAAACGATTATTCTAAAGTTCAAGCTTTCCTCTCAAGTCAGCTCATGTTTGGACTAATGCAGATCATTAGTCCAAATAATACAAAATAACTGATAATTGGCTGTAGCTACTCAGGTTTTCTCAGTTGACCCTGTCTTCCCTTTTCTTCTCTGTTTTCAATGGGTTAGGGTGACGGGGTGGGGCAGCAATGTTTCCCATAGCAAAGCCACATAGCCCTGAGCAAGGCGAATTCTGGGGTTAGAGATGGGGTTAGAGATTATTCAGATCAAGTCACCCTGATGCCAAAGCTTAGTCTGGGACTAGTAACACCAGAACCACCTGGGGAGCATGTTAAAAAGATGTATATCAGTGTATTACTCCTAAGGAAATCGACTGAATTAATATCTCTTTATGTGGGACTCAGAGGTCTCCATCCTAAACAAGCTTCCCAAGTAATTCTTGAAAAGCACTGGTTTAAGCATTGAGTCTGTATCAAGTGAGAGTTTTGGTGGTATACCCATTTGCTCTGTGCCAGTCATCAAGATGTGTGTACAAGTACAACCACCTGTCCTAGGAGTCATTATTAATAGTAATAATAGCCCAATGGCTTAGCCAGGCATGTTGCTTTTGGATATGCACTATCTCAGCCAATCCCCACAGCAAAGTCTACCAGGTAAGAATCATTACTATTCCCATCTTTCAGATGAGAAAACTGAGATTCAGAGGGATTGAATAACTTGTCATGGGTGTGACACCAATAACTAAAAGAGCTCTTAAAAACTACACTTGCCGGGGAGTGGTGGCGCATGCCTGTAATCCCAGCACTTGGGAGGCTGAGGCAGGAGGATCGAAGAGTTCAAAGCCAGTCTCAGCAATGGCAAGGCACTCAGCAACTCAGTGAGACCCTGTCTCTAAATAAAATACAAAAAAGGGCTAGGGATGTGACCCAGTGGCCTAGTACCCCTGAGTTCAATCCCTGGCACCATAAAAAAAAAAAAAAAAGAGAGAGAGAGAGAGAGAACTACACTTACTTTAACTCTCAGTCTTGCAGAAAAATAAATTCTTGAGATATTTATTCCCATGCCTTCATATCATTCTAAAGGCACTTACCTAAATGGTAAGCTTTAGCTGGTTATAATACACAGAGAGAGGCATTTGTATCCAAGTGACTTTTTTCTAATATTATTTTATAGATACTAAAATCATCTAAACTAAACTGTTTATCCTTCATCAATACCTTCGATATTCACTCACTTTGTCAGAACCCAAGTTAATAAGATACATAGTCTCTGCCTTCATGAACTTAAGAGTTCTGAAAAAGAGATGAGTTTGTGTACAAATGGTTTTGAATTAACTTGTGCAGTCAGTGGAGGCCTGAGGAAGGGGGAGTGGTTCATTCTCCTGGCAGAAAGGAAAGAGGGTGAGGTCTGGAAATTTTTACTCTAGCACTTTGCCACTGGCTGGTGTAAGGAATTTAGATTTTAAAGATTACATTTTTACTTATACAGATTTTTAGAAAAAGAGCAGACCAAGTTACTTGTTTATTTTGAACCAATTAAACTTTATGTGGTCCATTCTCATCAACTGGGTTTCTTTTTGTCCAAATTTCTAGAGACAGAGCCAAGTAAGTTATTATGTTTATTCATTTTTACATAGAAGAGCGACAGGTTGAGAGTCTATTTTTGAGAATGTTACCTAATAAATTTATTGGTAGTACCCAATTCTACCCAATATAAGTGATTCTAAAGTAACATATTGACTGTCTCTTGTTTCATTTTCATCTTTTCCAATTACTTAAAATGCAATTATTAGATTAAAAATTCTTTATGATAAGAGAAACTAAGAATTTAAAGACAATTGGAAACATATAGAATTATCTAGAAAGACTCCTTCCTTTGTGATAAGACAAGATGATCTCATATGCATGCAAATGTGGTTTGAGTATGTTAATGTCAGAAGTGATTAATAAAATGAAGTTGTAAGGAAAATGAGATTTTGGAATGTCAGAGTGGAAGCTGGTCACTATGGTTCTGGTCACTATGGTACTGGTACAAAGATCCAAGAAAGAAAAAGAGAGACTCTAAAAAAAGGTAGGCTATGAAAACAAAATCATACAATTTAGGTTGGGAAACTGAAAAATCTATATATCCCTATATTTTATAAGTTGAATAAATTGGAATTTGATATGTATTCTTTTCTCAAATTGAATTATTATCAAATTTGGGATTCATTATTTAGATTATTTGCTGTTTGCTGAAAACTTTCTCATCATTAGGATATTTTTAGAACATCTAAAAGTTCAAGCAAAGAAGAAATAAAATATCAATTCCACCATTAGAGATAACTGCTATTCATATTTTAATGTATTCCCTTTCATCATAATCAAACACTTTCATTTCTGTAACTTGAGACCATGTTATGTATACAAGTTTGTTTCTTTTGGACCAGGTATTTTACTTACATTATTTCATAAGCATTTCCTAGTAAAAAAATAATTTTTTAAAATATCTTTAAGAACAATCCAATTTATATATAAATGATGTACAATGATATATGGATGGACCATAATTTGCTTAATAATTCCTCTGATTTTGGATATTTAAAAATTATTTTTCTCTTTTGAATGACATTATGATGAACCTTTTTGTACGTAAATCTTTGACATTCCTTTTCCTACAGATAGGATGGCTAGAAGTGAAATTATTGGGTCAGAAAATGCATTTTTAAAGACAAGTTCTCAATAATATAATGCTGTATTACTTTGCAGAATTTTGTGTCAATATATACCTCCCACCATTATTATATGAGTGCCTATTTTACTGCACACTTACCAGCATTGAGAGTTTTCTGTTTTAAATAAATCATGTCTTTGAGTGTTAGTGAGTTATGGCACTTATATGTTTGTTAGACATTTTTATTCTTTCATAATTAAAAAATTCTATTTGAACTAATATATATCACAGTTTCTTTGTACCTTCTGGTTCTACTTCATCTCTGATTATACCACTATGTTCTGAACTTTCCTTCCCTTACCCTGAACCATGGCATCAGGTCAGACTGGTTTGTATTTCAGATTTCCTCCATTGTGATCCATTCTTTATAAAATGCCCCAAAATACTTTTGAAAATAATACTCTCATCATCTCTATTCTGATCACAGTTATTCATTTATTGGCAAAATTTAACCTCCTTATTCAGGGAAACATTCATCCCATTCTTTGGTATGTCCTTATAAGTCTTGTTGAATATCTTAGTTTATTGCTATATTGGATCTATATGCAGTTATGTTTTTATATATGGGTATTTCTATATACAGACAGACACAATGCAGAATAATGAAACACAAATAATGGAAGGGGCTTTAGATAGCATGAATACCAACTCTACGTTTACTAGAGAAAAAACTGGTCTAAAGAGTTCAATTAATTACCCATGGGCACAGAGCTGGTTAAATAACAGAACTAGGACTAGAAATCAAGTTTCCAGATTCTCAATGGCTTTCCAGTAGAAAATAATAAAAATCATTTTTATAATTTAAAGAATAGAAACAGCTAGAAAGACAGTTTAATTTCAATCTGTTGTTATATATAAAAGATCATTAAAATCATACCACATAGAAGCTTGAGTGTTCTTATAATACAAATAATATGTACTTCTTATAAATCAATCAAATATGTCATTTAAATTTCCATAAAATATGCACATCAGCAAAAGACCCAGTTTATACTTTGTTTTCCCCCTAGTCTATACTGTTGTATTTAATCTATTTTGCTACAATAGAAGCACATTATTTTTATTCTAGCATGTTACAGATCATCACTAAGTTTCTTGATATCAATGAAAAACTCCATTTTTCCAAAAAATTCATATAAAGAATTTCCTTGGACTATAGTTGAGGATTTAAGAATTACACTTAAAAATAAAACAAGAATTACTTCAAATGACTCTATTTAAATAGTAAGCAACATGAGCTAGTCTGGAAGAATATGGGCTAATAGCCATTTAATGATACAATTATTGCTATTTAATCACTACTTCATATTCAAAAATCTCATAGCATTTTCCAAACGAAAACTTAACAGTAGGCACTAATTTGATAATGGAACTCACCAAATATATTTATTGTATGTGGGTGTGGGGTACAGTGCAGGAGGAGCAAATGTAGAAATAGGTATGCCTGGAACTAAATTGAATGGAAGGTCATTGATTACAGAGGACTGGCTCACAAAGCATGTGTTTGCCTGATGAAATAATTGACAGAAAGAGTATTTATTAAATTTTATGGTGGTTCAACAGTTTACAAAATACAAGTTTTAAATGAAATGGTGAGTTGTCCAGTAACAAAGACTAAAGAAATTTGTAGCTATGTTCTCATTCTCTGTGAGCACCTGTATATACATGGAAACATGTCCATTCATTTGAAGTTCAATAAATATTTATTAAGCACATACTTTTTACTAGAAGCTCTCTACTACCCCAAATAAGTGACCTACCATTTTGTGATTATCCTCTCTATTGCTGAATAAATAAAATTTAATAATATTCTATACCTGATGTAATGTATTAGAACAAAAAATGAGAAGCTGTATGATAGGAGGAGATGAAAGAAGAAAAAAGCATTTTAAGTTTCTCATTTAATAAAGTATACAATTTTTTTAATGCTGAAAAATAAAAACATAGGCCTTAAATAATTTTAAGAAAAATAACAGTAATCATTACTAGAAGAACAAATTATGCTTTAAAACTTCCAAATTGCTAGACTGATAGCAAACAAAAAAAATTATGGTCATATACTAAAAGCAAAAGATGAGAGAGCAAAGGAGAGATGGGAGAGAGAGAGAAGAAAAAGACCAATGAAGCATTGAGGCACAGAAAAATGTAAAATGAAATTTTTGAAGTAGAGCCAGATACAGTTTTTTACAAAATAGTAATAATTTAGTAATAAGTTCAACACACACATGCATATACACACACAGAATTTCATCATAGGCTAGCAGTTAAAGGACACTAATTTTTGTAGGGAAAACAGAATTGAAATGTTATTCCTGCCATTTGCTAGTTATAACCTTTTTCCTAAGTGGGAATTTATTTAAGCTATTTGCCGCAATTTCCTACTCCATAAAATGAGAATGATCAATAATAACTGTAATTTATAATATTATTTGTTTTTAAATGATGTATCTACATAAAAGAGAGGTAAAAGTCAAAGCAGTGTTGTCCAAGTTACATGGTTAATGAAAAAGTTTTAATATAAAATGAGAGAAACCAAATAGGCAGAGTCAGATTTAAAAAGATGATTGTATACAAAGAATGGTGCTAAAGCCGTAGGCATGCTGAAATTGGATCTAAAGTACTCAGGTGGCTGGAAACTAGCTTTTTAGCATAATGGAGTGAAAAAGAGAAAAAGAGTGGATATGAAATGGTCAGCCAGACCCCCCTTCCCCTTACTACTCCAAATGGTTGCCAAAAATCCAAAAATTTTGACCCACTACTGCCTACTATAGAAACTGAGAGGTGGAAAGTTAGAGTTACATCTTAGGATCAAATGTTTTTACAGAGATGAAGCTGAGAGCTGCTGCTGTTAAGATTTGGATTGGTCCTAGGAACTCAGAGATCCAGATAGAAGCCACTGTAAATTACTATAAGGGATGTGTGAACAAAGAAAAAAAAAAAAAAAAAAAAAAGGAAAGCAAGAGATAAAACAAAAATGTCTTATGATTGACATTAACTGTAAGATGAAATTCTTTTTTTTTTTTTTTTTTTTTTTTTTTGGTAATGGGGATTGAACCCAGGGACACTCAACCACTGAGCCACAACCCCAGCCCTTTTTTGTATTTTATTTAAAGACAGGATTTTACTGAGTTGCTTATGGTCTCACTAAGTTGCTGAGGCTGTCATTGAACACATGATCCTCCTGCCTCAGCCTCCTAAGCTGCTGGAATTATAGGTGTGTGCCACAACACCACTTTGTAAGAAAAAGTTCTAAAATATAGCAAGAAATCTAATGGTAAGAAAACCAAAAAAAATCTGGAGCATTTACTCCAGATGAATTTAATTTTAAGACATTGTTTGACAATGACCTTAACTTGAGTAGGTTTGAGATGCTAAGAGATAAAATAATCATACCTATAAAAATGTTATTATTAGACAAAAATAGTAATGAAATAAGAATAGGCAAATAAGACAAAATCAATCAGAAATCTTAAAATTTCAAAGAATGTTCCTTAACATTAAAGGTACAATAATGGGGTAACTTAAAATAGGGCAGTTTCAATAATAGAATTGAATTGGAAAGTAGTTTAAAGGAATCTGTTTAGAAAAAAATAATCACAGAAAGTAAACTAGATATTTAGAACACGAAATAGCAATTGAGATATGGTAAACTGACTAGGAAACATCCACATTTTTTTTTTTTTTTGGTGCTGGGGAGTCACATATGTTTTATCAGAATTCCAAAAGAAGAAAATGGAGGTAAAGACAAAGAAACAATCAGGCAAAAGATAACAGCTTAGAATTTTCCAGAATTGAAGTCCTGTTATTCGTAAGTATATCCTGAATACATGACTGTTAATCCCCAAATAAATTCAAAACCAGCCACATTTAAGAGAAACTACAAGACAAACTCTTAAGAGCTAACAGAGTAATGGTTACAGATAAAATTGAATATCATCTTCAAAATTCTGAAAAAAAAATCCTGTAAATTGTTATGAAAGTTAAAAGACAAAATAAAAGCAGTTTTAAACATACAAAAAGATAGTATTACCCAGGGCCCTCACTAAAAAAGGGTAATTTAACAATGATAATAAGTGAACCCTGAAAAGAAAATATAGGATCCAAGAATAACATTGGGCACAGTAATACCTAAGATATGTAACTATATAATCAAGCATTGATTGCAGAAATCAATGATAACCACTTTTCTATACGATTAAAAATAATTAGATAAAACTAAAGCTCCAACAATTACATGGACAAGATTGATATTTAATAGGCAGATAAAACACCTAAGCACCTTATTTATATTAAGAGGAGTGTCTGAAATATTAAAAAGTAGATTTAATTTTTATTAGAAATATACATAATTAAAATACATATAAACATTTTTTAATGAGCATTACAGAAACAACTAAGCCACCTAAACATTTCAAGACCAACAATAAAATGTAGGTCCTAGATAAAATCATAAAAGAAATTTCAAAAGATATTTTTTCCAATTAAAAACACATAAAACACATTTTCTAATTGCAATGCTGTATTTTTTCCCTACCTTTTGGTACTATGGATTGAAACCAAGTTTGCTTTGCCATTGAGCTATGTCCCCAGCCTCTTATCTTTTATTTTGAAATAGGGTCTCACTAAGTTGTCCAAGCTGACTTGAACTTGGGAACTGATGCTTTGCCTCAGCCTCCCAAATAGCTGGAATTTTAAATGTGAGCCACACTGCCCAGTTTCATTACAATGCATTTAAATTTAGAATCAATAATAAAAATTGAGCAAATATGTTTAGAAAGCAAAAAATACACTTCCAAGTAACTCAAACATTAAAAACAAATTATAATAGTCAATAAAAACTAAAATATAACAAAACTACATATCAAAATACAATATACAACCAATGACAAACTTATAGTAATGTTTCTGAAATACATTTTAAAAGCTACTAACACTTATTGAAATAAATAAATTAATTAATTAATAAACTCAAGAATCTAGAAAAAGAAAAATGATCTAAAATTATTACAGAAGAAAATAATGCTGATAAAAGTAGAAAGTAATGCCATAGTATACAAAAAAGAAAATAGTGTGAATAAGCAAAATCAAAACTAGTTTTTGAAGAAAGTAAATGAAACATAAAAATATTTATCAGCTAGTTAAAGAAGGGAAAAGGTTGAGATAAATAATATAAGGGATCATATTTTTACTACCTTAATCTCTAATTATGAAGCCCCTCTTATTACTGGGTAATTCCTATTGTATAAAAATGGTTTAAAAATTATAAAAAACTGAAATGTTTTCAACTTATTTTATGAAGCTAGTACCACCATAACACCAAAATTCTTCAATAATAATTTTTAAAAAATGAAAATTAAGGGATAATAGTCAATGAAATATACTATGTAAAATATTAATTTATTATATCAATAAAATATTAATAAATTAATTTTTTTCAGTGAAATTTTTTCCAGGAATGTAAAAATATAAGGAATGTTTTATTAATGTTCTTAATATAGGAAATATATTAATGTATAAAATGTAAGCATACTAATGGGAAATATTATATTATTGATGTAGAAATGTATTTGATAAAATTTAATTATTATTGCTGATTAGAAATTTCTAGCAAGATATAAATGGATTATGGGTACTTCCTTCACCATAGTAATTTCGATTTATCAAAATTCCAAACATTAGAGTTCCAAAATAGTTCCATTAAAGTAAGAAACAGATAGATATTTCTAATCTTACTACTTCTATTTAACACTATATAGAGGTTTAGTAATGTAATATGACAAGAAAAAGAAAGTGAATATTTATGAGTTGGCATTTAAGAGAAAAGTTGTCATGATTTGTTGATTATATACATGTTCATGTAGGAAACTTACAAACTTACAAGAATTACCAGAAGAAATAAGATTGCTGAATATACACTAATAATCAGTAATCAGTGAAAAGGAAAACTGATTCTGTACATACTAGCACAACCTTCTAACTTATATAGGACAACACTTAACAAAATAGGTTCAACACCTTTATGGTAAAAATTACAAAACATTATTAAATAACATGAAGGAAGATCTGAATAAGTACAGGGATGTAGTCAATGTCCAGAAAAAAACTTTACAAAAATGTCAATTTCCCCTCAAATTATTCTCTAAAATTAATGTAATTACAAATAAAATTCAGCAGAGCTTTTGACAAACTTGACTGACTCTGAATTCATATCAAATAGCAAACTGCCAAGAGGAGCTAAGAGAATTTTAAAAAGGAACAAAGTAGAGAGATCTCCCTTAACAATGCAAGAATGCAAGAATATTATAAAATAATGGTAATCAAGGCACTATGGTATTAATACAGGGATAGAAAAACAGTACAATAGATAAAATAAAGATCCTAAATATAAATTGCAAAACTTAAAAACTGTTAGAAGAAAATATTGGAAGTTTGCTTTATGACCTTGGCATATGGAAGGATTTCTTAAATGACATAAAAGTATAAACCATAAAGGAAAATATCAATAGCCATTAAAATTAGAAGTTTTTAAAACATTAATGCTATTAAAGATACATTTAAAATACAAACTACAAACTGGGAAAAGATATCTGTCATCTCTAAGACCCAAAGGAAAAAGAATCCAGAATACTACCAACAACAACGCCAAAACAAAACAAAGCAAAAACCTTCAAAATAACAATAGTAAAACTAATCACTCAATAGAAAAATGAGCAGGAGACACAAACAGGCAATGGGAAATCTTTCAGATTGCTAATGAGAATATAAATTGGTACTATCCTATAACTTTGAAGAGAATGTTTTAATACTTAGTAAAGTTCAAAATGTATATTTCTTAATGTTTAGCAATCCCACCTTGCTGTATATACATGTATAAAAATATTAAACTTGTTTGTCACTGGAAAACATTGAAAATAGTGTCTAACAATGAGAGAATCAATAAATTAATTTTAGTGATATAAGTATAGCGTGTAACTTACATAAAACTAACTCATGATAATAGAGGTCAGAATAGTTTTGCTTGTTTTTAACTTTTTGTTAGAGCTTTGGAGAATATCAAGTACAAGAGAGCACAAAGGACTCTCCCTTCCTAGCTATTGTAAATGTTCTATATCATGGGTTTGGTATTGCCACATAGGCATTATCCTAAACTCATCAGTCTGCACATTTAGTTTGTCACACTGTAAGTAACTTAGAATGGAATAATAAAGGATAGTGACAGATTCAGAAACAAATATTCCAAATACTTAAGATTTTTTGAACTTGGGTTTGGGATCCTTATATTTCATATTATTCTTTATACTTTTATGTGTTTGAAATATTTTATGTTAAAAATGTTTTTTTAAGACAAGAACTACATTCTTCCTTACTAGAATTAAGGTAAGAAAAGCAATAGTGTCATCTTTTCTCCACTGTCACTAACAATAGATCCCAAGTAATAAGTACTTCACAGCAAGTATATTTACAAAGTGAATCAAAAGCAAAAGTTTCAATTCATTTCTTAGCATTGTATAGAATTTTAGGCTTTCTTAAACAAGTGACTAGAAGCATATGTTGTTGATATAGACAGATGCTATCACTATACAAAGATCATTCATTTAGGTTTTTCAATTGATGATGTGGGAGGTCTTTTCTGATATGAATCAACAGGTGAATTGGCATTAATATTTCTATTTGCTCATGGGTTTCACCTCTGGCTTCAGAGAAGAAAAAGAGACGATACCTTTTCAATGCTGCATTTCACGTTGACCATATGGAAAGCAAGGTTTTATTCCAGCCAATTCTCTTTCTCTCACAATGTGGAGGAAAAGTGCCAGCCACTGCTACTCTCGCCACCAGCCACCGTACAGATGTTTGGAAATGCAAAAACAGAGAAATGAAACAAAAAGAAAACCCTCAAAAATAAGTTTTGCATAAATTAAAAATAGAGTATATAGTTATCATAGCTGTGAAAAGGTAAATGTGTATTTTATTTTCCTCTCGTGTTAAACAAAAAGAACCTAAACAAACAAAAACATTGATGTTTTGACTTAATCAGTGTTTTGTTGAAACTAACAATTACAAGGACCAACTCAAACATAGCTAAAAGTGGGGGAAATAAACACAGATTTCTGCCAATCTGATAATTTTTTATCTCCAAGAATGTTAGAATATGACCTACTTAAATGAATACTTATTAAAAGAACAGGCCTATTTAAAAAATGTTTTCATGTATAAGATGGTAATAGAATAAGTGTTTCATTGAAGTCTTTTAAAAGAAAAAAAATTAATTGAAATAATAAAGATTCCTTACACTACTCAGATAAAATCCAAATAAGAAAATAAATCTTCAGACTGTTCAAATGTACATTCCTTAGTTTAGCCAGTACCAAGTCCCAGTTACTGTAGCAGCAAATGCCCTGTTAGACTTAAGCACATCAATGCAAATTACTGAAATGAGACTGTCTTTGTTTAAAAGAAAGCTTTAAAAATGTAATGTAATCTCTGAGGGGGTATTGCCTGAATTGAAAGTCAGACCTTGGTTTTAGGCCTTGCTTTGCCACAATCCTATTGTGTACGTTGGTTCATTTTGTTAAATATCTTTGGATCTTAGTATCCACACTTCTCAAGCCAGAGTGTGATATAAAGTCAGTCTGCTCAAAACCCTTTCATGCCCTAAAATTCTATGAATCCAGTGAAATTACTTTAGTATAAGAGGTGTTTTCCTTCTTTTCTTACTTTCTTAAAATAAATACATAATCAAATAAGTAAATACATATTAAAAGCACAAGCATACACACTAATCAGCTCTCCCTTTGAATAGGAAAATATCCCCCCCCATTATCTATTATTCCCTAATGTGTATTTAAAAAGAGAGTTCCCATAAAAAAAGACTTATTTTTTTCTGAATCAAAAATAGTATATCATTTCTTTGCCGTTTTAAGTTCTATTAAGACAGAAAACACAAAATCATTATGGAAATCCTATTAGGAACTTTAAAAAGAAAGAAAAAGTCAGTAAAACTCCATTTAAAATTCAAATTGTTAATTCACATATTTTCTTTTGAGAAACCTTGAATTGCTGCCTCAAACTATCCTCACTTCCTTTTCCAGAGACAATGTCCTTAACTGTATCAAGAACTGGGCCCTCTTCTCCCACCCTTTCCACCTGTTCTCTGAGGTAGTTGTTCCATAAAGTGGAGGTATAGATTACAGCATGAGATATTTGGGATGGGAGTAAAGCATTCATCCGGGAGACAGTACTGTGGTCAGTTTGCCAAGTCTAAAAGAAAATTAAGGCCTATCATCACTTTGGCAAGAAATTTGGTTCTCATGGATGAACAATGATAATCATTTTTACACAAGACTTTTAAACACGAAAGCATCTGTGGCACTAGCCACAACCTAAATCAGAGAATGAAAGTTTTTCATGTTAATATTTAATCCAGACCAGACACCATCAGTGCACCCTGAACAGACCTGAAGGATCTAAAAAGAATACAAGGCACCTGACACCCTGGTGAATAAAAGAAGCTCAGTATTATGAAAAGGCCATAGTCTTAGGGCAAATGCTCCATTGTTCCACGTGCTGATATCCTATGGCACCAACAAAAGCAGAATGCTTCACAGGGTGGGCCACAGGCAAGCTCTTATTACAGGTTCCAGCCAGGCTCTGTAGGCTGATAAAGCTGGGACCCACTGAGGGTGGGCCCCCCAGGGGAGGACTCTTCAGATAAGAGTCAGCAGTTGCACAGTGTGTGAGCACTCCCTGCTGGTAGCTGAGATTGGGATGAACTAGTGAGGTCTTAGGGAGGGTTGCCTGAGGTTTCTGCAAGGGTGCTAACTCCCATGCCTTTCAGGAGATAAGGGCATGTCTCTGAGTAAGATGTTCTAGATACTATGCCAAATGAAAAGTAGGTAGGGGAGGCCACCGATAAGGAGGAATACCAAGAACTGGCAAAAACAATGTGTACAGTGGGAATATACAATTTTAACATTTTATAAAGCATATCCATGTTGTGTGTGTGTGTGTGTGTGTGTGTGTGTGTGTGTATACACACACATGTGCGCTTGTGTCAGGATATGGAGTAGAGAGTCAGCAGAAGAAAATGAACTTCTGTGCAGTTGATTTTACCCCTCCAAGAGCAATCCTTGGGATAGTCCAATGTGTTCAGAACATTTATATTTTACTAAGAAATCCCATCCATAACGCTAATGGAATTGCCTAGTATGCCCACTATACCACCACACCTATGACCCAGACAGGTGGTCTTTTCTGACCTGCACAAGCCTGGGGCAACAATGCTGGTATCTTCCTAGTGCTTTGCTCTGCTAAGGTTCTTCTTTGTAATAAAATGAAGGTCAAAATGGCAGCCTGCTAAAAGCAGCAGTATTTCAATTGCAGGAATAACTTGCTTGTCATCAACTTGTTAATGCAATAGTCAAACATTTCTTTGACATGTACAGTATCAGCTAACTTCAGCAGATAAAGGGTCTAGAACAGGAAGATGCTGCAGATGCTTTAGCTTGGAGGAAGGCTTAACAGAGCCAAAACGTCAGCAGGGCCTGTTTGTTCCATACTTTCCGTCGGGCTCTGTGAAAGAAATGTTAGATTACTGCAATGACAAGTTTGTGACAAGCAAGTCATTTGTGCAACTGGTGCGCTCCTGTTTTTATCTGTTTACCATTCAGACTTGTGAATGCCATTTCAAGCACTCACAGGATTTCTGGCTCCCATTAAGGGGAAATGGTTCCTCCATGTTTAGAATTTTCTGCCTCAAAAAGAATTACTAAGCAATTATTTATCCCTGTGGTCACAGTGTCACACAACAGCACTCGAGTTGTTTTCTTGGACTCTGAATCATGAAATGGAGTCCTGAGGACTGGATGGCTTGGAGCATCAGAAATTTTTCATCTAGTTTATTGGAACAACTACAAAGCAAGCTTGTGAGAGTCAATAAAATTGTGGCCAGCTTGAAATACCTTGCTCTTTTGCTCTGGTATCATATATCAAGGCCATATGCTTCAAGGCACATAAACTCACTTGCAACAAGTAGATCCTGAGAAGTTAGGGCCTGGCTAAATTACAGACACTGACATGTGATCTAACATATGATAGTTTTGGTGACAGGACGGCTTTGGCTGTTGAACAGGGAATTACAGATTTCTCCCTATTACAATGGTAATATTAGGGGGTCATTACAAATCCAGAAAGCATCTTAACCATGTAATAAAAAGTAATATAATATAAGAACACACTTAGAATCATCCTCTTTAGGATGACATTGCAAAGTGAATGGAAAGGTTTGGGATCAAGAATTCAAGATTCTTGGGCTGGGATTGTAGCATAGTGGTAGTGTGCTTGCCTTGCACCCGTGAGGCCCTGAGTTCAATCCTCAGCACCACATAAAATAAATAAATAAATAAAAAATAAAAATATTTTGTCCACTTACAACTAAATATGTATATATATATATGTATACATATGTAAATATATATGTAAATATATATATATATATATATTAAAAAAAAGAATTCAAGATTCTTCATGTTAGGTCATCCAGTTACTTTTGCCAAGTTATTTTAACCTCCTATTAGGAGGCTAGAAAATAATAATACAGTACTTGTTCCCTGTTCACTTGACATGCATAGTTTCAGGGTTAACGTCATAAAAGATAAAGAATACCTTCAGAACTTAAGAATAAGAGCCGTACTCTTTAAATGTCATGTATTCTTTTTTGGATTTTAAATTTTTGCCTATTGTTGGTATTGAATTTGTTCTAGGTATAACAAAGAACATAGCAGCAGAGTTTTTGAAGCAGGGGCACAGTATATCTGGGGAAGCAAGTCAAACTGGAACCGAGAGTATGGAAAGTGAAGAAACAGACAGAAAGCAGCAATGTAAGATGAGGCAGAGCTTTGAATGGATGGCTAGTGAACATTACAGCAAAAACTAATAGTCCTTGTTGAATAAAAATTTTTATTGTTAATAATCCTTTACCAGATACCACATGTGCTGCACAATCTACATGTGTAATTTAATCTTTTCACAACAGTTTTATGGTATATGCATTCTCATTTTTTTTCAAATGTGGGGACTAAAGCTCAGGGATTTAAATACTTAACTATAAATACGTGAGTTGCATAGATTCAAAACTAGATTTCCCTCACTCCAAAGCCCACATACTCTTAGCCACTAAAGAACTACAGAGATTTTCACTGCCTTCAGAAGCTTTTCTTTTGGGTTTAAATGGAACACATTTTAATTTGTAAATGTAGAAATTGAAGAATTGGATAAAAAAAAAAAAAAAAAAAAAAAAAAGGCCAGCAAAAAGACTCTGGCTCTATCTGTGTCACCATTCTTCTTAGGCCTCTGGAAAAGCTGAGCTTCAAGATGTCGTTCCTTTCCCCAGGTCTGATCCATTCCTCCTCTAATGCACTGGGGAAAGGGTAAAGTGATTCTAACCTGATCACAAATCTCTGTGCAGGGTGTTAGGGGCATTGTCTTATGTCCACAACAACTCCTTTCTCCCTTTTTATGTGGAAAGTGTTAGTTTACCCTTCTCTTAATTCCCATGTTACCTCCAGGAGCCTCCTTTTGTCACTTGACTGCTATTCTTTTTAGGTGGTGGTGGTGGGGGGAAGGGGTGGACATCTTTCTTACCATGACAAGGATCCCTGAAACAGTCTAAACTTCAAACTTTGTACAGAATATATCCTTTGTTCAGTTTTCTGCTTTGTTTCTCTTTAATGATAGCTTTGCCGTCAGTCCCATTTGTACGTAACTCAGAGCTATGCAAATCAAACTGGTAAGCAAGACTTTGTAGCTATCCCATCTTAAAATGAACATGTGCCCAAGTGGTAAAACCCTCTGAGTGGAGCATTTCACCTGAATATTATGTAGCTAGAGGCTGTTTTCCTTGTATGGGTGGCAAATTATGAGCTCAGTGAGATCTGCATTATGTTCCCTGGATGCTTTTTAATGTGTGTTAGAATGTATCACAAATTTTAGCTCAAGCAAACAGTCCCCCATCTCCCCTGACAATGGTATTTCTTCATTTTTAACTTTTGGAGTCTCTATCCCAAATACAGAATTTTTAACTGCTACTTAAAAATACCCGATGCGTGTAGAATCATAAACTCACAGGATAATGACATGGCATGGACATTACGTAAACAGTGGTCTGAGTCATGATCTGGTGCCCAAGTCTGCTCTATTCAGCATCTGCCCAACACTACCAGGGGCGTTGAATTCAGCATCACAGGTGCTCCATCCCACTGTCAGACACTCCTCTTTGTAAAAACTCCTTTTTGTTATATTGAACCTTAACCTGTCTCCCTGGCCCCTTATTGCTTCTATTTCTTTCTCACCCTACTTTTCAGTCTTGAGAACCTCAGGGAATTAATAACTTAATTGTTCATTTAATGACAACCTTTGTTCATACCACATATCAACAACTGGGTGTAGATGTCTTATCTTCTCCCACTCCCCTTACCCAATCTGAGTCCAATTCTGACTCCACCTCTCTGATAAGGCCGAGAGAAAGGAAAGCTAGTCAGTCGCCCCTTTTTCTCACTTCCATTTGGATAGAGGGAATGAATATATGTGGCAAAGCATTCTTAATATTTTTGATTTTCGTCCTATTCTGCAGAAATCTTCCTTGACAACCTCAGGCAGATTTTTAATTGATATGGCTATTTATAGGCTGTATAATTTATTGTTCAAACAGGGACATTTTTGAAGGTGCAAGGGCCTTATGATAATTTTACCAGGACTATAGGCTTGAGCCAGAAATGTTCACGCAAACCTACACAGCATCTTGCACAGATCTCTATCTATAATCTATCTCTTTGTATGGTAGTTGTCTGTTTCCCTGTCAGTTTCTCCCCCAATCTGTGAACTCCAGCAACATAAATGTATTTACCTGTGTACCTTCAATTCCTGGAAAAGTACTAGGCAGGTAGGAATAGTTTAATATGAATAAATATTTGAATTTAGGCTTTTTCCCTATTTAAAATCTGTGAACCTCTCTCCTTATTTTATAGCAATACCACAAACACAATTGGCTTCATATTTTCGGAAATGAATAAAAAATACTTAATGCCATACATAGGAGAGGAATGGTTTTGAGTATAATGGTAATGCATGTGACTTTGAATATTGACAGCAAAAAAACAATGAAATGTGATGAATTTTCCACTAAAAGTCTACTGCACATTTGAAAAAAAAAGAATCCTAAACAAGTTGTCCTAATTTTTTCTTCCTAATTTTTTTTCAGCAACTGCAACTACAATTTCATGTTTGCAGAAATCGATTATTGTAGGAAATGATGGTAATGGTGTTATTCTCCACTAAAATGTTGGTGGCATTTCTATTGCCTTCACTTTGGTCAGGTACATTTAAAAGTCCTGGTGACTTTGGGCTATTTTTTGCTTTTTAATAAAGTGGCTTTAGAGAAGACAGGGAACGGAAAACAAACAAACAAACAAACAAACAAACAAAAAAAAAACCAAAACAAACCCCCACTAAAACGCTACTGGAAAAAAATGTAACTACCTAGAGAAGTCAATTTTTTCCCTTCTCCCTGCCACATTTTAGACCATTCCAGAAAGACGTGAGTCTGTCTTTAAAGAACTTCATAGAAGACAATCCCACCACTCTCCTTTTCATGTTTAGAAGCCCAAGAACCCACCTCACTATCAAATTTAAAGTTTTACTGTTGAAGCGTAAGCACATTTTATTACTATGGAGCCTCTGTGAAGAAGAAAGTCCCATTCTTTCTTTCCATAATTTGCTTGAAAGTTGGTATTAGCTCACTATCTTAAGCCTCTTTTTTCTAAGATTAAAAAAAAAAAAAACACTCAATGTCTTTGATTCCTCCTTAAAGAAATTTATTTCTCAGAATGTTAAATTTAAATTTTATTGGGATAGGCTTAATACCGCTTTCTCTCCAAGAAGCTCATGTCTGATCTTAGCTGAACCCAATATTCAGAAGGGCATGATTGTGTCTAATCTATGCTCAGATGATACAGGAGAGATGTCTATATTCTATATGTTTCTTATACATTCTACTTTTGTAACTGTTGTTAAGTTTCAGTTTTACAAATCATACTCTTGGTTAACTTTGTGCCCTACTTCTAGATGCTATCTTGCCCGCAAAGTTAGACATACTTTATTTTCCTTTGTTTTCAATTCATCAATGACATTGACCAAGCCATCATGGACAATGGAAAGTATAAGACTTGCAAGAAGATTCAAAGGAAACAAAATTACATACCTACTCTCGGAGAGTCTTAAATTTATGGAAAAAGAAGACAATCTAGCATAAAAGAAGCAAAGTAGTTAATTAAGCATGTGTGGTGTTAGTTTAGCAGCTATTAAAACATATAAATCAATATAGCTATATGAAATTTTATATATAAATGATAGTGGAGTAGATGAGTTGCCACTTTTGAAGTTTTCTTTGCTCCCTAAATAAAACTAACAATAACTTTTATTTAACAATATTCTGTATATTCCCCCTCTCTATCTCTGTTTTTACTGAGTGTTCATTTCAAATGACTATCCTCCCTCATTATTGCTATTTGAAGTTTGTGCATAAAAGCATTGCACTTTGGAAACATATATTCCCTATTGTCAACATTTAAAATTGTGATTTGCAGCCATTTAGGCATTCTGGTATCATGTTGTTAATATGATTTTGTGTCACTCTTCCCTCTATGCTCCTTAAAATGTAATTTTAAATTAAAATTGATTTTGTTTTGTAATTTTGAAATGCCACACCAGTAATTTAGAATACATTGGGTTCGCCAATGTTGGAAAACATGTATCTAGATCATCAAGGTAGCAAATATCAGAATCCAGGATTGACTCCAGTGGTATACCACTTCTGTATTTCTCCATATTGATTCTGATCCCCTGCTAGTCACTTCTTAAGAATTCTGAAGTGCTTGGCATAAAATAAGGAGGTAGGAATTTTTTTTATATATATTTTATCAATTGAGGGAAAATTAAATTAAAACTCTGCTAGTGGTGTGGAGATAGATCACAACTCTAGCTTTGCCTCAGTTCAGTAGTGTTCTTGTTAGGCTAAGAGAGAAGAAATATATTAGTAGGGCATCATGCCCTGGTATTGTCAAAGGACTAGCAAGTCAGTTTCACCAGGGCTATCCTAGGATACTTCATAGAATGGGAGTGAGATTTCCATGTCTTTAACTTGCAAGAGAGGTGTTAAAATGGTTATATTTGGGTGTACTTTCTCAAATAGTGAAGTTCCTTTTGACAGAGAAGCGAAAATCAGGATAAATGTGAACCACAAACTAGTGAGCTGAACTTGAGCATAATAGCAAACCTTCCCAGGTAATCAGCCATACTGCACCATTTAAGCATGAGTTTTGATTTCTATACTAACTTATTTTTAAATTGCATTGAATGTGAACCCAACAGTGCTGTTAATAAGCAGCTTATTAAATAATTTATAGAGCTCTTTCCACTAAAAGTATTATTTCTTCCAATCTACTCTTTTGTCCAAACTTTCCTCTGTTTTTGTCCAGTGTAGTGTATCTTCCATAGAGTATCCATAAAAATCCATAGTATACATTTTCTATCAGGTGTATTGGTTCTTATCTTCCCATTCTATTTTATTCCCAGTTTATAACTCCAAGAAATTCACATATCTAACTCAACCATCATTTTTCTGGTCACTGGATCTATGACTGGTTAAGCAGATGGCTTCCAGGCTATTATTACATCATCAGAAACTGAAAACTATAGATTTTACACTTACTGGCAGGGAAAGGGCTTTTATTGTAGGGGAGTATACAGCTGTTTTGAAAGCTCATTTCTTCACAAAGAACAAAGGCAGTGGTCCCTATTTTAAGATATGTGCATCAAAAATTTAGTTTCAACCTTTCTAAAAAAGTGAATCTTAGGAGTTATTGTTGGTTCAATGGGTCCAAGAAAGAGGCCATTGCATGATTCCAGTCAATGGGTATTAACTTAGATATTCTCTTAGATATTTTATTTATTTATTTATTTATTTATTTATTTATTTATTGTTGCTGAAGAAGTTTAATTACTTCTTTTTTTAATTCTAATTTGTTATACATGTTTACAGAGTACATTTCATTTCATATTACATATAAAGAGCACAATTTCTCAAGTTGCTGGTTTTATATAAAGTATGTTTACAACAATTGTGTCTTCATACATGTATTTAGGGTAATCATGGATAAGTCAGTCTGCTATTATTCCTATCCCCTTACCTCTCTCCCCCTCCCCCCTCTTTGTTCTATTTAAAGTTCTTTCATTCCTCTCATCCCCACTTCCTTGCCTTTATAAAATCATGGCATTTGCAAGTAAATGGATGGAGTTGGAGAAAATAATGCTACATGAAGTTAGCCAATCCCAAAAAACCAAAGGTCGAATGATCCCTTTGATATGAAGATACTATCTTAGATATTCTTTTAGGTATATGGAAACCTAGGTTATTTGGTATGAACAGGATCTGATGTCTGAGATAAAAGTGGTATCTTAAAATTAATAAACCCTTAGCCACACTAAAGAAGAGAAAAGAGAGAGAGAAAACACAAATTACTAAAATTCATAATGGAAAGGAAATATCACAAGGGACACTATCAAAATACAGAAGATAATTAGAAACTATTTTGAAAATTTGTACTCCAATAAAATAGAAAATCTTGAAGACATAGACATATTTCTGGAGACATATGATCTACTCAAACTGAATCAGGAGGACCTACACAATTTAAACAGATTAATGTCAAGCAATGAAATAGAAGATGCCATCAAAAGCCTACCAAACAAGAAAAGTACAGGACTAGATGGATTCTCAGCTGAGTTCTACACGATCTTCAAAGAAGAATTAACACTCTTATGTATATATACCACAGTTTCTTTATCCATTCATCTATTGAAAGGCACCTAGGTTGGTTCTACAGTTTAGCTACCATGAATTGAACTGCTATAAACATTGATGTGGCTGCATCACTATAGTATGCTGATTTTAAGTCCTTTGAGTATAGACCAAGAAGTGGGATAACTGGTTAAAATGGTGGTTCCATTCCAAGTTTTCTAAGGAATCGTCATACTGCTTTCCAGAGTGGTTGCACCAATTTGCAGTGCGCCAGCAAGTATGAGTGTACCTTTTCCCCCATATCCTCGCCAACACTTAGAGTTGCTTGTATTCTTGATAACTGCCACTCTGACTGGCATGAGACGAAATCTTAGAGTAGTTTTGATTTGCATTCCTCTAATTACTAGAGATTGAAACCAACCTAGGTGCCCTTCAATAGATGAATGAATAAAGAAATTGTGATACATATACATAATGGAATATTACTCAACATTAAAAGAGAATAAAATGATGGCATTTGCAGGTAAATGGATGGAATTGGAGAATATCATGCTCAGTGAATAAGCCAATCCCCAAAAACCAAAGGTCAAATATTCTCTATGATAAGTGGATGCTGGTCCATAATGGGGGAAATGGGGCATGGGAAGAATGGAGGAACTTTGGATTGGGCAAAGGGTGGGGGACTCATGGGTGTAGGAAAGATGATGGAATGAGAAGGACATCATTACCCTAGGTATATGTATGATTGCACAAATAGTGCAATTCTACATCATGCACAACCAGAGAAAGGAAAAGTTGTGTTGCATTTGTCTACAATGAAATGAAATGCATTCTGCCGTCATGTATAACTAATCAGAACATATATTAAATAAATAAATAATAAATGTTTGAACAGATAGGTATGTTTGTCCTGATTTACACATTACAGAATGGATATATGTATTGAAGAATCACAAGGCTAGCTCATAAGTATTTATAATTTCTGTTTTTATATATCAGCTAAAAATAAATTTAATAAAAATATATATTTCAAAAAAAAGATTAGGTAATGATGCACACCATCCTGAAAGTTTACAAATGCACATCAGTTGGATATTAAAATATCATGTAATAAACAAATTAGTAGAACTTAAAAAATAATTAACACCAATACTCCTCAAATTATTTCATGCAATAGAAACTGAGGGAACCCTTCCAAACTCATTCTGATACCAAAACCAGAAAAAAAACTTCAAGAAAGAAAACTTCCTTTTTCCTTTCTTTAAAGTTCATATGTCTGATGTACTCTCATGCTGCCCTAACATTGGTCTCTCTATAGCGCTTGAAAGGCCAAAACACTATTATCTAGAGAAATTGTTGGGAAAGTTGATAAAATAACACTTTAAGGATTCAATTTATAAATGTGCCATTTCAATGACATATTAGGAAGGACAACTGAGAAATGTCTGAAAATGTAAATAGTTTTGTTTCAAAGAACAACCTTATCTTTCTTACCAACTAATATTTCTTCTTCATGCATATAAATCATTATTACACTAATCTGAAACTTGAGCAAAGGATACTTCACCTGGAAAGTCCGAGGTTTAATAAACATATAAAATATGTTAAACCACAAAACATAAATAACAATTTTGGCTCAAGTATCACAACCTAAGTAAGAATTAAAAACAAAACAAGCAACAAACAAATACCACCTAGAATATAATTTTAAAATGTTTTCCTCAAACCTGTTTTACTATACGCGTACTATCTTTCCTAACCTCCCATATGTATAATTGCTGAAAGTCTTATTATGCTTTCTATTTTGTCCTTTATTAGTTTGTAAATTGGAAAGGCAAAAGTGGTTCTCTCTATTTTGATTATTAAAAAATGAGACTTTAAAAAATGTGCTACCAATAATCCATTACCTATGTACTATATAACCCACCTAATGCAGATTGTACAATGTCATTTTCTTCAGTTTTTGTAAGAGTACTTTTTAAAAACTCTTATTTTTGTATATAGTTTGAAAAATGACATATAAACGAGGCAATCAGAAAGGTGGAGGCACATGTAAGATGCCTATAAACTGTCTACCAGGTGTTGCCACTTGAGAAAGGATCTGACATGCTAATATCCATTCATTTGGACCTGTTACAGAGGCACAGAGAGCATGATGGCTGGCAAGCCCTGCATTTAAGTGCAGTTATCAAGGCCCCAAATATTGACAGAGTGCCAGATTCTCTGAAACTATTGATGTACACAGCCGGCCACAGCTCCAGACACCTCTCAGACAGGGTCTTTAAATGTCACCGATAAATGAATTTTCATGAAACGGGGAGGAGAGAGAGGGGGGAGGGGAGGGAGAGGGGAAGAGAATGGAAGAGTAAGAAGGGAGAAAGAAGGGAGGGAGAGAGAGAGAGAGAGAGAGAGAGAGAGAGAGAGAGAGAGAGAGATGAGGGAGGGAGAGGGGAAGAGAATGGAAGAGTAAGAAGGGAGAAAGAAGGAAGACAATCACTTCCACAACCCTGACTGCGAAATGCCTGGTATTTCACACCTAAAACTCAGTCAGAGATCCTTACTAAGGAGGTGAGAGGGAGCCTTCGTGAGGCCTTGTTACCTGTGTACTCAATCAATTAATCAGTTCACTGTGTGGTATTCAAAAAATTAAGGGAGATACATAATAGCTTCAACAGACTTTCTGAACAAAATGTAGTTCAAATATAAATATTGCCTAACTTAGTCTGAAAACAAATTCAAAATAAAATAAAGTAAGGGAGCCACAGACACAAATAAACATGGGGAAAGTCTCCTAAGCAGTTCTCCAAGTATATTAAAGGTTAAAAGCCAAGAAGACATGACATCTATTTCTCGCCAAAGCACAGATGTGTCCTCTAACATTTTCTTTCCAGTCCCACTGAAAGTAGTGACATCTAGTGGGTTTATCACAAGATGCTGAGGAATGCCCTCCTCCTTCATCTTTTTGCCAGCATTTCCACAGAAAACACCTGCCAGGCAAATATGTAAGAGGTAAATCAGTTACTTGACACATGATTATATTAGATATGAGCCATGGTTATAACTAGAACCACCAAGTAGTCCTTAGAAATCCCGTGTAACTCAATATATTTTAAATGTAAATGATACTTTTTTTTTTTTTTTTTACTTTGAAAGTCTTCCATCTGCTGAGGGCACCTTGTCTTGACCTTGACATACTCTGTCATTAAAAGAAGTCATGCTTTCAAGGTTGGAATATGGCATACATGTGCATTGACTTTTCTGTGCTAAGAGCTATATAATCTCAACATTTTACATACAGTAATCATGTCAATGCCCATAAACAAAATTATTTCTCAGATTTTAAAGTATATAGGTAAATTTTTTAAAAACCTGCAGCAAAAAGGTTTCACAAAGCCCTAAATGACTTTTTACTAGAATTGTAATAAGCCTTGGTATAAATTATTTTTCTGCATCTGGCCCTCTCTGTCTTGGGTACTTAGGACATTAGTAGGTACTTCAAGAATAACATTCCATAGCTCACACATTCAATAGAGGTTTTGTTTTTGCATCAACTTTTCAGTGGATCCTTTCCTTTCTTATGTTAGGAGATAAAATAAAAGGATTTAGATTTCCTGCCATGGGAAAAAATAATTATTTTCCCTTTTCTTAAAGGCTTTTATTTTGAAGACAAAATCAGTTTTAACTCAAATGGAAATTGCAGTAAAATCTCAGACACTGTAATCAGTAACTGCATTAAAACTCTCAAGAAGTATGCCAACTTCCATGTGAGGCCACAATTCAGCCAGGATCACAAAGAGACATTATCCACTTTGCCTGTGGCCATTTTGCCATTTTACACTGCAAAATTTTTATACTTTAAAATTAAGGTTCAAGGCAATCTTCTCTAATATGTTACACACGCATCTGTATACATCCATACACACACAGATAGTGATTTTTCTCCTGTGAACATATAATAAACAGAAGGGTTTTGGGTTACTTTAGATTAAGGTCTAGCAAACACTTTAAAAAGGCTGTTAGAATTTTTGATTACATAAGTAAAAGTGTTCACCAAATATTCCATGATTGGTTAAAATAAACTGTGATACAAAAAATATTGTGAAGTTGCTAAAAACAATAAGGCAGATTTACATGTGCTAGATTACAAGATTATAAGACATTACATATGGTATAATCCCTCATGTATGAATACAATTAGGTATACATGTATATACTAGCATATATATGAATATATTTTTTTCTGCCAGGAATTGTTGGAGCAGCACTTTCTACATGGGAATTTCTCAAAACTGTACACATTCTGGTATTACCCCTATAAAACATGATCTCTTTGCTACATCATAATAGAACATGGCACCTCATGATGGAAGCTTCGGAGTTGGAGGCCAAAGTGGCCTCATGACATCCCACAGTGATTATAGAATTTGCACTGAAATAGTTTATGAACACTCAGAAATGTTCTCTTCTGAGTGCAATAGAGATGCTTCCCAGTTAGGGGAGATGCCTTAGATATTCTTCAAAGACTAAGAAAATCCAAAGAAGAATACAGATGATATAGTTGGTGTTGTGTCTTAGGGAACTGATTTGATTATAACACCTTTGAATACTTGTAAGATTTGTTAATCATTTTCTGAAAAAGGGTAAAAATCCTCACAGGAGGGGTCCACTATTCATTTTCTTAAATATCATTCTCTTTTCAGCAAATTTAAGAATTTCTCCATCATTGTTGCCGCTATTATTTAAAAGAAGATAAAAAGGATAATAATCTTATTATTATCGAAGTCTTATTGATTGCTTTCTGTGGGCTGGGTTTTACTTATATTATTTTCATTTAATTCCCAAATGCCTCTATTATTATTATTATGGTTGTTGTTAGTATTACCATTTTACAGATGAGAAAACCTAGGCTTAAAACACTGAAAAACTTGTCACATGTTACAGAGCTAGTAAGAATCAGATGAAAATGCATATATAAATCAGGCTGATTCTAAAGCTTTCTTTTCCATTTTCATTTTCCAGATTAGGTTTGCAAGGCTTCCTACTTTGAGGTCCCAAAGCTTTCTTATCTTTTATTACCATGTGTTTGAGTGTGTGTATGTGTGTGTGTGTGTGTGTGTGTGTGTGTGTGTGAGAGAGAGAGAGAGAGAGAGAGAGAGAGAGAGAGGGAAAGAGAACATACAATTTCAAATAAAATATCTCTAGGACTCCATTTTCCTCACCTCTGAAATGGATAGCACCTACCCCAGAAATTTATTGTGAGGACCAAATGAGATAATGTAATGAAAGCACTTAGTATACCTAAAATAAAACATTATCATTATTGCTATACAAGTTTCCCTCCTTTGCATAATGGATGTGTTCTGGAGAAGGTGATTATGAAAATGTATAGGCTTAACTTCTATTATCAAATCACAGAGCAATTACATTATAAAATAACAGAAAAAGATTCCTAACAGATAGAGATGAACACTTGATGGAAGGCAGGGGTTTGGGTGGAGGCTGAGTCTGTGGGGGCTTTACTGGGAGCAGTCTGTGGGCTGGCAGCATTTTTAGATCCTCTTATCTCCCTCTCCTCAGACTCCCTGTTCCAGCAACTCCTGAATTCACTCCAGCAGTTTTCAAAGATGATTCCCTTCTTTTCCTTTTGTCTGGTTTTGAGGTATAAAGGAATGTTTATGCAACAGTAGTACTTCACCTGAAAGCCTGCACATCCTATATAATAGTTAGAAAATCTCTTTGATGTGGGATTCCCAATTAGGTAAATTAATCAGTGCTCTATTTACTCTCCATGTCTAGTTACAAGTTTCAGTTATATGTATTAGTAATAATACTGGCATTAGCTGCAACATATTCATTACATGGAAAGGTTTCTGGGCCAGGAAATATGTCTTCTAGTTTCTTGGAAACCCTACACTTACTAGTGAGGCCTATAAATAAAATGAAAACTTAAATAGTACTGACTTCACCTTCAACTCATAACTAAACTAAACCTGACTCTGGGACTGAAGAGTTATTTTCTCCCTCTGGTCTCATCAGCTACAAGTGTGTCATGTTACTAACTGAGGCCAAGCTATGTGCTCCCACCATGCATGTCAGGCCAACAACCTGGTGCATCTTGAGGATTGCCTTTTCTTATGATACCAGAACTTTTACTTAAACTAGTGCTATATTTTTTTCTCTTAGGACATCCTTTTATTCGTGGAAAATATTCAGAATGAATGGAATTTTTAAAATAAACCATCTGCTGCCCAGACCTTGAGAAAAGCAGCAATGTTTGAAAATACCAGATTCAACTAATCAGGGGCACAAAAGCTTTATTAAGTGTATTCATTTTCTTATCTGTAGAGCTCAGGTAGGAAACCAGATCCAACCTCAGCAAGCCAACAGGTCTCAACTAAGAGAGGTCAGTACAGTCTACACCCTTATGAGCTAGTTTGGGCACATCAGCTCAGAAATACTCTTCAAAAATTTGAAAAGGAGTCCTTGTTCCAGATTATGTTATACATGTTCAGAACCTGGGATGCAACCAGGCGGCTTCTCATCTTCAAACAAGATGCATTTATATCATATTTATGATTTGCCCATAAGTAGACTATAGGATCTACTCAAAACTACGTTAATCTTACTGTTATGTTTATTCCTATTTTTGTCCTCTATTCCCCCACCTTATTATATTTTTCTCATTTCTAAAGATAAGAAAATTAATTCATTCATTTACTCATATAATAAATATCAAGTAACTTAGGGAAAGATAGATAGATGATAGATGATTGATAACTAAAAACAGACAATAGATAAATAGCTATGTAAAACAAACTGAAGTCATGGCCTCACAAAATGGCTAAAAGAAGGAGATTCCAGATGGAGGATGCCTTAAACTAATTACTTAGAAACACTTGAGATTTCAAAGTATAGAGAGTAAGGAGAAGTCATTTCAAGCAGAATAAACAGTATGAACAGAAAGGTTATCATGCATTGGAAAAAGCAAAATCATTTGGTTTGTGAAAGGGAGTAGTGAGAATAAAAAAAAAAAAAAAATGACAAGGGAAATGTGGGCTTGATAGATCACAAGAGTAAGTGAGTGTCAGCCAAAGAATAGTATACTGTCAATAATCCAGATCTGGAGAAAGTATAATCAACAACTCCCTGACTTTCATAATTTCAGTAGAGAGATTCTTTAGGCTCTACAGGGAAGATGGTACATTAGTGGTGGAGAATAAGTCCTCACACTGTCTAATAAAGATCCCTACTCCAGCTGAGATTATCACGACACATCTCTTGAAATTAATGATGTCATGTGATTTAGACAAGAATTTTACCAGCTCCTAATCACATCAGCATTGGTTCTTCATTCTCAAAAATGAATTCTAGAGTTGCCTACAGTCTGACAGTGAGTCTGGCTAATATGAAAGAGATACCCTGAGCACATGTGAGATGGCTGTAAAAAGTTTGACAAAAGCTGTCATTTGATTTTGACTAGAACCAACATGTTCATTAATGGTCAATTTGGTTCTCCCCATGATCCAGAGGTCATTTCAGTATATGTGGAATGATGATATCTTTTTACATATCCTTTAAGGTTCTCTGCTAAATGTTTAGGCTTCTGTGACTCTAGTCATCAAAGAAACACGCCTTTCCTAGCACTTCCTCTCCTGCTCCCTCTTTGTAGTTCTCCATTGCACCTATCAACTTATGGTATGCTTTTGGTTTCATGTGTGCATTTGTTTATTTTCTGCCCCTCCTCTCCAAACAGTAGCTCTTTTAAAACAAGGAAGATTTGTATGTGTTTATTTTGTACACTTTTGTATCCCTAGTACCTAAGACAGATACTTGTTGAAAGAATGATTTTGAAAATGAAGGCAAAATATAGAGAAGGGGAGTATGAGGGGGAAGCTTTCTACATAAAACTCCCTCTAAAAACTCATATATAAAATTTGAAAATATCACTAATTAATTACTCCATGAACTAATTTTCTATAGGCTTCAAAGCACTTTTAAAAATGTATCAATTGTTTTCTTATTGTTACCAAAACAACAATCCTATTTTTTCCATGTTCTGAAAATGGAAATAATGGCAGAGAGGTATTTTGGAGCACAGCAGATTAGTCCAGGTCTCCTGATACCAAGGGCATCTTCTAAGCACTATTTTGTATCAGTTTATATCTCACAATCAATGAGCCTTTAGTGATGAATTGTGTAGGGTACTAGAATTTGAACAAATAAATAATATCATTAACTTAATGCCCTTCCTGCTAGCATATGACCTTCTCACAGAAACAAATAAATAAGCAAATAATTAAACAAACAAAACAAGAAATATAGAAACAGAAAGAAGAATAGCATAGAAGAAAGGTGAACATCTCAAAGGGCTGAACATGTTTGTTCTTAATTTTATTTTTTAAACCCAGATATTTCTTTTTTCTTGTTATTATGTTGCATCTTGCTTGCAGAAAAGAATGAGATTTAGTGTACTATGAAAATGATAGGTCAGCCACATCTCATCAAACTTGGCAATATTATGGCTTCTGTCTCTTCAGATCCTCGTTTAACCTGAAAATATCTTTTGGATTAAAAATTAAAACTATGAAAATACTAAAAGAAAACATTGGTGAATTATAAACTTGGCATCAGAAAGGACTTTTTTCTGATGGATATGTGCGCAGAAGTCATGTAGAAAAGACTGGTAAATCCAATTGTACAAAAAAACTTCTATATGGCAAAAAAATTATAGGCAAAGTAATAAAGAAGACAAAATGGGAAACATTTTTGCAGCTCATGTAGATAAAATAACTGTTGCTTTAATATACAAATAGCAGGAAATCAATAACAAAAGACCCACAATCCCATAAAGAAAAAGCAGAAGAAATGAACAGATATCTTATAGAAAATTAAACACTAATACCTATCAAAAGATACTTAGCATCACTTATAATAAGAAAAATTTAACTTAAAACTGTACTGAGACACCATCTTTTACTGATAGAATTGACAAAAATCCAAAAGTCTAACAAAAATACTATTTCACTTAGGCTGAAAGTAAAATGGTACTTTCATATGTTACTAATGAGAATGTTAAATGATACAATCCTTGTTGAAATCCATTTCTCAAAATTTAAGAAGCATGTATCCCTTTAATCAATAGTTTTGCTTCTGTGAATTTATCTTGAAGATAAACCTGCAAATCTATGAATTGATTTATGGACAAGGTTCTTCACTAGAATATTGTTTGAAGTGAAAAGAAATTGCTTATTAATAGGGAGTAGTAGAATAAACTATGATATATTTACATAACGGGATAGTGTACAACAGGAAAAAAAAAAGATGAATGCACGGATATGGAAAGATCCCCAAGATATACAGGAAAATGCAAGATTGAGAGATGCACTGAAAAGGTATTGAACAATGAAAGATCGAGAATAGTGTATAAGGTGGATGAACTTTTGCGTGAGAAGGTGAGGGGGAAATATAATATATGTTTCTCTGCATAAAAAGACCACAGTAAGTTTCCTAAAACAATTAATTAATACAAGTGCCTAGCAATGGGGAGAGAGAGGTGAATGGGGAGAATGAGAGAAAACTGTTTTTATATAGATTTTATTTTATTTTATTTTTTGCACCCTGGAAATCTACTGCCTTTTTAAACTAAACAAGTATATTTAAAAACTAATTCAGGAACAATCTTATATAAAAGTGAAATGAAAGTGACAAAGCAATGATGAGATGGTTCCTGAGCCCCATAAATTTCCTACAATTTTTAGCTACCGGTGTAGTCAACATTTAGACAAATGTGGTAAAACAGTATGGCATCTTTAGAGCACAAAATGCTTCAGCATTCTTCCATCTCTACCTTTGTAGCTTTCTTATAATGTTATTAAAAAGCTATTATTTTCTAAGTCCACTGGAGCTACCAGTAAAATGCATTAAAAGTTGCAGCTGTGAACTAATTGGGACTAATCCTCTTGAAAAGCTAAGGGTGATTCCCATATGTTCTCCTTTCATATGTTGCATGGAGAAGACCTAGTTGTCCATTCATTGCTAAGAAGAATATGCATTTGATGAGTTTAAATGTATGTAGTTATTAAAAATAATAATTATAATATCTTCCTTAATTAGAAAATATTTATCAAGATTCTAAAGCGCTCAGGTGATAGATTCTGTATGCATAAGATTATTAACATGAGGCAAAATAGGAAATTAGGCTGATGATATATATTGGGTATTTAGGAGTCCCTAAAGGAGAAATCTATATAAATAGCACATCATAATTAATAATAATCTAGCAGCATCCACACATTCATTCACTGGTCAGAGACTGTAGTACAATAAGCCCAATTGGACTATTGGTCCAATAAGTTGTTTCTGCAAAGGTTTATGTATGTTATGGTCAGAATGCTGTCTGGAATGACCTAGAAGTCACACAAGAGGTGAAAGCTCCTAAATCTGATTTCCAATTTCCTTTGTCCCACTGCTTTCTTACCCAACAGTGAACCAGTGAGTTAACAACTCTTTTCAAGAATTTCTTCTTCTGGATTCATTATTTACTTTAGGCAATGGTTTTAAAACAAGAAAGTAAGTAGGTTGAGAGTGTTCATTCATTTGTTCATATTAGTTAAAACGCTCAATATGTTTTGTATATTTTGCCACCATTAGAGATACAGAGAAAAAAAGACACAATCTCTATCCTGAAATATTTCTATTTCAGTCTAGTGGGGAGAAAGGAAAGTAAATATCCAACTAATTATAACACAGGGTGATAAGCTGCTATAATTGAGTTAAGCTTAAATAGCTGTGGGAGAACAGAAGCGTGGGACCCTGACTTTTAATTAGGAGACTCCATAATAAGTTTAAAGGAGATGATGCCGTACCTGAAACTTGAAGAATGGAAGAGGTAGATCAAACAAAGGTTAGAGAGGATGGAAAGTGATAGATACCAGGTAAAGGTAATAGCAAAAAAAAAAAAAAAAAAAAAAAAAAAAGGTGGGGGGGATAGTACAGAGGTCCATTTCAGGAAATGGCAGGTAGTTCCAAGTGAGCTCAGGGTGCTATTTGAGAATGACAGTAGATAATTTTTTGGCCCACCCAGGCTGATATGGAGGAACCCCACCTCACTCTAGATAAGGTCATCAAGGAAGTCTCAGAGAAAGAGTCAGCCAGGCAGATCTCAGGGAGAAGAATATTCCCAGGAGAGAACTGCATTTCTTGTATATATATGCCTATTTCAAGGAATGCTTAAGAAGCTGGGGGCACTGATTCCTGGTTGTCAGAGAAGAGCAGAACTATTCCAAATACTATTCCCCTGACTATTATCTAATCTCTTTTGTTGTCTCTGGAACCATGGCTCTTTCCCATCAATGAATTCATTCAGTCCCTGTAATCAACTCTGATTAGTGTTGTTTAACATCAATCTTTTCTACTTTTTTTCAGAGAAAGATACCAATCAGCTGCTGCACACCCCTGCTTGTTAAAAGCAGCACCTCTCCTGCTGACTTACCATTCTCTTAATCAAAAGGGCAGGAGGAAGCAGTTGGGATTCACTTTTTTTTTTTTTTCTTTCAAAGTACACAAATGTCAACTTCCTCAAGGATGTTTGGCATAGCTGAGTTCAGTCATGGAACGTACAAAGTCAGCTTGATCAAAAGGTTGCAGGCTGCCCACTGCTAAAATGGAGGGAGAAAAGGAAACCACAGGCTTCCCTGAAGTGTGAATGAGTGCACAGGCCACTGCCACATGTGTATTTACACTGAAGGCATGCTGAGCTGACAAGGGAGTTTAGGAAATGTGAACTCCCCGCACTGTACTTCTCTATCTTCACTTTTGAGCCCCAGGAGCAAGGCTTTCTTGTATTTTTTCTACTGTACCCAGCCAACTGGTTTACCACATAGATTCAGAGCAACCCTGAGTCATGGCCATTTTTTGTGTATTTAAAAAATTATTTCATTACCAGTCCCCCACTATTTAGCTGAAGAATACAATTATCCCTTTCCCTGTGGACTTGAAAGTATTACTACCTAGAACAGGTACAAGAACATTCATTCATTCATTTTCTTACTGTTTTAAGAAACCAGTATCCACTATGTGGTTGTCAATATGAGAAACTCTTCTTATTAATAATCCTCTGAAAGACACTTCTAATAGTCTGATGCAGAAAATAAAATTTCTGAAGAGTTACTTTAAATTAGAAATAGGAAACAGTTTGTAAATAATACTTATGGACATATCTCAACATGAACATATATTCCATCATGCACAAAAGTCATCATATATGGTGATCTACAAACAAAATTGTGGAAGATATTTGATATTTGTAGCAGTGTTCAGCTGGCATGGTTAAAAATAATATTTTGTATAACTCTGCATTGTACAAATGAAAACTGAGGTGATGAGAGGTACATGTTAGTATAAGGTCACACTGAGTTCTGGCCAGACCTAGGACTCAAGAGTACAAAGTCTAAAGACCACTGCTATGGATGGACAAGGAGAGGGATGAGATACTTTTCACAACAAGAACAATGATACACATCTAGAAAAGGCTCTTGTTTCACCTGAAATGCTTCAGAATTCCTGGAAAGAGAATAGGCAGAAATGTGTCTATGGGAAGACTGGTATATGGAATAAAGTAATACATAATATCTCCTCTTTATGTATTCTAAAAAAAATTTATTTGAGCAGTATTTCTCAAACTTTCCTAATCATAATGACAAACTTCCTAAATTATAATGATCCATGAGATTTCTTGTTTCAGATCCAAATGCCAAGGCCCTTCCATGGAAGTCTCTGATGTTTTCTAGGTCTGGGGTAGACTCAGGAATGTGCATATTTCACAGATGACCCTGAAAATTCTTAGGATCAAGGATGTTCAGTAAACACTGTCCTAGAGAAACTTGGCCACATTGGTTTAAACAGTTTTCATTCCTAAGGAATCCTCTAGTTTCAATGTTTCTATTGTTCCTCTGAAGCAGGTGCAGATTCTCACAGCAAACCATGAACTCACATATTGCTTTAAAATAACTATAGGCATTTACTGAATTTTAAGGAATTTATCAATAGTAAAAAGTCAAAAGGAAAATTAAGTAGCTCATTCTCACAGATACACCAACCTGTAACTTCCAAACATCCATTTCTATTTTTTTAATTATATGCTCAGTTGATATCCTTTAAATGCATGAAAAGTTTTATTTTTAATTTTATTTTATTAATTTTATTTCATTTTGGTTGATCAGATTACTAATTTCCATCCTGTTGAAGGTAATATTCAGAAAAATAATCTGCTTTTCTAACATCCCAAGGATATATAATAATAATAATAATAATAATAATAATAATAATAATAAGGCAAACCACAATAGTAATCAGGAAAAGATACCTCCACATTTGGCCTAGTCCTTCTCTCTCATAGTGAAACATCTTATGCCCTTTTGAAAGGTATAAATAAGATTGTTCGTATCATCAAATCTTTCTGATAAGTTAGCCACTTTTCTTACAAATTCAGTTTGAGGCAAAATTCTTCTGCTCTTCCATTTTCCTTTATAGAAAGACACTATGATGTACTCACTTCTGGGTGTCCTTCAGTTAGACTTCTATTAAATCAATACCAAACAATCTAACCAAGAAACAAAAATATCCCTGTTACTTCTTTTACAATAATTCCATAATCTGAAAGAAAATTGAATTTTGTGGGAAAGAATCACCCATGCCTTCATATAATCATAAGAGAAAGAGACAATGACTACAAAGAATATCTGTCAATTGTGGTTGTACTGTAGTTACAGTAAGAATTGCACAATTAATTTCCACTATCAAATTAAACTGGTAAATGGGCCTAGATTAAATACACAAGTCTGCTCTGCTTGCTTTGCTCTGTTATACACAAAGTAATCTTAAATTCAGTTTATTATCACCAGCGTGTGTTCACTTTGGGGTAAAAATAATCTTTTTCTTCATAAGGAATATTGTACAGTGAGACAATGAAAGTCAATGATGTATATAGTTATAGGAGAATGACTGCTGCTAAAATAAGCACCTAGTTTAGTAGACTATTTTTCTTAGAAGCTTGAAGCACAATAATTTTTCCTACTGGGAGAGAACTTGTCTCTTGAGTGGGCAGAGTCTAAGTGACAGTGAGTGTTGTAGCCTGCTGCAGGAAATATACTCTTCAGGGCAGCATCCATGAGAGTTGGACAGCATCAGCACAGCATAACAGACATTTGGAAAGAGCAAAGCTATGTGGGCCTTTCAGGCACAATTGAAAGATTATAGATTATGGCTAAGTGAGCATACTTTTGAGAGTCCATCTCCACTGGCCACAAGAACACTGGCACTCAACACTTGGTAGGTCTCTTTAATTATATCAGAGACCAGAGCTATTCTCCCAGGTTAGACGGGAGCAACAACTAACAAGCTGCCCCCAGCTTCCATCAGGACCCAAATGGCAAAGTCCCAGCAACCACAGCACCATAAGTAGCAGCAAGAGCATAGTTTTAACCTGTAGTTCCTGCCCATCGAAGAGCTGTGCCCTGTCTGCTCCCACTAACAGGCAGATAAATACAGAGGTCTGTCAACAAGTACACATTTATGTATATCTACAGCTCTCTCATGCAGACCTACAGAGAATTCACAACAGCTTCCAGTAGTATAACACATGTTCCTCACAAATGGGTGAAAAGAAGCATCAATATGCAGGTCTTAACCTCCATTCGTGGGCAGGAACCTGTCATTCCATTGTAGGCCTATAGGTCTCCTACTCATACAGTCCTTTATTTATTTTCCAAATATTCTTCCCATAAATGGTGCTACTCTGCACTGTGCAAGCAGTTTTGACAAGCAAAGCTGTCAATTTCTCACTCTTTATCCCATGGGCAAAATTAGGCCTGGTATATACCTGGGATTGACTGACTGGGGAGGCAGGAGATTTTCTTCTTTAGAAGGCATTTTCCATGTTAGAAACTCATAAGTTAGAATGAAAAATATCATAGAAATTTATCCATGTTAAAAATCCATGAAATCATAAGAGTTCACAACTGTGTACTATTGTCTACTGTGGGCAAACATTTTGCAGAGCCCAGAAGATAAAGGAAGAGTAAGGCATGAGCCTACCTAAAAGCAGCTTTGAGTAGGCACAGAGTGAAAGGCACTCACTCAAATAACCATATAATAAAATGGGTTACTTGCCTGGAGAGGAACAAAGCAAAATATATATGCAATTCATGGTCAACAGGAGGTTGAATATAGAAGTGGTATATAGGCCAAATTGTTTTCCTTTAAAAAATGTCAGAACTGTCCAAGGAAGGGTCAACTGAGTGCATGTAGATACTGATGGATGAACTAGGCATAAAGCAAAAGCAAGTCAATATAAGCATTATTTCTTATAATCAAGGCCCAGAATCCCCTTGGGATGTCTGTCTGGAACTATTTCACGGGGACAGGCAGAGCTTGGAATGGTCTTGAAATCTCAGCTGGAATACAGCCTTTCCTGAGTTTTCTTTTTGTTGCTGATCTGGTTGAATTAAAGAAAGATGAACGAAAATGTAAGGTAGGATTTTATAGTTTTTTCAGATACTGACAGTAGTGTTAAGAACCTTGAATGAATGTTCCTCCAGAATCCCTCTGCGCAAATCAGTACTCTGATGTGTGAGCTCTCTCATAGATTCTTGCATATCAGGAGCTCATAAATGGAAATCTAGAGGAGTCTGGGTGTCCCTTGTATTTGTGCTTTAAGCTGTCAAACATTGAGAGTTGTTCAGTAACATGTAATAAAGCCCTCACTGAGTGGAGGCTTGAGTAAGCCTGAAAACCTTCCCCCAAGCTCACCCTGCCCCATAGGAGTAATGGACTTCACTAAAATCACATCAAAAAGCAAACATGATCAGGAACGTAGGAGATATTTTCCAGTTAAAGTTACAGTTAGGTAGGATTAGGGTTGGTAGAGAAACGACATGGAAAATGTCATTAATATTCATTGAAATATCTCCTTTTATCTCCTAAGTCATGACTGAATTTGGGTTTTTCTCACTTCACATCCGAATTATTGCAAGTGCTTCTCAGTCAGCATCTCTATCTCATCTCAACCCTCTCAATCTACCCTGCAAACTAGTCAGGTTAACTCCCCAGACACTCCTTTCATTATTTTTCCTTGCCTTTAATATTTCATTTATTCAATGTACTATTGTTGCATTTTAACTGTATAAAAGCCATTGTTCTCATCATCCAAAAAGAATAAATTCTGAACTCCACTTGACTTTCCAAGTTCATATCCTAAAAGAGGATCTCATTTCTAATTTTACTACTTTGTCTACACACCAATTTCATTCCCACTGGTTGAATTTTCTCCATCTTACCTACTTGTTTCCCCAAATCTCTCCACTGGGTGCCATCTTTGCTTCTCTCCAAATAACTTTTTTTCTTTCATCCTTCAATACTCCAGCTTTTAGATCTATAGCTAAAGTTCTCTTTCTACTATTAAGCCTTCTATATACCATTGCAAGCCACCATGACATGGATTCTTGGAGTGCCATTTTTTATTGCTCCTTTGGTGCAGAATAATAGACTAATAATTTCCATCTACTTAGTTTTAGGATCTAGTTACTCATCTCAGTACTAAGACTATAAAAACTGTATAATCCTTGTAAGCAGGTACTGTGTTTATGATAATCAGTAACATTGTTAACTATCATGACAATTACTAAGTTTAGCACTATACATTTTTTAAAAATAAATTTAAGTTGTATTTCTTTTTAAAATATTGTCTCACTTTTCCTACAAATCCAAAAAACAAAACAAAACAAAACAAAACAAAACCCCCAAAAAAAACAAAAAGAAAAAAAGGAGAGTTACAATAAAGGGAACACAATACATATCAACATGTAATTGTCGATGGCCTTTTATGGGCTGGAACAATGGTGCATTTTGCTATTAGCTTCTCTTTTACATGTGGTATTTGCCATCACACACTACCACTCTGATGCCAACTTTGTCCAGTTAGCTGATATTAATTTAGCCTTAGATGCTTTTAGCACCAGCCTGTCATTCAAGCAAATATAAGGCACTGGAGACCAAGTTTAGGAGACAAGATCTCTGATATTCATCAAGGAGCTAATATAAGACTATTATGGTAGGCAAAACAAATGGTACAACAGATAGTCTGCCACAGTAGTTCAATGCTGTTTCTTATAGCTAGGGCTTGATTATCAGGTTTTACTCACTCATTATCAATATATTTTCTCAAAATATAATAAATGAAGAAAGAGGTATCAAGGAACAATGTATGAAGAGCTGAATCAGGTTAGGCATTTTATTAGAATGCAAATGGATAATGAATCACCTGTATGACTAAAATCCAAATGCCAAATGGGAAGAAAACAGGTTCTAGAGTGGGGTTCATGACTTCCTGAAGGAATAGATGAAGCAGAGGACAGGCCTACTATATTGATTGGGTATTGGTATTTAGGGTTAATATCAGGCAAGAAGGCAAAAATAATGAAAAGAGTTTGAACTGGAAGACTAAGAATGATAACTAAGAATAGTGAATGGAGTGGCCTAGATGGACAAAGAGGTCAGCCGTTAGCACACCAGGCAGCTAGGACTAAGACTTAAGTTGAGAGCCTGGAAATGAAGGACATTCATTCATTCCCTCATTCACTGTACATTTATCTATTGAGCTGGAAACAGAATGGCGAACTTATCAATGGACCTGAACTGGACCACGATTTAACAGAATTTTGAGCTTAGAAGTAAAATAGGCATGAAGGACTTAAGCATTTGGATGAGTGAAGACAAAATAAGTAGCTAATAGGAATGAGACCCAGCAATGGAATAATCTTGTAACAAACACTTGAAACCTATGTTGAGACTGAACTCGGCACCAAGCCCACCTCATTAAAAACATGGATTTCTTTTAAGTTCTCTGGTTAGGGTAATATTGAGAATAACATGTACCTAAAGCTCAAGATCTCCACGGGGCCAGGTAAGCATACCTGGGTGGGTAATATGTGTCTGCGTGTTTGTTTGTGCAGGTGGGCTTTTTTTCTAACAGGTACAAACCATGATTCTCTAGCATAGGAATAGTGATGATGATGAGGAGGAGGAGGGTAATGGTGATGATGATAAAGGCAGCTAATATTGATGGTTTAAATAATTTACATTTACTAGATTGTTCACTCCTCACAGTAATTTTATGATGAAAATAAATTTCTGATTAGCATCCTGTTTGTTTTCCTCTTCCTCCTTTACAGACAAAGAAACAGAGGCACTGAGAATTAGTTTCCCCAAACTTAAACAGCATGTAAGTTTTAGAACCCAGGCAGTCTGAAGGCCTAATCAAATTGCTCTGCTTAAACTCTGGAGAGCAACAGCAGAGTTGCACTCCCTCATCTCAGAGCTTATCTGTGTCCACATACTATATATGGTTTACATTCCCATGGGTAGAAATGATATTCTTACCAGAGAAGTATTCCTTCTCAGAAACATGAAAATAGCATATTATGTTGTTTAGACATGTAATGAAGGTTTCAGGATAATAGATTAGAGATTTGGTTATTATAAATTTTAATTTTTAATTGTACTAATTAAACAACAAAAACTATTGTGATGAAGAACTAGAACAATAGACAGGCTGATATGGAAACTAAAACTCTAGACTCAGTTTACTAAGTGTGACTCTCTGTCTTCACTTCTCTATAGGATAGAGTAAGGATTAATAAAATGACTATAAAATAGTTACTTTATGAAAAATATTTCATTATTATTGTGATTTTCTAAACCATGATAATTCTGCTGGGACTTCTTATTAAAACAGCACATAAACATGAATCCAAAGCCCAGGAAAAAGAATCTGCAAGTTAAAACACCAGTGGTATAATGCCTTAAGAAGGTTGAACTGAAGTATCCAATTTTGTAGTACCCGCTTGAGACAAAGTTGATTGTTCACATGGAGGGATGAACATGAGATTTTCATTAAAATCCAAGGAGAGACACGTTTAACTTTGACTCTTTTCTTATTGGTCTCCTGGAGTCAAGTCCAAAGCAGCATCTAGTAAACACTATTTGACAATGTGAAATTCTATATAAATGTATTTTCCTTAGAGTATAAACATTCAACTAATTTACTTGGGTTCCTGTTTTCAGTTTGAGTGTATCTCAAGATAGAATGCCCCTGTTAGATATCTAGGAAATCACTATAATGGGGCACTACATTACCTGTATTTTACTGAACACCAAGACTACAGTTTCTGTTATTTTCACAAGTAAGCATGTGTGAAGGCAAAGAGGTGAAGGAATGGGGCAAGTACTTATAGGCTGTAACCCTGCTGTACAGGTAAATATAAAAGTATTTCTTTTTCTAGCTTCAGAATGCTGGAAGATCCTGACCTGAAATTGTTTTAAAGCAGAAAAACAGGAATAACTGTACAGTGAACTTGGTTGGGGAGAGGGAGGGTGGTTGGCTCCTTTTATCATTTGACCTTCAACGAATAATATAACTGCTTTTAGCCCTTAAGCCTGTAAAAGGTGACAGATACCTGTCATATTTTAGGACAGCTTATCACCCCAGCCCCTGGAGTGATAGAGTATTTATAGACACAAAGATAGAAACATAAAGCATATATGTATAGGCAGGAGTCCCCTGGAGGTGGCGATTAGGACCAGGCAGTAATTTTAGCTTGAAGTTCCTATGACTTAAATAGCCACTTGAGCTCTGCTCTTGCAGTTTACGATGTCAATAGAACCCCTAAATGAAATTACAGCCTTCTGATACGCAGCAGGATATCCTTTCTTTGCCATGCAATGTACACGGCCAGGAGAAATTGCTCTGTATATGGGGTTTCACTAAAGCAGAATTTATCATAAGGCTGCTCTGCTAAAATATCATTATGCTGTTATTCACTGGATAACACATCTAATGACTCGGGGTGCACTTGATAGCCATGTTTCAGTGAACACAGACGCACGCCCTGATGTGAACTGGGCACTCCAGTGCTTCAAAGTGCTATCGATTTCAATTCTACCATAATTTACACCTGGCTTGTTTTGCCAATAGCTTGAACCCATGCTAACACTGGAACATACACATACAAGCATTAGAGAAATCAGAAATGAACTGTATAGGAAAAAAAATCATGCAGCAAAACTTTCCAAGATTCTGCCTTTATAATAATCTCCCTTGATGCTAATTAAATATTCTGCACTACTTTCTCTGTTCCACTTGGGCATTTCCTCCATTAGCATTGCCCTATGGTTGGTGGTGATAGTAATAAAAGCCTCTTATATTTGTACAAACTCATCTGGGGCCAGTCATTTTGGTTCCCCCCACCATCCACCACAGTGACTGGCACATAATAAATAGTTGTGCATAATGATCTTCTCTGAAGTCCCTTCTTTCTCTCTGTTCCATAATTGTGGTGTACTCTAAGGATCTGCTCCCTTTTACCTTCTTTCAATATATTTTTCTTGAGAAATGTTTACTCCCTAATTCTAACAACTACCATGCTTCAGAAGCAAACTTACATATCTCTTTACTGACTCAATCTAACTACAACTGGTCATCGGCCTGGATGCTCTGTTAGGTAATTAGATTTAGTCAGGAAAACCAAAATTAAACACATTCCCAAATTAAACACATTAAAAAGCAAATTTATTGTCTTCTTCCAACCTGCAAGACCTAGTCCTCTCACAGCTTTTCTAGCTTACTTGTATAAAACAGAACCCTGGGAGCAATCCAAAATTCCTTCTTCTCTTGATGCCCAGTCCAAAGGTTATTAAATTGGGTTCATTCTGCCTCTTATCTCTTGAACATGTCTCCTCTCTCTTTCTATTCCCATAGTTATTGTCCTAGTTCAAGGCTTCATTGTTTCCTGTCTGAACAATTTAAGTGGCCTCCTAACTCATTTTCCTGCCTCTATTCTCCCATTCCTATAATCTATCCTCCACTCTGCTGCCAGGGTGATCTTCTGTAACACAATGTGATCGTTAACCTTCTCTACTTAAAACCTTTCAATGGCTCCCCAAATGCTACAAGATGACGTTAAAACATCTTTGCATGGCAATCAAGGCCCAACATGATTGTTCCCTGCCTACATATACAGCCTCATTTCTTCCCACTCCCCTACTAAACATCAGTGATACTGTTCCTCAACTCTGCCATGCTATTTCCTATTTAAGTGTCTTTGTCCCTGCTGGTTCTCTTACTGAATTCTCTTCCGCCCTCCGACCATTGGGGAAAATCCTTCAAGGCCCAGCATGGATTTATTGTCTCTTCTGTGAAGTTTCCCCTGACTCTTCTTTCATTCCAAGGCACATTCAGCTGAATGCTCACTCTTGTGTGCCTCTAAGACTCCTTGGACATCCTTCAGTTATGTTATTTAGCCTATTGCATTATCCTAATCAGTTTGTCTATCTGTCCTTCCTGTAGTGAGGAACTTAAGACCATGTCTTATTGAATCTTTGTGTTGTCAGGACAAAACCAGCACACTATAGCACACAAGGGTCCATGTGATCAGGCCACACCGCCTCCATTACTTTATCTCCTACCATTCTCCTGTTTGCCTTTTCTCAAATGTCCCCTCAATGAAGCTCTCCCTTTCCACATATTTAAATTTGCAAACTTATGTCTCTTGCTCTGGCTCTCATTCTCTATTTCCTCCTTTACTTTTCTCTCCAGTACTCATCACTATCAAACATGCCTTGTCTCTCCTAGTAAAAGTACTATGAGAACAGAGATTTTCATTTGTGTTATTTACTATTGAATCCCCAGCCCCTGGAATAGTACCTGGTCCATAATTTGAATTTCTAAATAAATATTTGTTACTAAGGAAATCAATGATTAGCTTCTAGGATAATAACTGACACAGATTTAGGGTTCAAAAATGTTTCATAAATGAATGAGTAACTGAATGTTAAATCCATGTTTAAAGAATGTAATGAAGAAACAGTCTTTGTACTCTGATCCTAATAACAAACTGGAAAGTCAATCAAATGGTACTATTATCCTTCTTAGACAAATGAAGTATGCTCCTTAATTTAGGAGCCTAAATAATGTCTACATGGGTAGTTTAAAATTTGCACCTTTTATTTTTTCCCCAAATTTGCTATTGAAAGATACAGGCAATTCTTTGTATTCTGATCATGTTGTACCTCTAACTTTTATTATATTATATTGGTTCCTCTTGACTAGGAAGGCAATTAGCAGGAGGTGCAAGGTGCTAATACTTTTTATTACAATTTATGTCTTTCCATATTTGGTGCTTTTCATAAAAGAGATCCTTTTCTTTCATTTTCAAAAGTGGATTAGGCACTCATACAATTTTGCCCCTCAGAGTGATTTGTACATGGCTACCCAAGAGGACATCATACTAAAAATCCTGCCAGAATGAACTGGAAGGTGAGTGTGGCTTTTATAGCTTGAGGATGAACAGGTTGTTTGGTGCCAAGTTTGTGCTAATGAAAATGTCCTCTATGTGTTAACACCCAGAGGAGAACAAATTTAACAACAAAACATTCCACTTTTTGGCATGTCTGCAGAGAGTTAACTTTCTATTGTTGAAGGGTTAATTATCCATTATGTGAACCACTTCTTTGTCCCTTTGGCTGCTTACATCTAGGAATTCAGCTTACTAGAGAGTGAGTAGGAAAACTAAAAAGAGACAAAAATGAACACTTCATATATATATTAGAAGCTCCAGAAAAGAATTTGGTTTAGGAGACAGAATCAGATGTAGTTTGGAGATTGGCAAATTGATCACTGATACAGATGAGATTAAAGCCCAGTTTACACAAGATTTTGGTTTCTTTTCATTATTTTTTATTAGGGTCACTTTGCAGTCTATGCAGTTATTTTCTGGATGTGATTTATATCTGCAGGGTATCATTTAGAGTGCTGGAATGGGGACTTAGCAAATGGAATTTTAGAGGCTGGCTCAACTTGATGTCCTTCTCCTCCGAAGATGTCTTAGTTTGTTACAGCTTAATGATTGAAGCAACACCAAGTGATACCACCACCAATTTCTCTACTCATCGATCAGAAACAATTGAACTTGGCTATTTTCAGCTATTATTTACCTCAACCAGGGCATTTAATTAGTGCTCGTTAAGACAGAGCAAATGATTTGGCTGCCTGTCCTCTTGCCCCTGTTCTTTGTTGAGCTGTCTGTCTGCCCTTTCCCTCCCCTGTCTACTTCATGGGACATTCATAGCCAGTCTTCATGCATTTCTGTATCTGACATCAGCCCGAGCTCTTCAAATGTTGAGTTTGAGGAAAGGGAAGAACCACTGACTGACTGTTAAGCGAACAGACTTGAGCTGGAGAGGCCTCAATTAATATGATACATTTAGGTCAGAGTGGTATTTTCAGACTGCACGGAGCTAACCACAGTAGGTGTTGAGTCACCTTTGCAAGTCCTGAAAAATGAATGAAACTACTGCAGATTTGAGATTCCAGTGTCCCATCAGAAATTACCCATTCTTTGTGGGGATTAGAGAAAGCACCTCAGCAAAAGGCTGGAGATGCTGTTCAACTAGCTGGAAGATCTAACATAAGGAGTTAAAGGCTCAGATATAAAAGAATTTATTGATTTGTTTTCTGGATATGTTTCTTCCATTATGATAAGCAAGATATGTTAATTGTCAATGCACTGACATGTAGATATTCATTCATTCATTCATCATCTATTCATTGATCCTCCACTAAGATTGAGGCAATTTGTTGGAAGAGAAAAAATAAACAAACATAAAATATAATATCTGCCCTCTAACCACTTTCAGTTTCATATGTACAAAAAATTTCAATTCAAGGCAGTGTATGATAAGAAACACATACTAATTTTAAAAATGCTGTCAAGGTCAAATCACTCTTAGTTTAGATAATCATTGAAAACTTCAGAGAAAAAAGTGTGACTTCATAGCATATGATTTGACTAGATACCTTGAAAAGGTATCTGGAAAATTATAGTTTCTGATGCTCATATGTAAATGCAGTATCAAAGTATTTGATACACAACTAAGTAGCTGAGAAACTAGAATAAACTGGGTCATTTGCACATGTATTAAATTCTTACGAAAAGTAAATTCATTAAATATATTCTTGATTTTAAGATAATTATTAGAAATTTGATTGCCTTCTATTTAATTTTAAACTACTTTATACATATAGCAATTCCTATTTTGAAGTTGTGCATAATGGAAATTAATTTTATAAACTGACATGTATATTAAATGAAGGACAATAACAAAAGTTATCAGTTAACAAAATTTTTCCTTTTGAAGATACTGTTCATAAATGTTTGTGCAAACTTTCTGTGTTCTTGGTGGATAAAATATCCAATTTGCTTATAAGTCAGTTAATAAAATATTTTAGTGAATGAAAAGGCAAGTAATTCCAGCTAGTATTTGGTCATATTTTTAATATTTGAATATAGTTACATAATTTGCAAATATATACATCTATATATGCATATATGAACAAAAATACAATTCCAAACAAGGAATCTCCTTTTAAGTTTTTAAAATATGTTTTTCTTAGGGAATCACAAAAATACCAAAATGCATCTCTGTATAAATGATAAAAACCAATTTCTTAATGGGATAATCACAATTCTGTTATTTAGTAATTTCATTTGTGTGTAATTGTGACTGCCTAATTAAATGAATATAACATATAGGAAGTATATTTAATAAAGATAAAATTTCCAGATGAGTACTGGAAAGATGCATTTTTAAAAGGATACTATGAAGGTTTGTAATACAGGTATTGAGAAAAAATCAGGTAATACTAATACAATCAATTTAATTCAAAGAAATACACTGTTTTGTCCTTCTATCAGAGGTGTATTAATCAAATTCCAACTTCTCATATTTTTAACATAGCCAAAGATTTCTTCCCTGGCCATGAGAAATTCCAGATTTTAACAACTATAAGGAAGATCTCTGGCAGATTAGATTTTTAAAATGTCATCTCTTGGGACATACTCTTAGATATCTGTGTCTACCTAAAGTCACTTATAAAATTTTATGTACAATTGTAGTTTCAGAATAAAGTGTTTTCAAAATGTTAAGAGATCCAGATTCCCTTGCACCTAATCCAAATCAACTATGAGTTCTTACCTGACCCTAACAGACATTTCTCCTGGGAGTTTGTGTAGTCTGTTAACCATATGAGGCACAACCTTGGTTACATTTTTATACCATGTTTAAATTTTTTAACCATTTATCCCTTCAAATTCTTTCTTAAAGAAAACAAGAGAACTGCTGGACATGGTGTCACAGGCCTGTAAGCCCAGTAACTCAGGAGGCTGTGGCAGGAGGATCTCAAGTTTGAGGCTCCCCTCAGCAAGTTAGTGAGTCCCTAAGGAACTTAGCAAGACCCTGTCTCAAAATAAAAAAAAAAACAAAAAGGGCTGGGGATATGGCTTGGTGGATAAGCATCCATGGGTTTAATGTCTGGTACCAAAAGAGAGAGGTGGGGAGGGAGAGGGAGAACTCATGGGAAATACCCAAGAAACATTATATATATGAACAGTATAGTCATAACTAACATAGGCTAACTGAAATGGGCAAACTTTACTATTATATAAAGTTAATATGCTTTAAGCAGGTTGGCCCTAATAAAATTCTGAGATTGTTTCCTATCATAATGATGGATGAGGAATTTGATGAGTCTCAGAAACTACAGGAATTATGATAAGAAGGTTAATCTTTTTTCTAGGGTTCCCTGACAAACCTTGATGCAATTGTAGCAGTGGTTAGTCTCTGTAGGGAACTTGGGATATGTAAGCATGCATGAAGTATATGGTTAAGAATCTGAATTGCCCAGAGTAGCAAACAAAGTTCCAAAGCTAAGTACCAATGTTATATGTTGGATCATTGTGCCAGCTTGGACAAGAGTACACACAACGGGCCCATTCAATACACATCTGGTTAGATGTAAAATCAACTATGGCTAAAGCATTTTTAACTCTAAGAGGAATCTACTAGCAATGTGTTAATAGCAAAGACAACTAAAACAATAAAATAGCATCTCTTTCCAAATATTTAAGAACATCGAGTAACTGCCCCTTAGGCTGGGTTGTGGTTCTGGGAAGTTTTAGCCTATGAGAACCATATTGGGGACATCAAAGACTCCTTCCCTCTCCAAAGAGCAATTCACTTCAGATGCTGCCACACAGTCAAATGCTTTTATGGCCACCATGTTTTTTTGGTTTTTGTTTTTTCATTTTTTTCCCCACTCAATATTTCAGAACATGCCAGATTCTTAAAATTAGAAAGAAGATGAGAAAGAACAGTGAGATCAAATACCTGTAGAAGAGTAACTAAGTAGGTATCAGACGGCAAAGGATGAAAATAAATTCCACCTGAAATTTCACTTCCAAGGACAGTATGAGTTAATAAGGAGGACATGAAAAGCTCTCATTGGCTCTGAAAGCTGGGTTGGTGGTTGATCTGATAGTCTCATTATCAGACAGGATGTAACCTCCTCCCTTCCATACCATTCCTTCGACCACTTCCCAGAGCCTACTCAATCAGAGTCTTTTATATTGAGGACAATACTATATTTGGGTTTAATACCAGAAGGACAGTCATCTAGTTTTCCTATGTCAGGATGATGAATTTCCCTGGAACCAAATAAGGATTGTCATTGCATTCTTCTGCTCCATATCATGAATACAGAAGAATAAAGAAAAGGGCATGACAAATAAAAGAGTGGGGAGAGGTTTCCTAACATTTAAAAGCAGAAGTTCTTAACAAAGTGATCCTTTAGAAGAACAGTATTAGCAATATTCTTTTGCTAAACATCCACTGTAGAATTTCTTTCCTGCTTAGCTGGGTATGTAAGTACTGTGAGTATAATATAAATGCTCAGAACAAAGATTCATGAAAAGTTGGTAGAGGGAAACTTCAAATGAACAATTAATCCCACTTTCATTTCTCCCACCTACCACCCTGGATACTACTTTCCTGCCTCCACTCACTCACTTATCTTCCTCCTCCATAAGCACGTTTGCTAGGTATGTCAAGGCCGAAAGCCATAGGTGGCAGCACAAAACATATGCCTGCAGGCTCCTCCTGAGCACAGACTCAAGGCTCTGCCATTACCCAAGTGCTCTCAGCTGTGCACACTAAAAATCTTCATCACTCTGATTGTTTGGTAGCTTTTTTAAAAAAAAAAATGTATTTTTTTTTAAACACCCTTTATTCCCTGCCTGCCTCAGAGACACCAAGAATAGAATCCTTGACACATCAAATTCTGGAACCTCACCACTCACCAGGACTGTGGTTCCTGATCCAAGGAGTGACGATTGAGAATCAGCACAGTCTCTTGAGAGCGTCCAGGCCTGGCTGTTAGCTCCCTGCTCTGATTAGTGTGTCGAGTTCACAGTGTTCCAGAGTGCTGAAGCACAGAAATTAGGGAGGGGAGGTGGAAGGAAAATCACTGGAGCCTCTTACGATCTAACTTCCACTAACTGAGAGGAAATGTCTTATAAATAAACAACAGCAAGAGAAACAAAAAAAAAAAAAAAAAAAAAAAAAAAACCCACCCGTCCTGCCAGAGGAATGTACATTATTGTCTCCTGACGGAAAACTTTACACCACACCAGAATGCGGGCATGTCTCCTGAAACTACCTCCCTTAAAACAGAAAGAAAAAGAGCATCAAGAAAGAAAGGAGAAGAAAAAGGAAAAAAAAAAAAAAAAAAAGCTTTTCTCATCCTCTTATCCTCTTGAATTCTGTTGGGAAGTTCATGTGAGTTCCCAGTAGACAAACTAAACTAAGCAGTTTCAGCAGTGTTACTGTTCCAGGGTTTCTGGTGGAGGCTGCTTATTAGCAAAATTTCATTTCTGCCCAGATCATTGCTGTACCATCCGGACATTTTCAGAAGGGAAGTTCAGGGAAGGGGGGAAGGGTGCAACTGTGAAGGAGAGGAAGAAGAGAGGACAAAGGAAAACTCATGATGAACCGAAATGCCCTAGCCACGGCCATGATAAAGCAAGCCCCCCCCGCCCGCCACCCGTCCACTGCGTGTTGAGGACTTGGTGATGCGGTGTGTTTAATCTACTTACTCTTTCTGCTCGGGAGGCTGAGGTTCCTACATTTCCAGCTCATGCTGGACTGTACCGTAAGCAACAAGTGAAATGAGTTCAGTGATCTCATTCTAGTCCTTCGACTCCTGTCCACATCACTAAGCGACTGCACAGCTTGGCACAGGCCAGGATGAGTCAGCAGTCTCTGGTCATGAGAGGCCAGGCCTGGAATAGCAGGGGGGTTTAGGTCAGGAGCAAAATGAAGCAGAAAGGCAGTCTGGATGGCAGGGCTCAACTCTGCAGTCGACAGGGATACTGCAGGTCAAAATGTAAGAGCTTCATCAGCTCTAGGGAGAAGATTATAGGACTAGAAAAATGGGTAGCAAGGAGAAAACATGCTTGCAAAACAGAGTACCACAATCAGAAAAAGAGGATACTGCTGGAGCTTTGGAGAAGAAAAGATGCTCCTTACGATTTCTGGACTACCTTTTCTCCCATGTGCTCCCAAACTTGAGGTAAGAAATGGTGGTGATCTATATACTCTTCTGGCATTTTGGTATTGCTTTCTCAATTTGGTAAGTAGCAAAACAAATAAAAAGCAAAGCACTACAGCTAGATAGCAAGAGAACTCTCATCCTTCATAAATAATATAATTATGAGTAAGAGCCTAATATCTCAAAGGGGTACATTTGGGTCAATAGTATCCTTGAATAATCTGCATAAAATGGTTAAAAAGGAGCACTCCCTGAGTAAAACTCAAGAGAAGAGTTGGGAGAAAAAAGAGAGACACACAAGTTGAATGATGAAACACAGAGGAATTTAGAACTTGTGTTCACATTTTTACTTAGTGGAGTCAGTACAGGTTTCCATCAGGAAGTGACGTTTCTCACCAATAGGATTTAAAAAAATCTCTCCTTGTAACATGTACTGCAATATAGCTAGAAGAGAGTGGAAATGAAACTCTGAGGGGGAAAAAAAAAACAGGTTCAACATAAAAAAATAAATCAGTGCCACGCTTTTTGTTTCAGAGGAGGCAATTGCCCTGTAAGTCAAGTTACAAAAACTCTTGGTATTTCAATCATACTTAAAGGTACCATATCTAGCTAAGGATGAGTGGAGACTGAGTTATTGCAAATAGTGGTGGTGACACTGAAACATGGAAGAAAGCAATCCCAAGTCAAATGGTATCGAGTCGAGTGTCTTGGAAAACAGAATGGGATCAACAGATTTGGAAAGATAAGTACAAGAACTCTCCAAAGTTCTTTGAAGAGAGAGAATGAAAATTCATGATATATTTCTAATTGTTATCTTTGGGATGCATAAATATGTATGTTTAAGAAAATCTATATTCCATTTAGTTTTCATCCCAGAGTATTGAATCATCTCAACACATCTTTATTAAATGTTTAATGAACTTTCCAGTCTCAGTTGCCTTCTCTTTGAAATGTAAGTAATGTTCTCATCTTCCAGACTGACTCAATGTTTATCCATCTCTGTCACAGCAGTATTTGTCTCATGGTGAATATGTCATGAGTTGCTATTATTGTTATTGTTTGATTATTATATCATCTTTGTAAGTTCCCAGTAAAAGAATCCCTTTCATTGTTGTTCCATTGGATTGAGTGGAACCAGTTCAAAGACCAGTAACATCATTCAAATAACACTGCTTACAACACTCCTTTAAAAAGCCTATTTTTGTGTGGTATGTTAAACATCATAATTGAACGTAGAAGATGGTGATAATCTACTAAGTGAAAACCTTGATTTGGGGTCTCTATGTTTTCAAAGCAAGTTGGAGCCTAACAGTGTCCAGTAACTAGAGGCCTAAAAAAGAAAAAAGGAATTTTTAGAAGCTTCTCCAAAAGCAACAGGATAAAAGTACTATTGGCCTTGACCGCATGATGAAGGTTTTTTTACCAAAGGGGAAAACTTAGTTCAGTTGATCATCCCAGCCTAATTGATTAATTGTGGGTCTGACCATCTGGCTGATGAATGCTGACACCCAGCAGTGATTACTGTGTAACACGAGTCCGGATGTGTTCTCCCTGATGCCTCCCACAATAATGGCAACTCTGAACTTAAGGTTAGTTTATTCAGGCCTCTTGGCTCAATCTCTTCATGGAACAGTGGTTGTGGCAGGGAATATTTTACTAGACCTGGTCAAGCATTATCTTCTCTTGTTTCAGTTACCCCTCCTTTCCCACTCCATTCCTACCCACTCCTGAGCCCTCTCTTGTATATAATCACTTTTCATGCAAAGTGTTCCATCTGTAGTTTTCATCATATTCTCTGATTCTCTCATTTCTGGTCGTCCTATCCTGAAAAATATTTGACTGGTTTGAAGACCTGTACTGCTATTTCACAAGTAATCCTATTGAGACATTTTTATTGTAACTTCTTTGGTACTGGTTTACTTCAAACTACTCTGTGCTTCAAAAATAAAGAAAAATTATTTCACCAAACTCATGAGCCTGAGAAAAAGTCCCCAAAATGTTCCAAGTTCTACAGGAGGCTAGCAGAATACAAGGGTTAAGAGAGGGTAATTCTTACATCTTATAGCTACTTTGATTTGCAAGTGTCTCATAGAAAGAACATCCCCCAACACACACACACACACACACACACACCACCCCACTATGACTCTGAAGCAATTTCACAGCTAGAGAAAGAAAGTCTCAAGTAAATACAGGGATCAATAGCAATGCCACCCACAAGCTAGTCTATACCTGGAGATAACTTGTATGCAGAAGAATTCTCCAAACAAATCAAACCTGAACACATGCTTATAAATTGTAGGGGATTACAATCAAATTCTTTTCTTTCATTTTATGGGAATGCCTAGAAAGGAAACTGACAAAATGGCTTGCACAAGTTTGGCCAACTAGTCACAACTGATTTCCACTTTTAAATGCATTTCTTTCTCTTGCTCCCCATAGATGCTGGATTCTTCTATGTGCCAGGCTGGGTTAGTGTTAATTTATGGTACAGGATGGTAGTAGCAGGCTGAACATCAGAGTTCCGGACTGGGAGTTGGGAAATGTTTTTGGCATGACTGTCAGTAAACAACTATGTGTCTTGGGCAAGTCAAGTCCCTTAACTCCCCATGTCTCAGTCTCTTCATTGAAAAATGATAGGGTAGGACTGCATGAACTCCATGGTCTCTGCCAACACTAAGATCTGATGGTTCTATAGCTCATTTCCTCCCCCTTCCTCTGGCATCAAATGCTCAACAACTCAGCTTATAGCAATTTTTCTGCTCTTAGTTACTGATGGAAAAATATCTCCTTCATTTACTGCTTGGTATTTTGTATTCGTATCCTCTCTCTCTCTTTGATGCTAGTATTTTGAATCATAAACACTAACATATCCAGATAGTGCTTTAAATTTGAAGGCATTTAAGGAGAATAGCTTTCCCACATAGAACATTCAGCTTAGCTCTGCATGGAGGAAGTCAGCCATCCAAAAGTGGAGCAAAGGGGCCAATTCACAAATGAGAGGAAGCCTTTCATAATAAGAGTCTCCAGACTCTTCAATTTAGATAAAGCTCAAAAGCTATCAACTTCTAACTACTTTTCCAATCAATCCCAGACACCATCACAGACACTTAGGACTACAAATTTGAGGACCAGCACTGGCAGTGATGCAGTTCTTATTTCACCTCCACCATCCATTGCCAAGTAGGATTTAGGATGGCATAGTAATAAGAGCCAAGAGGACAATCTGTCATTTATTTTCCTCCAAACTTTTTGAAATTTCCCATTTGGGCTCTGTTTCCCAGTTTTAATTTGGTAACTGCCATTTTTCAGCATTTCTTTTAACAGGTTACTAATAATTTCTGATACAGGATCTCATATTTCATTTTGTGCTGCTAGAACTGCTGTTAATATTTCATCTGCCTTCAATTCAGCTCTGAATAAAGGCTGCTGCATTTCTGATACACTGTTAACACTTTGATTCTGGGGATTTGATAGCCAGTGTTCACTCAGTTTGTTCATATCTGGTTAAGTAAAAGTAATAGGCTGGCTGAATCAGAAATATCTCAGGGTGTGCTATACATTCCAGGGATGCTTCAGTTTTGTTTTGGTATAAATCTTTGATGAAAACAAACAAAAACCAAATATCCTGTGTTTATTTTCACAAACATCTTGTCATTTGCTTCATTTTATGGAAATAGGTACTTAAGGTCGAGGGCTTACGGACAGATCTATGTTCAAATTTTGGCTCTAAATATTACTATAGGTATTACCTTAGGTCACTTTCTTAATCTTTCCAAATGTCTTTTTCCCATTTATAAAACAGGGATGATAACAGTATCCATTTGTATTGCTATGAAGATCCAATAAATTAAAATGCTGGGAATTTTCTGGGTTCTCAATATATGATGGATATTATTCTAGCATTAATAATCTACAAATATACTTTATATAACTATTATTACACAACATATTTTCAAGATCAACAAATGATTTGGAGTTCAGACTGGCTGTTTATAAATAGCTTATGTTTTAACAAACTCAGTGAAATCAAGTAAAATGCTTTAAAAATGGATCTTTAAAGTTATATGTATTGCTAATATATAGCATCTTATTATCTTACCACCATTAAATCTAGCATCAAATTCTCAAAGCATTTTGTTCATCTAATAGTGCACTCTAGATAAAGCACGTTGTACCATTACTAACCTGTTTTATGAAGATGTGGCTTGTCATATTTACTATCTCTTACTCTTGAAGAATACAGATTGTCTTAATACTATTTTGGTATATATCAGCCAAGGTCCATCAGGAGGGAGAAAACACACAGCAATGTGAACAGTTTAGTTTAAAAATTGTTAACAATAATAGGGGATTAAAGTAATGGGGGAGTTAGTAAGAGAGAGAACTAAGGGAGTTAGTAAGTAAAGAGAACTCTAAAATAATATAAGAAAAGCAAATAACAGAGCAACTGCTACTTGTACCTCTATCCCTGGATGGGGACCAGACTTTGAAGGACAAAAGAAAAGTCCCTACTACCTTTAGGCTACAATATAGACCTTGTTGGATAAGACATGACTATAACTCATTGAATGCCAGACACGTTGCTGGGGAACTTTATCAACAGAATTTTCTGGAAATCTGTACTTTAGGGTGCAGGAAAAGCTTTCCAAAGGGAGGTATCTCACACACATACATATCCTGATGTGGGTGCATGTCTGCATGTGAGGTGAGAGCTAGGTGAAGCTGCTGAGTGCCAGGCACTGGTGGTACCACCTGAGCTTCAGCTGCTAGGCACCAGGGTAGATCTGTGTGATGAGGAGCTGGATGCCAGAGAAGCTGCCCAAGGTATAGAAGTCAGGCTCTGGAGGAACCATAAACACTGCAGGAGTCTACCAAAGGAGTACATGGGAACTGGTTAGGAAGACCTTTTCCTTCTACATTCTCACTCTATACCCTGTACTGACAAGTACCCTCATGCCAGCTGGCAAAGGAATATACTTAAAAGACTCAGATGCATTTTCATAGAGCAAGAAAGGACTGGCAAATTTAGACCCGAGAGACAAGACACTGATAACTGGCACAGGTATTGTAATTTGCTCACATACTTTATGAAATAACTTACTTTGGAAGTTACAATCCGGTATTCTCAAGTTATTGCACTGTTGTTCACCTTTACTAATAAATTAACTCTCTTTGCACAGTCAGAATTAAGGATAATAAGAGGCTATTAAACAAAAATCTACATAAGACATTTTAAAAAGTCACAGTACTAATATTTGTATAATAACCCTTTCCCCCAAGTGCTGCTTACATATGTTATATTTAAATGTTTATAATGTACTTAAGAAAAAGATGTACAGAATACTATTGACCTAAATTAATGCATCAGTGATCCTAGTCCAGAATTTCAACTAAGTGGATAATCAGTGGAGTCATTACAAATACCCCAAAGCTTTGAGAAGGTAAAAATTGCCTCAGTTATCATTTCTCTTTCTCTTTCTTTTAAAATTGACTCTAGAACCACTATTTGCCTGTTTTATGACTTTTATGGGGTTTTTCTCCCCCCAGAGGGATCAGGAGGCTATTAACTATATATTACTATTTTTTGAATAAATGTATCATATAATTAGTAGTGAATTTTTCCTATAATTCCTCCCCTATATTGTTTTACCCTCAATATTAAATAAACAATCATCGCTGTTGTGATCAATTTGGCTCACAACTCAAGGTATATACTGATCATTTCCAGAATTAGTTTTGTATATATGGGTGGGGAGGTATACTCCAAAATACCTCCTTTTTTCTGCCTAATTTCTTAATTCTTTTAAGAAAGAGACAGAAACTTTCATTTTGTAATTATAGGTAGATTTAAAAACACAAAGCCCTTACTAAAAGAAAAAATAGGCCCAAATCTCCATCATGTCAGCTTAGGAACCAAATTCTTCAACAAGACTCTGAAAGCACAAGAAGTAAAATCAAGAATCAATAAATGGAATTGTATCAAACTAAAAAGCTTCTTCACAGCAACAGAAGCAATCAAGAACATGAAGAGAGAGGCTACAGAATGGGAGAAAATTTTTGCCACCTGCAGCTCAGATAGAGCATTAATCTCCAGGGTATATAAAGAACTCAATAAACTTAACACCAAAACCCCAAATAACCCAATCAATAAATGTGCAAAGGAATGGGACAGACATTTCAAAGAAGAAATATGAATGGTCAATAAAATATATGAAAAAATGTTCAACATCATTGGCAATTAGAGAACTTCAAATTAAAACTACATTGAGATTTCATCTCACTCCAATCAGAATGACAATTATCAAGAATACAAGTAACACTAAATATAGGCGAGGATGTTGGGGAAAGGTACATTCATATATTGCTAATGGGATTGCAAATTGGTGCAACCATTCTGAAAAGCAGTATGGAAATTCCTCAGAAAACTTGAAATAGAACCACCATTTGACCTAGTTATCCCACTCCTAGGCACATACCCAAAGGACTTAAAATCAGCATATTATAGTGACACGGCCACATCAATGTTCATAGCAGCTCAATTCACAATAGCTAAGCTATGGAATCAACCTAGATGCCCTTCAATAAATTAATGGATAAAGAAAATGTGATATCCTCTCAGAAGAAGATACATGATTAATTGACAAATACATGAAAAAATGTTCAACATCGCTGGCAATTAGAGAAATGCAAATCAAAACTACTCTAAGATTTCACTTCACTCCAGTCAGAATGGCAGCTGTCAAGAACACAAGCAACAATAAATGTTGGAGAGGATGTGGGGAAAAAGGCACACTCATACATTGCTGGTGGGACTGCAAAATGGTGCAACCATTATGGAAAGCAGTATGGAGATTTCTTGGAAAACTGGGAATGGAGCCACCCTATGACCCAGCCATCCCACTCCTGGGTCTATTCCCAAAGGACTTAAAAACAGCATATTACTGCCGGGCGCGGTGGCGCACACCTGTAATCCCAGTACTTGGGAGGCTGAGGCAGGAGGATCGCGAGTTCAAAGCCAGCCTCAGCAATGGCGAGGCACTTAGCAACTCAGTGAGACCCTGTCTCTAATAAGATACAAAAAAGGGCTGGGGATGTGGCCCAGTGGTCGAGTGCCCCTGAGTTCACAAAACCAGCATATTACAGTGACACAGCTATCTCAATGTTTGTAGCTGCGCAATTCACAATAGCTAGGTTGTGGAACCAACCTAGATGTCCCTCAGTAAATGAGTGGATTAAGAAAATGTGGTATATACGCACAATGGAATTTTACTCAGCAATAAAAGAAAATAAATTAATGGCATTTGCAGGTAAATGGATGAATTTGGAAGACATAATGCTAAGTGAAGTTAGTCAGTCTCAAAAATCCAAGTACCAAATGTTTTCTCTGATATAAGGAGGCTAGTTCATAGTATTGTTGGATGGGAGGGTACATACGAGGACTAGAAGAACACTAGAATGGTCAAAGGGAAGGGAGAGTAAGGGAGGGAGCAAGGGGGGGAGGGAGAGGGAGAAAAGGAAAAAGAAAAGAAAAGGTGTTTGAATGAGATGGATATCATTTTCCTAAATGCATGATTGAAGACCTGAATTGTACGAATATACTCTGTATACAAACAATTGTATGTAAAAAGATGCTAAATACACGCACTATGAGTTGTACATATTAAAAATTATAAAAATAAATAAATAAATAAATAAATTTAAAAAAAAGAAAATGTGATATATATATATACATATATACACACACACATATATGTATATGTATGTATGTATACACACATACACACACACACACATATATATATAACTTATACACACAATGGAATATTACTTAGCCATAAAGAAGAATGAAATTATGGCATTTGCTAATAAATGGATGGAACTGGAAGCATTCATGCTGACTTACAATATGAGTGGTGGGGTAAGTGTAGGTTTACCAGATTGAACAGTGGGGAATGAGGGGAAGGGACGGGGGATTGGAATGGGAAAGACAGTAGAATGAATCAGACATAACTTCCCTATGTTCATATATGAATACACAACAGGGTATCTCCACATCATATACAGCCACAAGAATGGGAAATTGTACTCCATGTATGTATGATATGTGAAAATACATTCTACTGTCATGTATAACTAAAAAGAAAAAGTTTAAAAAATTGCTATTTAAAAAATAAAAAATAAAATAAAAACACAAAGCCCTGAAATTAGACAATGATGGTGAGAGTGACAGGCTGAGAGCACAAACACTAGTTGGTGGAGAAGAGTACATCATGGAGAGTATACCATGGTGAGGCTCAGACCATAGAACACCTGTCTTACTCATCTACCCATCTGCACCTAGGCCTGGCCTCACCATTTTAGAATGGATCTTCCTGTTACACACAATTGTGCTCTCTGAAAACCAGTGGTATTCCCTAGCAAAGCAAGTCTTACTGGCTCATCTTGAGATTGTATTGTAGGCACCTCTGCCAGCTGCAGGTGGTTGTCCTTAGGATTTTCTTTTGTTTGTGCTGCATGTGAGTACTGAGGACAATTTTAATGACCCTACATTTGATCCCTCCCTCCAACACATACACATGCCTCTTCCCTTCAATTGCTGAGTCCTAAGGGAGAAGATGACAAAGGAGTGTCATAAATCCATGTGAACCAGGCAGGCAAGTCCATTTTATTTTAGTTCGCCCTTCTGTTCAGCTGGCTTTTCTGCTATGACCCACTATACTTACCCTGTCGGCTGCTCTTACTAGCAACATGCCTTTTTAATCAGCCTTCCTGGGGTCTGCATTTGATTACAGCATTTGTGTTCTATTTTGATTCTTTTGTACTGTGCCCTGTGGTGTTAGCTTGAAAGGTGTTATTTATAAAATGAAATTCTATTGTATTGCCACTTGGATTCAAAGAGGACATATAATATTAATGCAGAATGTATTTAATAATATCTTGAACCTATTAAATCAATTTCTTCATGAGAACACAGAAGGGAGGGAAGCAAGTAGTTTGGTAACCAGGTAAAAAGACTTAAGCATCACCTGACATTTCCTTCGTAAGCACTTCTGAAATTTGGCACAAGAAGCATTCTCTTAATGTTGAAGTTTTCAAAGGAGAAGACTACCTTTCCAGAGCCAGACCAATGTAGCACACACCTGTTTAAACATTCAACTGTGCAGGCCGAACATTTTCCTAGGCTTTAGATGCAAATTTTTTGACTAAGGAAACCACAAGACCAAACACAAATATGACTTCTTTACTACCCAGGAAGATTTAGATAAAGAATAAAACACAACATCTGATTTCTAGGGATCATCTTTCAAAATTTGTAAAAAGAAATACATTTGTTCTGTTCCTGATGCTTCTCAAAAGCAGGCTAAGAAAATTCTAGTTATACTGAGAATTGATGCAGTTTCCATGTTGGCATATTTAAAATAATGTTCTCACCTAGCAAAAGAGCAGGTTCGTTACAGTTGCTAGGTCTGTAGTCAAATATTTATAGATTAGATTGATAGAGAAGTACATAAATTTTCTTCACTTCTAACTTTAATATAAACCAAAGACTGAAACATGACATCATTTTATCACCGGTTGCATAAGCACATCTGTTGTTACAAACATTCCATTCTTCCACTCTCTTTTTTTCCTATTGAAATCATCAATGGTTAGGCTGCTGTTTGGATAGGGGATAAGAAAGGATCAGCTGTGAAAGATGCTTTAGCAATCATATCTATAGAACTTGCTAAAAGAAACTAATACACAAAAGAAGCTGGCTATGCAATCTTGGAGGGATGGATTTTCACCTGTTCTCACTCACTGGAACATCATGTAACTCCAAGAAATTCAGGATCAAGATTTCTAAGGACTAAAGACTACTTAAAGAAAGTTATCATTTCCTAGCTGCACTGGGTTACTTTAGGGATGAGTGAAATTAATGGTTCTAGGACAATTTAAATTATTGGCAATGAAGGTAGGATACATATGAACAATATTATAAAAATGATAGGCACCATGTTTTGTTCTCCAAACCTAGAGATAAGAAACACTAACAAAGGAATGAATTTCCTCCCCTTTGGGGATCAATCATATGCTCTCATTCCTAAATGATATATCAAACATAAGGAGCTACGATGTTTTGGGGAATACCTATCTCAATCTTGAATGCATCAAATTATCAGTGATTTACATAAAAAGATTACATTATGCATCTCTATATCCATTCAGGTTCTACCTCATTGGTTTGCATTTAGTAAGTATTCCATTCATTAATATCTGTTGAAGTGAACTGAAAAATGAGATATACAATTCAGAGTTGAAAGTAACTAGAGACCATGTTCAGTTACCTCATTTTGCAGATGACAAAACTGAGGCTCCAATAAATTAAGTAACTTATTGAAGTTCAATATTAATAAGTCTTTGGAAGAGTAGTTGTAAAGATCTGCCACTGAAAATATATCAATCAGTTAAAATAAGATATATTTTCTTTTGTCTAAATAAGAAGCACTATTCAGCTCAAATTATCTGATATATTCTAACCTAATCCAGAAAGCTGAAGCCTAAAGTAAAAAGTGAATTTCACGAAATGGCTATAGACTATGGATGTGCTAGAAATGTCAAACAATGGAGGTTGCACATCTTAATATTGTGCCTATTGGCTAGTTATTGGCATATTTTTTCAGGTAAAATTAAGTTCTTACAAACAGTAGGGATGACATTAGCAAGATGGAGCAGTACAAAACTCTACTTCCCATTCTATCACAGAAATACATATACAATAATGATATTGAAACTAAATATCCTGAATAGAAATTCAGATTGTAGCTAAGAAGTACTCTAGAAGAGACAAACCAAGAGCAGATGCATTTATATGGGTAAGGAGAGCAATGTCACTATGTTATGTCATTACCTCCTCCAAACCAGCTTAGCTCAATACTGAAAAGACAGCTTCAGCCCATGATTTCTCCTATGGGGCAGAAAGTTTGGTTTGAGTGTGTGGCCAACTGACTACTCTCCTGGCCAGTCAGGGAACCTCTTTGGAGCTGATTTTGGTCTTGCCTCATACAGACCTAACCCAGAAATTGGTCCCCTGGGTCAGTTAGGGACAAAGGAAAGGGGAAAGTGACTCCCTAGAGCTGGTGCTACTTTGCAAGATTTGGAATATGTGCAGAAGTAAAGCTTTTCACTTATGAAAGAGAGAAGGAAATGATGTGGACCTCACTTCCAGCATTTCAGAGAGCCCTCTGTAGAGTCCATTTCCTTTTCATCCCAAAGTGAGCCCTGAACAACCAACCATGTTCAGTCCCCTGAAACAGTTAGCAACAAAGAAAAGGGACAGGCATCCCTTTAGAGATGGCACTGCTCTGACTGACTGGAGGAAAATGCAGAAGCCAGAATTTCTTCCAGAAAGGCAGGGAGAAAGTGAAAGGAACCTCCTTCTAGCTTTAGAGTGTGCTCCTGGAGGGGCTGGTCCCTATTTTGCTTTGTATGAAGCACTGCTGACTGGTGAAGGTATCTCGCAGTCAAAATTTGTCCATGAAGACTGAGAGAGAGAGCTGTTTCTCCAGATGCTGAGATTACAAAGCAAACCTACAAAGAATAGCAACAATCAAGAAAACATGACACAAGCAAAGGAAGAAAACAAATCACCAATAACCAACCTGAAAGAAATGGAAATCTGTGAATTGACTGACAAATAATTCAAAATAATTATCTTAAAGTAGCTCAGTGAGTTAAAAGAGAATGAAGATGGATAGCTAAACAAAATCAGGAAAAAGATACATGAACAAAATGAGAAATTAAATAAAGAGATAGCATTGATTTTAAAAAAAGATCCAAACAGTATACTGGAGCTGAAGAATACAAAAATGAGAAAAATACACTAGGGTGGTTCAAAAGCACACTTGAACAAACAAAAGGAAGAATCTGTGAACATGAATACATTTGAAATTATGTAGTCAGAGGTGCAAAAAGGAAAAAAAGGGTAAAAAAAACAGCCCAAGGGACTTATGGAACTCCATCAAGCAAACCAGGAATACATTATGGGAGTACTAAAAGAGAGAGAGGGAGGCAGAGACAGCAGAGGGAGAAAAGTAAAGAGGAAAGGCAGGCAGGTAAAGAAATAATGGTAGAAAACAAATGTTGAGAGGAGACTCAACATTCATGAATCTCAAAGAACACCAAATAGATCAATGGAAATAGATCTACACCAAAGCAGCACATAATCAAATTGTTAAAAGTCAAAGAGAGAATTTTGAAAGTAGTAAGAGACAAGCAACTCCTCACATTCAAGGGACCCCCTGTAAGAAGTTCAGAGGACTAGTTCAGCACAAATCTTCCAGTCCAGGAGAGAATGGGATAATATAATCAAAGTGTTAGAAAGAAAAGCTGCTAACCAATAATATCATACCCAACAAAGCTGTTCTTCCAAAATGAAAGAGAGAGATAGCTTTCCCAGACAAACAAGAGTTGAGGGAGTTCATCACCACTAGGCCTGCTTTATGAAAAATGCTAAATTCTTTAAGTTGAAATAAAAGAATAAAAACATGAAAGTATAAAACTCACTGGGAAAGGTAAGTAGAGTAGGTCAATACTGAAGACTGCTAATACTACAATAGTAGTGTGTAAATCACTTTCATCTACAGGATAAACACTAAAACATAAAAGTATAAAATAACCATAACTACAGTAATTTAGTAATAGATACATGGTAGAAAAAATGTAAATTACAACACCGATTACATGAAGTGTGGAGAACAGAGATGCAAAAGAATAGAATTTTTATATGTGGTAGAATTAGTTATCGGCTTTAGAAGTAGAGTGGCATAATTTATGAGTTGTTTTACCCAAGCCTCATAGTAAATACAAATAAAAGCCTGTAGTAGATACACAAAATACAAACAGAAAATAATGAAAGCATACCACTACAAAACAATAGCAACAACAACAAAAACCCCATCACAATGGAAAACAACAAGAGAGGAGAAAGGAACAAAGGAAGAACAAAATAGTCAGATAGCAATTAACAAAATGGCAATAATAAATCCTTAGCTAGTAATAGTTAAGTGGAATTAAATTTTCCAAACAAAAAACAAAGAGTGATAAAATGGACAAAAATATAAGATCAAACAATATGTTGCCTGGAAGAAAATCACGTTAGTTTTAAGGACACACATGGACTGAAAGTGAAAGGTTGGAAAGTATATTGCATGAAAATGGCAACCCAAATAGACTTAATAAGTCCAATGTCACAAGCGAGAAAGATCATCATAAAATGATAAAGGGATGAATTCATTAAGATAATAGAACAAGGGCTAGGGATATGGCTCAGCAGTAGAGCGCTTGCTCTACCTGTGAGGCCCTGGGTTTGATCCTCAGCACCATATAAAAATAAATAAATAACATAAAGGTACTGTGTCCAACTACAACTAAAAAATAAATATTGAAAAAAGATAATAGAATAATCTGCCTACCTACAACCCTCTTGATTATTTAAACAATAATTTCCAGTTTAAAAAAAAAATTTATAAGCCGGGCACAGTGGCGCATGCCTGTAATTCCAGCACTTGGGAGGCCGAGGCAGGAGGATCGCAAGTTCAAAGCCAGCCTCAGCAATGGCAAGACACTTAGCAACTCAGTGAGAACTTGTCTCTAAATAAAATTAAAAAAAAAAAAAAAAAGCGGGGGGGGGGGGGGTGGGTTGCTGGGGATGTGGCCCAGTGGTCAAGTGCCCCTGAGTTCAATCCCCGGTACAAAAAAAAAAAAAAAAAAAAAAATTATTATAGCTGGAGTACTGGAGTAGACAGTATTGTCTACAGAATATGCGTTCTCTCCAATCTTCCTAGCAACAAAACTTTTTTCTCTCTTGCTTAAAGGGTTGTGTGTTTGTGACTCACCCAAATGCTACAGACTCCTTAGCATGCTAATTAGCTTCCAGAATCTCTCACCTGAGGTTTGAACCCATGAGTGAGGAAACTATTATAGCATTTGCTTTTGGAGAAAAGACTACATAAGTTGAGACAGAAGCTATTTTCAAGCCTTCCAAATATTACAAGTACTAGGGAACTGTTGAGAAGAGAAATAAGTAGCTTTGGGTCATTTTAGGTTAGTGACCTTAAACACAAGGTGTGATTTAATCAGAAGCCAGAGTAATCATGGCAGGAGGTGGGGAAAAAGACTCAGAGCTGCCTGGAGTTAGGCAGGACTTTGGTGGCAGCATTTAGCTTGAGCTAAAACTGCAGGATTCTGTCAGAGGCTCCACAAACAAAGGGTTGCATTATTATGTAACACATCTTGTATTCCTTTGTGAACTATTCCACAACAAAGTTTCATTAGTTTTCTCCCCCTAGACATTTTACTACTTCCAGGCTGCAACTTTCTGTCCAGCAGGGAAACTTTCTACCTCAAATAAAGGTTAAAATTTCAAGAAAACTGACTTTTTTTTTTTTCCAGGAATAAATCGAATTAACTTGAACTTTTCACCAACTGAGAAAATACTTCTGAAGTTAGGTGGACAAGGACAAGTAATCTTATTTGAAAGATTGCCAAATAATTCAGCAATAGTTAGCAATAATTGGTAAATTCTCTATCATTTTTCTGATAGTGTTACTCTGTTAAGTGTAACACTCTTGGGTCATCTTTCAATACAGCCTTTTATAGGCAGAGTTGGAAGATAGCATATTACATGAGTGGCACACAGCAATATGTTCTCACAAATAGTATCTGTTTTCAAAGAAAAAAAATATGTTTGTTATGAGGACATTGTAAGATTAAGCACAGTTGGGCACCGTCAAATTTAACTTTGAGGTATAAAAACCCATTTTTTAAGCAGTTTAATTCTTTTTATCAATTACTAATTTAAGAGTCTCCTATATAAAATATTTTTTTGGCCAGCTGTAAAGATAGTTTAACTACCTAACTGCTGAACTGATTTTCCTTTCTAACACTTCAAATATTGGTTCAATGGTTATCATGTAGACCCCCTGTGAAGGTGACTGAGGTTCCCTGGGGGATATTGTTTAGAATGTATCAATTTTGGTCTGAGAATGTGGGTAGTGAATAATCTGTTCAAATTAGAGTCCTCAACTACCAAGTTGTACAAAAATTTTGGGGGTTTGATTCTCAGCAGGTGGCACTCTTCCTTCTGATTTAATCTTGAATAGATGCCCCAGCATTCTGCAAACTGGTGGGCAGAGCATGGGAATGAGTGTTCAAGAGTGCTCACAGTGCTTAGGAACCATGTTCAAAGGGTCTGTGGAATCTAGGCAAGTTGCACATAACATACGGATATTCTTCCTGTTGAACTTATTTCACTCGAAACAACCTCATTCTCAGACACAGAATTATGTCTTTTAATTTGGGTGGTCATATCCCTCAGTTTACCCAGGAGAGTTCCAGTCTCAATTATAATTGCCCAGGCACAGTATTAATAGTGGCCACTTTCACTCGCAAAGGTATGCTGGTTTAGATGATAAATTATGGGGTTACCCTGTCTATAAACTCACCAAAACTTATTTGTAATACCATTTACAGTGATAACCTTCTCTTTAGGAAAAAATCAGAATACCAAGATTGGTCAACCTTTATAAATACACATAAGCTAAAACCTTATTACTTTAATCCCAATATTTTAAACGAGGTGGATCTCATCATTTAAAAGTTTAAGATTAGAATAATTTTGGGAATCATATTCTATGAACTATTTATATCTAGGATTTCTAATTTTAGGTAGTATTTTTTAACCCAAATTCATACAAGCAGGTATATCTTCCCTTAACATTTGTTCTAAAAAAAAAAAAAATCACAAGATTTGACATGAAATTCTTTCTCAGTTGTAGATCCTAATTCCATTACTTACTTTGTTGGCAAATTTAAATTATCTCTGTGAACATCATTATGGTTAATACCTAAACTGACTTTAAGGACATTTTAAAAACTAGAAATGAAAGAGCTACATACTATGAAAATTGAAAGTAACTAATGTCTACTATTATTTCTTTTTATAAATAAAGATAGCTTTTCCCTTTTCAACTTCTAAGAAAACTTGTATGAACTACAGAAAGACTTAGCCAAGCATGGGGGAGTAGTGGTCTTTCACTACAGCCTTCTTTTCACACAGATACATCACATTTCTGGGTGACATCAGTGTGTGGATATTGGTGGCTCACAAATTCTAGAAAAAACAGAAAACTATGAATCTTCTGCATTGAGATCAAGGGATAAAATATCAAAATTTAAAGTACAAACTTTTATCAAAAATTTAAATAGTCAACATATTTGTGTACAGAGAATTTTCATTTGTAAAGAAAATTTTTGTCAAAAGTTTTGTGAATGATGTTATTGGTTCCTGACATAGATAATTTTTTTCCCAGAAGGAAGGGGTGGGCAGAGAAGAAAAACTAGTTCTTAGGTTGGCAAAATTTTCTATTTACTAGCCACATTTTAAAAATAGATTCCATAGAAGGGAGACTGACAGATTAGAAGAAGGAAACTTGGTGAGCATGGAGGAGAGGGAAGGGAGGTACTAGACAGTGCAATTTACCAAATCATGTTATGTGCATGTATGAATATGATATAATGAATCTTACTATTATGTATAATTAAATGAACCAATAAAAATTAATAAAAAATTAATTAAAAAAGAAATTATTGAATTTTAGTTAGATGTTAGTGAAAATAAAGATTTATTATTTTCTAAAACACAAAACAAACAAAAACCAGATTCATATATATCTATATCTATGTCTTTTTCTCTTTCTTTTCCCTCAGAAATCCTAAATTCTTTGGCAGGAACCAAATCTGGGTAGTCAGACATAATTCTCCTAGTCTACCTGACATCAAAAGTAATATGGAATATAATTTAATTTTTCATCTATACAAATATAACCAAATAATTTTATTTTTAAAAAAGTCTATGACATTTCTTTTAGTACTTTTGGTAATTATGGGAAAAATTCTCATAAACTATCCTTCACTACAGCCTTCTTTTCACACAGATATATCACATTTCTGGGTGACACCAGTGTGTGGATATTGGTGGCCCACAAATTCTAGGAAAAACAGAAAACTATGAATCTTCTGCATTGAGATAAAGGGATAAAATATCGAAATTTAAAGTACAGAACTTTTGTCAAAAATTAAAATAGTCAACATATTTCTGTAAAGAGAATCCAAATAATTAAGCAGGTTAAAAAAGCTAGTCCTGTTACATCTGGCATTTTTGTCTTTTTAAAGTGACTACTCTGACTCAAGTGACTGGCTCTAGGAGTAGATTTTTACATATGTACGAAATTCTATTACCTAACTCTTTATCTGATGAGCCTGCTTTTGAAATATACTCCAATGACCAAGAAGGAAAGACAAAGCAGGGTAGATTGGTTGGCAAGAGTTGTGGGGGGGTGGGGTGGGATGGGGGTGGCTGGGTGGGGTGGGGAGCCAACCAGACTGTACTTGATGTCTCAGGGCTGAAAAAGAGCACTAGAAATCTTCCCTCATTCCTTGCAGGGGAAAAAAAAAAAAAAAAAAAAAAAAAAAAAAGAAGACGACGAAAGAAAAAGAAAACTCTCTCACACATTCCATCTATTAGAAGTTCATTTGTGCTTAACAAACCCCTCTTTAAAATGCAAATTTCCCTTGTGAACCTGTAAACCTCATTCACACCTTATTGTTAATTACTTTGATGTTCTAGAATATGATCAACACTTAACTGATATTGGCAATCTAGGAATGAACAAATAGCTCTGGTGGGAAAAAGGAAATTTTGGAGAAATGTGGCTGGAGGTAGTAATGTAGGGACTTCATTTGTGGGAAGTAAGAGCATACTGGTATTCTGAAGTTTTGTCTAGGAGAATGGCAGTAAGCAAGGGTACTGCAAAATAAGCACTTTTCCTGATTGCCAATGCCTTGCTGAGATCAGAACACGTCTGGAAGCCCACATGTCAAGTTTTTAAATATTTAGCCATAACAAGTTAATTGAGCTTACTCTTTTCTGGAAATCTTTCTAGCTACTTTCCAGTACAACTTGGTGGCCTTGGATTCTAACATTTATCTGGTTCAACCTCCCAGGTTTGAAGCTCAGCTGATAAATGAATTCTAAGAGAAAAAGCAAATGTGGCCCAGTCTATTTTCATTGTCTCACTAGTCATTTGCTTCAGAGATTTTGTAATATAATCCTAGAACATACTATGTAAGCAGTTTCAAAAGAACACACAATTTCTCCATGTGTCAGTGTCACATGACTTGACATCAAAAAGTTGCCGACTCAACCATTAGACAATGTATACAGGTATGGAAACATCATATATACCCATAAGTATAATTATTATGTATCAATCAAAAATGAAATTTAGAAAGGTTGCAAAATTTGAATTAGACTTCAGTTGACTTAAGTTACACATCTTAGCTAGGCAGAAATTCAAGGAAAAATATTTTATGACATCTTGTAACTTTATTAATCACCTCTCCTTTCATATGAAAAATAAATATGCTAAACTGTTCAGTGTTAAGAAAAGGGGTCATCTTTGCCTCCAAATGGCTAATTTTAGTTTTTATGTGGTTGGATACATTTGTAAACTATTACATGAAAACATATGGTTGGAACATGCTTATTCTTTTAAGCATGTTCCTCCTTTGAGGCTGCAAAATTTTCCTTAGTTGTTCCATGTGCTATTTTGTTGTGCTGATGGCTTCTTGTTCTAAATAATTTTCTTCCTTTTCCATTGTTAGTGAAATGAGTTCTAATAAGGAAAAAAGAGAAAACAACAAACCCTCTGCAGAAAACTTCTTTTTTGAAGGTGTGGGCTGGCAACTGACATAGGACCCTGGGGCTCAGCAAACATTATGTTGCACATTCTTCAATCAGTTGATCCTTTGGGGTTTATTTACCTGAATGCATTTTGACAAGTAATGATACAACAGTGGGAAAGGAATTATTTGTGTGGCTAATTCTCAGTTACACGTACAAAGTACTAGGTAAGTTTTCCTTATTATTAAACATAAATCTACATAGTTTTTAGATCACAGCTTAGGTCACACATTAAATCAGTGAGTCACCATTTTAAGGTATCTCACTCATAAGGAGTAGCGAAAAGCTTTCCCAGAGGTGCTGAAATTTCATAATGTCTTTCCTTAAAGACTGGGTATATGAGTCTCAGTTGATCTCTGAGTATAATGTTCAACTATGAAATTAGCATGGTTGAAGTTCAGGTCTTTCAAATTGAAGGGCATTTTTTAACAGATGAGAATCCTTCCAATTCTTTAATTTGGTTTCCTATTTTATGTTTTGCTCTTACCTCCCCTTATAACACTCCTTTCTCTGCACATTTTTACTACTATTCCTTCCACTTCTGTTTCTTGAAAATAAGACTCTACTGTTCAGGCACATGATTGGTTCTTTATAAATATTTGTGGAGTGCAAGATTGACCATCTGGACAAATATTATTAAGTGAACAATATAAAAACTTTAATTATGTAAATTAATAAATTTACTTTAAATTCTGCAAATTAATAAATATTTTGGGGAAAAATCTATGACAGTAACAAAATGACTAATAATTCCAAGGATATTTAGGAAAAATGAAGCCTAGAAGGGTAAAAATGAAAAATTCTAGAATCAGAGAACAAAAACAAAAACCAAAACAGCTCAACACAATTGAAAGCACATGCAGGAAAAAGCTAATACATTACTTGTAAAAAATTAAATGGAAAGCCTGAAATTAGAATGCTAGTGTTTTATTATATCAAAAGCAGAAAGTCATTCCTTTCCATTCCAACTCTACAGAGAAGAGCAAATTTGCCAGTGCCATTAAGAATAGAATATGGAGGGCTATTTGGAATTTAAGAGTTAAGTTAATAAAAAGATTAGGTATTCAAGGTAAGGTGAATTGGGTTCTGTGGTAACTAGCATCCAAGGTATCCCAGATTATCTGTTTTTTGCATTTTACTATTTTGTAATCCTGCCTACATTGTATAAGGGTCAGTCTATGCTGACGAACAGAATACAGCAAAAGTGGAACAGAATACAGCAAAAGTGATAATATGTTACTCCTGATGCCAAGCTACTGAAGACATTACTGCTTCTACTTTACTCTTTGGATCACTCATTCTGGGGAAAGCAAAACAAATGCCACGAGGTCATTTAGCCATCCGATGGAACCAAAACCAGCAGTCAACACTGACTTCTGAGCTGTGTGAAAGAGACATCTTGTAAGACTACTCCAGGCCCCATTAAGCCTTCAGAAAACTGGAACACCAGATCACATTTTGACAGTAATATCATGCCAGATCCTAAACCACCCTACCAAGCCACTCTTGAATTCCTGACTACGTGAGATTTCTGAGAGATAACACCTGCTTATTGTTTTAAATCCCTAAGTTTTGAGGTAATTTATTTTTTTTCTGTAATAGGTAACTAACATACCGAGTATAGCTATTTTGTTTTTGTTGCTGGTACTGTGGGTGCATAAAATTGAATTACTCATTTCTTTGGTACCTGTTGCATACTCATTCTGGGTTCATGTTTGGCCCACTTTTATTCATGCAGTTGTTTCTTTAAAAATAAAGTAATGAACACCAGAAAACTAAGTCCCTTACATAAGATTTTAACTATATAGTTTGTCCCACCTTATATTTTTGCCACCCTTCATCTAAAATAACCATCATCCTGATTCTCATATTTATTATTTCCTTGTTTTCCATTTTGTGTAGTTTTATCACTACTATAGGTGTTCTTAAATTTATATATGTGTGTGCATATATATATTATGTATATAACATTGTATATGTACATGTATTTTGGTTGTTTTCAACTTTATAAAATGTTATGTTCTGTGTGATACTTTAAAATTATTTTTACTTTATATTGTTATGATTCATCTATATAGTTGCCTGTCATTGTAATTCATTCATTTTCTATCTAATTATTGAGGTTTCTAAGGTGGTCAGTAACACATAAAGATGGGACTAATAAGCCTTTATATTACAGAATTATGTAGTTGTGGGCAGGCAGAATGAAGCATACTTTGGAAATAATTTAAATGAATTAGCTAGCTCTGGAAATGAAAGAATATACCAAACACTAATTTAGAAATTTAAATTTTTTTCTTTCCTTAAAGATAATGGATATTCAATAGCAGACAATACATAATATACATTTATTATTATTATAATATAGTGTATTATGCACAGAAACATCATAAACCCCTAAGATGTTTGTTGAAATAAATATTACAAAGCTCAAATATCTATGAAAATACAGTAAGAGCTGTCCATATAAAAATAAAATGATGTTATTTGGAAAAATAAATTGTGGGAGACTACATTGGTGAGTGAATACCAAAGATTGTCCATTGTTTTAGGAATTCATATATTTTTATGTAATTAATATTGCGTATAGAAATTTTCTTCACTATCCACCAGTCTCTGACACATATATATTAACAAAGCATACCTGTAAGTGATTACTTACTATCTACCTCAAAACTGTAATAATAATCTAAAGCATTACTGACAAATCTAGCTAATTATACAGGCAAATGGTGAGGACAGCACTAATCCAGAAACTGGCCTCATTTGTTAATTTCAGAGCTAACTGCAGTGTCAGTATAGTTTTAGCTATTTCTCTTTGGGTATCTTTCTGGGTAACAGCTTATAATGGGGAGCACTGCTGAAGATCAAAGTTATTTTAAATATTTTGACTGAAGGAGAAATACTGAGTCATGTAAATGCAAGGTGTCTCCTTAAACTAGATGTTGAATGCTAGTAGACTTTTTTACAATGGATAGTATCATTGAAGGCCCAAACTATTTTATTTTGATATTATTATTATATTTCTGATATATATTCCTGCACAAGTTTCAATTATTATGTATGGAGAAATCAAATTATTTATCTATTAAGTGAGGATTTATTTACTTTTTGTCTTTACCAGGCAATTTCCTTGGGCACAACAAATGTTTGACTTGACAAATACAGAAAATGTTCATAAAAGAAAAAAAGTTATTTCATACTTAGTTCTTTAGTATAAACAAATTATTTGGTTTGAGGAATAGAGGGAAAAGAAGGATTGATGAAATAGAGCCCTCCATTATAGCACAAAGCCCAAAGCATTAAGAAATTTTTTAAAATGCAAAAATTTAGTAGAATTAGTAAAGGTAATGGGGAATACTGATAGAGGAGTATCACCTTTTGCTCCTTAGGCATTAACTGAATCCCTTTATAAGAAATAGGACATAAATATTTTAGAAATGAATTCTTTCCCATATTTTTCAGATTCCAAAAATGTCTCCATGGGAAAGAAATGCAGCAGAGCGGAAGGCAGGTAGGCATCTGAGTGACAAAGGAGGCCACCACTGCAAACCTTTCCCTTCCACCCTCTCAGTGGGATTGTGCTGGGACAAAAGTTTGGAAAAGTTTTATATGGGTACAAAAAAAGTAGGATGAAAAGAGAATGAAAGACATATTTTTTTTTTCTCCCTCCTACTAGAACTTGAATTTGAAGAAGGAACAGATTCCTTCCTTTTAATGAAAACTCCTTCTTCCATTTGAAATACTTGGAATAGCCCAGGGATAAGGTGACAGTGGCGATGGCAATGGGAGGCAGAGTTCAGACATAAGGTTTGTTTTGGGGGTTGAACTGAGAGAATGCAGTGAAAACAAGATTCATTGTAGAATAAGTAAAAAAATCTCTTTCTTTGAGCACACTGTATAGTGGAGAGCTAGCTGACTTTTCTACTGTAAACCTAAAAGAAAGCAAAAGTCTCATTCAATCTCCTGTAATGATGCCTATCTAATTTGCTATTAAATTTTCATTCAAAAGCTCTATTTTCTTTAGTTATAAGGTATTTGATCCCCTTAAAGTTTCCCAAGCAGTTTGTATGGAAAGGCAGTTGCTAAGGGTATTCCTAAGGGAACTTGCAAAACATTGGAAGATAAATAAATTCAGTAAAATATGCCGATGAAGTAGAAGGGAACATTTACGAATTACCTTTTGAAATAAAAAGAAAGGATTCTGGATTCTGGTCTAGAGTTGCCAGTTAATCACTGATTTACAGGTAGTTGGTCAAGGTGGTTTTTACACTTCCCAAGAAGGGAGGACTTTCACATTTTTCTTTTTAGGAATAAAGATGAGCATTATAGAGAGGAAAGTGGAATGTTCTTCCTTCCTCTCTTACATTCTCCATGTCCTTCCCTGATCTACCTCTACAGATCTTCCTTAAAGACAACCCCCTAAAAATAGGAAGGCTTAGGTGGCTGCTTAGAGGTCTCAAAAGTCCAAAGTGAATTAAACTGGAAAACACTCTTGGCAATTTACTTAGATCCACTGAAAGAAGCAATGTGACATGCTAGCAAAGCCAAGTATTTAGGGTGCATCAGCCATAGGCTTGTAAAATCAGACCTCAGTCACTATTTATTTATTATTGGTGTGACCTTGAACAAGTTAGCTTACTTCTTGAAACCTCAGTTTAGTCATCTCTAAAATAGTGATTACCTATGGAATCTATTACATATACAGTGTAAGTACTCGGGCACTTACTATGTAACACATTTTGTTTAGCATTTCATGTGTTTTAATAATTAATATTTTCAAAGACTTAATGAGCTAAATCCTTATTAGATAAATGAGAAGACATGATGTTATTTTCTTATTAAAGGGAAATTCTCCATATCCAGTCTTCTAAAGCACTGATGAAACAGAACAATAATATCTTATATTTAGAAAATGTCATTTATAAAAGTGTATTGTTAACTACTAATCTGTGCTATATAAAATAATAATGTTACATTACACAAAATAGAAAGGCTATCCCCTAAAAGATAGCATTTGATAAATTATAAACAATGATCCAGAGGAATAGCAGCCTAATAGTACCCTAATTAAATTTGTTCTAAAATACAGAGAAAATTTAGAAAAACAAAACACCTTAGCCTGACTGGAATTTAGACCGATGTATTTCAAAGTTCAAGATCATTGACATGGTTAGGAGATTATCATTAACAATCCCAAAGGCAGCAAACTTGAACCATGCAGATAGAGAAAGTAGTGCCACCTGAAACAAGTATAAAGCAAATGTGATTAATTCCAGCTCCTATTTTTTGACTAATCAGCAGGCTCAGAAATTAGATACTCAAAGACTTAAAAATAATACATTAAAAGCAGTAACCAACATCACTAAATGGTACTTTTTAAGTTAAAAAATTTAACTATGCCCATCCATTTCCTATCTCTCCAAATAATTCATTTATTTAATTATGTCCTTATTCTGGCAGAGAATGCAAAGAAGATATATGACTCTTTCATTGTTAATTTTATTTCAGAGAGAAAAATAGAAAAATATACTATAAACTATATGGAAACTCTTATTTTTGTGTTTGCCACATGCTTTTACAACAAACTCTCTGCTCTTTACTAAACCATTCAATCAGATGAGTCTCCACCAAGTTAGAAATGTTCAAGTGAAACTCATAAAATAAAGAAGATAAATAGACTCCAGAAATTCCAGTTCCTGAGGAGCTGATTACGCACAAAAGGGCCATTAAAAGTGAAAGGGTCAGTAGAAAATCTTCTGGGCTCATTTAATAGAAGAATGTGGAATTCCAAGCAATTCTTTTCTAAAGAAACCACTAACAATGTAGATCTACAAAATCTAAAAGGTTGCATAGTGGGCTCAAGTCTGCTTTGTGACTCACCGGTGTACTTCATTGGGACATGCTTCCTCTCTTAGAGGGTCATATATGTGAACAAGCTCACAAAGTAGTCAGAAAGAGAAATTCCACATGTGTCATAGGGATAAAAGTTACTTGATACACATAAAAGAGTTCTTCATACATATAAAAAGTAAACTCTAATCCAATCCTTAATAAATTCAGTATTGTTGGTGGCAGTTGGCCTCTAAAATGTGTTTTTTTCACTGATTTGCATTACTTTAAATTTATACTCCATGAATTGTATATTTCCCAAATCTTTCATGTAAGGATAGCTGATGGGAGATTTTCTATTCAAAGCACTAATAACAACAGCAATAGTAATAACATACTGATGATAAAAGAATACATATAATGTATCAGTCACCATGCTTAGGTTCATACACACTAATAAATTAATAAAGCAATCAGTACTCTTGAGAGCCTATTCTATAAACTATACAAACTCTGTCGTGTGCACATACAAAAACAATTTTAATTATACAACAGAGCTAGAAAATAAAATGGATTCAAGTATCCTGGGTGATATTTGGTAAAGCTGAATAGACCTTTTCATGTTTTTCCTCTTTGAATCTCTCCAAACATCCCAAACATCTGCTTTTAAAAAGGAAAACAAAAAACTATAGAAAAAATTATTCACAAAGAATATTCCCATTCATTTTATAAAGCACTTATTTTTAATTTATTAAGATGAACAATATTCTATACTGTTTCTGAAACATCATTGATTAGTAGCCTAAAATCTTAAATTGTAACTGAAAATAGTCTTCAGAGACCAACAGACCAGAAAAAGTTCTTAGCATATGTATTGGCCTCCACCCACATTTTTTAATGCCATCTACATTTATCTGTCAACATTTTCTTCTGTCATTTTTCACATTCCTAGACTAATAAATATTATCATCTATTTACAGAAAATATCCTGAGAGTTGTTCATGCAAATATATGTTCCCATTAAGATACCAAGAAAACATGAACTAGAGTCAGTATTCTGGGGCCTTTTAGCCTTCTTCCTATCATTATTATAATCATTATTACTATTACTATTATCAGGTCTCTGCCTATTTCCAGTAGGTTCTTTATGTAAGCCTGAGACAAAAATATTTGTTGCTCAGTTGTTATTTTCATGCTCATTTTTAATTATTTTAACCATAAATACTTTTAATTTCCTGAATATATTTAAGTCATCTAGCACAAACATATTCCTCTTTGCCAACATGATTATGTCATTGGGGTCAAATTTCCCGAGGGAAATTAGTACATTATTAACATTAAAAATTGAGCAATATACATGATATTCATAGGACATAAGATGTAGTCAGGCCTTCAGAACTTCTGATGCACCATTTAAAAAATAATTTATCACTTTGATAAAGCTGAGGTCAAGTTTCTAAAAATGCAACTTGTTAATAGCAGGAACAAATGAATGAGGGATGAGTCAGCTCGTTTGATGGAAAGGGTACAAAAAATACTTCAAAAGCATACCACATGACTTGGTAAATATTCAGTGTATCAAAATGTAGTTGCCATCTGGCATTGAGAGACTGGGCTAAAACATGTGTTAAAAAAAAAAAAAAAAGAAAGGAAATAACTCAGCCAGGTTAATGTGCTTGTGTCTCCATTTCATAATTTAGGTATTAAGTGCTTTAATAAATATTCACTATGAATGAAAGGCTCCCTTACATTTAGACTTGGGAATTATTTGTTGGGAGGAGTAAAATTAGACCTGATGGCACCTAAGTAAGCTAAAAACAAAAAAAGTGTTTTAGGTGAAGCAGAATTCTCAGTCTTAAGATAATCCTGCCAGAACACCAGTTTCACAGTTAAACCAGAGAAGTGGCAAGCTTACATTTAGGAAGAAACGGAAATCTTTCCTATTTTCAGCTTTCGATATCCTATTATTCTTCTCTTTGACTATGACTATTTAAAACATATAGCAAAAACCAGGGAATAAACAAAAAAACACTGGTTGCATAGAGGAAATAAGGAGAAGGAAAAATTTAAAAATCCTGACAGTTTTTCAAGTTTTAAAGCCAGAATTGATCAGACAAAAAGTAAATGTGAAGGATTCCTTTTCCTCCTTGTTCAAGAAATGAAGTATATTTAGAAAACATTATGATTCACAAAAGAGAAAACTGAACATGATCAGTGAAAACTTGCCTAAGTAGCAACCCCTACCCAAGGCCATCTCCAGGCTTGTTATTAGGCAGTTCTTTTCCTTAACATTGAACATCCCCTGAATTTACAAATCCTGACAATTTATGTTCTATCACATTTCTTGGAATCAGAGCCATAGGCAGAAAAAGAAAAGTTTTAACACAGCTTTCAAGGTTAATTAGGACAGGGTCCAGAGAAGCTGTTAGCAAAATGGACGAAGTGCTTCAGGTGAGAGTTGATTAGGTTCAAACATGCACTCAAAAAAAAAAAAAAAAAAAAAAAAAAAAAAAATTGTGGTAAATTTGTATGCAGCAAAAATTCATAGATTTTTATTTACACATAAAACATGCATATTTATGGGGTGCCATGTAGTATTTTGATATGCACATGCACACACGCGCGAGAGCACGTGCACACACACACACATACACACACACTTCTATAACGTTCAAATAAGGGCAAGCATATCTATCTCCTCAAACATTTATCATTTCTTTATATTGAAATCATTAAAAATCATTTCTTCTAGTTTTTTGAAATACAAACTACATTACCATTATCTATAGCCCTGCTATTGTGCAACAGAACCCCAGAGCTTATTTTTCCTATTTAACTGTAACTTAGTGACCTATTGGCTAGTCTTTCCCCATTCCTGCCTCCCACTTCTCTCTGCAACATCTGGTAACCACTATTCTTCTCTGAAATTCTATGAGACCAACTTTTTTAGATTATACATATAAGTGAGATAATGTAGTATTTGTCTTTCTGTACCTACCTTATTTCATTGTTCTTCAATTCCATCCATGTTGTCACAAATGTCAGGATTACATTCTTTTTTTATGACTGAATAGTACTCCATTGTGTACATACCACATTTTATTTATCTTTTCATCAGTTGATGGATCCTGAGTTGTTTACATTTCTTGGCTACTGTGAATAGTCCTTCAATAAACCTGGGAGTGCAGATATCTCTTTAACATGCTGATTTCATTTCCTTTGGATACATACCCAGTAGGGAGATTGCTGTATCATATGGTAGTTCTGTTTTTGAATTTTTAGGGAACCTCCGTACTGTTTTCCATATTGATTGTACTAATTTACGTTCTTACCAACAGAATACAAAAGTTCCCTTTTCTCCACATCCTGGCCAGCACTTCTTATCTTCAGGCTTTTGATAATAGCTATACTTTCTGGGATGAGATGCTATCTCCTTGTGGTTTTGATTACATTTCCCCGGTGATTAGTTTTGTTGAGCTTTTTTTTTTTTTTAATAGACTCATTAGCCATTTTTATTCCTTATTTTGAGAAATATTGATTTAATCTACGGCTTATTTTTTAAATTGGATTGGTTTTTACTACAGAGGTTTTGGAGTTCCTTGTATGTTCTGGACCCCCTTATCAGTGTACAGTTTGCAAATGTTTTCTCCAATTCTTTAGGTTGACTCTTACTCTGTTGATTGTTTCCTTTCCTGGGAAGAAGTGTTTTAGTTGGATGTAATCTCATTTGTTTATTTTGGTTTTGTTTCCTGAAATTCACATATTTTAAAATGTAAAATATAAAAATTTTGATAAATATAACCAACATCTTAGTAGAGAGATAGAAAGTTCTTTTTTTGCCACTTTCAGTTAATTCCTACCTTCCATAAACAACCAATATTCTAATTTTTATCAGCGTAGCTTAGGTTTGTCTTCATGTAAATGGAATCATCAGAGTGTACTGTTTTGTGCCTTGCTTATTTTGCATATTTCTGAATTCATCTACATTGTTGTGCATACATATTCTCTTGTTTTGTTTGCTTATTAGAATCCTATTCTATAATATTGCACAATTTGTTTATTCATTTCCTATATTTGAAAGCTACTTGCTTTAGGCAATTATCAATAAAGACTCTATAAACATTCCTGCACAAAAGTCTTTTCAAGGACATAATTTTCATATCATCTTGGTAAATATCTAAGAATGCGATTACCAAGTCATAGGTATATCATGTTTAAGTTTATAAGATAGTGACCCAGTATTCCAAAGTGGTTGACTATTTGACATTCCTACTAGCAAAAGAAGATATCTCCAAATATCCTATATTCTTGCCAACACTTGAATGTATCAGTCATTTTATGAGTCAATCTAGCAATTATGAACTATAATTATGCTATTGTTTTAAATCAAATTTCTCTGATATATAATGATGCTGAGTACTTTTTTAATTTTTTTATTTATTTTTTAGTTTCTTGGACATTCTTAGACTTTCAATTGTAAAGTGCCAAATGAAATCTTTTGTCCACTTTAAATTGTTTGTCTATCTGTCAGTTATTTGTGGGTACTCCTCATGTATTCTGGACTTGAATTATTTGTTGATATATGTACTGAAAACATTTATCCTAGTCATTTGTTTATCTTTTCATTTTCTTAACAATATCTTTTTTTTAAAACATTTATTTATTTGCTTTAGTTGTACACAATGCCTTTTTATTTTACTTGTTTCTGGGGATCGAACCTGGGCCATTCACGTGCTAGGTGAGCGCTCTACTGCTGAGCCACAACCCAAGCCCCAACAATGTCTTTTGATGAATAAAAATTTTTAGTCTGGATGTAGTCTGATTTATCATTTTTCTTCTCTAATGTTTAGGTTTTTCTGTGTCTAAAAGATGCTTGCCTACTTCAAGGGCATGACAGTTCTTTTATATATGTCCTAGAAGTATTATAATCTTCTTTTGTTATATGCAGATATTTAATATATCAAATTAATTTTAGGATGTAGTAGAGAGACAGGTCAAAGTTCATTGTTTTTTCTACACGTTTATCTAGTTAATTCAGTATCATTTGTTAAAAAGATTTTCCTTTTCCAAATTAAATTTCTTTGGCACTTCTGTTTGTATTAATTGGCTACATATTTGTAGTTTTTATGTGGACTCCCCATTCTGCTGTAATGACCTATGTTTTGGGGGGACAGAGAAGTGAGTATTGGTGTCATGCTGTCTTCATTACTGCATATTTACAGAAGAAAATTAGGCAGTACGAGTCCTTCAACTTTGTTTTTTATCTAAGTTCTTTGCAATTCCATAAAAATTTTATAATCAACTTGAAAATTTCTCTAAAAATTAGAAAAACAAAGCCAATTAATATTTTGACTAGAATTGTGTTGAATCTATAGATTGATTTGGGAGAAATACCTTAAAAACATTGTGTTCTCCTTTTTAGTTTGGCATGTAGAGACTTTACGTTCCTTTATTAAAATTATTATTAAGTATTTTATATTTGTATGCAATTATAAATTGATTAAAATTTTATTTTTTAAATATTTGCTACTACTATATAAGATACATTCAATAGTCAGGTGTGGTGGCACACACCTGTAATCCTACAAGCTCAGGTGGCTGAGGCAGGAGGATTGCAAGTTCAAAGTCAGCTTCAGCAAATTAGGGAGGCCCCAAGCAACTTAGCAAGACCCTGTCTCAAAATAAAAAATAAAAAGGGCTGGGGGTGCTGGGGCTGTAACACAGTGGTAGAGTACTTGCCTAGCATGTGTGACACACTGGGTTCAATCCTCAGCACCGCATAAAAATAAATAAAATAAACAACTAAAACTAAAAAAGATGAACAACTTAAAAAAAATTTTTTTTTTTTAAAGGGCTGGGGATGTGGCTCAGTGGTAAAGTATCCCTGGGTTCCATCCCTAGTACAAACAAACAAAAAAAAAAGAGATATATTTAATATTTTATATTGATCCTATGATCTTTCTAAATACATTTATTAGCTTCAGTAGTTACTTTTTGTATCCCTTAAGATTGTCTAATAAAAACAATCATAGTGTATGTGCATAAAGACATTTTCACTTCGTCCTTTACACCTTTGTTTTCCTCACTGAATTGTTCTATCTAGCATCTTTAGAACAGTGTTGAACAGAAGTAGTAAGAACAGATATACTTGCCTTGTGCTATATGTTAAGAGGAAAGCTTCAGTCTTTCATCATTAAGTATAATATTAATTTTAGATTTTCATAGAAGCCCTTCATCAGATAGAGGGATTTTCCACTATTCAAATTCTCTAAGAGTTTTTCTTATTTTTTTCAAATGCTTTTTCTGTGTCTATTGAGAGCATATTTTTTCTTTTATTCTAGCAATTTGGTCAATTTACATTGACTTTTTTCCCCCCAAATGTTAAGTTACACTTGCATCCGACTTGATCATGGGGAAATATAATTTACATATTGCTATATTTTTTGCCAGTATTTTATTAAAGATTATTGTACCTAGAACCATGAGAGACTCTGGACTAATTTTCTTTTCTTATAATATCTGTCAAATTTTGTTAATAAGATTATGCTGATTTCATAAAACAAATCTGGAGGTGTTTTCATCTCCATATTTTCTGAAAATGTTGGTAAAGGATTAACATTTTCCCTCTCTAAATGTTTTATAGAATTCTCCAGGGAAACTATTTGGGCCTAGGGCTTTCTTTTCAGAAATGTTTTTGGTAACAAATTCAATTTCTTTATTCTTAATTTAGATTTTCTGTGTTGTCTGTGTCTATTTTAATAACACATTTTAAAGCAATTTATGTATTTCACCAAAGTTGTTTAAATTAATGCTGCAAAATTCTTTTAATACAGGCCTAATTAAACTGCAATGATGTACTCTCTTTCATCACTAACCAGTAATTTGCATCTTTTTCTTAGAGGCTTATTGATTATATTAATCTTTTCAAATAATCAAGTTTTGCCTTTGTTGTTTTCTGCTAATACTCACTTTAGCCCATTTCATAAATTTCAACATGTTGCTTTTTCGTGTAGTCCATTCCATAAACTTCAATTTATTGCATAACTTAATTTAGCATATTGTATATTTTCTCTTGACCTTTCAACCATGGATTATTTAGACATTTTTAAAAAAATATTTATTTATTTACTTTAGTTGTACACAATGCAATGCATTTATGTTTATGTGGTGCTGAGGATCGAACCCGGGCCGTGCACGTGCGAGGCAAGCGCTCTGCTGCTGAGCCACAACCCCAGTCCCGGATTATTTAGAAATTTGATACTCACTTTTTTTCTAGATATTGTATCATTTTTTTAATATTTCTAACTTAATTACACTATAATCAAGGCAAATATTCTGTAGTAACTCAATCATTTGAAAATGTTTGAAAACTCATTTTATGGTTCAGAATGTGGTCTACTTTTTAAAAAATGTTCCATGTCATGTTGTAAAGAATGCATATTCTGCATGTAGCAATAGTGTTCTATAAATGTCAAGTAGGTAGAGGTGGTGGATGGTGCTTTTGATACCTTGAATATCCTTATTGATTTTTATGTCTACTTTTTCTATCAAGTACTAGAAGAATGTTAAAATTCCCATTTCTTTTATTGTGGATTTCACTTTATCTAGTTTCTTGTCATTTTGTACCTACATATTTTGGGTATGTATGTTCATAATGACTTGATATATATAATTATGAAAAATTCCACTTTATCTTTTGTAATACTTCTTGTCTAATAATCTATTCTGTATAATATTAATATTGTCAATCCATTTTTTCATTCTTATTGTTGCATTGTATGTATATGGCCATCCTTTTTCTCTCAAGATTCTGTCATTATATTTAAAATGCAGTCCTACTTTTTGATTCTGTCTGATGATCTCTGTCTTCTAATTGAAGCATTTAAACCATTTACACTGAATAGAATTATTGCTATAGTTATTTCATTATTTGATTTCTAATTTTTCTTTTGCTTATTTTTGCTTTGCCTTTCTTCCCTTTTTAATGGGTCAAATTAATAATTTATTATTCAGTTCAATCTACTTTTGGCCTCATCTTTTGTCTTAGTTTTTAGCAGTTGTTCCAGGGATTCCTACTTAACTTACCAGTTTATGTCAAGTTAATATTTTACCACTTCATATGAATGTGAGACTCTTATAAAAATATAATTTTATTTATTGCCATCTTATCCTTTATAGCATTTTTATATACTTTACATCTGAAGTATAATGAACCATGATAAATTATTATAATTCATACATTAGTCAGTTTTTCTTTTAAGGAAATTAAAAGAATATAAAGATTTTTTTCCATGTACAATTAGATATTTGAAAATTTTAGTGCTCCTTATTCTTTCTATAAAACCAATTTCCATCTGTATCATTTCCCTTCAGGCTCAAGAACTGCCTTTCACATTTCTTGCAGTTAGTTCTGCTGACAACAGGAATTATTTATTTCTTTATAATTGGAAGATATTTTTGCTGTATATTCAGTTCTTGTTAAGCAGTTGTTTTTCTTTTTGATCAGTTAAAAGTGGCATTTCGTTTATAATGAGGCATCAGTTGATTTTTCTTTAATTGTTTCCCTATAGGTGATATTCTTCTTTCCCATTACTCAAAGCATTGAGATTCTTCTCTTTATGTTTGGTTTTCAAAAGTTTGAACACAATGCCTAGTGATTTTCTTTAATTTATTTTTCACCAAATTTTGGACATTTTTCAGTTATGATTTATCAAATACAATTTCTACCTCATTATTTCCTTCTGCTACCTATAATCTGCTGGTAAGTCTCTACAACTATTTTTATAGTACATACTTCACTTTAACCTTTGCTTCTTTTTAATAATTGTATTTCTTTTCTCCTGAGATGGCCAAAGACTCTTAATAATTACTTTTTAATCCCTCTGCACATTTCTTTACTCATTTTTTCTCTGTTCTTTACATTATTTTCTATTGATTTGTATTCAAGTTTAGTGGCATTTTCTTCTGCCATTGCCAATCTTTTTTTTAAGTGTCTTTCATGATTCCTTTTTAAATTGCAGGTATTATACCTCAACTTTCTGGTATTTTTTAAAAATAGGTTTCATTTCTCTGTTTATTTGTTCACCTATTCTCTCATTATAACCACATTTTCTTAAAGTTCTGAATATTTATATATTTGCTTTGAACTCCTTGTCTGCTAATTTCAACTTCTAGATCATCTAGGGATCTACTTCTATTAACTGCTTTTTTTGTTTTGTTTTCTTTCTTTCTTTTATTATAGGTCACATTATCTTGTATCCATGACCAATAATTTTTTAATTGTACTTGAACATTGTGCATGATATGATATGTTGTATAGACTCTGGATTCTATTATCTTTCTCTTCATATAATGAAATTTTATCCTAGCAAATAATTAAATTACTGCTTGACAACATAGCAGCTCGGTTGTATATTTCAGAGTTTCAGTTTTGCCCTTATTTGTAGAATTAATTTCTTAGTCCTTGGTGATCATTTATATTTCTAAGGTATAGCACTTGTAAATTTTAAGGAAAGCCTTGCAACAGTTATCAAACCAGTCTAACTTAGTAAAACTCAAATCTTTTTCTCCCCTTTATTAGCTTTTTTAGCCTCTTAGTTGTTTCTTTTCGCCAGGTCTTTGTAGTACTTAGAAATCAATTTTAAAAATTGCATTAGAATTAAAGTGTCGCCGGGCGCGGTGGCGCACGCCTGTAATCCCAGCACTTTGGGAGGCTGAGGCAGGAGGATCGCGAGTTCAAAGCCAGCCTCAGCAATGGCGAGGCACTTAGCAACTCAGTGAGACCCTGTCTCTAAATAAAATATAAAAAAGGGCTGGGATGTGGCCCAGTGGTCGAGTGCCCCTGAGTTCAATCCCCGGTACCACAAAAAAAAAAAAAAAAAAAAAAAAAAAGAATTAAAGTGTCCATAGATCTTCATCTCTAAATAGACTGCATGTTGCTTATGAAACTTTTTCCATTATAAAAAAAATTCACTCATAACATGTAGAAAAGTGATATCTATTCCACTCACTGAATATAATTAAATTGAACCGAACAATCTATTTGTTAAATAGTTATAAAGAAAGAAAACTACCTTTAGGAACTTATTTGGGAGACAAAATAGCCAAAACAATTCTAAGCAATGCTGAGGGCATCACAACACCTGACTTCAAATTATAGCACAGAGCTACAGTAACAAAACTGCATGGTATTGGTATAAAAACAGACACACCCAGCAACATAACAGAAGACAAAGGGAAAAATCCACACAGATACAGACATCTGATCCTTGACAAAAGTGCCCAAAACATACACTGAATAAAATACAGCCTTTTTAAACAAATGGTGCTGTGAAAATCATTATCCATATGTAGAAGAATGAGACTAGATCCTCATCTCTCACCCTGCACAAAAGTCAATTCAAAATGGATCAAAGATCTAAGAATTAGGCCAGAAACTACAAGAAAATATAGGGTCAACACTTCAACATATAGGCACAGACAATGACTTTCTCAATAGGTCCCCTAGAAGAAATAATACCAAAAATTAATAAATGTGGAACAGCATCAAATTAAAAGCCTCTTCACAGCAAAGGAAACAATTTTAAGGATATGAAAAGAGAACCTACAGAATGGGGAGAGCATTTTTGATAGTTACTTTTCTGACAGAGGATTAATATCCAGAATATATATAAAGAACTCAAAAAACTTAACTACCCCCCCCAATAACTCAATAAATTGGCAAATGATCCAAAGAGACAATTCTCAAAAGAAACAATACAAATGGAATCTGCTTGGGAGATTAGTAGAATATGATATTTTCAATTGTGACAGAGCCACTGAACATGAAGTAAAGATAGAAAATGAATAACTCCATACTTGTCAATTTTTAGGCCTATTCTAAGACAGGTGTTTGCTAAGTAACTTACATAATTTTCATGGTAATTTTAAAAAAATAGATAATATCATAGTCTTATAGATCACAAAATTATAAAGCTAGGTAGTTAGACTCCAGAGTCAGCTCTATAACTCCCTACTCTGAATGAGATCAGATTTATTCACAGTGCTTACCACTTATTTTAATAGTATGCATCTTCTGTTAATATTCTCTCCCATCTCTCACATTAGCAACTTTCTTTCTGTATCATATCAACTTTTTTGATATGACAAAAAGGAGACCAACAATAAAGCAGTGAATAATCAAAAGTACTTCTGGAATCAATGAACCTGAAACAGACTGCCCAGTTCCAACCATCGTTCTTGCCCTTTGAATTATTTTCAAATTCATCTATTCCAGAGAGCCTCTAGTGTTTAACCTGGAAACACCTATCATTCCACTGGGCCAATTACCCTAGAAAACTGGTATAACAGACCAAATATTAATTATTTGCTTTTACGTCTCAACACTCTAGGTGTGGCAAACAAATGAAGAACTAGACAAGGTCTTCAGCTACAAGTACATTACACTTTGGTTAGGAAGATTTTTATCCATCTCACAGTTGAAAATCATCCAATTTATGCATGCATATATTCTGACATGTTGTTTTGCTTTTCTTTCTTCTTTATAATGATTTCATGCTATTCATTTCAAGGATCTGACTGATTTCCTATTGGTACCCAACCCTTTAACCCTGAGAACTCCTGTCTGACTGGAGCCCTGTGATTACTGGCTGTGTTCTTAACTGTTAGGTCCTTTTAGACTCAGTCCTCACTGAGTCTTATCCAACCTTACTCACTCATCTTGTAATCAACTTAACTTTTATTAACGTCTTTGTACACATTAGGTAATATTTGTCCTCCGAGTTCCCAGGGGGCTGTGGTAACTGCCCAACGAGGAAGCCCTACCCTTCATTATTCAGCAACAGCTTGAAGAGTATTCTAATTCTAACCTTCCGCCCTCCACAGACCAGCTGCATCAAAGGCTGTGTTCCCCTGTTTGTTTTTTTCCTGAAGCAGAATCACCATTTTGAAGTAAATCATCTATTAGGAAACTAAGGACGTTAGGTCCAAATTTTTAAAACATGTCTTTTCTATGAACCATGGTGAATCTAAGCTGGATTCTGCCTTATACAGAGTCAGGACTCACGTGGTCCCTTTTTCTTTACCCTCTGGATCCCTCCACGCTGTTCAGGGGAAGTTGCTGGCTTTTGAACTGACGGTTTAAAAATGAAGGCATTTTTCTATTAGGGAGAATAGTCTTTCAGTGATTTAAACAACGAGGCTTGTGATCAAAATAATTCATAAAGGAAAAGATTTATGAAGTGACTTCACTAGTACACAATGCATTTTTTAAACTTTGTTTTTTAAATAAATCTGTCAGTACACAAGCCAAGACAACACATCTGAATGCAATATCAGTGGACACACCCTGAATCTTTTCTCCTTTCCTTGCCCAAGACTGTGGTAGAAAAGGGAAATGCTTCTCATTGTCTTTTTATTTAATGTAAGTTAAAAAGTATTTTAAGTGTTAGTTCTATGACAAGACTTTAAAAATGTGTGCATACTGCCATTTCACACAGGTAAACCTGCCTTTAAGAACTTCACTTTCCATCTACCACTTGTGCTTCTTAAGAAAATAAAAAATAAATAAAGAGCCTAACTTATAATGAATCCCTCTGGCATAAAGGAGCCCGTTCTAATCTGCCTTTATCAGGTTTGAGTGATAGTTCTGCTCAATGAGTATTGACAGGGCCGTCCTGTTTCTCAGGCTTTCGTTTCCCTCAGTTGGAGAAGGATACAGTGCATTTTCACATTCTCAAAGTCTGCAGTTGTTTTTATATAAGAAGCAATTTGCTTGGGTCACGTCAGGTCGAATGGGATGCCTGCCCAGCTCTTGGTTTTAAAGGAAAAACATACAGAAAGACACAAAAACACAGCAGTTTCCTTCATTAAATTCCACTCTACCTGCCATGGGCTTCTAGCCACAATGGAATTTCCCACCCTGGCCTAGCCTAGCCTAACTTTTATTTTTAGGGATTTTTTTTTTTCCCCCTTTAAGCCTTATGAGCTTTCTTTCAAGTGAACTTTGAGGTAAGGTTTATTAAATGATAGAGTAATTGCCTGGTTTAAAAAGAATCAGATGTAAGAAACAAATGCCTAGTGACCTTCCACAATATTGCTGGATAACCTCCCCTTGAATAACAGCCTTCCAAAAACTGTTCATAACCATCACAGCAACACAGGTCACATGATTTAAAATCAAAAACTGAATCATGAAAAGAATAGGGCATGGCATCTTTTCAGCAGTACCTCTATTTACCTAATCACATTAGATAGAATTTTGGAGGAAAAAAGAAGAATTTGAATAACTAGACAAACAAGGAAATACAGAGGGGAGTAAGGTGGGGGGAGAACGTACACTTTTGGACTTCTCTCTCCTGAGAGCCATTTATGCTTTTGCCCATTGCCTAGGGGCAACTGATTTAATCAGGATTGTTCATGTGGATTATCTAAAGTATGAAAAGCAACAGGGAGAACTTCCCAAGAAATCCAGGCTGGGTCTGCTACAAAATACTTGGTTTGGGGCCTGAAACTAAGTAGACTGCTCACATTGTACTCAGGGTCCTAAGAAAAGTGGCTGAATGCCTTTATAATTCTTTGTCCCTTTGATCTACTTCAACATTTGGTGTCTCTTGGCATTGGAAACTCATGAAAATGACCCTGCCTAGTTAACTGATTCATAGTCTGGGGACAAAAAAAAAAAAAAAAAGTAAAAAAAGAAAAAAAAATAGGTCTAGCAACGAGAGAGAAAAATGTGCCTTCTTGCTATCTTTGCTCCACATAAATAAAGATAGAAAGATGTGATCTGGGGGATGTGAATCCCACCCTCTCTGAACTTAGTAATAGCTTTGTCAAAGCCAAACGGAAGCCTAATGTCAACCTACTCTCTTTAACATATATCATGTTGGCTCCCTCCTCATTATTTTCAAGCTCCATTTTGCATAATTTCCATTCACATGAAGAAGTTTACTTCTTAGGCATATCATTTTCTCTTAGCCCACTTATTCTCTTTCACCTATTTCAGCTTCTTATCCTCAAACCCCTGATTCCTTGTTAAGGTTCATTGTCAAAGCAGCCATTCTGTTAGCATCACAGCACATTTATAAACCAAAGATTAAAGATTAGTTCACTCTAACTGGCTTCCAAAATTATTTGCGGCTTGAGACCATTTCATGAGTATTCTACTCTTGAAAATAAACAAAAACTTGCCTGAAATGTGACTTTAGGAAAGGAAAGCACAGCTACATGTAACAAACTCTACAGAGGCCAAAATTACTGTCACATTACAGGCAAGCTTTTCTTCATGGATGCTGCATGAACTCTTCTCTGCCTACCATGGGCTTCTGGCCACAGTGGAATGGCTGCACGGATTTCATGGATGCTGCCCTTGCATTTGTTATCACTCTTCATCTTAAGTACAGGACTTTGCTTTTTAAATGGATGCCATTTTTCTCCAGTAAAACCAAGTGGTTTACCCTGACATTTAACTGTGATTTGGTGACTTTAGAATTTTTTTTAACTCTAAAGTAAATGTTCATGAGACTCATGAACTCCATATCTAGACAATTAACCTAAACATTTCAGCCATTCCCCGAGGCTGCATGTGATCTCTCACGATCCCTTGTAAAACGTGAGATTTTTAAACCACTGTTCAGTTTGTGGTTGTGCTGTGAGAATAAAGCAACATCATTACTTATGGTGACTCCCCCTCAAACATTTCAGTGAACTGGAGTATAAGGCAATCTTTGCTGTATTTCAGAGAGAGCATTAGGATTATTCCTGGTAACCAAAGAGCTAAGAGCCTGTAAACACACCAACCTCAAGAAGGAAAACTGGATTATACAATACTGTAGTTTAGAGATAACAGGAGTACAGTACCAATCTGTTACTGTGCAGCCAATCACTTTAATAAAAATAACCAAAGGACACCCCCAATACAAACAGAGAAGCTATATTTGTGTATCATTTCCTAAAATGGAGCTTGAACTGGAACAATTGGGAATACTTCTTATAAGTCTATTATTCATCTCCTCCCCTACACACACTCTTACACATACCTACATGTGAGCCTACACCTAGATCTACTATGTTCAATTGCATCTGTGAGCCACAGCATAGTTGCTTTATATCTTCAATGCACAGGGGTAAAAGTGAGAAAATTAGGGTAGCTATAGTTTTTTGTGTAATATTGCACACACAGAAAAAGAAAGAATACAGATTTAGTGTAAGTAAAAAGATAAACGGGCAGTGGTAAATATATAGAACAAGACAGGATTACTTAGGAACCTATAATAGTGCTAATCTTGCCTAATAATCTTATAAATTTTTCATTTACCCTAGGTTTTTACACTATGCCTGGCATAGAGTAGTAGCTCAATTAAATTTGTGCTGAAAAAACTAATGGAGAACAACCTTGAACAAAAATCATACAATAAATTATCCAACTGTGTGGACTGAATTAAATTTTTCTGAGTAGGGAAAAATTAAACTGAAAGGGCACAGTGTTTGTTCAGGGATGCAGGAAGGTGGTGATGTAAATGAGGACAACAAAAATATTAAAAAACATGAAAAGAATACTTGAAAATATTAACCCAAAAAGGGATTTGAAGGTAACAGTTCTTTAAGGTAAAAAGGCCTTCAGGATAATGAAATAATGAAAATAAAATTTGTACTCCTTTATGTCACCCTTTGCACTTAAGTAAAATCCTCTGTACTCAAGAATACTATGTTCCAGAAACATAATAGCCCAGGGGCTCTTAAATGGGACAGTCATTAAAGAAGTCAAATTAGATTTAGTAGAGAACAAATTATTTTCTGATACCATAACAATGCATTGAAAGTGAGAAAATACCAATGAATGTGGTTGTCAATACATGTTATTTAGCAGGACTGATGCTGCCATGTCTTAGCAACTGGCTGCTATGGCAGCTTGCTAATATGTCTAATCTTTCCCACGATCTGAGCTAGTGATCTTAGAACTTTGGATATTTACATTCATTTATCCACTCAAAAAACTTTCATTAAGTGCCTCCTCCAGCTGTACTAGTCTTATAAGCTCAGACTGGATCCTTTAGATACTGTGACTACCCTATAGAGACCCCACACTCCTTTTGTCCCTTGTACTCTTTGATCTTCACTGGAGGTTATCTATCCTGACTACACATCCACACCCCTGATCCTATCCCCTTTCCCACCTATTTGTCTTGATTCATTTCACTTCACCTTATGGTCTATCTTCCTGAGAGGAGCAATGAGGCTGTGTCATTTTAGCAGTGGTCATAGTGCTCCCTGGAGTGGAGCTATATCAGCCCCAAACACATTGTCCTGTTGAAGTACAATGTACTTCCACAAACAAGAAATGGTTTGATTTTCCTTGCCTCAGTAGAAATATTACAAGTTAATAGTGGTTCTTCTGTTATAAATCACAATATTTCTATAGCATCATCAAAGAACTCTAACATACCTGTTAGACTTTCTTCCTACAAGTAGCCTATTTTCTCTGAATATATTTCATTCACCTGGCAACAACGAAGATTAGCTATTTCTTTTATATACAGACAGAAGGAAGTGTGATCTTATAAATAACTTTGGGTAAGTGGTGAGAGGTTTCAAACCCTTTTTCTTATTTGGCAACTATGGTTCAGTTATCAAGAACTCCAAGTTCATAATTTAGGAACATGATTTTTTTAATCCTGTGATTTTACCAATGTTGCAGATTGGTAAATGGTTGAAGACTTATTAAATAAAAGAGGAGGCAGTGTTCTCTTCATTTGTAAGCAAAGAGTTAATATATATATATATATTTTTTTTTGTGGTACCGGGGATTGAACTCAGGGGCACTCGACCACTGGGTCACATCCCCAGCCCTTTTTTGTATTTTATTTAGAGACAGGGTCTTACTGAGTTGCTAAGTGCCTCGCCAGTGCTGAGGCTGGCTTTGAACTCGTGATCCTCCTGCCTCAGCCTCCCAAAGTGCTGGGATTACAGGCGTGCGCCACCGCGCCCGGCAAGAGTTAATATATTAAAAGGGGTTTTAGAACACCTGAGTACATGAAAGCCATTATGGAAATTCCATAGAACAATGCTTTGCTACAGACATACTACCAATACATTTTCCTATGAAATGTAAATTCTGAAAGTAGATATGAACTAGGAAAGATAATTTTTAAAATTTTGCATAAAGCAATACTAGCTTCTATAACATTATAGGTTGTGTATAAAATGTGTAAACAAGTAAAATGAATAGTTCTTTACTTTTTAAAAGGTGTGTTTGAATTTCCCTCCTAAACTGTAATCATACTTCTTCAAATGTGCACAGGTACTTTGCTAGATTCATAATAAGCATGGCACAATTTTAAATAAAATAAATTTTAAAACAATGAGTAATATATATATAATTTTTTTTGTTTTTAGAATCACAGTGTCATTAGACTTGAAGACAAATAGTGGATTGAATCAACTTATTATATGATCTAATTGCACACCAAAAAAACAAAAGACATTTGGAAAAAAAAATGGGTCTATCTATCCTGTCTTTCCTAAGCTGCTCAGCCCTTTACTTCTCTTCTACAACAGATTTAGTGGAATCTCATCTGTAGTCAACAAGCTAGAATGTAGAGTGAGATATCATTTTGTTGTTATGTTTAAAAAGTTTGAATAATTAAAAAATACTGACAGGAAAGCTTTAAAGCTTTAGTGGATACTATCAGAGTACAAATTAAAATTATAGGCATTTAATGACCAGCTAATATTGATGCTCAGAAAAATTTAAGTGCCGAGATGCTCTTTCACCGCTATATTCCAGTTCTAGGAATTTATTAGTGGGCATAACAAAAATGTGCTGAAAATAATATTCTTTTTGAAAGAAAATAGTGAAATTTGATTTATGTATTATCAAAATTTTTGTGATTTCTGGAAAAAATCATTAATTAGAGGTAGCATTATTTGACACCTAATGAAGAGTAGGAATCCTATGTTGCAGGCTAATCATGCTTACAACCAAAATAATCTCTCTCAATCTTCAAATCAAAGTTGGGATTGTAAAATACTTTGAAACTCTGTGAACATACCTGACATATCTATAAATATTCTGTAAGTACTATATATTTTAAGTTACATTTTGCAATTATAACATAAATGATTATTAAATATGCAAACTCCCTTTTTCTCCCCAGACCATTCCCTTTCCTTAAATCTAAAGGGTAGATTGTTTTCATTTGTATCTATGCATAGATGCTTAAAATTTAGGCTATTCAGTTTCCTCCTAAATTCTAACATAATTTAAAGGACTTGAAGCGATGATGGATTGTAGAGTGTGACATGACGTGGCCTTTACCTTTTTCAGGCTGTGGCTTTGAGCTAGCTGCTTAACTTCTCAGTTCCCCAGTTTCCTCATCTGTGAGAATGAAATAATAATAGTATCTACCTCCTATGATTACTATGAGGATTAATGAATTCCTTTTCCTTTCTTTCTTTCCAGTGCTGGGGAAACCAGTGCCTTGCTCATGCTAGGCTAGGGCTCTACCACCTCTAGCCCTGGATTAACGAGCTTCATGGTCAACATTAAATTGCTATTTTTTAGTCTTTGGAAGTAGTTGAAATCAAAAGTTTAGTAGAGTTTGGTTTCTTTGTTTGGCACGTAATCTCTAATTTTAATTTCTGGGCTCTGGTCCTCTAAAATCAGTGGAATAAAGCCTTGTTTGGGTAATTGCCATCTTTCTGCCTCAAAGCCAATATGGGTTTACCTGTTGGTTTTAGTTTTCACGAGGTCTCTCTTCAGCAAGGTGCTAAGGGTAAAATATCAACTCTTAAATTATTTGAGGCAGGTAAATGTTGAAAGGGGAATTTAGTTGTTAAGTCAATAGCAGTATGCTGGCATGGTCTGTCTTTCAGAAGGATCATCATAACATAGACCAATCAATAAATAAAAATATGAAATATACATCTATGCAGAATCTTAGAATCCTTTCTCTAACACCTAAGTTATTAAGGGAAACTCTGAAGCCCACCTATGTAATTTTACATTTAAAAACAGAACTCATCATAGTTCTTGGGAAGACCTTAGCTTTGTTCTCATCTGGGAACTACTGACTTTCTTTGGGTCAGATTTAATTTTTCTCTACTGAAAACAGCAACAAACAAAAGAGTGAACAACAAGAGCAAAACAGAAATTCATGGTCATACCAGCAATGTATACCACTAATTCAGTTGGGTACAGGTCATGTAAATGACAATGCACAGAGTCATTTACCACCTAACCAACAAAGAATTATCAGATCCAAAATATCAATACTGCTGCTATTTAGAAACTCTACTAATCAGATGTCCCAGAGTTACTGGCCCTAAACTATTGAACACATGAACATTTAAGATACTCAGCATATGGGGTGGTCTGAGTTGAAAAATATGCCCTAGAGGGAACATTACTTCAAATATATATCTGGACAAATCTGTATACAGTGCTAAAGAAACTGGTAAAACAAATTATTTCGCAAGCAGTCATTTGGTAGCTAGTTATGCTAAATAATACAAACAGATGATTTTGCATTATTGAACCATACAAACCTTTTGAATTGTGGGGGTGTGTGTCTAAAATATGAAGTCATAGATTATGCAAAATTATCCTGTTATGGAGATATTTTGAAACGGTTTATAAAAAGCAATGAACATATTAAAAAGAAAAGCTAGCCCAAATGAGTTATGAAAAGTTACAAGTCCTTTTTTTCAGACAGATTTTTTTTCCATACATAGTATTTTCCATATGTATCATAAACACTCCTCTGTGCAGAACATAACACCACACTTCTAATATCATTCCTCTGTGAGGGTGAATCAGGCTAAAGCTATGAGTTTCAGACCATTTCTGTACAAGTCATTTTCAACTAGGGGAGTAAGGCATAAATTCTAAGGCAGGTATGAAATATATGTTTTAAATAAGCCACAACTATTCTGTGAACAGTGAAACCAGCACCACTCCACTGTTAAAGAATGTTGGTTATATATGCAAGGGAAGAGCTAATATAAATGAAATTGAAAATCAAAAAAATCCAAGTTGTGAAAATTATTACTAATATGGCTGAAATTCAAATATGTGACATTTTATTTTCTTAAGGGTTTCCCTGTGAAAGGCAACACATATTTTTCCTGATGAAAGAAGATGCCTGAAACTGACATTCAGGAGAGCATTTGGACACTATCAGCATGTGATGATGTTGCAGATTTACTCATCTCTCTGCAATTACCCTCTTGCTTTTGAATTTTACTTCGCTTAGTGGTATCATGATTTAAAATGTATTGAGGGCCTCAGAAAAATTGGCTTTTATTTCTTTGTACATAGAACCCTTAGAAATTGCTTCTAGGTGGGTACTATAGATACATGTCTTAGTAGAAAAAGAGGTGCAACACCTGACTTGGCCACACAGAGGATGGAAACTCACAAATTTCTGAGAGGCCAATATCTTTTACCCTCTATTTTTCCATTTAAATGTCTATATTTAGCTCTGAAACATTTGATACTTTACAGGGGAGTTCTAGTATCAGAGCAATCGGGTTGGGGAAGGTAGAGTTAGGTTTAGGTTTTCAGAGCAGTTCAATTCAAAACAGTTAAGCACCTCCTACCAGGAGACCACCACTAAAAATGATTTCTGGGACTAGACACAGGGAGAGGTTCAGAAAAGGAGAAAAGAAAATGAAAAGGAAGCAGCAATGCTCTGACATTGTGAAAGATTCAAAAAAAATTTTGATTTCTGTTCTCAAGATGCTTACTTACAATCTTGTTTTAGAGAGAAAGATTAATGCACTTAACATAACTAAAGAACAATAAGAAACAGAATATTAAGTGTAAAGATGGGTGGAGGAGGCAAAAAGCTGTGGGGCAGCCATGTCTCTCACATCTTTTCCAACTAAGAGAAAAGAGAAAAGAGACAATAAAAGAGACAATGGGTCAAATGCAACCTACTCTAGTTTCTCTATTAGTTTTATAATACAGTTACCATCCCATTACAAAGAACTTCAAGGAACTGTTGACATTTTTTGCTGCCCTGCAGTCTATTGTCTCAAGTATAGCTTGAAACACCAGGCTCCACGCAGAGATGTCTGCTCTAATGGTATTTGTTGACCTGCATTATGTCAGCCTGAATAAACGCAGATGAACACTACAAGGAATCCGTTAGATTATTGGTAAATAGACATCCATTATTTTTAGAACATTTTAATTTTTTTAACCTGAAGATTAGACATTTAAAGTAGAACATTATCCTCAAATAATCTTGTTATTATATGAAACAGTAATATTTATTTATTAAAAGTGCTTCTCTAAAGCCCCAAATGAGGATATGCAGAGGTGGATTTACTGTGGATTAATTAGAGCAGCAATGCTCTGGCTCTGTGAAAGGGCCCTTCACTTCAGGGGCCTTCACTTGGTGGGCCCCTTCCTAGAAGGCCCTGTACTTAGCTTTGAAATCATAGTTTTACATTCTTCTTTCTTAAAGGGGGTCCACCAGGTAGTTTAAGCTTCTAGAAAAATCTTGATCCACTTGGGTATAAAATAATCTGGAAGAGATCAGACCTGACAGTTCTGAAAGGCCAATTCTGAGGATACAAAATTACTTTCATAAGGATATCACTTCAAGTACATTTTACAAAGGTATCCCCCCTATTGTTACTGCCCCCACCTCTGCCAATGAATAAAGCTGTTCACTTCCCTGTTACAAGATTGTTAGACTCTTTAAATAAAATCTGTCCATTCAGTGACTGGGAAAAATCACAGTATTAAAAAAAAAAAAAAAAAAAAAAAAAAAGATGACAATTCAGATGACAATTCCCAACATGAAAAAGGTATGCTAGAGAGACTCCCAAAATGTTTCACAAGAACAGCAATAATTGGTATCCGCAGCTAAGGGATACATGCATCTGAAAAAAGGAAGAGCACAGAAATTCTCTCAGCACCATTTATAGTAGTACTGACTGAAGAGTGTGGTAAGTTTATGCAGAGTGTGGGAATTTTTACCACTAGTAACACCATGTATCTGTTTTTCTGGTTTCTGAAAACCCCAAATAAATCCCACAAGCACCTCTAAATCCCACCATGGAATTCTCACACTTCTGAGTAAGAAGTTCAGAAGAGAACCAAAACTTTGGATCCATTATGTCTGAGTGCAGTTTTTCCAGTAACGCCTTGTCTCAATTTTTTAAGAAACTGAATAAAAATTAATTCAAGAAAAAAGTACTGAAATTGCCCCAAATTGAATATTCAATTGAAAAATAACAGTTAAATTGTTCATAACCATTTCCTGTTAGATTTTTCCCCTTAGAAATGGAGTAAGAATCCTTCAAAAAAATAAAAGGATCTATCCCATAAACAGGAAGTTTATTAAAAGAGCTTCTCTTGGTTTCCTGGCAAAATCCAATTTTTAAGAAGAGGACTCACTTGGGTGGCAGAGTGAAAGATTAAACAAATGTTACAAATCCTGTGAGTTAGACTTACCTGAGGAATTTGCTGGGTAGAGGGAGCAAGGTGGCTCTGCAACCCAGGAATAGGCTCAAGGAATAGTTTGCCCTGCTTTGCAGGTGACTGTGTTCCAGGTCCAGGCATCACAGATCAACTTGAGGCTTCAAAGAAGCCAGGGAGTGCCAGTCTATAATAGGGCAGTGCCTCGAAAGCATGCTCAATTATTCTCTCCATTCCTTCACATTTAAACCTTATTTCATTTGTTTCTCTACTTGCCTTTCCTGGAAGCATGGTAGTATAACAAGAGTACAGGTTCTGGGATTTTCAAACTTGGTTTCTTAGTTCAGGTTCTAACAAATAGTGCAACACGTTGCCTTCTTGAACCATTGTTTTTGGATGTATGGAATATGCTAACAATTCTTCCTTAGCTCAGGTTTTTCTTAGGTAAGAACCACCTGCCTCAAAATGTTGTGGGGTAAAAAAACAGGGTCCTTTCCTGACCTATTAAATGAGAAATCTCTATGGGCTCTTGGAAACTGAATTTTAAATATACTTCCAAGTGATTTTTGTACACACAAAAGTTTTAGGACCATATCCTCACTTGTCCTGTGTCAGACTAAATAGAATGAAGGAGGTAGAACTGACCTGTGAACTGCATAACAACACATATGTCTACCTGTTCCCATTAATGTTACTCTGCAGGTAGTTCAAAGCACTTAAAGCAAGGACACAGGACCATTTCCCCAAAGATCTTGCTTCCAGCCATTCCCTGCCATACCCACAGCATTCCACTTTATCTTCAGGTAGGCAGGACAGGTTCATTGGGGGCTAGGGCTAGAATGGAGAGTTGCAACACAGGCGAGACTTCTGTAGAATTTCATTTATGTAACTGTACCTACCCCCACAGGGTGATATAAGGATTAATTCCTATTTGGTAATTTACTGTGTGTAAAATGCCTTGAGCCCCTTGGAGGAAAGTGCTATATAAATGTAAAATAATAATTATAATAATAATAACCTCAACTATTTAACTGATCAGTGAATTAGCCAGAAGATTTAGGCTGCCAAGGGACAAGGCTGAAACCATTATAAGTAGAAACGCTTTACATCATCATATCTCATAACTGTTATCACAAAAAGGGGAAACAAAGGGTGAAAATTAAGATAAATCCATGTTCTCAACTGATTTAAATGACAGAGGATCACAGTAATGTTTTATGAAAGCCAGGAAATGCAAAAATGACAGCTGCATTGTAATTCTAACTCATCCACAAGTCCTGAGGTTTTATACACTTTGCTCTTCTATTTGTATGGAAAATATCTCATCAGTGCAACATCTAAAATTAAGCATTATTAAAACACTTGACTAATGCTTTTGCTTAGTTGAAATATGTTCATAATTTACTCATATAGTAGATAATGCTTTTTCTGTCTGAAGTTCCAGGTAGTGTTTGAATTAGTTGTTTATAATCAATTTGGCTTCCCAGGTATATACCCTAAGAAATGCACCCTAACAAAACTGGGTGTATTTTCAGATCTGCATTTGGGAAACTAAACTAAAAAGTACAGGAGATACCTTTTCTCTCCAGGAAGAAAAGATGTTAGTACATAAACTCACATGTGTTCAGCTGTCCTCAGTTCTTACACTATTTGTTTTATTTATTTATTAGTTCCATGGAGATCCTTCCACCAAAAAGCTCAAGGGGCCGAACCCAGAACTTCCATATACTGAACATGAATCACTTCTTAAACCACAAAAAGCAAAAGAAAAGGCTATAGAAATCTTAATGGGAAAGCTCCAGATGCTCAAAAGCAATTGTTTAGTTACTCTACTTAGTTATGCATCATTCAAAACACTTTCTAACAATCCGGCAAGAAAGGTTCTTTTGTGAAGAACAGGCTTTGGGGCCTTGGACAAGTTTTAATTCTAGTTGTTTCATAGCTCACATACAAAATAGTCTCGGTGTGTGTGTAAGGAGGTACTGTACTTCTATGCAGTAACGTTTTGCAATTAAGTATTTTTAAAGGGAAAGAAAACAAAAACCACAAAAGCATGTGGTACCTTGCTCTATTTTAAATTATTAACTCCTAGCTTCAAAGACTTAGTTTTTAAAAATCCAGTCCTGAATGAGTAAAAACAGGTGTAAACCAACATGAATGAATATTAAGAAATAAAGTCAATCAATATAACTCAAATTATCATATAAAATTGGAAATTAAAATTCAACCTGTCTATAAGGTTGGGTGATGAATGAATATGTGAAAGAATGAAGTGGAAAAAAAATATGTCACAGCTGTAACTGATTTACTTTGCTTGAAATAATAAAGATTAGAAGTGTCTTTTGATTTATAGAAAACTGGCATGGGATACATAATACTTAACACCGCAAAGTATTCCAAATGTGATATGTGTTTAAACACATATATGCATAAACACACACATCAAAAATACAAAAATATGGGTGTTCTGGTAGAGTTTTCTGGCTTTAAAGGATCTGTGAGACAGAAAGAAGCAAATGGGCATCTGATAAACTGCTTCTGTGGGGGTCACTAGCAGAGAGCACGTCCACTTAAGTGTTTCCATAATAATTTTTTATTAAAAACATTCTAAAAAGCCATCTTTCTTGGCAGATATTTTTTCCTTCTGTATCACTAATACCAAAGCCAATGCCCTGGTCTTCTAGTCACATTGGAATTTCTTGCCCTTGCATCACAAGCCCAGCTGTACTCATCAAAGTGGAGAAACTGACAGCATTGTCTGAAAGACACAGCTTGGGATAATTGCTCCTTGTAGTTCCCTGTCAATGAATATTATCATATTCTTCTCACGAATAAGGTTACTGTACTTTTTTGGGGGAGATTTCTACACACTTAGCTACTAAGCACATTACCGTTCCTTGAATGAAAGGGACTAAATGTGACAGTACAACTACGGCTTAGCATTCCCAACATTCTGTTTTAAAGCCTCTGTGGGCATCTTTTAAAAATAATTCTTTATATGTCCAGAAGAAGTAAAAATGACAATGATTTTTTACTTGACATTCCTGTTTTCATAAGGAGGCTAACTGGGAAATATCAACATCAGTCACAAAGGAAAATTGAAAAATCACATAAAGCTACCAAACATATTCTCTTACTGAATTTCTTTCACCTAAGTATACAATGGAATCCTCTGACATAATGTATTTTCTTTTCCATCATGTTAGGCTCTTAGGTTGAAAGAAGAAAAACCATGCTTTAAGTGTGCTAGTGTGATCCAAATCTTGACAAAGTCTCTTTAAATTTCAAATGTAACTCAAGAAGGAAAAAAAAACTCAAAGTATTTCAGTCACTAATAACAACAAAATCAGCAATGAAACGATGATATTAATAATATCAGCTATCATTTAACTTTTAGATATCCCAGATACCATGGTAATTGCATGCGTTAATTCATTAAATCATTATAACACTCTACCAGCTTATACTACTATTACTCCTATTTTATTGATGAAGAAATAAAGGCACAGAGGGATTAGAAATTTGCTCAAGACCACACAATGAGAACATGGAGGAATAGGGATTCAAGCACAGGGAGCCAGCCTCTGCTACATAATGAACACAGTCAGCAGTCCCCTTTATCTGTATAAAAGGTAAAGTCCCTTTACCTTTTATGCTCCAAGACCCCCAGGGGAGAGCTGAAACTACTGAATGTGCTAAACCCTAGTACTACTTTTTTTTCCCCTATATGTACCTATCTATGATAAACTTTCACCCTTTCTCATAAAGAAAGCACTTTATGGCTTCTCTTTGGCATATCTGAATTGCCAGCATCACTACTTTTGTTCTTTGGGTCTCTTATTAAGTAAAGTAAGTTTCACTTGAATAGGAGCACTGAGACCAATATGGTTGATCTGATAACCAGAGAGCTACTTAGTGACTAACAAGTGGGTAGCATATACAGCATGGATGCATTGGACAAAGAACTTTCTAGGCAGGGCACAGTGCAGCAGGATAAGATTTCATCACATTACCCAGAATAGTATATAATGGAAAACTTATGGATTGTTTATTCCTGTAATTTTTCATTTAATATTTCCTGATAACTGAAATTACAGAAAGCAAGAACACAGATAAAGGAGGGAACTACTATATTTGAATCCTTAAAGGCCTGCTTCCTTATATCACTGAAGCTCTTTCCAGCTGATCAGCTTGTGGTGCTCATTATTTTATTCTGAACACTTACATAAACTTGTTAGCAAATAGCCTATTTTGAATAACATAGTAGTTAAAAACTCAGGCTCTGGAGTCAGATATATATAAAAGTTAAGCTCCAGATATTAGCAGTGCTTAACTCCTCTGTGCCTTAGTTTCCTCTTGTGTAAAATAGGAATAATAACACCAATTTCATGTAGGTGTTGTGCTAAATGAGATAATGCATGTTAGAGCTCCATGTAAGATTAATGATTAATACATTTTAATTTCATTATTACTGATTTTTATCTCTTAATACACATAATACCTTCCCCAGTTAGACTACATTTTTTCTCTGTAAAACTACCAACATGTCTCCTTATTGTCTAATATAAGGTTTGCTAAATGTTCAATATATTGTTGAATTCTTAGGTATCAGCATAATGATGTATTAATAACTTTCGTCTTTATCACAACTCTATCAGGCAATACTTACATTTATTTACAATGTTACCAATAATGTAACATTTACATAGATATCTAAAATTTAGCGAGCATTTACTACATGCCAGGAACTCTGCTAAGTGCATTATGGCATTAACTCCTAAAATTTTCCCTACCAGTCTTGGACATAGTAGACTCTAATAATCACCACTTTACACAGGAGGAAATAGAGGCTTATAGATGTCACTCAGCTGATAAGTGTTCAGAAATGTGAATCCTTAAACACAACTGTATACTAGCTGCTAAAAAATGAATTTATGGTAGTTATTCAATATTTGATTTGATGATGAATCAATGAAATTCTTAATTATTTCTGTCACCATAAAGTCTGTGCTTACAACAAATTAAGGTGGCCTATCCAATATCTTTCATTTATTAGTTAACTTTTTAAGAGACTATTGTAAGCCATACACATGCCAAGTGTTGGGAATTAAAAAAAAATACTATGAATCTAAAACTTTTTCCTCAAAAGCAATTAAGGATTTAATGTCATTTCATTTACTATCATTTTTATGTCTACTCTTAGAAAAATCAAACATCTTCCTTTCTCTGCCCACTCTTTCTTATTTCTTCTTTTAAGCCCAAGTTTTATAGTATGAAATTCATACAGATTTTTGCCCATAAGAAGCTTATATGTCAAGGCAAGGAACTGTTTTAATTATATTTACTCTTCATTTTGAGTATATTTCTTTTTCATATCTGACAAAGACTTTTGAAGTGACTAAAGAAAGGCAAAGCAACCTGATTTTTTTTAAAAAAAAATTCTTTCTGTACAATCTTTTGTCTGCAATACTCTCATAATAGCTTAGAAATTTTAAAAGAAGGTTTTAGCTGTTTTTGTTCTTTTCAAATTGGCAAAATTTGATTTTTTCTTCACATGTTTGGATTGGCTTTAAAAATTAACAAACAAGAAAATAAGAACATATTCAACTTAAAAATACTGTCTTCATTGGTGCATTGGCATCATCAACTAATATCAGCATCACTCTGAAAACTGTTTCCATTATTTTTTAAAAAAGAATTTACAAATGAACACATAGAACTTTTTCTAAGTCAAGACTACTGGTTAAGCAGAGAAAAAGTTTAAGGGCCAGGGTAGACCTTAGCCATCACTGTAATCACCTCTCCAGTCAGCTATCAGATCCTGTTAGGGTCTCCTTCACCTCCTCACTGATGGGATGAGTGGCGTTTTGTCCGTGATTTTAAACAATATCTTTTTAAGCATTTGGAGTGGGTAATTTCAAAGTATGTCTGTAGTTTTTACGTACATTCTGCAGAATCCTTATTTCTTACATAAGTTGTATTGAGTCAATAATTTCAAAAGGAAGGATTTACAATAAAAGAAGTCTGAAATTCTGCTACAGTCTCCATTATGCAAAAATTTACAGTGCAATCAATGCCAAAGATTATTTGTATTTATCTGGAGTATATGAACATAAAAATGATTTTACAAAGTTAACATAATTTATCAATTCATTAAAGACACATTTATTGCATACCTACTATATACTAGGCATTAAAATCGATGACCAAATTACAGAGAACTATAAACTTGTTCTGAAAAATAGTATGAGGGTGTAGGTAGGACTAGTGAGAAGAGAACAGAGACAAAATGATAATAGTCATGAGTTGAGAGCCTATCACCCACCTAGACAATGTATGAGTTGTTTCACATAAGCCATTTCATAACAACTCTGTATGATAGGTAAATTTTTGTCTCAAAAATGAGAAAAGTCTATTTCTAATGAAATAAAACAAAGTCTAGGTCTTATTGTATATTCTTATAAAGAAAGTATTTTTAAGATGAGGAATGATATGATCATTTTTTGTTTATTTCTTTGGTGGTGCTGGGGATTAAACCTTGGGCATTGTTTTTATTTTTTAATTTTTTTTCTGTTTTAAAAAGGTAATACTAGTGTTGAATTCATTTTAGATATAGCACCTCTTGGTTATAGTTTGGATCTATAATGCCCCCCAAAGGCTCATGTGTTAAATGCTTTTTCCATAGCTGGTGGTGTTAATGAGAGGTGGTAGAAAGTTCAGGAGGTACAGCCTAGTTGGAGAAAGTAGGCCACTGGAGGCATGCCTTTGAAGACTTATTTTGTTTCAAGCCCCTTCCTCATTTCCTCTTCTATTTCCTGGCCACCATGAGGTGAGCAGTTTTGCTCCACCACAGCTCCCACCATGATGTTCTAGCTCTCCAACAGGCCTAAAAGCAATGGAGTCAGCTTACCATGGACTGAAGCCTCTGAAACTGTGAGCTAAAATAAATCTTTCCTGCTTTAAGTTGATTTTTCTCAGGTATTTTGTCACAGTAATAGAAAGCTAACACATTCTTCCACTGACTAAAATGTCTACCTTATAAGGATGGGGTTGAACTATTTAATTCTTCAACTGATTCAAAGTACATCTCCAGTTGGAATCCTCTAGGAATAAAGTAATATCTGGTTTCTACAAAACACAGACTAGATCATGTCACTGTTCTCTAATTTTTAAAAGGCATCTTTAGTGATTCCCATTAACTAACCAATCCCATTAAACTAACCAATAGAATTTCACACTGATGTGACCATGATTTGCTCCTGAAATATGAAGAGCTTCATCTCCTACTAAATTCCACCATGTTTTACTTCCTTAGTGTCCTCACCATTCCTAAAGCTTATCAGATTTGATCATAGTTTCAAGCCTCCATTCTCTGATGTTCTCTCAGCCCAGACTGCCTCACCTTTTTTCCACCAATTGAAAACCACATTCATTCACCAACATCTATTTGAAAGGTCACTTCCTTTCTGAAGTTTTCCCTCTCACTTGCCTTAGAATCAACCATATGCTCTTATTTCCTATAGCACCTTGACTTTTCTTCTATAATTCTATAATAGCATCTGCTGTTATATTGAAGCTGTTTGTTTCCAATTCTCTCTCCTTCTAGAATCTACATGGTTAACACTGAGGGCATTGGCCTTGAATGTTTGAGTTTTATCAACAAAAATAAGGAAATCAGCACAGTGTTTTGATGGACTTTGCCAGGTAATGATGTTCAAGCATTATGCTGCCATAACCAGTGCTCAGCAACTTAGATAAATGAGAGAGTTATTCAGTCATTCGCTCCTCACTTTTATTCATTCAATAATTTTATATGCTCACAGAAGGAGCTAAAGGCTGATTTACAAAAATGTTCTCTGTTCTTCTGAATAAATGTCTTACAAATGAATGGGATAAGAAAGCAAAATGTGTTGTATGACAATGGCTGTTATTGAATCAAACAAACAATGGGTACATCTATGGAGTACAGACTGTGCTAGAGTCAGGAAAACTGGTCATAAACTGAGAAAACTGAGAAATGTACCAGCTCACTACTTAGCATCACTGTCACCGTACAGTCTTTAGGTATTTATTGACAGTCTTACACGAGTGTGTGCCCGCAGTACTGACAAACACATGAATAGCCTGCTTAACCATACTCAGTGTTAAAACAAAGCAATTGAATAGCAATGCAAGGGATAAACACCTAAGGTTTACAAAGGCATTGAGTGTCTAGGCAAGGTAGTACATTTATTTCAAACACGTATTATCTCATTTAAGTCCTCATTAAGACACTATGATGGCTCATGTTTATTCACTTTAAAGAAATTCATAGCTGAGTCTGAGAATATTGACTAATTCTCAGGGGCCACCTCATTAGAAATCTAGGGAGGCAGGATTAAAAATGTAAAACCATTGTTCTTTCACATTTATAGTACATTGCCTCTTCTTAGATCCCACTTGTACAATGAAGAAGTTAAACGCAATATGGATTTGTATTTTAATGGAGGGGATAATGTGGAAGTAGAACTTTAGGCTTTGAAAGATAGACAATCATTCATTGAGTATTCACTACTATTGTAAACATTTTGCTCATATTCACTCACTTAATCCTTACAACAATCTTTTGAAGGTGAGTGTTGTTATTATCATCATTACCATTTTCTAGCAGAGAAATGGAGCCAAAGGAAAGACAAACTTTCACAAAGTTGCAAAGCTAGTTAGCAGCTTTGAGGTTGGACTTCACAGACTGAAGCCCACAGAGTTTAACCATTCTGCCATTCTGTCTCAGTAGGTTGAAAGGTTATTAAATAAAACAGCTGAAATAAAGTTCTAAACACATGGCATGACACAAAGTTGGTCTTCATTAAATTTTAGTTACTTTCCCTCTTTTCCTTCAATTTCTCAATCTACAATTACAATGACAATAGTTATATCATTAGTTGTAAAGTATATTTTCTTTTAAAAGATTTTAGATCTGATTTAAGTTTAACAAAAATAAGTTAGTCAATGTGGAATATAATTGACCAGTACTAAAATGATGTTGAAGATTACTTAAAGGCATAAAATGTTCCTCATAATACAGATGTAAATGACAAAGGTAGTATAAAAAAAGTGTACCCAGTATTTTATTAAAAACATAAGAGACACACAAAGAGAGGGGAAAAAATTAGAAAGGTATATCCACAAAGTTTGAAAATAGATTATTTCTGGATGATTATGGGTGATTTTAATTGTCCTCAAGTAGTTTATCCTATATATTCTACCATGAACATGAATGTTTTCCATTAAAAAAAAAATAAAGAAGAATCACTGGGACATGTAACCTGTTTTAGAGATGATACCACTGAGGTAAAGAAAAAAAAAATCAGTAGGATTGTGTGGGATTTCACCCTTATTTAGTGATGGAGATTGAATAAATCTAAGACTCTTCATTTCTGATTAGTGTGTTTTCTCTGACACCTATTTTCTATTCATTGGTTATCATTATTGAGGAATTAAAAAGTAAACCAGGAAGAAAGTCCGTGGAGGAGGTTAGATACTCTGACAGTGTGCTGTCAGCCTTCACTGAAGAGTTCCTACCCCCATCTGGCTTCTTAAGTTGTTCCTTCAGACTATTTGTTTGTGAGTCAAAACATAAACTATATATGGTAGATTGTATTGTTTCCTGTAATTCTTTACTTGCTCTCTATAATAGACCTTTACATCCACACACTTTACCATGTGATTTTCCTATAACTCAATACAGTGTGTGTTCGTGTGTGTGGTCGTGGTGGTGGGGATAATATCCATCTCTTGGCTTGGAGCTGGTTAAGTGACTTCCTTTGATGAATAGAATATTAGTAGACATGGAATGAGCAGAATTTAGATACTTTTTGGGGAGACAAATTCTGTAATTATCAATAATTTAGGTTCCTGGATTAAAGATTGATAAACTTTTCCAAAAGTAAAAGAGGAAAAATTTTTTTCATAGAAGAATACTGCTAACACATAGCATCATGTACTTTTATACTAACCTAGGACCAAAATAAACTATTCAAAAAGTTAAGGGGACTTTCTCAGAACTTTTTTTTTTTTTTTTTTTTTTTTTTTTTTTTGTGGTACTGGGGATTGAACTCAGAGGCACTCTACCACTGGGCCACATCCCCAGCCTTTTTTTTTTTTTTTTTTTTTTTATTAGAGACAGGGTCTCACTGAGTTGCTAAGTGCCTTGCTATTGCTGAAGCTGGCTTTGAACTCGTGATCCTCATGCCTCAGCCTCCCAAAGTTCTGGGATTACAGGTGTGCACCACCACGCCTGGCTCTCAGAACATTTTTAATCCTTCCCTTGTTCAATCCAAATAGGGACATTGGGTAAGCAGGAGGATCATCTTGGTACCCATACCCTGGAAATAACCTTCACATATCCAAGTGTTAGACACTGACATACAGGAAGAGAGTTTTCAACTTTCCATATCTCATTGTCATATGTATTCTGGAACTTCACTAGTCTGTTTCATGGAAGGTGGACTCTTCCTTGGTGCTAGTTATGGCTAGAGTGGGTAATATATTTATCTTAGAAAACAAGTACAAATAAGAATCCACCATGTCTCATTCCAGGTCAGCTTTATACAATCATAGCAATACTCAGAATTCACTGAATTTGATTTAATACTTCAATTGGTAGAAACCACCATCATTCCAACAGTATAACTCCACATTCCCAATCTCTTTTTCCTCGTCTTGATGTACAGCAAAGATACTTAGATTTTAACATATTCCCATGGGTTTACCCAGGGTCATTTGTAATTTCTGGAGTATGAACTAAAGTTTTACCCAGTTTCTCTCATAAGACATATTAGAAAATGCAAATGTGTAAGTGTAGCTATATTGTAGAAATACTCTTGCATTTGTTTAAAAATTTTTTTTGATACCAGGGATTGAACCCTGGGGCGTTTAACCACTGAGGCACATCCCTAGCGCTTTTTGTGAGTTGAGACAGGGTCTCACTAAGTTGCTCAAAGGCTTGCTAAATTGCTGAGGCTAGCTTTGAACTCATAATCCTCTTGCTTCAGCCTCCTGATTCACTGGTATTACAGGGGTATGCTGCGATGCCTGGCTGTTTTAAGGTTTTTTTTTTTTTTTTTTGTAATAACTTTATTTTATTTATTTTGATATGTGGTACTGAGGATCAAACCCAGTGCCTCCTGTGTGCTAGGGAACCTGCTCTACCACTGAGCCACAATCCCAGCCCTGTTTTAAGTTTTAAAAGAGTAACTCATATGCATGCACTTCAGAAATTATTACTAGTAATAATACTTTTAACACATTTCACAATTGATTAAAACACACACCGCAATGTTATTATTGGGAAAAAAAGTCATTGGTTTAGAGACTATGTATACATTTATTCACTCATCCATCAAACAATTGAGTACTTACTATGTGTCAGGACAGTGCTAGATTCAGGAGACTATGGGTGAGTAAGATGTTGTTTCTCTTTCCAAATGTTATAACTATTGAGGTGAGCAAATGGGATTCTATCTATCTTTGGGAACCAGGCTTCTAATAGGCAATAATTCACTAGGAGTAGTAAACAGTAAAGAAGAAGGTGCTGTGAATTAACTGATAAAAACAAACAAACAAACCTGAATACTTGGCTCATTTGGGGTTCGTTCCCAAGAAGTCTCAGACAAGGAGCTGAGTGCAGGTAGTAATCCAAAAGGTGAATTCAGAAGACAGAGTGAGTGAGTGAGAGACTGAGTCAGAAAGGATGAAAAGCTATAATAAGCATGTGTCAATGAGCATCCAGTGTAGCAACTGGGGCTTAATTCTTCTAAAATCTCTGAGTCTTGTCCAAATGCCTCCAGAGGTATCCTTCTGAAACAAATGGACAGTAACCTCCACTTTTCTAGGTCCTCCTTCTCCACCCATTATTGACTTATGAACTCTCATAGCATTGAAAAGATGCCATACAGCTGGGGTACAGTGCATGGAAACATATATCAGTTGGAGATCTGGGATGACAGAGAATTGCTTCAGGGGCTGCTGCAATTAGAGGGGAACTGAGAGACTATGCCAGGAGCATCAACTCCTTATGCCAGAATAGCCTATAAAGGTCTAGCAGGAGCATAATATGCTGTGCAGTTGGATGTAGCACCCTCACAGGCTGGTTTGGGGAAAAAGAAACTGCCATCTTCTTTACTGAATTATATTCTACAAAAGGTGTATTGACTTCTTCAGGAAGTCAGGCTTGAGGAGAGTAAATTCTGACACTGTTCAGCTAAGAAATCAAGTTCTTAGGAAAATCCTGATGCTCATTCACCAATTGTTATTCTCGAGAAGTCCAATATATATTAGTTTTCATGTGTTTCTAGGAAGAAATGTTTGAACAGCTTTAAGGAACTTTTCCAAAAATTGTGATACATTTTTGCATCATTCTGCCATGATTGGGCCTATTGAAAATTTTTCTGAAATTCTGAATTCATGGCAATGAGCTTTTTAGTTTGTCTTTTTTTTTTGTTTTGTTTTTATTAAAGCAGAGGAAAAATTGAAACTGTTTAAGGGTTGCACCTAAATGTATTAAGCTTAAAAGCTATCAACATGGAATCCATCTTGTAGAAAGTTATTAAGACTTTTAAGCTTCTCTAAACATTTCCTCACTACTGACAATTTCTACTTTGGAAATCCCTGCTCAAGCAGCTCCTGTGTTGTTATTGCAGGAAGGCAGGTTTATTTTGTAACTCATCAAGCAGCAGAGGAGTTTTCTAGAGAATGCTGGTTTGGGGGCTCAGAGCATCAGGTTGAACAATAGATACTTTTATGGTGACAGAAGAAGAGTTGATAAACTCTTCATTCTTCTACTATAATGTATAAAGGAAATGATTGTATTCCTAATCCCTAAAAATGTGATGGAGACAGCATTGGGTAGGTTACAGCTCCTTGTATGAACATATGAGGCTTCCCTTTGACAATGAGTGGGCAAGTCTTAAAAAAAGGAAATAAAGAAAACTTTAAAAAAGAATCGTAAGAATAATAAAGAGCCTCAGGGGCCATTTAAGTTCATTAGTGAGTCCCATCTCCCATCCTGAGATATCAAACTCAATAATACAGAAACCAAATGTCAATATTTACAAAGCTCTTCCCATATTATACCCTGCTTCCTTTCTCTTTTAGGTCCTTTCTTCCCTTTCTCCTTCCTCCCTATTCCCTTGATCATCTACTTCACTCTTTTTCCCATTTGCTCTCATTTCCCAATGCCTCCCGTCTGCATTAGTCAGTCCAAAATCTGTTCACCCCGCAATAAGCTTCAGTGCTGGAAAAGAAAGGGCCCAGACAAAGGCCCTGTCCAAGACAAGGCCCTGGGAGGGTGGTGAATGGTGAAGGGGTACAGCCTGAACTGAGAAGCTCACTGCTCTGGAGGCTCTCAGCCCTGTAAGCCATTAGGCTTCGGCAGGCTTGATAGCTGTATCAAGCCTTGTGATTTCAAAGCTTTCATGGGCTGACAAGGACTTGCTAATTTCAAACTTTCTAACCAATTACAATCACAAAGAACTCAGGACAATAATCAGTGAGCAAAATGAAACTGCTGGAGTGAAGCAGCCCTCCGCAGGTTTCACTCTAGTGGCTCTGCCACGCAATGTGCAGCTGGGACTCTGCTTCAATAAGTAAATAAAAATACATTATAAAACACAAATATACACAATGGATTCCACTTGCTGTCTTGTTCCCGGTAGTGGGGTATGTTGGAACCCTGTCTTGCATTCAGCCCATTAATTTTTGATGGTGTTAATTAAAAACTTTTGATGCTGGTTTGAATGGAAAATACCTCAAACAGTGTTTCCTTTATTGAAACACTGAGTTCCAAGTCTTGGATTATTAGGTTAAGCTCTGTCAGCAGTGAGACCAACATAAATGCTTTTCATACCATCTGCTTTGACAAAAATGAATAGTAATAAAAATAAATAAATAAATGAAAAGGAAGAAGAGAAAACCATTTAGGTTGAAAACTCCCTTATTTCAATCCATTTTTAAGGACTAAATGAAAAATCCAGGTCCCTGAATGTAGAACATATGATTTTTTAAAAAAAATCTTTTTTCAAATCCTTACAGAACATTCAAATCACCCAATGTTCCAAGACCTGAATTTTTTATATTTTAAAATGGGGAAAGCTGCTTAAAATAAGTGAATCAGCTGCTAAGTGATTTCTCTCTGTCTTTTCCTCTACTCTCTTTCGAATGGCTGAAAAAAATGCTTAAAATGGTACATGCAATTGATATGTGTGGCTTAAGAAGCTTAATATAATTACTGAGGACTCAGACTTTCTATTTAAAAATAAGATAGGACAGGGTAATAGAAACACTGAGTGGTGAGTATTCATCCCTCCTGAGACGTGGGAAATGTTTCCAAATGTTTAATCCACTAAGCAAGGTAAGGGGTACAAAGCAGTTATTTAGACATCTCTGCCCTCCTGGAAACCCAGAGAAGTCTGGGGAATCCAGAGTCATGGAGAGGATAGTGTGAGAGATGCTGAGAAGGAAATGAGCAAATAAAATACCCATCTCCTCTCTCCAAGGCTTTTGTGAAGGATTAAACAAACCAAGGAAACATTCCCAGTCTTTGATTTAATCATTCCTTCCTTGTGTATGAATGGGACCTGAGGCTTTGGGTATCCATTTTTGAGAGTTCCCAAAATGTCCCACAGATTCCCTTTTCTCCATTGTGTTTTAATACACACAGCTTTCTCTATCATTTTTCATTTCCCAAACTTGTTTATTCACACTGCAACATCATCTGAATCCTTGAAAACCACAAGACTTTCCTTTTTCCCTGAAGGTCTTCATCACTCTCATTCTTGTTTTGATCTACATATCTTTAATAAGGAGGAAAACATTCTCCAGAAATGCTAATCATTTTATTTAGCAGGTCTTCTTTCCTCCTCTCCCTAATGATAGGCAACATTGACCCCACTCTTTTGAAACAGTTTACAGAATTTAATGTGACGTGATCGTGATCCATAAGTGACAACATCCGCAATAACATCAGAAAGACCTCATTACAAAGCTTATGAGCAGAGTATGCAGTCATAGAAGTGAAACTCCAAGGGAAATAGTTCTGAGCAAACCACAACAGGAACCTGTTTGTTCACAAAATTTATGAATTTCCTCCAGAGTAAATTGATAGGTGATATTGCCTACAAAGTACCAGCAAATGTAAATTAACTAACAGATAAATAGCAAATGGATGTATTTAAAGATGATTTCCAGCCGAAGTGATATTTTTTTTCCTAGAGACCAAGTTTTTGTTAAACTTAATCCTTACTCTTTTCCCTCTCCAGCAGCAGAAACATCTGGTCGGTTTTAGATTCCCCTTGGATTTCCAACTTCAAAGGGAATTATAAAGAATAACAAATTCATGTACCGGCACTAAAAAAAATTAGAGCAGCAGGAGAGAATGGTAAAATTGTCCTTATTTGACTGCTAGTGACAGGCGCCACAGGCAGAACTATGAGAAAAGACAAAGGCAAGATCACTGGTTGACAACCAGATTTCCTGCAAGGGACAGAATCTTTGGCTACATGCAAATATGCACAGGGCTCTTAGCAATCCATTAGGAGATTTTCCTTTGCTTAAATGAAAAATAATAAAATTTAAATAAAAAAGTAAATGAAACTACAAGTGAATAAAAAGAAATGATTTGTTTACCTATCACAAAGTTTCCTGAAATAACAATAGATAAATCAATAAAAGTTTTTTGCAAGAATGACCTGGAGATGATTCTAAAGATCCACTTAGCCATTGGGTTTTTATTTGATCAGAGAACACTGTGTGTGGGTTCTGACCCTTGGAAAGGCTTGATAAATGATCCTAGAAATAATTTAGGCTCCTGAAGCCACTAAGCCCTTCATATTCTGGTAAAAGCTTGGCTCTCCAAGTGCCTCAAAAGTTGTTTTTGTTTCTTCCTTATTACCAAGGTATGAACAGAAACTAATGTCTTGCTTGAGAGGAAGAATAGGATTTGAATGTACTGTTGATATATGTAATTGTGTCAAGTTGCATTTGACATTACTTTATAAAACTAAGTTTGTTTTTCTCCTCTATCATTTTCCTAGCAAATCTGAAATACACTTCCTAGAGTGCAGGTCTTGATGTAATCAAACATGAGAAAATGAGAACAGCTAAAGAAAGTACAATTTTGCCATTGTAATTACCTCTTATAAACAGCCTTTCCTCTTTTGAAACTGTTTTATGTGCAATGTGTACAGCAAAAACAATAAAAATAAACAAAGGCATGATTAACCAATCAACTTGTTTGTGGACAAAGAAAGAAATAGTTAAGGGCTAAAATGTCTTTAAATAATTAATTAGTAGAGTCTTTAAATTTAGTATTCAGAGGTTACAGATTTCCATACCACAAGTACATTAGGTTGATTCACAGGGTGGCCATCAACTATGAAAAAAGTAAATGACTTTTGACCAAAAGGTACACATCAGCAGCATGCCCAGAATGTTTTCATGGTGGAAGACAGAACATAGAACCAGTCCTCAATGGAGTTAGGACTCCTGTGAAAGAGTCCCCAAAGAGAAAACCATCTCCAAATCATATTCTGCACACTACAGATTCTAGTTAAACAAGAAAATATGAACATTTCTCTTCAGCATTCCACCATGTAAGGGATAAGCTGGCTACAAAATCATATCCTTGAATACCTGCCTTGAGTGAGATTTTCATTCCTGGTTCACCACTGCAAGTGAAGTGGAGTCACTGCAGTTACCTCAGTGAGGAAATGCCATGATTCTTACCCTCATGGTAATTGTGCATGATGATGTGTTACATGTGCAGTACAGTTTAACCAGAAAACATCCTAGCTCCATAGAACAGGGACCTGATGATTTGAAGAAGTTTTTTTATTTTATTTTATTTTTTTTTTATTTTGTGACTATCAGATTCTTTAAGTCTAAAATAAAAATCTGACTTGGTGGGGGAAGTTGCAAAGGATTCCCTGCTCTACATAAATACAATCATCCAACTATTATTCTGAACTTACTGAGGAAGAAGGAGGTAGTAGATGTGGATTACTAGTTTATTCTAAGAAATGTTTTTTACAGTTTGAGGATACAGAAGGTCACAAATGTAATATCAATTGAACAAATACTGGGTCCCAAATAGGCCAACTATAAGAAAATGGGTGTTGCACACACACCAAGAAGAAAATATTATCAATTATTATTATTGTTATTATTGCTATTATCATGATGAGGTTTTGATGTTTCACTTGGATATAGTGTATAATGCATATGGTAGGAAAAAATCATCTATTTTAAATAGAATAGCAAACTATTCTCTTTAAAAGGCAGTTAGTAGTCTAGTTTTAATAACACAAGGCACACAATCTAACGCTACACATAAGAAATGGATACATGAAGAAGTAAAGGAGAATTATGCCTTTATTTTAGCCATTCTGTTGATAATATTAATCTTACAGAGAAAAAGGTAGTTGTTTTACATACAGACATTTGGGGTTATGGTAAAATGCCCTGGCAGCTTTAAAATAGTAAAATAGTTAGTTCCTACCTATCTTTCCTTGTGATACCTTCCTGAGTGCCAAGCATTCATACATTTCTGACCTTTGCTGATATTTTAATGTTGGTGATGACAAACCAGGATAAAGGAGAGACAGAAATGATTAGAAGAGTGAGGAGGAATAAAGAACTGGAAAGAAAAAAGAGTTTGTATTGTTTATATCATTCAGTCTACCAAATTTTACAGATGCTCTCTGTTTGCTTGGGATGGTTTATTGCTTGTGTTATTACTTTCTTTTTTTCCCATGTGCTTTTCTCTACCAGCTTTTGCTGAAAATATTTTGTATGTGTCCATACTGTAAACCATCATATTTTTCTAGAGATTTAGTGTGGTGGAGAAGCTCTTTTTTTGCTTCCCCAAGGGTTAGACACATCAATATTCTAGCTACTCACTTTCGAGGCCAATGGAAAATGTGCTGCTAAGATTAAATAGACCAGAGTAAAACATAAATTCAGTTTATACCAAGGCAGTATGTTACTTAGTTACTCACATCCTGAATTTCTGATGAGTGTAATACACCTGTTGGACAAACACATTGCTACTGAACAGTCACTGACCTACAATTCAAAGACAGTGAGACACGACCAAACTCTGTAGATAGGTTCTCTACAAAGAGCCTCATTTGAACAGAGCATTCATCGGTGGAGTTCTTTGTGTGAAGGACCTGGTTTAGCCATGACAAGCTGGCTTATACAGAGGGTTCTCTAAAATATTCTAAGAACACACTAGCACAATATATTCAGGCATTGTTCTCCCATGCACTTTCTCCTTCCCCTCAAACATAGTGTTTTTTAAAGAATACAACTCAGACTATTATTATATGATTCCCCTCTTTACAGAAGAAGTCCCATGTAGCCAATACATACATTTCATTTCTACCAATAAATTTAAAAACTATAAACTTTTGAGTATGCATTACATTTGGTTTAAGTATGTTATATTTAGTAAGGGTTGGCTGCAAGTAGACTGGAGTCCCCATTAGTCAGAAGACTACATTTTCCTTTTACCTGAGATAAAGAATTGTACACAATACATGCATATGTCTAATAATGAATATAATTAACGCAGCATAAGTCTGGCATGCTAATTCTCATCCTAAATTTGAGTCAAGTTAAAGAAGTACCAAAAGAAAGACAGCTCTTTCCCCCAAGAAACCTAGCCAAGTCTGTGAAATGTCTCTCCAGTCAACCAAACTGCCTATTGGCTTACAGATATGCCCAAGAATATTATGAAACACATAAATGAGATTTTATAATCAATCGTTACACATTAAAAAATATGTAAATAAGAAGGAAAAATACTGCTGTATAAAATGATTAAAACTATTTATCGGAATGTTTTGAACATTAACATGTAAATATGTCCTGATGAGCCTGAAATAGTAATGAATTAAATGCTATGATGTCTGAAGTTACCTCAAAATAACTTGGTGGTATAGCAGGAAACTGGTTGTCCATGAGTCAGTCACTGTACAGTTGGGTAATGAGTATATGGGAGTTTGTTACAGTACTCTGTTTACATTCATGAATTTGAAATTTTTCATAAGAAAACATAAGTGTATATACTGATTTGAGCTTTCATTTATTCATTTATTATTTATGGGCTCATTCATTTAGATCAATTTTTAGGACATAAAAAGTAAATAGCAATAATAACACTCTTATTGGATATTTAGGTTAAATGAGCTATTCCTCTTCAGGAAAAGTAAAAAATTTCTACAAGGACTATGTAATTACATATAAAATTCTTAGGTTAAATTTTGAAAGCAGGACAAAATTTATATAGAAAGAATGATTACAGCATGTTTAAAAATATATATATCCTCAGGGAAAAAGAGAGTAAAAATATGAAATACTTATTGATTGTAATTTAAATTATAGAAATAATTGCTTTAATTTTTCTTCATTTTATTCCTATGTATTTTCCAAATTATTTTTAATGAGCATGTATCATTTGAAAATGAAAACAAATATTTATTCATTAGTGGAAAAGATGTGTTCTCTTTTCCCAAGGAAGTTTTCATTTACTAAAACAGAGAAACTGCAAACACATAGCATTGCCCTGATAGCTTAAATCTTTATACCTCCAAGTGAAATACACCCAGAGGAAAAGAAACATCGATACAGATTTTATCTGATCATGGAAACATAAGGAGCTTTCTGTGCCTTGGAAGAAATAGGGGAGGAAATGGCTTCTTTGCAAGCTAGCAAGAGTGGGAAATTCAGGCCCTTTTGTGATGAGATCTTTTTGTGATGAATGCAAAGGGAGTGACAAATTAAAGTTACCAAATAAGCCTGTCCCTTGAGTTTCTGAGGCTTACACTGATAGAAGTTACTTTCTGGGCAGTGTAACAAGTAAAGCATGGGAGTGGGGAGAGAGAGGGAGTTAAAATCTTAAAGCCTTGTGGCCTTCAGTGGACGGATAGGCTTAGAGAGACAGAGATAGATGAACAACAGAATTAGAAACAACAACATAGTGACAACTATGGATCATGTGCAATGGATATGGAAAGTCCCTATTACAAAGCTATCTTTATTACCCTAAGAGATTATTTTCCTCATTTTATGCACATTCATATAAAATGAAGTCAAGAGTGTAACTTTTAAAGGTTTGGATGAATATGATGTTCATGACTAAATAGCCCTGGTAGGAGCCAGGCACAGCACAGTCAGATGCCAGGCAAGTCACTCCTTCCCTCCTTCTCCCTCTCCAGAATATTTGCCAATGCATTTCAATGCAGGCCAAGCTCTAGCAAACTTAGATCTTCAGGCTGTCTAACTTGAGGATGACTTACCAATATACCCTCAGTTCTGACCTGCACTTTCCTCCCAGTCACCGAAATAAAGAATTCTAGGAAGTCACCATGCCAACCTTTTTGAAATTTCACAAATTCTCACTAAAAGACAGAAAGACCAAACCTAAAAGGAATGCTTACTTGCAGCTCTGATCTTGGTCCTCTTCCTTAATTAGTAAAGATTGGGGGGCGGGGGTCTTATTATGTCCCTAAGGGTATTCTTCCCTTCTGTTTGTGGGCATATGTAAGAATAATCATATATGCTTTTGAGAATTGATCCAAATGAAGCAAATGCATTTCAAATTTTCAGAATATTATAGAATATTAATGAAAAGTTTAAAGAATCACACTTTTGAGGGGTTTATGTGTGTTTGCTTAATGCCAAAACATTAATGTTCCACATAAAGATCAGTGCCCACTTCACAATATCACCCTTCCTGCTCACTCAGGAGTCTCCTTTTGAAAAATATATCTCTGTAGAGACTTAAACACAAGTCTTTTGACTATTTCCAGCCCTTGTCAGCAAAGTCATTCAAAAATGTTTGCCAGCATCTGTGACAATAGGTTTTGGGGATCATGTATTTTAAATAATTGTATTTCAAAATACAGCAGGATATAAAAATTCTACCTGTTAACCATGCCAAAATGTGTTCTGCTCAAATTTAGTACTTAAGGTGTTGGATACACCACAGCCATTAGGTTTCATTTTCTTTCTGAAGTTGGTAGAAATATATTTTTCTTTTCACCTCAATATTTTGGGCTACCTTCTAGAGATAATGAGCATTACTTACCAGCCAGCAGTGTTGTGAGGAATATCCAATTAGCGATGGTAAAAGATTCTGAAATGAAAAGAAAAAAAACCCACAATTTGAAAATAAAAGTAATACATTTTAATAAATTTTAATAAATGCATAAACAACATGGCAGTCATAGAAAATAATCCATTTGTTACTTGATTTGGGACACTGACCCAGTGATATTTTATCAAAAGTAAAAGATGTTTCTGTTTGGAAGTGAAAATAAAATTGTGTACTGAAAAAGTAGTTTTTGTAACTGTCTGCATATTTAACTTGAAGGTCTCTAACCAGTTGCAACAAGTTATGAATGACTTGCTGCCCATTTCTGCAATTCACTGTAACTTGTATTGAGAAAGTTATGTTTTATGGTTAATTATCCATGGTCTGTTAAAAAAATAAATCAAACCATTGTGAACCACTAAGATTTGCAGCTCCATTTGAACTTTACTGTACTTTTGATTAAACATTTTATAAATAAAAACAAACTGGTTTCTTCTTGTTTTTGGTTGTTTGCTACTTGTGTTCTGGAAATAAATACTGTGGCAATGGTGGGAGAACAAGCTATGGGTTATTTACCCCTGGTTTCATCAGTTGTGAGTTACTGGCCTTATCCTCCTTCATGAGTATAAATAAATATATAGTATTATATTCTGAGTTCGGTAAGACAAATGGAACGAGTGAACTGAAACCTTTTAAAACTAAAACCTTTTATGCTAAGTCACAGAACAAGAAAACAAACTCCAAATTAACATTTAAAAAGCTTCTACTGTGGAGCAACAAAGTCCTCCAATATTATATAATCTGCATTTTAAAAATTGCTTGGCTAACAAGCTGCAGCCTATTAATAATTCCCCAGGCTTTGCTTTTCAATGCCTTTAAAATTTAGAAGCTACAGGTGGTTTACCAAGAGATGGCCGTCTTCCTATACTACCACCACAATGTAAGCATTGAAAATGAATAGCAAAATGACAAAACTGATTTAGAAAGATCAGGAATTTCTGTAGCTAAAAGCCATGAAACACTATGTAAAAGAATCACTCCACATAAAATTTCTGTAAATAAAAGAAGTCCAAAAATAATTGTTCAGAGGAAATGAGAAGAGCCAAGATTCAAAGGACCCTGTGGCAGAGTGCAAGAGGAATATATTTGAGAGCCAGAATCTTAAGTATCTAACACATTTGCATATGAAATTTAATGAGGATAACCAAGGTAGCTTGCCAAAAATTATTATTTTAAATGAGCCAATAGTCTATGCAGCACTGACCACTAAGAAGGACCTTTATGAAAGATAGAAAATTGCCATCAGAAACTCACTACTTTTATGAAGACAGAGATGAGATAAGGACTTAATCATTAAATGGTATAACATATCCACTGCTAGGATCTGGAGACCTCCATACCCAATTTTTACTTACCCTTTTATTTCTCACAGGGTTTACTGCTTACCTGCTATAAGCTCGGAGGGAATAGCCACAGCAGGTCCCTCACCAGCTCACCAAAACATAGAAAATATTTATGAAGCTGCTACTATGTGTCAGGCACAACTGAAGTGATCCTGCTTGAGAAGGGAAGTCAGTAACCGAGGTTCTTGTTGAAACATTAGGAAACATCTATCACACTGCCAAAAGCAAGGAGGAGGAAAAGGAGATTGGAAGAGTTTTGAAGGACTTAAGAAAAATTAGTAAATGTTTAAAGCTCTCTCTAGCTTTTGTATACTTTAGAAAGAGCAAATAACCTATATGTTCCCAGGACTGTGGTTACAACAGAAAATGAGGGCTGAATTTTTGTACAATGAATTCAAGGGCATTCTGCTGTCATGTATAACTGATTAGAACAAATAAATAAATTTCAAAAAATATCACCCCCTGCCCACCTCCCCCCAAAAATGAGGGCTAAGTAGATGCTATTGCCATGCATTGAATTTTGAAAGGTCTATCCTGCCTTATATGCAGGCTCAGAGAGTCTGAAAAACAACCAAGATGGGAATGGAAGATATTCTGACAAAGGGAAGCAGGGGCTAATTTCAGAGATTTCCTCCTCATCTTTAATATTCAGAGGTTTCCAACTGTTTTTGATAACCACAAAAATGTGGATCCCTCTGTCTGTAAAAATATAAGAAGAGCTTGTTTACAGATTATTAATCTTGGTAAAATTACATTATATAGAATGAACTTTACATTTTTCTGAAACACAAAATATTAAGTTACTACTATGTGCCAGGTATAACTGAAGTGATTCTGCTTGAGAAGATAAGCCAGTGTCCGAAAGGAAATAAATTAATAAAAAGTTTAAAATGTATACTAGTTTAGTTATTATTCATATTAAGAAGACAAAATATGTCTCTATAGCATCATAAATCAGAGACATGAAAATAATCCAATGATCTTGAATAGTCAGTTGTTAGAAGCGAGACCCACCACACTCAGGCAACGAAACCCATAAAACCAGAGAAAACTATTCTGGCTTTGATTTCTATCTTTGTACACCAGAGCTTTCCATACAAAGGAATTTAAATTGCAATAGCTAACACATCAGAAAAAGTTTTTAAAAATTGTGATATAGTCAAAAACTTTTTAAAACAATAAAGGAAAAACACCTCATACTTTCAGAAAAATTAAATTAATTTATTACAGGTTTAACATCCAGAAGTAAAGTATGACTTTAAAAAGTGAAGCTGATACTAAATACAAGGGGAGGAAGTACCTCGATAGCTTCTACTTATACATGAATGATTATATTTATCCTCTTTTCCACCCACCTTCCACTTAATCAAAGCCACTATTACTCACAATTCCTTCTAATAGATTTCTACCAGTGCCTAGTACTGGGTTCTCTATGATGTTATAGCCACTTTATAAGCAGTCAATAGATACTAAAAAGGAAGAACAAAACCAAACCAAAAATCTCTCCAACCTTCCTTATCAAATGCCTGGTTCCCAGAAGATACTAGTCAGTTAAGTGAAACAAAATATTCTAATAGGGAAGAAAGACTGATAAATCATATACAAATCTCAATGTTCCTATTTAAGCTGGGAAGGGAGTTACTTGAGTGAAAAAAAAAGTGGGGGTTGTGAGAAGGGGGTGAAAAGTTAGAGAGAGAGAGAGAGAGAGAGAGAGAGAGAGAGAGAGAGAGAGAGAGAGAGAGAGAAAACACTTTTATTATACATTCGAGATTTAAAGAAAGTCAGTTTGAAGAATCTAAAGGTGTTCCAGGGAATAGAGTGACAGAAAGTTCTAAATGAGAATTCCAGAAACCACAGGTTCTTAAATAGAACTGTCATTTAAGGTAGGAATTCTATAGGGAGTTTGAATTAAGTGTCCCTGTTGTAGCATCTAAATGTTTTCTCTTTCATTAAGGCTTTGAGGTTTGAATGTACTTTGTCATGAGAAAAAAAAAAAAAAAAAAATAGAGCTTTATACAGCCCCCAAAGTAAAAAGCAAGAGAAAGATGAGTTTATATAACTGGCTTTTTACATAAATATTACATCAGGATACATTTCAAGTGAAAACTCATGCTCGCTCTCTCTCTCTCTCTCTCTCTCTCTCTCTCTCTCTCTCTCTCTCACACACACACACACACACACACACACACAAACAACACACACACACACACACACACAGAGTCTTTCTTATCCTCTGTTTTAAAATTAATTTCATGCTTAGAATATTTTTGATTTTTCATAAAATAAATGAAGAAAACACCTCATAATTATTTCAGTCTTATATTACCTGGAAAATTCATCACATCACAGAGGGTCACAAAGTCTTGTTTTAAAGCCAGTTAAGGCACTGACAATTATGGGATGTTTTGCTGCAGCCTAGGGCAACTAGAAATGGCCCTAGATGTTAACTAACTCCCTTCTAAACAGTCTGAGAAAAGGGAAAAAAAAACTGTAAGTTTCCCCATCTGTTATTTCCCTTTTTTTTTTTTTTCTTTTTGGCTGTGGAAAAGTAAAATTATGCAAGAGCTCTTGAATGTAAAGGCTGTGTGTGCTTTTTCCCTTTTTGTCTCTGTGTACCGGTTATGCGATGTTGCGTAACTGAGTACAGAGTAGGCGGTTAGCGTTTACTATTGATTTACACTATGCTATCTAATGAATTCAGAACACTAAAAAGAAAGGAATGAAGGGGGGAGTAAAAGGAAAAAGAAAAGGGCAGGGCGAGGGAAAAAAAAAAGAAGAAGAAACCAAGGGGAATGAGAAAGAGCTTACATTGAGAATTCTGATGTTTGGAATAGGTTTATTTTTACTTCCTTTAGCTCTTACTTTTGGTTATTATTCAGGTCTCAGAAAAATGGATTTGAGCTGGTGACCCCAATATTCCAATCCTATTTCTAATGAGCATTACTGGTTGGTAAATGTTTGAAAGTACAAATGTGTCAAATTACTTGAAAGCAATTCCACTAAACTGTGAGACTTCTCCATATGCACCTATTCATTATTTGAATGCTTTTGTGAATCTGTATCTCTGATAGCCAATGCTTTAGTCCAACTAGTTTACCTATTTGCAAATATCATTTGAAAGATACACAGGGTTATTGTCCGGGCAAAGAAAAGTATATTTCATTTTACCATCTCCTTTAAGAATACATAAAGAATATATTTAGAAATCTTTGAATGAGTCACATATTACTTTGAAGGAAGATACCTATTATTTAGCTGATAAGAACAACCCAAAATAGGAAAATGAAAGAGAAACGGAAAAAATAAAGAAGAACCCTAAACTAATGGACAATACTTATACAAGAAATTTAAATAATTTCTTATATTGTTTCTATAGAGAGCATTGAACTTTTCCATTAGGACCAGTATAGATATTCCCAGTCATCCAAAGATGATTAGTGCTTCCTGTGCCATAAACTGACTTTTCAAAGGTCAGGCCAAAAAGTAGGGGAGAAGTCATTTCTGCCTCTAGGTCTGGACCATTCCTGTACGAAGTGCACTCCTCAGGCTGAGAACAACCAAAGTCAATGATAGAAGCACAAATTCTCTTTATTTATCGGTTAGCTAGAGACATAGATAAGAACTTGTTTCTTTTCTGAACATGGGTTATAAATAGTGACTGGGAAAAATCACAGGAGTTAACCTAATGAAAGAACAAGAGGTTTCATTTTTGATCATCCAGCTGTTTTCTCTTTTCACTTATTTCAGTAGAAAACATTAAAGGAATGCCTACTCCTTCCAGTTGCTAAACCTGCTTTAAGTGCCAATGGCAATAGCACACATTTGTATATCTAGCATCCAATACCAGCTGACCCCTTTGGTGCTCAATAAATATTACTTGAAACTGTCGAGTGGTTATGGAAGAAACATTTCTGTTAGAAAGGATGTTCTAAAAAAGTCTGATAAACCATATTCCAATATTTTACAGGAAATCTTACACAGTACTACTCTATACTTAACCTGCAGGCAAAATAATGATGTAAAGGATATTTCAGCCAGTTATTTAGAAGTCAGTTGACTTCAGTTCCATTTTGTTAGAAAAAAGCTTAACAAAAATTATAATACTGATAACATCAGCAAAGTTTCATGTTCATTTTCACCTGCCATTTTGGGCTATTTTATCATTTCAATCCTGGGCACAGAAAAGTCCATTTAAATTTCCATGGACACATTATAAAGGAAACATCATGGGATATCAACATAATTCATCTTTTCAAAAATACTAAGAAGAATGTAGCCATTTAGTAATGGAAAATAATATGTCGAGGGGTAAGGCAGGTTGAGTTTTGATTAGGTTATGCAAATTTAAATTAATATAAGGGCAACTGAGAATGTAGTGATTTCCATTTTCTTGGCCAAACAGGAGTTTTATGAGAAAAAATAAATTCTGGATTAGAAAGAAGTGCCTTCTTTCGTTTAACTGAACAATAAGAGAAAAAATTGCAACTGCTATTTCTCAAAAATTCCAGTTGAAGTTTAAAATAAATGTGCTTGACAAAGGTAGCCATATTACGTTTTACAAAGTAGGGCCATCATTTTGTTAATGGTCTAGGACTAAGTATTCACATTTCAGTCAAAACTTTAAAATATTTTTTTTAAACTTTGGCCATCCGTTTAATGTAATCAGATTCAGCAACTTCAATAAGCATTCTGGCAGTATGTCAACAAGATCATTCCATGTGATTTTGCATTTCAAGGATTCTTGAAACTGGATGAGAACTTGCCTGTCCTCCTCATTTTATATATGAAGATTATGAGGCTCAGAATTAATTTTCTCAGGAGCATATATTTTGATATAGAGCTGGGACTAGTATCTAAAGCTTACAGTTCACTTTTTCACATCCTAGACTAAATCAAAGTGTATAAACTGAATCTTATTTTAAATGCCATAGGGAAAGATTTCAAAGGATTCTTTTATAAGACAAGAAGTCCTTATAATTATGTAAAATATTCACCTCAAAGCTATCTTATACTTATTTTTTTATCTTAAATGTTAGTCTGCTATTTAAATTGTTGCTTTTCCTCTTCCTCCTCTTCTTATTTTTTTGGATCTTTGACTATAGTCTTTGCCACTACTTACATGTCTCGCTTATATCTTCCTTTCCTGACTTCAAATTATTTCTTTTATCTCACTTTTCAGCTGTTTAGTCAATTTTAGTTTTTCCTTTTTCTAATAATTGTGATTATTTTTTGCCAATGTGCATTGATATCCTCAGAAATGATAAGGGAAGAAAAAAGTATAAATTCAGTAATATGTGATAAATAGGCCTTTGGTATGTACTAAAAATGAAAAAAAAATTGCAGCACGATATTGATGACTGAGGGTGAACAACAGGTATAGGATTCCTTCTAGAATGCAAGCCATCTAGACTTCTGTGGTGTCAATAAGAGCACTGTGTAAAGTAGCTTATCAAAGAGAACAAAGGCTCTCTAGACCACTAATTTTTCCACTATGCCAGGTCACCTATCCCTTCCCTCTTATTTTTTTCCCATTGTATGGATACACATATTTGAGACTGATTATGCTACAAGAGGAGACTGGCAGAAATCCCAATGGCTTAATGTGGTTCAATGATACAGGCCAAACTCTCAATTCCAAAAAAGTCAGAAAGACACACTAAAATTGTAGTTACACGGAATATGAAGTCTGAGGGGGTAAAGGGAACTCAGACCTGAGAAATAAGTCTCAGCATAGCAGGGACATTGATCCCAGAATCATTGTAATTAAGAATGCACATTGTTTCCATTAATGAACCTTACTGTTATGGGATTTAGAATTCAGTTAAAATGGTCAGCTCTGGGCTGAAATGCACCTCCAAATATCTTACAGTGGGAGGCATTTCTCCTTCCTATTCCATAAAATAAAAAAAAAAAACAATTTAAAAAAACCAGCAGATATTCAGCAATGTCAATGACAATTTTAAAAAGTTTTTTGGTAGTTGTAGATAGACAAAATGCATTTATTTAATTTGTTTATTTTTATGTGGTGCTAAAAATCGAACGCAGTGCTAGGCAAGCACTGTACCATTGAGCTACAGCCCCAGCCCTCAATGACATTTTATTTGGACATCACACCTTTCCCTAAAGGAGGCAGGTGGTGCTAATCAACAAACTTAATTTACAGGAACCAGAGTGAGCAACATATATTCTAGAATGAAGGACATTAACCTGGTATATGAATGGGCAATAAAAGGATTTCCTATTATTTCAAAAGGCTTCATGTACATCACTTCATTTCACTCTATTGATGTGAATAGGATCTCTGCAGCATTTTGTTGAAAGCTCCCCCACTCCCGTTTGCTAACTCATTTTGTAGAAAACACTACAGTCACAGGAGAGAGGAATTTCTGATGGTTTTCTTAGATCGTTTTTTTCCTCATAAGCCAATTCTATGGTGTGTATTAGATAATTAATCTTTACAATCCCTTGCTTCTGTTTCTCCAGCATTGGCTATAGTGTCTAACAGCTACAATATGACACTCTGCCATAATGGTGAAGAAGGGAAGTGGGAGAAAATCACAAACATACATTACATTAGTAGACTAGAGGAAACACGTACTTATTGAGCATATACTACATGTCACATATTCTTAATATTATTTCATTTAATTCAAACCCATTGTGAATTAGCACTGGCCCAAGTTTTATAGATTAGCAACCTAGTGACAGATCTAGTACAATTCTGCCTAAGGACACATAGCTAACTAAAAAGTTAGGAGTGAGGTCTGAATCAGGGTTTGTGTCACTCTGGGACCCACATGCACTGCAATATACCACAATGCCAGGAGCAGGAGATGAAGCCATCTAACCCAAAATTCTCCATGCCAATGGTGAGAGTCACTGAGGCTCCAAACAGGTGGTGGGAAGGTAAAGGACTCCTTGTTTTGCTCTTGGTTTTGATAAATTCTTGTTTATTTAAAGGCAAATACCTCAACATGTATTTGGAAAATATTCTTTGTCTTGGAAATGCACAATCTCCTAGGACTCCTTAAATCAGACCAGCTATTTTAGTGTTTTTAAAAATTCCTTTAAAGATTTACACTAGATAAAAGTTTTCAAAATATGCATATAAAATCAGATGATTGATACAACATTAAAATTTCAGTATCTCTCTCTTTCTGTGTGTATGTGCATGTGTGTGTGTGTGTGTGTGTGTGTGTAATTTTTTTCTCCTTGCCAAAGTTTCTGGCAATTACTATAAAGTACTTGACTAACAGTAAATATATTAAGCCAGGAGAAAAGGAAGCAAATAAAAAGCAAGAAGAGTAAGTATGTACGTAATTTCCTTAAGAATTTTAATTTTAAAATATTTCTTTAGCAAAATAGGTCATAGTGCTTTAGTTGGGATTGTGTGTGTCTGTGTGTATGTATAAAGATAAAAAAGTTTTACTCTCTTAATTTGGTAAATGATTATTATTTTTTCAGAATTTTCTTTACTGGCTTTTTATATATTATTTTATAATATTCTCTTATAAATAAACACTTGTTCAAGATAATATTAGAACTCATTAGGTAAATAACAGAAGTTTTAAAAAGTCTATAGTCTGAAACCCTGTACAGTTTACAAACTTACATATTAGTAGAAAGCATTCTTTCAAAATAACATGAAATAGAAAGTATACATTTTATTCACACAATAAAATTTTGAAGATGAATCTTACATAGCTGTGTGTGTGTGTGTGTGTGTGTGTGTGTTTGTGTGCGTGTGCACGCGTGCACACTGTATTATGCTCAAGACCATTGGGACACTTTTTAGAAAACATCTTTAAAATCCTAATTTGGCAAAGAAATTCACAACAAAGTAACTGTAGCCAAACAGATTCGAGAAAACAATGAACAGGTCTTTAGGCAGTACCAATTCATTCACCTTTCAGGGAGTCCTTATTGCTTTGGAATTTCTCCCCCCCCCCCCCCCCCCGAAAGTCTAAACTTGGATTCTTGCAAGACTGTAGAAACATTAACTCCTGATTTAGGAGAAGCATCAAAGAGAAAACTGGAACATACCGCTGTCACTCATGTCCCATCCCTATCAGGAAAAGACATGGCAAACTAAGCAACAGGAAAAGTGGCGACAGCAAACACTCTGTCTGTGGTACTGGACAAAAGCAGGCTATGTAGCTGCACATGTCTAGAGATCTTCTCAAATTTTAGCCTCCCTAGGTGCTCTTGCAATGAAGCCAGAGAAGAGATGAGATCTGTCAGAGAAATGGATGTGGGTGAGAGGAAAAGAGGGGATACTCTCCTCTTAAAAATCAAATTTAAACACATGAGTAAGATATAACTTGCAACATTAAAAAATAAATTATCCAGTTAACTTGAACCAGCTAAAAATAACTCACAGTATTCTCCTTACTAAAACAAAACAAAATAGAGCAAAACTCACAACCAATTATTTTGACTGGTGAGAACAGACAGTGATATGAAAGTAACAGATGGAAGCCCATTTTTACTCACACAACACACTCACTGAGCACAACTGCAAGCGTCCGCTTGACAATAACTTAACAATGGGGACTCTGGCCTTGTGCTTCAAAATATCTCCTTCAGGTGGGTTTCCTTAAAGACTTCAGAGGGGCTTGTACAGAACAATGTAAAATGAAACCAACCCATCTGTCCAAACCTAGAAACAAGAGAGAGTTGCAAATCATAGCCTGGGGACAAAAGAGATCCAGGTGTCACCTTTGCCAAATCTTTTCTCAAGAATGAAATAGGTTTTCTTTTTTTATTTATTTTTGTTGTCTGGTAATACTTTCAAGGAGAAGTGGCATATCTATATTCTTAAAAACACTACCTGACATCTAAAAACTTTCATATATCAAATAATTAAAAGCAGTAAATCTCCCTGCTAATTTCTCCTCAAAGTTGAAAGAAAGGTTATTTTCTTACCTTACACAGTGCCTTCTGATCTGTCAGTGTCATTCAGTCAATAATTTCAATGTCAGTTACTGCTTTTCAACTCTTTTATTACAAAGACTTCAAGCAATAATGAAATGGTGCTGATCTGCTTGCTTTCACGCTATATAACGTCTATATTTATATGCTTGTGCTTCTATTTGGATCTATATTTATCTGCTTTATCTGCCTACAGTGCATCTGTTTCTCATACACACAGACATATATTTATATATATACACATACTGTATATATATATATATATGTGTTATATATAAACACACATACCACAAAAAATGTATGAATGTATGCTAGTGTGCTTACTTCAACAACCATGTAGGTGCATAAATACTCAGACACATGACAAATACACAAGCACATAAATGTACATGTAAACATAGTTGCACAAAGAAAAGCATAGCTTAACCACAGCCCTATCTGCCAAACTTGGCTGTTGGCCTTGAGACTTATACACTGTTGTATGACGTGTCATTGACTACCCTGAGAAAGAGAAAAGTCTTCTGAAAGCAAAACTGTATGAGTGAATAGAGACCAGGCATTCCCACTCACTCATTTTAGAGAGGAGGAAACTGAAATACTAAGAGGCAAAATGCAGAGTTTATAGCTTTATAGTTGCAGAACTGGAAGTAGAACCTAAGACTCAGCCTTCTAGACAAAAGTTCTTTCTACTATGCCTAGTTGAAATGATGAAACATTATTGTTTCAAACAGTGCTGTTATTATCTTATTGCTATTCTTTCCTATTTTCCCTTTCCTTGCTACGTGTAAGCAACCAACGTTCACTGAGGGTCAGGTGCTATTCTCAGGAATATACATGGACTATTCCATTTAACCCATACAATATGTCTATAACATAGGTATTATAACTCATACCTATTTTACAGATTTAAAAAAAATAGGTGTGGTGACTTAAATAACTCGACTGAAACTACACAGCTAGTAAGGAGAAGGCATGAGCTCCTATGATGCTCAAGGGCCTGATTTTCCCACTGGACTAGGATGTCTTTTTAATATACATTGGAATGTCATGTCAAACCCCAATACCACCACCACAATCTAACAATCTTTTTTTTTTTTTTTTTTTTTTTGTACCAGGGATTGAACCCAGGAGTGCTTAACCATTGAGACACATCCCTACCTCTTTTTATTTTTATTTTGAGACAGTATCTCACTAAATTGCTAAGGCTGGCTTTGAACTCGTGATTCTCCTGCCTCAGCCTCACAAGCTGCTGGGATTACAGGTGTCCATCATTGTGCCTGGCCTAACAATTTTATAATCTGACAACTGCTCTGTTTCAGGATATATAACAAGCCTAAAGGAGAGGTTCTCTTACACTGAGGGGGAAAAAAAAAGGGCCATGAGGGAGGTATAAGCTACCTATGCCCAGAAAGTATCCCATGCCCCCTATTAGAAAACTGAAATATGCAAAATTCAGGCCAAGAACCTTGCCCCAAGGGTAGACTTATGTGATTTAAAGTCTTAATAACATGTAGTTTATGAACATGTTATGTCTTTTTCATTGAAGGATCAGAGTAGAATGATAATACTGATTCAGATGGGAAATAGGGGCACAAGAAGACAAAGAAAAAAGCAAAAGGAACAAAGAACCAAAGCCCAGCTCTTCTTCTTCCTCTCTTGGAGCAAACAAACACCCATGAAAAAGTACAAAGCCCAGTTAGTCCTACTCAAGGGTTAAGGACAAATTCAGAAAAGAAAAAATGTCTACATATGGCATGCAATTTTATACAACTCTCTTCAGATAGTAACCAGTTGAGTCATCCCAACACAGAGGAGTTTTACACTTTGGTCGGCTAATGCAGAACCCAGTAGTAGGAGATGCCATGTGGATTTGTGAAACTCCCTGGGGCATACTGCAACCATAAGCCAAGGCTGGGAAATTACACTGATCCATACATGCAGCTCTTCATCTGTGACATATTGATAATTACTCTTTATTTGTGAATTAAATCCAAGTTATAAAAATAATTTTCAGACATTTGTCACAAATGATACATTTTACTTAACTCTTTCAGATCATCATCTAGCCCCTGTCTATAGGACATGGGAAATATCATGCTATAGGTCCTGATAGTATCAAAAGATTATGGCCTTGAGGGAGAGACAGGTTTTCCACTTATTTACAATACAGCTTCAATCATGTCATTTAAACTGCTCTGAATCTTCATTTCATCAACTGTGGAATAAAGAACAAAAGCATGTATTTTGCAGGAACATCATGAAGAACAGAGATAGTCCCAGCACAATGTCTCCCTCATAAAGGGGGGCATTAAATATTAATTGTTATATGTTTAGGAAGGCCACTTGGCTGTGACTTTCTATTGTAGAAAGAGTACAAAAATCTCCCAGAAGTAACATGAGATGTGAGGTATGTTTTATCCTGGTTTAGTCAAAGATGAACTTTTTGGTGATCAGGTATGTTGCAAGTAAAGATGGAAATAAAAGCATTTCATAGTGTAACATTTTCAGTGGAAGATCTTAAGGCACTTTGCTTTCATGATTACTGGTGCTATCATTTAACAATTGGGCAAAATGAAGCTCAAGGATAGATTCCCTCAAATCAATAATAATAATAATAAAAAGTCACCAGCAGGAGTGAATAGAATTTCAGTCTTTTAACATCTAAATCCCATAGTGTCCAGCTGAGTAATAACTGATTCAAGGTCACAGATACAAAGGGACATGTTTTCCCTGAAGCCCTGTGAGATTATTCACCTAAGCCAAAAACATTAGGTAATGCTATGTACATCTGCTGAGATAACGAGGGCAAGTCAGGGTTAGGTCAGGGTGTAGGTTATGGGTGGGTGAAGAGTGGCTTTTTAGATCAAGTGATGAGAGCAGTTCAATTTAGGAAAAGAACAAGCCATACAATATTTAATATAAGAGGAAAGAAAAGGGGAGATGACCACAACCAAGAGAAGGTGGGTGGGAACTGAGACCCTGTGGGGCTGAAAGGGGGGTAACTATGCCTCAGAGAGGCACCCTCCCACTTCACACACACTGAGACGTGAACAAAAAAGCCCAGGGTGCGGCATAAATTGTGCTACCCCAATAACACACACAGATGTTCCACCATTGTTTTCTTTTATGCACATTTTAATTAAGAGATCAGAATCAAGCATTAAAATGTTATTAAATGGCTTGTTTACATTTTCACTATATGTCATTTATTATGCATTTTCAGGACTATTTGGAACTTTTGTGTCACTGCTACAATTGTCCCACTCACTTTAGATCCCCTAGCTAAGTTAACTGTGAGAGAACCTTTTCAGTCAAAGCACTAGGATAGGCACACTCAGTCAATCCTCACCACATCCCCTGGAAGCCTGACAAACTACAGTCAGTTCTCCAACACGGCCTGAAGTCCCAGGTCCATGCATCCTTTTAAATTTTTCATTCCAGGCTCAATTTCAAATATTCTCCCATTTTCCTCTAAGAAAGTAGTCTTTACACGCATGCCATGCCTTTTCCTAAGCAGTATGAAAGTCTTAGGAACTCCAAGATACCATGTAGGAACTTGCTAGAAGATTAACAGACTCCCCCAGAGGGCACACAGTGGGAGAAGGGTAGAATCTTTCTCCCCCTACCCCTTTGCCTATTTCTAGTCTACAACTTTCCCCTGTTTATCCCCTCAGGATTCCCTTGCCTTCTCCATGTTATTCTAGGATTGAAGTAAATACTCACACTTCCCCTTCTCCCAGATGTCAGGGATATCAAGACTTTGTTTCAGAGAATCTACCTGCATGTGTGGATCACAGGTGTCCTGTAATTTGTCTATACCACATGACTTAAATACTTAACCATAGGACATTGTCCTAAAAGTCCACAATTATTATTAGGCCTCATGAATCATGGCACATGGGACTGTTAAGGATTCAGAGGGCAGGATTCATGTCTCATGAATGCTCAGTTCATTGCCTAGCATATTGTGAGTTCTCAATTAGTCAAGTTAGAGAGGTAAAGCTTTTTCTTTCCTTCTCTTGTCTGCTATCCAGGATAAGCAGAATGCTTGCACACAGCAGGCATAAGAAATTAACACATTCTAATCTTACTGTCACTTTATATTACTTAAACTGTTTCAGTTGCAACAGTGTTTTGGTAACTCTAGGTATATAACCTTGAGGTAAGTGTAAATTAAGTCTGCTACAACTGGTCAACAAAACAGGACAAAGAAAAGAGCAATAGTTTTGAATCAGTTCCTTTGGGAAATATTAAGATGTTATCATAGAAAGAATAAAATTGGTACAGTGCTCTGGAGAACATCTTATCAATATGTATCATAAACTTAAAAAGATATGAATACTGCTGACCAGAAATTTCACCTCTAGGAATTTATGTAAAGGAAATAATCAAAGATCTTTGCAAAAATTTAGAAGCAAGAAGGTTTTTCATGACATTACTTGTAACGGTGAAAAACTGGGTATCTTATCTGACAATAAAGGGTTGATTAAATAAATGATAGTGCATTCATTTACTGGAATACTATGCAGTTATTAAAAATAATATTTTGAATACCACTTAATGACATGAAGACGTTTTTAATATTGTTAAGAGAAAAAAATGTAATTATTTATTATTTATTTGCGGGGTACCTGGGATTAAACTCAGGGGCACTCAACACTGAGCGACATCCCCAAACCTAATTTGTATTTGATTTAGAGACAGGGTCTCACTGAGTTGCTTAGTGTCTCGCCATTGCTTAGGATGGCTTTGAACTTGCGATCATCCTGTTTCAGCCTCCTGAGCCACTGGGATTATAGGCAAGTGCACTGCACCTGGCAGAAAAAAAATGTATTTATACAATCCTTCCTTCCCAAAAGGCTTAAAAAGTGACTTTCTCTAGGCATTTTTGTTCCTAGCAGTCTTCCCTTTCCTGTTTTTATAAAAAGTCACATTCTAAAATCTTGAGTGTTTGGGACTATGTAGTTATAATAGATACTAGATCTCTTAAATAAACAATACTTCAATAGCTCTGTATTTCAATCTTAGGCTTACCTTACAAAAATATCAATGGACTGTGAGTTAATGATAGGGAATATTTTAATTTGGAAAGGGTTTCTGAACCTATTTTTTCATAGTCCTAAATTTTGCTTTTAATTCAGGCTCCTTAGTATAAATTAATATCATTATGTTATATTATTTAGGCCCACAGCATAATATTTTGGCGTTTTAAAAATTTCCAAATTGTTGACTTCACTAATGCTCTATCTGCTTAATAAGTGTTGATACTATAGAGAATAAACAAGGCACACAGAGTCAGTCATTCAGGAAAATAAGGATGAATTTAATTTAATGCAATCTAATTCCCTGAGTGGTATTTGATGTAATGATCATGGTACTTTGCATTCCTACAGTTCCTTGTAAGATAACCACCCCTTTTCAGGGCTCTTACTACCCCTATACCCGTATCCACCCATACATGATTGTGCAGCAAACTTTAAAGCAGAAAGAAAATGACAAGCTGTAGATGGTCCCAAGTTATAAAACAGAAAAAAGACAGATAATTAGTACCAAAAAAAAAAAAAAAAAAAAAAAAAAAAAAAAAAAAAAAGTTAGGCAGAGATGTGGAAAAAAGTTGAGCCATGATACTTCAGAATGTGTTAAAAATCCAGGGACTCCTGCTACAAGAAACAGCTCTACTTATAGCTCCAGGACATGCAGAAATATTAATCCTAGTAAGCAATCATAGCTTTAGGAAGGAGGAATGTTGTGAAACAGGCTGCCTATGGGGGAAAAAAAATGCCAGGGCCATTTCAAGACCTATACAAAAGATTTCCAGAAGTGATATCCAGGCATTTGCATTTTGAACTCCAAAAGTAATTCTGAAGTACACTAGAGCAGAGAACCAGTGAGCTACAGAACAAGTTCAAATCCCTTAACTCTAGCAAACTTTTATAAATTCACCTACAACCTTTAACTTCACAAGCACAAATTCTGATCATCCTGGGACATCTTTATTTTCCATCCTTGCTCCTCCAACAAAGAGGAAGCTAGTTTTTGTCTTTGTATATCTGCTATGACTTCTCCTTTTCTGGGATTCCATACCTGCTCCTACTTCAAATCCTCCCCACCTTCATATTTTACTTAATTTGTTTAACTCATATGGATTTCCCCTACATTAAAAGGTACAGAATATTTGTCTTTCCCCTCAGTCTTATATCATTATGCAAATAATAATACATGTCTGTTTACAGATCATAAACCATTGTGTCCTCAGGAAGTATTCACATGGGCCTCGTGGTGCATCTTTGCCATGTATACCAGTGATTTTCCAAGAATGGCAGAATGAATGAAATAGCATTTTCGTGTTCATTAAATAACATAGGGCATGTGTGTGAATTTATCTACCAAAAACTACTCACTGTCCGTTCTTTGTTACCCACACCCTTACATTCTAAATAAAATACACATGCAGAAGTAAAAACACTGAATCTCTAACTCTAACCCCTCCTCTGAGTTCCTGTGTCATATATCCAACCACTTACTACATTACTTCACTTGGATAAGAAGCTCCAAGTCAACGTGCCTGTATTTTAGTCAGCTTTTTCTCTGCTGTGACTAAAAGTCCTGACAAGAACAATTTTAGAGGAGGAAAGTTTATTTGGGGGCTCATGTTTCAGAGGTGTCAGTCCATAGGAAGCTGGCTCCATTCCTCAGGACTCAAGGCAGATCATCATGGTGGAAGAGTGTGGCAGAGGGAAGCAGCTCAAGTGATGATCCAGAAGCAGAAAGAGACTCCTTTCACCAGATACAAAATACATACCCAAAGGCATGCCCCCCAGGGACAGACCTCCTCCAGCCACACCCTACCTGCTTTCAGTTGCCACACAGTTAATCCCATCAGGGAATCAACTTCCTGCCTGGATTAAGCCTTTTTTAACTCAATCCTTTCTCCTTTAAACCTTGCATTGTCTCACACTTGAGCTTTTGGGGGACACCACACATCCCAACCAAAACAGCGTATTAGATCTAAATCATAATTATATCTCCCCCAAAATCTGTTCATCCCTTCACATAGCTCTCTACTCCTGAGTTAAAGATAGTGCCCTTTATCCAGTGGCTCAAGTGAAACACCTGAGACTCATGGTATCTCTTTCATCTGCACCACATCAAGTTCTTTAGCAACTGCTGTCAAGCCTACCCTCAAATAAGATAGAATTCAACTACTTTCCAGTCCCTAATGCCATTGACCATGATATAACTGGGCTACCACAATAATGCCTAACTTCTCTTCCTGCCCCACCTGTGACCCTGTTATTCTTCTCCACAGAGCAGCCACAGATCTCTTTTGATCCATAAATGAGAACATATACCCTTTTGAAAACCCTCTTATGGCTTCCTGTCAGTCTCTGGGGTAGCCTATGTGTTCTGGTTCCTAACTAGCTACATGATCATTTCTCACTTCACTCCATTTAAGCTACAGGTTTCTTCTTGCTCTTCCTGGAATATTTCAAGTTTTTCTTACTTCAAGGACTTTACAATCTCTCTTTCCTCTGTCTAAAATGTTCTCCCTCCTGGTCACCACATGCTTAGCTTCTTCTCATTATATAACCTTTTTTATTTTTTCAAATATATTCTTCTCAATGATATCTTCCCTATCTACTCTATTTCAAGTAGCACCTTTTCTATAGTTTATCCCTATTTTCTATCTACTCATCTGTGTTATTTTCTTCCTAGATCTAATAATTTATTAGGGTGACTTTTTTATTTACTTAATTTTTTGCTGTCTCCTTCTACTATAAAGTAAGTTTCACAGGAAAATTTGTCTAATTTCTCACTATATTCCCAGTAATTAGAACAATGTCAGAAACATTATAGGAGCTTGATAGCTACTAAATAACCGAATATGTAAGTTATTTAGCATAATGTATAAGTGGATGAGTAAAGTATGCCAGCACTTATAAATCTCATCCCAAGTACATAAACTTTGAATAGAAAATATTTTTTCTTCGTGATTCAGGGACACTCTGGATTGTTCCATAGGCCTATATTCTTTACATCTGACAGTGTTGGAATTGACCTAAATAGTACAGCTCAGGTCCTAAAATACAATTGTTGGAATGGATAAAGTCAAATTCAACAGTTAAAAATACGATCTCCTTCAATTTTTATAAAGGAGACATTTTCCCATGCCAACTGGTCCTGGTAAATTAGGGTATGAGCCTGTGCTTAAAAAACTCCCAATCCAGAGGGGGAAATAAGGTATCTTTTTGTGTTATTTATTTTGTAAAATTACCAAGTATAGCTCATCTTTGTGTCTACAATGTTCAGAACATTGCTGAGCAGAGAGCAAAATGTTTATTAAATAAATGAACAAACTGATCCATGAAACAAACAACAAAATTTTAAGTGCTTTTCTTCTATCCGTAAGCTTTATGATAGTGTTAACTAATCTCAGTGAATAAAACAACTGCCTCGATTACACAGATTGTGTGTGTGTGTGTGTGTGTGTGTGTGTGTGTGTATAATTCTTGCAACTTTCTTTCATAATTGAATTTAAAAAATCACGGTGAAGGACCATTTATTATATCTCCAGGTCTTAGTACAGTGTCTGGCTGTAAAAGAGGTGAAAACTCCAAAGCAAAGAAGAGAAAGAACTTAGAAGTCTTGGCATCAATCAGTGAGTCTTAAAGAATGCCAGTCTGCCATGATTATCAGATGTTAGGTAATGAAAATCATGCCAACTAACATATGGATTCTTACCCTGTTTTTATGTAAGTCTTGAGCTCTAAAATTATTTCTTGAATACAGGGGATCAGAGCTGCTGGTGATTATTTACTAGGAGACTGCTACTTTCTGGAGTACTGCTATTCAAAGTGATAGACAATGTATGAAAATCTATACCTTTTACTCAGCCCTCTCTCAGAGTTAGGTAAAATTCTTTAGCAATTGGATGTTATATAAAAGGGTTCCCAACACCAGTTTGTTCACCAAATATGGAATTCTTTTAAATATAATAAGCAAACACAGAAATGATCAAAATATATAATATAAACATTAATTCAATATGCCTTGTGAGGATTTATCATGGTTAGGGCCACCAACTGCCAAGGTTTGCCTGAGACTGAGGAGGTTCCTGGGACATGGGATTTTCACAAAGTTCCAGGCCAGTCAAGACAAATCAATCACCTTAATAATGGTGTGATTTGCTAAGTTAGTTATTGAATATTCATAGTTATCTATATATAAGTTCTATAGCTATATGTAGAACACATAATAGACAAATAGGCATTACTAGGCTATAAATGAAAGAGGATTAGGAATTAATCAGCTGTGTTGTCTTAGTACCATATGAAGTACAAATCCCTTTTCCTTTCATTTCCTCTCCATTTTCCCCCACATTGTTAGACTTCTTATTTATGTTTTAAATCTGTATGCTAATATTGATTTTATCATAGTCAAAGACATTAATTTGGGGGTATCAAGACAACTTCCTTTTCTTCAGAGGAAAGGGAAAAGTGAAAAGCAGTAGTAGAGGCTGGTCTCCACACATAGCTTTATCTATTTTTTACATCTTCCAAATGTGGTAATTTGTGATGATGATGTCATTGTGAGGAATTAAAATTTTCCTAATTTAGAACTAAATCCATGCAGATTAAGCTCCCAAAACAAAGACAAGATATATGATGCTATCCCAGCCTGAATTCTTCTGAGATACTTATTATTACAAGACCAACTGTGACAGACACTTGTGGTCTCCTCGTGATTCTTAGGTACCCTTACAAGCATCATCTGGCTTTAAGGGGTTTCCAGAATAGTAGCTGGTCTTTGGGTACAGAATAACCTTAAAATCTGTATTAGTACAATATAAAAAATACTGGATTTTCCAAAGAGTTTACAATGCCAGATTTTAAACAGTGAAGGGTAATATCTTTCTAAATATCTCTGGTCAGTTGTAGCAACTAGACCTACTTTTGAGGCTCCATTTCTTTCATGTCTTTTAAATTTAATGATAAAAAAGAAATATCTAAATATATAATACACATGAAACAGTGAAATTAGGAAAAAAATTCTATTTGATGTCTGTCTGTTTTTTTTTAAGCTCTCATGACTAAAAAGATCAACAGTTAGCTACATTTGTAATATTTATGCCTCCCAGACTCAGTGTAATGAGTTTCATCTCTGATCGAATTTTTATAACTGACTTTCATTTACCTGTGAAATAGGTAATAGAAAGCCTTGGTAGGCTTTTGTCCTAAAGAATCAGATGCAAAAGTTAGTTCCATCACAAGGAATATAAGAAGCAAATAAAAATTGTTCCTCTAATATGCTACCACTGTATTCCTCTGCTTTTTGCAGCAAAGGAAAGCTACAGTTCTAGATACAAATACTGAAATAAGTGAAGTACAGAAGACTGATTAATCAAAACCTGAAACTCCTATTCTTCAGCTCTCTGCTTCATGAAACCCTGGTGTGTCCTCTTAACTTTGGCCAAGTGCCCAGTTAAGAGAATTCTTCAACAAGATGAACATGTTGCAGAGCAAACCTTTATCCTAATTGATGGTTTTTTGAAAAAAACCAACCCTACATGCTGTTTAGGGCTTTAGTTACATAGGTAAGCAAAACAGAGAAGACATGACTTCCTCCATTAAACTGGCTGGAACCCAGGTTACACAAATTCAGCCTAAATAGAAAACCTCTGCTTTTCAATCCCTTTGTTCTCTTGGATGTCACAGCTTCCTGCTCTATTCGCTTCCTTTTATAGTCTTCCCTCACCAAGCATTTCAGGAAAAAAAAAAAAAAAAAAAGCTAAATAAAGATCACAGCCTGTTCCATTGTGTCCCCTTCTTCTTCATCATCTTCTTTTCCATTTGTGCAATGTTGTGGCACCTATTAACTACCAATGTTTTCAGAATGACATTATACAAGGTGCAGGCTGTACCACTGTGCCCTAAAAATATCAACAACTGCATTAGTCTCACAATAATTAATGGCAGGCATTATGCAAATGACAACTTTTTCGCTGCAAAATAATGACATTTCTTCATTTTGAGCAGAGTTATGCAAAACAATGAATTTAGGATGATAAATCACACAGGAGAATTAAGAAAGCCATAACGTTCCTGCCCAGGCAGGCAGAAAGATAGACAGACCAACAATTTAGAAGACATTGTTTGTTCTCATACCACTATAAAAAATCATAGCCAGTCGGCCATTAATGTGTGTGGGTTTTTTCCTTCTCCCCTTTAGGCAACAATGCATAAGGGGATGCTAAATTCTAGCAATTGGATCATTACAAGTCACAAGCAAATTTTTCTTTATTAACCTTAATAAGTCATTCACTCAGAGACTATAGTCATCAGGCAAATAAAAAGTATCACATGCCATTCTGCTACACATTAACTAATTCCTTATGCAAACATCACAACATATAGCAATTACTGCCGCTCAAAAAAACAAAGTCATTTTCAATTTATTTTATTGCTTTTATACTTGGCCATTTCCTGTAGCACATTATCGTTTCTTTCCATAACAACCCGAGGTGGAATGGAGGAGAATTTCAGTAGCAATGAGCCCTTCATCTAGCCATATTTGTCATACCCTTTTCCCCACCTGGGGCTGCTAAGGAAAGTTAGGGATAGGGTATGTGTATTCTCCTTCACAGTAAATCTCTAATAAGCTCTAACAGGAATGGGACATTCAGCCCTTGTCCCTCTGGCAAAGAGTGTAGTGGGGGTAGGCAGAAAGGCCCAGGTCTGACTGTCTCCCATATTTGCTACCATAATGCTGGCAGGTTTCCTGGATTCAGTAAAGCAGGGTAAAAATGCAGGTCTAGCTCTGCCACTAACAGGTGAACATTACAGTCAATACATGCAATATTAACTTGAGAGATGAACATTATGGCTGATGAGAATTATGAGGCTAGTTTGTCTTGCTTCACTCAGCACATAACCTGTCCCTTCCAGAATTTTAAGTGAAAAGCAATAATAAATACTGACTACCCCCTACCTCCCCCCATTGTTAAAGATAATCTCTTTTTTATTTTGTGTTTAATTCTATACCATCCTTTATCCAAAACTCCCAGGATGTGAAATAAACACTAAATGAAACTTGCACATCAGCAGTAAATTTTTTTTTTGGCCCATTTTACAGACTGACAAATGGATTCTGAGTAACTAGGGGCTTTACATGAAGTTGGACAATAAAACAGATTAGATCAACTGTCTCTACAGTATTCTAACCTCGGAGGCCCATGGCCTCTTTCTCATAATCATGAGCACTCTTTCCTGCTGGTAAACAATTATGTTGAAAACAGCCTGTACATGTCCCTTTTCACACAATAGGATGATCATCTCCCCCTGTTCTCTTACATTCACAATCCATTCCCTTTTTAAGGTAGAACATTTCCAAAATACACACGGGAAAAGCTCCCTTTTCAGTTTCTCTTCCTGAAGGTAATAACATTTTGCAGTTCTCCTTAAATAAAATCCAGCCCATGCTGGATCAATAAGAATGATGCCCATTTCCCTAATGGCAGCCGATTGCCATTTGCTATTCAAATCAGACTAGATAAATTACAGTACATGCCAGGGAACAGGCCAGTGAATTAAGACAGGCCTCCAGAGGACCAGCGATATTATTAATCTTTTAAGACACTATCATATTTCTTCTTGACAGTGTGCGTAGACTCACAGACACACTGCACCCAGATTGAAATATCAGCTGCTGAAAAAATCAATAGTGTTAGAAACACAGTAATTTTTGGTCTGCAGGGCCTACACTAAGCAACACTTGTACCCTCTGTGCCATCTCTTTTCCCACTTCCCATTTCCCATTTTCCCCTCCTACCTCTTTGCTCTTCCCTTTCTATTCTCTGGTCTTTTAAAAGCTTATAAGCCCAAATGACAAGATATTATGAAGGAGTTTCCACTGCTAACGCTAGCCATTGTGGTTAGAGTGTTGGTTTGCCGTAGGTTGTCTGAAATGCAATTTCACTAGTGTGGTAAATGTTTTGGTGTGGGATTATTCTTCCTTTGCCTTTAATACAGACCCCCAACTCTTGTGTGCTTGGTTCTGTTTTATAAAGACTTACAAATATTTACAGAAGTGTTTATAACAAAAAATTTCCAGGGGGGCTGGGATTGTGGCTCAGTGGTGGAGCGCTCGCCTAGCACGTGCGCGGCCCGGGTTCGATCCTCAGCACCACGTACAAATGAACCTATTGTGTACAACTAAAGCAAATAAATAAATATTTAAAAAAAAAATTCCAGGGCAAATGGAATTCAGGGAAGAAAATATAATAGAAACCTGGATCAGAAATGAAAAAGGGATGCATGCTACTGTTATATATACAACAACTTTGAATAAAAAAAAAAAAAAAAAAAAGAATGATGGGAAGAAGCCTGGTGCAGTTCTTCTGTAATCCCAGCACTTGGGAGGCTGAGGCAGGAGGATCAGGAGTTCAAAGCCAGGCTCAGCAATGGTGAGGCACTTAGCAACTCAGTGAGACCCTGTCTCTAAATAAAATACATAAAAGGGCTGGGGATGTGGCCCAGTGGTCAAGTGCCCCTGTGAGTTCAATCCCTGGTACCAATAAATAAATAAATAAATAAATAAATAAATGGAAGAAATTAAACAAAGGACTACAGGGGAGGACGATGGAGAGACATCCAGGCTGGGAAGAAACTTCCAATTATATTAGGAAAACTTGTGTGGGACTCTGCCTCTGCTGTCTCCACACTGTGATTCTGCCAGTTGCTTTAACTTTCAGATCCTTAATTTCCTTACCTGTTAAATCAAACAGTATAACCACTTATTTGATAGCGTTCTTGTGAGAGTTAACTCAAGAGTGTGCTTTCTAAATAACACCGTGCTTTGTAAATGGTAAAGAATGACATAAATTCTATTTCTACTAGAGAGGGATTTCTGTAATATGCCTTATTATTTCCCTTAATAGCACTAGAATATCATAAAGGAACTGTAGATGTTATCAATAAATAAGAAAACTGATAAATGTTATTTACAGACATACTACTGGTAGCTGGTAGAATCTTAACTAGACCAAGAACTGTTGAATCTTAGCCAATATCTTTTACATTTTACCAGATGAATTTTGCCTTTTTCATATCTTTTTCTACTCCAGAATTGAGGCTTTGAGTCCTGCTCATGTTATTTTTTAACTGGAGAAGGAGATTAAACAAATATAAAACCCCCAAATAAGACAAAAATATAAAACCCACCATTCTTTGTGTGTCTTCATAGGAGACTCTCTCGATCTCATATCTTTCACCATTTATTTCCCACTTTTATTCTCCCCTTTATAGCAAAATTCATTGAAATAAACTGTCTGCATTACATCTTCACTTTCTATTCTTTCCCCAACCTTCTCCAACATGTCTTTTATCCATTCCACTCTGCCATATCTACTATTGCCAAATCCCATGGTCACATTTGTATTCTCATCTTACTCAGCTTCTCAGCAGCAATTTAACATGGTTAACCACTTCCTCTCACTTAAGGCACTGTGGCTATCTTCTGGGATACCTCTCTTTCCAGTTTTTCCTACCACCTTATGGGGGCACTTAAAACCCATTTAACTCTCATCAGATTTGAAATCTGTTACTAGTAATTCATTCTCAACATACTTCTGATTTGGGATAATCACAGCATATTTGGCAAACAATGAATTCTTACAAGGTGCTTATGAGATACCCACATTTTAAATGACTGGCTTTATGATTTTCAAATACAGAATAGAGCAGAAAAACCCAGTTTTGGATTGATGCTTGTTTTTTCCACATATCTCATGGCAAAATTTATTAACTATCTTTGAATATTCATAAGTGATCCATTATCTGGAAATTTCCCAAATAGACGGATTTCTACATATAGGCAGAACAAAGTTATCTACCATTGTGTCAAAACACAGTGAAGACACAGAGTATCTTCATGGTACAGAATTTCAGAGAGATGTCTATATTAAATTTGATACACATATGTACCTCTTCGTAGGCCTACTGGATTTAATTAACTGCTCCATCTAGTTTCTTCCAACAATTATTCCTTAAGATGTACATGGCAAGAAGTCAAAATGAAAACCATTCCCAAGTGAACCAAAGTAATCTCAGTACGTTTTCAGGGCTAGGTTGTACCTTTGACTTCTGGTGAAAGCATGAATACTTATTTTAAGAACACAAGATGTCCTCTTGTATTCTGTCTTCTTATGTCAGATGGAGCTAAAGTTCATTTTTGTCTCAGGAGAAGAAACAGTCATTCCTGGCTTAGAAAATGAATGGAGGGCATTACCCGAACACAGTGATTTCTTCCCCTATGTCTGACTCGGTTTTGATCACTTTGTAACACATAAAAGGTCACTGACATGATAAAATATCACAAGCTAGCACAGGGCTGATCAAAGAAAAAAATTATCTATATATAATATTGCAGAGAATCCCCAGAACTTATTTTCAATGTGATATTACCAAGAAAACAAATAAAGTTCATTTTCTTAAGGGAGGGAAAAAAGAACATTGTCATCATTTTCATGCTACTTGCCACCCAGGGGTAGATTCTAGCTTCTTTCTCTGCTTAAATTCTTCCACAGAGTTAGTGTTCCAGGCACTTACCTGAAGTTTTCTTTTATCTAGACTAAAACAAATATTTCATTTGAAAACTTATCAGCAAAATTACCAGTACATACTTTAAACACATATGTTGTTGTTGTTGTTGTTTTTGTTGTTAGTTTACTGTGTGAGTTGTTCTACCAAGTTAAACTTTAAGCATAAATCGAGGGGGAAAATTCTCTGATTATCAACTAACAATTTTGTAAACAGTTATTTCATGGGTTAAATATTAACTCAAAACTCCAAACAAGCAGGCGGAGCTAGAAGGCCAGGAGGAAGGAGTAAAGATTTTGCTGCCTCTGATTATGCAAGACAGAAACCCAATAAAGAAAGGGAGAATTTTGGTGGTAGCTGGATGATGCATAGAAAACTGGGGCTAGGTGGAGTGCAAACAAAAGCAAAAATGGAGCCTGAAAGACACTGGCTGCTTATCATCACAATCCCAAAACAGAACAATGAGGTCAGATATCATGGGAAAGAAAATTCAAGGAGATATTCCATAAGGATAGAGGAATAATAAAGGTGTGTGCTTCAAGAATAGGGACAGCCCTATCATGTTTTAAACCAACAAAGACACCTCTCCGCTGCCTACCTCCTACTGAACCTCACATGTACCATTCTAGAGTCATTTTCCAACTAAAAGCAATGAAAGAAAGGCTCATCTGCCTGGCTTATTTCCATTTAATAATAAAACAAAGTCAAAATGTCTTCCTGCAGTCATGGCTTGTTAGAGACTGTGATTTCAAGTTCTAAGCCATCATCTAACTGTCCATCAGTTAATAGAACATCATCTAAGGGCTTTCTGTACCTTAATTGCTTTCATAAATATTGTCCTTGGCATAGGAGTTTTAAGAAAATCCACATATGCTCAGAGAATTTGCACAATTGTTAATATCTGTGATGTAGTATATAGTTGATGTATTTTCAATGCCTTTTCAGAAATGGTTAATAACTATTAAGATTCTTCCTGTCAGAACGTTAAATATCAGAAAAAAAATCATTTAAAAAAATCCCAAGCAGGGAGCAGTGGCACACGCCTGTAATCCCAGCACTTTGGGAGGCTGAGGCAGGAGGATCGTGAGTTCGAAGCCAGCCTAAGCAATGGCGAGGCACTTAGCAACTCAGTGAGACCCTGTCTCCAAATAAAATACAAAAAAGGGCTGAGGATGTGGCCCAGTGGTCGAGTGCCCCTGAGTTCAATCCCTGGTACCACAAAAAAAAAAAAATCCCAGTGATGATCTTTTAAGGAAGATTCTCATTTTCCCTATAAATGTATAGAGTGTGGCAAAATAATATGTTACTCATGAAAGAAGTGAGATCAGAAGAAAAAGAACAATAACAAAAAAGATATATGATTATAGCAGGAATAATCCTTAGATCTATCTATATATCTATATATCTATATATATAGATAGAGAGAGAGATAGATCTAAGGATTGTTTAAAGTCAAGAAGTATGATACAATTCATTGTACAATTTTCATATTTTTCCTACATCTTTAATATACAAATTCATACTTATTATAAAATATTTAGACAATATAGACTATAGCTTGCACTTGCAAAACTTTTCACAGTTTACAAGATGTTTTCACATAGTTATCATTTTCTTTCAGCAGGTCCTATAATCTTTGTGGTATAGATACATAACTATCACTCTAACATAGAAGTAAATGTTGCAGAATGAACTTGAACAGAGGACAGAGGACCTATCAGCAGTCTTGTTATCCAACTGAATAGGCCTCATGATAGAGTAGCAGGGTGAAAGTCTTTAAGAGGTAGTGATCAGAGGAGAGGACTACAGAGGGAGAGAAGTCAAAATAATTTGAAAGGAAGTATAGATAAGCACTAGGAAAAAAAAAAAAAGCACAAAATCCAGAGTAATTCATAGGATAGAAAAATGATTTAGAACAAAGAAGAAACTCCAAATTCAGACCAATTATGCAATAATTATGTATATTAATTGTATACCAACTATGTTTATGTTTCTCTGATAGATGCCATTGGGCAAATAATAACGTGTATGGAGATACTGATCTGTGCTTGAAGTACTAATTATTGAGAATAATTACAATACAATGATATTGAGATATTTAAAATGAAGGTTTAGAGAACAAGCCGTCACTTCTACCTAGGCTGACAAAGAAAAGCTTGACTATGATGAACACTGTGTGATTGGAAGTTTGAATATGTGTAAGATCTGGGAAGTGGTGAAGAGTTGTGTGAAGAGCATGAGAAAAAAGCATGGAAACAGAAAACTAGAAGATACATTTGGGAACAATATATAAGCAAGTTGTTTGGAATTGCAATAAGAAAAGTACTGGAAAGGCAGATTGGGGAATATTAAAGGGGTTCTTGATACTGGACTGAGAAATCTACTTAGTTCTGTGGACAAAAGAGTTCTGTTAAAGTCTCTAAGTAGGGCACTCACTTGATCACAGTTATATTTTGGTATAAATTATTGGAAATGGTGGGAAGAAATAGAAGGAAAGAGAGAGCACAATATGTTACAATAGCCCAGGAATTACATGATAAATATCTGACCTGTTAGATATTATCAGTATGAAAAAGTAAAGCAAAGTACATGTTCTAGAAAGCAATGATAATTAATATTTATTAAACCTCCAGTACGTGGCAGGCACTAAACTATGAGCTTTACATAGGTTAACCCATTTAATTTGCATGCCAATCCTAAGAGGTAACTTTGTTTCCATTCTAAAGATGAGGATTAAGCAATTTTTCAAGGTTATATAGTTAGTAAGTGCAAAGCCAGCTTTTAAATCCAGGTAATGTGACTCCACAGCCTGTTCTCTTATTCCCTATGCTTACTGTTTTTCCCTAGGCCTACAGCCCTTAACGGTAGGTCTTGTATGACCCAATTTTATAGAATTTGATGACTGATTATATGAGTCATAACAGCCTGAGATTCTTGGAATTCTTGATTCTGGTTTTCTTTGGGGGGGGGGGTGACACTGTGAATAAAAGTGAGAAAATACAAAAGAATTTCTCGAATTCATACTATACATTTGTTCTTAATGGTCCAATTGCTTTTTGGAATGAAAATATCAATTTGTAACAGAATTCACAAAAGCAACTGAACAGTCAAACTTCAAAACTTTTGAAGATGGATACTGGCAGACTCTTCCTTCCTAGCTTTGCTAATGCTTATCTTGAGTACAGAATAGTTCTTTGTTTGTAGAGGATGCTCAATAATATTGGAGGGATAATAATAATAATAATAATAATAATAATAATAATAATGTGAGAATAAAGTGGTAGTGGGTAGTAGAGTCAAAAAAGTTTAAGTCAGAGCCAGACAAATCTTGGTTCAAATCCTGGCTCAGCCACCTCCCAACTGTACAACATAGGGCAGCCAGTTGCTTTAAACATTCTGTATAAGATGAGGTAATAATTCGTAGGAAAGTCAGATAGATTTTCAGATTTAGTGCTTCTATGTAAAGGCAGTGCATCTATGCAAACCTAGAAAGCAATGCTCCCAAAAGCTGTTATCTGTGACAGAAGAAAATTCGCAACCCTCTTTTCTTCTTTTAATTTGCAAAAACTACATGGAGACCTAAGGAAAAAAAATTCTGCCAAATAATTGCCAGTTTTAAAAGAAAAATAAATTATGTTCAGAGAAGCAAAAATTCTAGAGTTTCAACTGAAGGGGAGATTTTAATTGCAGGGAGACATATCAGCTGAATGGTTTAGCTTGGACTTGTGGGATCAGCAGCAGCCAGTGGGATACATATTAAAGAAAAAAACCAAGTTTAATTAAGCCTTAAGATTTTATACAGTGTGGTTCTTCCCTCCCACACCCTGTCTGATTCCAACGGGTCATCCGCCTTTTCAATCAGGCTCTCTCCCATCCTTTTCTCAGTTGCTGTCATGACAAGCCAATGGGAGAATGACATACAGATGAAAACAAGGTTTGAGTAATTACTGCACTGTGGCTGGTTGTTGTCTGAGCATCATTTTATTTCTTCCAATCACACAGGTCCTTGGACTTCACAGCTCTGTGTTTCAAATGGGGGTGATGCTGATTATATTATGACATTACAGCAAAGACAGGCAGATCAGACAAAGTGAATTTCACTAGTAATTAAACTGCAGTTTCTTTCGTCTAAAGTCCAGGGCAGGATTAATCGAAAGGTAGCTCTTTATCATGCCGATTAGTGCTGGGATTTGAAGAGTGAGCTCTGATTTGATAGCTAGCCCTGAATCAGGCTGACTGGTGGCCCCACATCTGTCTAACTTGCAAAAATAACATCAGATAAAGATATATTTACAAGGTTATGCCCTTCACTTTTATTTTCTTTTATTTTTCTAAAGGGAATGCAAATAGATTCAAATATGCTGCCATTTCCATTACTCCATTTTCTATTACAAAACTGTCTATTAAAAAGAACAGGTCCTTCCACATCACACAGCATTTTACAAATGGTTTTCCATAATTCCACTTAGCACCATGCTCTAATGCTTCTTATTTTTTTGCCTTTTCATTATCTCAGACTCAATCTGAATATTAGGATGGCCCAAGTAACAGCTTTTCAAACTGCTCACAGGTTCTACTTTTATTTCAGAGGACTCATTGTAAGACTTACAGAGGGATTTAGCTTCCTTCAATTGCTCTTTTAATGCACATGATATCCTCAAATTCTTCATCAAATAATGGGTTGGTTCACAGATTTTCAATCCTGGAAGATTCTTATAGAAGCAACTGTGAGGCTTTGTAAACAATAAGCCACCTAGTCCTGACTGCAGATCAAATGAGTCAGAATCTCTAGGATTCAGAGGCAAGAATCTGTATATTCTTTAAGTCAATAGGTGATTTGACTGTACAGCCACATTTGAGAACCATTGAGTCAGCTACACAGTATGCCAGCTGTATTTGCAAAAGATTTACCAAAACAAGCCATTGTTGAGGGAAATAAGGCCTGATATTGTTGTGAGAAATCTTCTAATAAAAAGATAAAAAGCTTACTCTAGTAGCAGTTGCATAGAAAAATATATACTCAGGTCTCTAAAGGGCAGTGCGAGAGGAGGAAGATTACAAAACAGATCTATATTGAGGATGCTTCTACTGTTCTATCTGATAACCTTGAAGATGATGGTTTACTGATTGAGCTCATCACATGGTAACACTATAGCTACCAAGCATATAATTTGAGATGACTGTTGCCTAACATAACAGAATCTCAGAGTATGGAAACAAACTTGGTATTAGCTGTCATCTCTTTTTAACCCCTTCTTTATTAAGGTATGGTTTTAGAAAGAGAGAGGTAGGATTGAGAAGATCTGACTTCAAATTCTGACTCCATCCAGTCTTAGAGTTTAAGAATACACATTCTGGAATCAAACTGAATTTAATTGCTAGTTGGGTAGCCTTCAGATATTTATTTCTGTAAGCCTCAATTATCACATCTTTTAAATGGGGTCAAGAATATGTACACCAGAGAACTATTTGGGTTTTGTGTTAATTAGTTTAGATGAGTGCCTGGCACACAAAAGTGTCAGAACTCAATAAAAGTCTGTTCAAGGTAAATGCAATAATTACTTAAGGATGTCATTGAGCCTCTCTGCCTAAAAATCATTAGTTTTAGGACTCACAGATCAGTTTTCTGGAATATCTGATTCACAAGGGAAATAGAGAATGAATCCAACTAGAAATGGCTTTCAAATTTTATTGAGCATAAGCATCACCTGGAAATGATCATTAGACATGCAAATTGCTGGGCTCCTGTCCCAGAGATTCTGATTCAGAATGTAGGGGTAGAATTTAGGAGTCTGTACTTTAGCAACCATCCAGGTAATTCTGACCAGGGTCAAAGGGCCTCACTTTGATAAAGACAGCAACACAGGGAGAGAAATTAGCCATTTATTTTCAGAATAACCACAGAGCTTTGGCCTGACCTGGAGGAAACCATGCTTTCTATTCCTTAGGCCAGAATCCAGTTACATGGATGTAAGTCTTGTGCAAACATAACATGTTCACAGAGCACAATTATGCTCACAAAGTAACAAATTTATTTTTCTTCAATTAAATACAATCCTCGAATAACTATCATTTAGCTACCAATGATATCTTCAATTTTTTTGCATCACTACTAGGTACACTGTAGTATACAGGCATGGGTCAGATTCATTATCATCAACTCATCCTTTTTATTCTTAGAAAATAATAAAGTAGCTTTCTGAAAATTGGCGAATTCTTTAAATATAAACAAAGCAGCTATTTCTTCCTTTAAATTCACTGTAGAATAAAGTATTTTCAAAATGCATTAATGAAAACAAATAATAAAAGTGTATAATTGTGAGTTTAGTATTTAAAATGTAATTGATAAATTATTAGAATGAACATATTTAACCTATTGATAGAGACACTTCTGGATCTAAGGAGAAATTTGGTCATTTAATTCCCACAATTTTCCTGAGGAAATAATGGTGAAAAATTTTTAGAAATGCCCTTAGAGTTTGTAATACAATTTTACAACAAATGTGCATTAACTATATTCTAAAAGCTCTTGTGTAAGATATAACAAGGAATTATTGTTTGTAATTTCCATTGCATATATATTTAAGCTGGTGGGGGGAAGAAAACCAGATGAGAAAAGTTTATCACCATTACAAGGCAATATAGCCTAGTGGTCAATTGGAGGTCAAAGGAAATCTTCAGTACATGAAGTACATAGCATGAGCTATGATTAGCTATGTGAGATCTCAGAAGCTCAGGTGCAGTAATTGTCTGAGTAGGCTGTGATGACTACTTTGGTTCCTGAATAAATGTATCCCATTGTTTATTATAACAGTTGGCAGTTAATTACAGTACACACAAGATATATTACAGGTAAGACTATTAACAGCTAAGACCAAAATGAATGGTATAGACATTGATGGGTATAGGAAGACAAAATTAAACAAATGTTGGTATGACTAGTAACGGTTATGCAAGGAGGAAGTATTTGAGCTGGATAACGCAGGTTGAGTAAGATTTGGCTACAGAGCAGCACAAAATCATTTTCAGTAAGGAGGAAGATCATGATATGAGCTATAGGTTAGTGTTCAAAAGTGTTCAGGGACTGTTAAATAAACAGTTTAATGATAAAAATGTAAAGATAAATTTGGAGTAGAGCAATATCGGGTTCTGAAACTTGAAAATCACTTGTAATTTTATGGTAGAACTTTTGTCAAAATATTTTTTCAGTGGAATTCAACATCTCTTTAGTAACAGTAGATCTCAAATTTTAGCATGCATCAGAAGCACCTGTATAGCTTGTCCAAATACATATTGCTGCACTATATTCCAGTTTCTTTTTCAGTAGGACAGAGATCAGAGAATTTGCATTTCTAACATTGCTAGTAATGGTAATGCTGCTGGTCACTTTGAGAACCACTGCTTTATATGATGGTAAAATAGAGTTGGAGGACTAGGGAAATTCACTACAAGTAGGAAATAAATGAATAACTGAATAACTTTTATTTCTTATAAAATTTCATCCCCACTTTCATATTAAGTCATAGAACAGCCTACACGGAGATTACCTAGGGAAAAAATTTTTTACCTTGACCTCTGTTGGGTTCAGGCCCTGTAACTGTGGGAATGTGGAGACACATGATGAAAAGGAGCCCAGACCTACCAACTTAGAAACTTAAAGACAACTTACACTATTAAGGATAATTAAGAATTGAAGATAATAGTGCCCAGAGACTGAAGAAAGAGGGTGGAGTTTTTATTCCAAAGGGCCTCTATCAATCTGCGCTAGACATGTGGAACTTGGGTGACACTTAACTGCCTGACCAATAATCCACGAACTATCTCAGCTCATGTTGGTTCGCTATTTCTTTTCTTTAACAGGTAATCAGGAATGAGTATAGGGGGCTAAGATGTCTCTGCTTAGGAATAGGCCACAGTTTACACATCTCTACCTCCTGCTTCTTTCTCTAAAACAAACTTCTACTATATAGTAACTATATTGTAAGAGATATTTCAAAGGGCAGAGAGAAAAAATAAAATGCTATGATAAAATGAAGTATCTTACATTTTGATACTTTATTTTTAATGGAAAATCAAAAGGGAAAAAAGGGTATTTGAAAATTCATGTTCAAGTCTTTGTGAAAAGGGGTCAAAAGTGGATTTAAATATTTGAAATTCCAAAAAAAAAAAAAAAAAAACCTCTCAATAACAATGACTTGTTTATTTCCTAGCCATTATCTTTCCTTAAAATAAGAAGTTATTTAATAACAATGTCTATAAATACAACAGAAATTATTATCATAAGCACCATAGGCTCAGATCCCCATAGTTACAAAGGATAAAAATTTGTCTAAGATTTTTTTTTGTCTGTTTATTTGTTTATTTTCAGTACTGGGAACTGAACAAGGGTCACTCAACTACTGAACCACATCCCAAGCCCCTCTTTTTAAAAAAAATTCTGAGACAGGGTCTTGCTAAATTACTGAGGCTGGTCTTGAAATTCTTCCTGCCTCAACCTCTTGAATTGCTGGGATTACATGTTTGTGCCACCTAGTTTATCTAAGTATTTTTAAGAACAGACAGCAACCTAATTATACATAAAAAAAAATTGAAAAAAAAAAAAAAAACAAAAAAACAAAAAAACTTTCTTATGCTCTCCAGAAAATAACATGGAAAAAACAGACATGAACTTTGATATGGTTATTAAATATCTTCATTTTGCAGATCATGTCAAACGATTTAAATAGACAACAATATGAGGCCTCTAATGTCGTCAGCAGTTATCAGTGTGAATTCCTGACTTGTCCCAATTCCATTTCTAGTTAAACATCCCTATCCACTTATAAGCAGAAGAAATAGCATTTGTAAAGTGTTTTACAGTTTGCAGAGTATTCTCATAAACATAGTATATTATTAGATTGTCTCAAAAATCCTGTAGGGTAGGTAAGCAGGGAAAGTGTCAATATTATTCCCATCAGAATGTGAGAGAACTGATGTCAGAGAAAAAGAAAATAAGTTAATTCTTTACTAAATATTCATATGGGGTCAAACTGTACAGACCTGAAAAGAAGCCCAAATATAGAGTTTTATATACTATGAAATAGGCTCAGATAATTTGATAATTGCTGAAGGTGAAAATGGCAGAGGCAAATAATCCAGCTCAAGCTCCCAAGTTCTTTCCACTAAATCATAAACTAAATTCTCAATTATAAATGTCTAGCTACAGTAACTGCCTCTCAAGAGGAGGCTTACTGAATTGCCAAGAATACAACCACTAACAGTGTTTGGGTTTTTGTTTGTTATTTAATCAATCAATCAATCAATCAATCAATCAATTAATTAATTAATTTGTGGTGCTTGGGAGCACATTCATGTCCTCATGCATGCTAGGCAAGTACTGTGCCTCTGAGCTACCCCAGCCATTTTGTTCATTTTAAATTGTCCTTTATTTACTTCCTTAAGATGTGCATCTTTCTAATATGATTTAGGCAAGAGAATAAGAGAGATGAAGTATTATTTCATTAGTTTAGAATACTGACTTTTAAAAAGTCATTCCAAATACCTACCCCACCAACACAAGAGCCAACAGCTCCATTTTCACCAGTTACTCTGCAAGAAAGATAAACTAGAAGACAAACCAACCTCAAAGGCTAAGTGGTAACACATATGCTTATTAAAACAAGTAATAATAATGGAGAGTGTACAGAAAAATAAAGTTTCCATTCATTGTTCTGAACTCAAAAAATTTCAAAGCTGTAAACTTAGACTTGTTAACCCTTTGGACAAATCAACACATCTCTCTTTTATTTTTACTTTCTACATGCATTTACTTTTATAATTTTGTGTAGTGATTGTTTTTTTTTCATTGTTGTTGTTGTTGGTACCAGGGATTGAACTCAGGGGCACTCGACCACTGAGCCACATCCCCAGCCCTTTTTTGTATTTTATTAGAGACAGGGTCTCACTGAGTTGCTAAGTGCCTTGCCATTGCTGAGGCTGGCTTTGAACTCGCGATCCTCCTGCTTCAGCCTCCCAAGTGCTGGGATTACAGGCGTGCGCCACCGCACCCAGCTTTTGTACAGTTTTTGTTTGTTTTTAAGATAATTATTTTTCCCTCCACTTTTAAAATACAATTTCTGACTTAGAGCATTTACAATTTTGGCAAAGCAATGTCTTCCCACAAGAGACAGAGGTTTCACCTAGAAGCTGCAGTGGCAATTTGAGCTGTAGACGTCAAAGGAGGTCTAGTATATAAGTAATTATTTATAAAATTAAGTTGAATTTGGAATCTTTTTTTAAAATACTTATTTATTTACTTTAGTTGTACACAATGCAATGCATTTATGTTTAGGTGGTGCTGAGCATCGAACACGGGCCGCGCACGTGCTAGGCGAGCGCTCTGCCACTGAGCCACAACCCCAGCCCGAAATTTGGAATCTTAAAGGAAAAAGTTTATTGAAAGAAGATTGTCTTACATCCTGAGCAACTACCTTGACTCTGAGCATTTTTAGAGAACTGCAAATTTAGAGTCGATGCCATATAGAAGACTTTATTTTTATAATGACAGAATATCTGTGTTAGCAAAGCTATTAAAATTATATATTAAAATCATCTAAGGCTTGCATATTCTGTAAAACATTCCTATAAAGTCGTTATCTATGCTTAAACACCTTGGTCTTAGGGAACTAAGATTTATGGACATTAGGTTCTGTTATCAACTGATTGTGTCTCCCTAAATTCATATGCTGAACCCCGAACCCCTAATGTGACTTTATTTGGAGATATGGCCTTTGAAGAGGAAATCAAGTTAAATGAGGTCATAAGGTTGAAGTCCTAATACAATAGGACTAGTGTCCTTATGAGAAAAGGAAAAGACACCAGATGTGCTTGTAAAGCACAGAAAGGAAAGGGCATTTGAGGACACAGCAAGCAGAAGGTCATCTGCAAGCTAAAAAAGAGAGTCTGCAGGAGAAAACAAACTTGTTGACTCCTTGATCTTGGGACTTCCAACCTCCAGAACTATGAGAAATAAATTTATTTTAACCCATCCACCTTGTGGTATTTTATTATAGCAGCCCTAGCTGATTAATATAGACTATAAAATTCTTAGAACAATCTGCAAGATAGAAACTGTTTAAGCAACTTTACTGGTACAGAAACAATCTATAGATGGGGGCAGCATTCAAGAAATATGTCCCAAGAGACAAAGAATCAATAAATAGTATTTTGGAGATTTAACTCATATCTATTCTCCTGGGAATTATTTTTTTCTTCTGTTTTCCATCTTTGAGCACATAGGCTGTAACAAAGTTTTTATATTGACTATACTATACTTGTAGATTTATCATTGCCTCATGTTCTACTTGTTGCAGTAACAGAAACTAACATAATTTATCTTTTATATAAACAACCTCTATATGCTTGAATATAGCTATCACATTCTTTCCTTCTGATTTTATAAACAAATCCTTTTACCTTTCCTCACATCACATGATTCAATTTTCTAACACCTTCCTCACTTACCCCTTAAGATACCTGTATTTGCTATATTTCTTGTACTGAGTTGTTTATTCATAGTATCCCATATCTTTCATGAGCAGTCTTCTTGGAATATATTCTGACATTGTTCATTTTAAAAATGTTTTCTGGTTAGATGGAGACCATCATTCCATTCTTTCAAGATGTCTTGGGGACTTGATTACTTTGTTTGGCAACTCTTTTCTGTATCTGAATTCATGTCATCTGCAAATCTGATGAGCATGCTTTCATCCAAGTTACTGAAAAAAACTGGTGAGCAAGATAAGGCCTAGGCTATCCACATAATATGCCATAGGAATCCTCTCATCTCTGATACGGAGCAATTTTTTTTGCACCTAATAGTGTAGTCATTCAAAAAGTTCCCAATCTATTTGAACTTAGATAGTAACTAAACTATCTCTACACTTAACCCAGGAGAGAACAAATCACATATTGTAGATGTGTTTTTCATTGAAGCCATTCTGCTTTCTGGCAAGCACTTCTTCTTTCAGAAAATCACAACCCATTGCTTTAAGCTTTAATTCTTTTGTAATCTATTCTAGACTTTTGCTCAGGGCTGACAACAAGCTGCTTTGTCCTCACCAACTGCCTTTTTATACTTTCACATCTCTAGTTATCTAACATTTTTCTTTTCTTCTCAAATACAGTCGTAATAATTGATGATCTTATTGACAAATCCTCTCACTAGCCTATAAGGTCTTTTTCTTGTTACCTTCCAAGGTTAAGAGTCACTTGTGTGTCATCATTAACTGCACCCAGAGATGGCATGCTGTTTGGAGATAGATCTGCAAACGGAACAGTAGAGAAGACTTAACAAGGTGCTGTCCTGAGTCCCTGAATATGCTGGTAGGGAATGGGCTGCAAGGACAAGAGGCTGAGCTCTCATTGCCACACATGTCTCTGCATGACTTTAATATTTCAACCCTAACAGTGTTCCTGGAGAGGGTTCCATGTTTTTCTTCTGTTTACTCTGGATGACTTCCTTTGCCAAAGATTCAAGACAGCTTTGTGCTTTTCAGTCTTTAGCTGAAAAAGTTTGTATAATATATAAAGCTTTTATTTTTCCATGAAGACTTTGAGGCAAGCATGTCCCTTGACCTTTACCTAATCAAGAAAAGTTGTTGGGCTGTGGGGGATGGGGAGGCAGGTTGGACTTTAAATGCACAAATCAGTTCTAATAAAAACACTGAAATTCAGGTGCCTGGGGTTAGAAATACTGGAGGGAATTCAATTACACTAATTAATATTTAAGAAGGGCTAGAGAGCACATACTGAATGTGGGAAACTAGGCCAGTCAGACATGAGCATATGGGGAGGGCAAGATCAACAGATAAAAGTAACAAACAAATCATACATAAATGCTCCAACAGGAATGAAATAGAGAATATAAAATAAATGTTCCAACAGACACTGAAGAGGAGGTAAAGTAAATGCTCTACCAGACATAAAAGCAAAATGTTCCAACACACACAAGACATTTTATTGGTTTTATGTAAACACATATATTATAAAAATGATTTTTCCAAATAAGTTAGTAGGAAATGTTACCCATTTATAAAAACAGACTTAGTCTAGGTTGTGTGCATTCACAGCATACTATATTTGCTCTCATTTCCTCACTGGCTCATCACACAGGAGACCCAATATGGCTTGACTTTCATAATAGGTAGTTCCTTAATGACTAAGCCCACATGGATACCCAAAACTTGACAGAATGCCAAAAAGCTGCAGAGGATTTCTGGTTCTACATAAGTTTTTCTGATTCTGGCTGTAATGTGATTTGGTTGGTGTCACAGCTTATGCCACATTCTCTCTCTGGACCTGTTTTTTCATTTGTAGCCTAGTCAGTCAATTGCAATTTTTGGTCAGTCTTTTATGTACTTGAAAGCTTTCCAGAATAAGGTATAATAGTGAAGGAACTATGTTGCTTCCACTATGTGAGTGGTTCAACTATCCTTTTCCATCTCTTTTCTACCTCAGCCTTCTCTCTTTCCTTCATCATGGGAACTTTGAAAACTGGAAGCCAAGAGACTTCACTGGATTGCCCTTTTTTTTATTGTGTATCTTCAGGGTAAAACATGAAGTTTTGATATATTTCGGGTTATTTTTGATATCAATATCATCACACAGAAGTGGAAGTAGCAGCATGGAGTAGATGAAGGAGGACTAAGATGGAGAACTGAGCTCCTCTTCAAATTCTCTAGTACACAAATGGTAACAAGTAACTTTGGACAACTGTCTGTGTCAATATGTAATATCAGGCTCACAGAACAAAGCAAAAAATAAAATTCTTGCTCTTCATGAGCTTAGCTTCTAATTGAAGAAATAATTTAGATATGCCCAAACTCACAAGACAAAACATCCATAAAGGTTTAAGTTATTCATAAATAACAAAGGAACAAAAAGAGAATATAGGGCTATTTCTTGAAAACTGGCTTGAACCATGTTACTGGTTTCTGCACTATTATATAGTCCCTAGACTTACAAAGATATAGTTATAAAAAGTGACTTGAATTGTTAAATATTTAATTAAAATGTACTTTAAATTTTTATATAAATTTACAACAGTGATACAAATGGCATACAAATTGAAATACATAACTTTTAAAGAACACATTGACTATGGACATGTTGTTATAAGTTAAATATATATAATAAGGTTAACTAATTTTCATTCTGGCCTCAAATTAAAGCTCTGAATTTGGAAGACAAGCTATTTGGTAAAAATAAATCTGAGGAAAAAAAAAACTATTATTATATGTGTTATGGTTTAGATGTGAGTATCTTCTAAAAGTTCAGATATGAGATAATGCAAGAAGGCTTAGGGCGTGAAATAATTGGGTTACAAGAGCCTTAACCCAATCAATTTGTTAATCCACAGATGGGATTAACTGAGTGGTAACTATAGGCAGGTAGGGTGCAGCTGGAGGAGGTAGGTCATTGGGGTGTGACTTTGAGGTATATATTTTATTCCTGATGAGTGGTGTATCCCCCCACCACTTCCTGCTTCCTGGCCCTATGTTCCCAGCAATTTTCCTCAGCTACACTCTTCCCCTATGTTCTGCTTTGCTTTGGACCCTGAGGAATGAAGCTCCATCTATGGACTGAGACCTCTGAAACATGAGCGCCTAAATACACTTTTCCTCCTTTAAAATTGTTCTTGACAAGTCTTTTTGTCACAGCAGCAAGATAAGCTGACTAAATGAATATGCAACTGCTTATCTGTGCCTCATGATTTTTCTGATACTGCATAGTACTGAATTCCCCAGAAAAATACATAGAATGCTGAAGCCAATATAATTCAAGCCTTAGTTTTCATTTCTTTATATATTCACCATGATTTTCTTACTGATCAACTTAATCACATTCAATGTGATAATTTGGATTTATAAATTAAGCATATTTTAATAATATACTACTCATTGTTTCTTTTTAATTTTTTATTGTTCTGTTTAGATATACATGACAGTAGAGTATATTTTTGACATACATACATGGAGTAGAACTTAACCTATATGTAAAGGGCTCCATAAAATTTAGTTAGAAAAGAGGATTTTGCTTACGTAAAAGAAATATGACAAATCTCTAGGTCAAATAATCCATATGACTCTTCTAATTCAAGGCAGTATAATTCGATTCTTATGTTTCTGTTTCCAGGCTGCTCAGTTTCTGAATTTGTTGATTTGCTGGCTTAGACTACTACATACAACAGATGTATTGGGCCCAAACTGAGTTTCACAGACTGTTTACTAATTCCTTTAGGTTTAAGAAGAATGATATTTTTTTCTTGAGGCATAGATTATCATGAAACCATCACATCAAAAGAGTTTACCTTGTCTTAAATTTATGTAGCACATGAAGTTTATCAGACACCCCCAAAGTACTAGATTATCAGAAATTAATATGTTAGTCTAAAATCTAACTGGTCATAACTAAGAAATAAATCAATGGAAAGTCCTTAATCACCTAAGAAGATCACATTGTTTACATTAATATATAATTTGAGGCATATTCAGATATTTTTTAATTTACTCAAAATAAATTGCATTGAAGATTTCAGAAGACTTTTTTTTTTTAAGGATAATCAACCATTACCCAAAGTTAGAAAAAGAATGAGCCACAAATGCTTTCTACCATTACAGAGAATGAAAACTGCAAACTTAAAGAAAGATCCATTTTCCAAACTATGAGCTCCTCTTTACTATGGTAACATTTAAAGGATTCATAACACTGATGTGTAAGCCAGGACTCAGCTGAGTGATGTCTTTCACGATCTTCCTCTAGAGTAGTCCAACCAGAATTATATGTGTATTAGTTTATTTTTTAAAGGTTGTCACTCAAAAAGTACCACAGTGTGAAGGTTAAAAACACACCTGAGTTTCCATTCCAGCTCCACATTCTTAGTTACATGACCTTGGGCAAATCAGGCAAACTGGCTAAGCCTCAGTTTTCTTTTCTGTAAAATGGAGGAAATAATAGACACCTATTTTCATGGATTTGTAGAAATAAATAAATAAATAAATAAAGTTGTGAATGAATGTTGCTTAGCATGTTGTCTAGCAAATGAAAAGCTCTGAATAAATATAAGCTGTCATTATTAAAAACTTTAAATATCTAAAAGCCAGTTGTTTTCTTCTGGCTAATTTATCTATAACCCGGTTTTACTCATAATTTATTGACTGTAGTTCTCCTCACCAGGAATGATGTTTTGTTAATTTTTGTTTTTCCCAAGTTCTAGAATGTTCTCTAATATTTCTTCATCTATGCCTCATTCATCAGAATTATAGAGGCTCATTTTGGTAGTTCTGCATTTGGTTTTCTGTTACTGCTTATGATATTTTCTCATTCCTACTCAGCAGTTTAAGAAATAAAACTCAAGGAAGAACTAAATGTTATGAGAATTTATTGGGAATAATGACTACCACAATTGGGCAAAAAAAAGGATGTTATTAAAAATAAATCACACCAAAGGAGAGAAGCTGATGACAACAGCTGAAAAATTCTGTACATGGTGGGAATCAGTAAACCCTAAAGAAAACTAAGTGAAAAGCCATGAAACATACACGATTTACAAGGGAAGCCCAGGCTTAATGGACAGGCTCTGAAGACTATAGGAGCCAAGAGAGTCACTTTTGGATGAAAGTTTGGAGAGGACAGTAATACAAAAGCGACTGGTATTCTCTGATCAAATGGGAACTATAATTAAGAATAGAATGAGAAATAAATTAAAATTTTTACTGTATTAGATTTCTTTATTGCATATTCTGCATTAAGTGGACAATACCTGCTTATAGCAGCATAGATGGGTTGTTTAAAAAATGCTTGGTGGTAATGGTGGAAATAACAAGGATGATATGTTTTTTAAGAGTCAAAGTTAGAAATTCATGGCCAAGACAAATTAAAATTAGAACCTGTGTTGTCAGACATAGGGCCAAGTTAATTTGTGACACAAACATTTCTCTTAAATAGAGCACTAAAGACTTAGTGGTTTGAAAAATATTTCATGCAGGTAACAAAACCAAAACAGTTGGCTTAGTGCAAAAATGACTGCAGATCAGATGTGTAATTTTTTGTTTTTGCCTGGATATGGAACTACCTCTCAACTTCCATGAGCACTAAATTCACTTAAAAACTAAAACGAAAGACACTGCCCAGGAAATTGAGATGGTAATGTAACATTACGCCTGAGAGCATAAACTATCAACACAGGATGAACAAAACCAACTGAAATGGAACAAGCAAACTTAATGCAAGTTAAGGAAGTTTTCTATCTACAGTGTTAAAATAAAATGCTGCGAAACAGAACCCAAACAGCTATTCATAGGAATAGCAAAGAATTTTTCTCAGAATCTACGTGGATAATTTCTGTGAGATTATTTAAAACGTAAGGAAATTTTTCATAGTTGCCTTTGTTTCCAAATAAATTTTTAAGACATTTCCTAAAACAAATATAACTTTATCAGATATAAAACATTTAAATTACCAAAAAAAAAAAAAAGCTAACATCTGAACTATCACAAATGTGCGTGCACACGTGCATGCACACACACATTAGTCACAAATATTATATAACTGTTTTCGGAAGACAAGGTGAAATATTTTCACGATAGTCTTAACACATTCATTTCTTGAGAATAAATCACTCTACTTTGCTGAAAACCTGCATTTCATTATCAACTGGTATTTAATGCATATTTTTTTCAAATCTCTATTTAGGAAAAAATATTCATTCCCATTACAATATGAACTGTGCAACATTCTAAAAGTCTTAAAAAGAAAAACATCATCCTTTCTACTAATTAGGTGCTCTTGCTTTTTCCATCAGTGAGCATTTGAAAAATAACTTATTTAGGAGTATGATGTTTTAGTGAATATAGTCATCAGGTAAATCTGATAATTTAATATGTGATTTTAAAATAATGTTTCCATTTTATGCTACTAGTCTATAAATAATTTTTAAATTTTTCATTAAAATACCTTTTCATCAATTTTGATATTAGTTTACTAGATATGGTAAATATATTTGTGATTTAAAATAACAATATTGAAATTCTATGATAAAGAATAAATCATCATTCCATTTTTATTTTTATAAAATCTTTTTAGTTGATATCATTTCAAGTTAGGCTTTTTTGTGCTGCTTAATATTATAATTAATAATTCATATTTTTGTCTTTCTTCTCTCACTCTGACAACTTTTATTTTTAATCGGTGGGCATGTGCCAAATTGGTTTGTTATTTATTTATAAAGTAAAATGACAAGGGAATTGAATATGTGGAATAAGAGAGAGATTTTCTTTCATATGACAAAAATTTCTTAGTAATGGGGATGTTTCTTGATTATCCTTATGGACTCAAGGATTTTGGAGCAGTTAGATCAGATGTCATAATCTTTGTATGACAACATGTGATAAATACATTAAATGGAACTGTTCATTTGTTTTTTTAAAAATTCATTTTAATTTTGTGAGGACATCTGGGCACATGCAAATAAAATAGAACACAAAATACCAAAATTTGTAAGATTATCTATTCAGATAGAACCTATAATGCTAATTAAGTAAAAATTCTGACAAAACAGATCTATTTGTATTCTTTCCTAAAAGCTAAAGCATTAAAATTTAGTAGGAACAAATAGAAAAAATTCAAAGATATGGGATTTCTACAGAAAAAAAAAATAAAGTGTTCTGCCTGTGAGGCTTTATAGAATATTAAATAATGTCTTCAGTTCTGCCCATAACCAGAAAGCACATATCCTGAATGATAGTGCAATGAATGACCATCACAGAAAATTCATAGTGTGGTCTCCAGAACATCAGGAAACAAATCTTAAGGGAGCTGGGTCTAAGAAGAATCACAGGCTACCCAGGAATTACCATGAAATAAGAATCCGCAGGGATATGGCCCTAGAATCTGCACTTACAATTAAGTTTGAGAACTACACTGTTATGGCAAAACTCTTCTATCCCATCACAGCTTCCCATTGTCAGAAAAGCTCTTAAAACCCATCCTTAAAATCCATTCAAGCAACGTAGCAAGTTTGATCATGATATTTTGCTTCCTCAAAAATTCCAGTGTCTCCCCTTTCTTCTATTAGTTTAAGAACTCTAGTCCACAATTGCTGGGCCCTACTTAAGTCAGACCCTACCCTTAGGCTCTGTCTTTGTGGTAAATTTGTGCAATCTTTGAGGCTTTCACTTGTTTTGGCAGTGCTCAGATACTATCCATCATTTGGAACTAGAGAACATTTTAAAATAATTGGCTCCCAAATCCCACTTAAAACTTGGGCAATATTTACAGATTCTAATTGTAATGTACTATTTAACTCTTCAAAATACTTTTATGACCATAACTATTTTGATCATTATTAAAATCTAGGAGGTTGCAAGTTGCCATTGAGTCAGATGTGGGAACTGGTGCATAGGGAAGCAAATCATTTAGTGATAACTTATTTTATGGCAGCCTGACCTAGAAAACAGGCATTCTTATGCCAAACTACCAAACCTTTCAACCTTCTCTTTGAGGAAACCTTCCCCTGCCTTGTGGATCATGTACACTTCATGGGCTGTATGAGATGTTTCATCTGAACTTATGCACATGGTGTTTATATTTCAAAAATGGACTACAGAAAAACCTAGTTGTACAAGTGCGTAAAATCATGCAATCTGGGGTTGTTAAGTTAAAAATAGTAATAATAATGATGCTAATGCCAATCTTGTGATGTAATATTTCTGAGATGGTAAGAGTAATTTTTTCAAAAAATTTTTTGAATTTTCATGATTCATTTTAAGATTTGGTGCTAGTGTAGGCACAAAAAAGACAATTTAACTACATATTAAAATTTAGGCATGACTAAATCTAGGCATGACTACTACTTGGTTATCTGTATTTCACTATTTATAACAACAATGGCAAATGCCATTTCTAGGATCCTATTCATAATAACTACTATATAGTGAAAGAAAATAGAAACCATTAGAATAGAAATGATGCTCAATGGTAAATTTTCAATGGAACATTATTGGACAGATTATTTGAAAGATGTTCCCTGTGGTTAGGAAGGAAACACACACACATACACATACACACACACACACACACACACCCCAAAATGTGCATATTTCAGTTTTTAAGGAAGAATTCCAATATATTTAAGGAGCACTTTCACTTAAATGACTTTATAGGATTATTTAAACATGGAAGCTAATTTAAATTTGTGTTCTGGGTCTCCAGAAGTTGGAACAGGGAGTGAGAGGAGGGAGAGTGGAGTTCATAGAAGATATATGTGCATTCTGTGTGTGTGTGTGTGTGTGTGTGTGTGTGTGAATTTAAATTCCCCAAATTTAATGAAGAAAAATGTTAACATTCTGTGTTTATATATTTTTGTTTGTAAAAAGTATTTTTCTCTATAACTGGAGTTTACGTGGTCTCTATCATGACATCCTTTGAGAATCCCTGTAAATACCAACATGGATTTTTCCAAATGAAATCTTCCATGATTTAGGCTTATTAGCATCTGAATGAATGGTTTCCATTGATTTGTCTAGAAGAAGGAACTTGGTACTGTTTAGAGAATGATCTTTTTCATGATGATCGCCAACAATGTTTCCCTATTATCAGAAAGAAAACTACAGAAATACAGCACATCAGATATGCACCTAGATAAAAATAATATCATAGATTCCAACTGGTATCTGAGAGGTGAGGACAGGCTGAGATGGACTCCTTGGCTTCCTTCTGTCCAAAAATTTCCTGTTTCCCTATTTCCTATGGTTACCACCATGGAACATGTTAAAATCTCAGTAGGGACTCTGTTTCAACTTTTCCTTTCAAAACAGAGTGAAAAAGTTTAATGGAAAAAAATGTCCTTTCTATCTCCATGCCAGGCACAGTGTAAGATCCACAAACTTAAAAGCCAGGCAAATAGTCTTTTATGTGCCCCAAAACTCGGCAAATGACCTAGTGCTACAAAAATTCCCAAATTCAGGCATGTGACCTGACTAATGAGTGCTGTGAGATGAGTCAAGGAAAATGGAGCCATCTGTACTTTTATTGGACAGTCAAATAATTCCTCTCTGTCCATTCAAAAACATAATTTTTACTTCAAGAAAGATACACAGGGTAGTTTTTTCTAAAAGGATCTGAGTTTTTAAATTGATGATATAGAATGATATGGAAAGTATGACCTAGCAAACTTAGGTATAAATAATCTCACATGTTTATAAAGCCATAATTGCCTGGAAAAAGAAATGTTACCTACTCATCTGTGCACAAAGGCTTAAGACTTATAGGAGAATATCAGGGGAAATGAAGGAATTAGCAGGTTGCAATCATCTTTAACCAGTAAGGTGTGGCACCTTTTCTTCTCTTGTATGAAAGCTATCAATAATTGAACTCTTACAGTGGATAATGACAGTAAAATAGCAATCAAATGTAGTGACATGTTAGTTTTGAACACATTTGTAAAGCTTTGTCTTTTATTTCTTAAACGTACACATCAACTACCTATCATTGGGATATTTCAGTAGACTTGTATTTTTTGAGTTTCCAAATTTGTGGGCAGGAGAAAGAGTAGTAACAGTTGGTAAAGTATCATAATAATGGTGGAGCCTGTCAATGATTGTACTTAACTAAAGATCATATATGTAGAAAGAAAGTAAGAAGGACAAAAATGAACTAAACAGGATGCTATGGACAAGGTAACAGACAATTATCTATAGAGGATCCTAAGCTATTTTTCCTCCATTTCATAAATTAAACATTCCCCTCACTTTACATATAAGAAAGTTGAGATGAATAATCACAGCAGCTAACATGTAATGGATGCATACCATAAGCCAGGTACTACTATGTCAAACACTTCAATGTGTCATCTCATTTAATTCTCACAAATATCCCACAAGTGTTATTATTTTCATTTTGCAGATAAGAAAACTGAAGCTGACACAGATTAAATAACTTGAACAAGTTATACTTGCATAGTAACTAAGTGGAAGAGCTAAGATATGAAATTAGGTCTGATTCAAAACCCAGACTCTCAAACACTAGGCCAGTGGTTCTTAATTCTGATTCCACATTAGAATCATCTGTGCAGCTTTTCAAAAACTCAAACCCTATCCCAGGACAATTAATAAATCAGAGTTTCTTGTACATGGGCCCAGACATAGATGTTCATCTCAAGCTCTCTGGGCCATTGTGATACCCTGCTTAGGCAGGAGCCACTGCATTATGCTCTACTGCCTTAGCCTCTCATGAAGCTCCGCACATCTGTTTTGTGTGAGGTAGCACGAGAACCCAAGTGTCCTCAGTCTCTTTGCAGTGGCTTTTCCCTGGCCCTACCATGTTCACCTTTTCATGCCCTTTCATCATAACTATATGGAGAAGTAATATACATGGGGAAATTTTTACAAAACATTATCAGGATTTGGTCACAAGTCCAGCTAAGAGAAACCTGTTTGTATTGATCTATAGGCTATGATAAATACGAAGATTCAGGTTCATTGCTCTCATTCCCTAAAGGGAAGTATAAGGCTACCTAAACTAATCACTAAAATTTGGAATAGCCTCCTCCTCTCCTTTCACAAATCCAAATAAGAGTAACTGCTAGTTATAAGAAGAAAAGACCCAATTACCACTCTTTGCAGTGCTGTTCTACTTAGGATCTCAAGGCAATTGACAGTCACCCAAAACACAAAGGTAATGTGAAAATGTCTCTAGTAGAAGTGAAGAAAGGATGTCTGTAGTGGGAAGACAGTAAAATTTGAAGTCAGAAGGTCTAGGTTTGTGTCTATACTCTGCTATTTTACTGCCATGACATGAAGGCACTCTAAGCCTTGCTTTCCTTTTCTCATACATCTCCCTGAGGGCAGTGATTCAAAAAGTTTGGTCCCTGTCAGCCTCACCTGGGAACTTGTTAGAAATGAAATGATCAGTTCCTATCCTAGTCTTAGAATCAGAGTATGTGTGTGGGGGCAGGGGTAGTAATCTACATTTTAGTAAATCCTCCAAATGATTCTGACGCATTCACTTCCATAGGGTTGTTTTATAAGGATACAAGAAGATGGTACATAAACGTTAGTTTTGATTACTATCTACTTAAATCAGAAATTTCACGTTCTCTCCTAGAAATATTTAGAGAAATAATGTTACAGCCTACTTTCGTTAGTTAATAACCTCATTTCTGAATTTCACTTTGAATGTGTAGACGAGGCACAAGTCAACCAGAGGTTATGCAATTAGCTTGAAGTCAAAGAGAAAGCAAGGAGTAGAGCTGAGAAAGAAACCCCATTGTGAACTTGATTTTAATTCAATCAAATTGTTAAGGTACCAACCACGCACCTTCCTCTATAATCACAATGAACCTTTTAAAAAACAAGTTTCTACCCTTCCTATGCTCTCAGCCTAAAAAATATAACAGTAGTTTTTTTTTTTTTTTTTTTTTTTTTTTTAAACAGATTAACTTCTATAGCTCTGGACTAAGCAGCTCAAAAGTCAACAGGAATGACAAGCTCTGACAGTGAGAAGGTGCAACTGCCCCCACCTCTATATTTAAAATGCAGACAGGATCTGTTCCTGACCTCCCACTACCAATTACTGCAGTCGTGGAAACCATGATAGATAAATGTGCTTACCTTTGGGTTGAGTTTTCGTTTGAATATATGGACTTCTATAATATTATTTGGATACTATAAAGCATAAACTGAATTTTAGTAGATGCTTTGGGATGCCCCCCCCATCCTGTCAGAAGCACTCTATCTTTTTACTGTAATTTATCTGATATAGCTACTAAGATTCCTGATACTTTTACATGCAAGGGTGCCGAAAAACAAAGAGCAAGAGAATGGGTTGTTAATGAAATTCTCTGATTGTAAAAAGCACTTTGGAATGATCAGGTGGTAAATAATAGTAAGAGGAAATAACATAAAGTGCTTAGGTGCTACAGCAATAGACACCATAATAAATGCAGAAGAGATCAGACATGAATAGAATTTGCATTTTATGCAGCTGCTGTGTGTGTATATAGAATATACAGAAGCTAATTTTTCAATAATACTGGTAAAATATTGTACAAAATCTATTCTTGCTGTCTTCTCACTTTAAAAGGCATTATATAGAAAAACACCCATCTGTCCTAGTGAAATGGTGAATGTGTGTAAAGAGGCTGGAAAAAGAGCCTCTTTGCATGCATGAAATAAAGAGCTCAAATAAAAGGAGAGAATGAAGAAAATAGTAACACTATTAGAACAGCTATGCAGACATGCACAAAGGCGATCTTTGAGAAACATCACAGATAAATAACTGTTAATGTGTGGCAGCAGAATTACAATAAAGATATATGATCATATACCAAAAATACAGACATGTGTTCTTTCTGTTTGCTGGGCTATTTTTATAGTGTTGCTTGTTTTTTAATGGAGACAGAGAGGAGGAGTAAGAAGTATGGTTTTGCTGTTTGTTGTTACTGTTGCTGTTTAGCTATAATACTAACATTAACTCCATACCAGACTCTTCCAACAGTTCCATGAGCTCAATATTTACCATGAATGGCCTGTCCTCAATTTTCTTAATTTCAATGCTTCTTCATAACCCAAGTGCCTGTTCATTAAGTAGGCTAAACCCTAGTCCATGGTTACTCCCCTTTGGAAGAGATGAAGAACATCCTGAGAGTCAAAGAGATTCCCTTAGCCATTTGGGAAATGTCTGATTAGGACTCTGAGAAAACAGAGGACACTATAGAAGACTACCAAGCAAATACCACTGAATACTTAGGATCAAATCAGCCAACAGGTACAATTCTTTCCTTTCCTTTGTACTGTTCCTTTATCAAATAAAAGATCATGTCCAGATTTTTTCTCTCCCAGGTCTTTAAAAAACAGGATTGGACTAGCACATCCAACTATATCTCAAAATAGCTCAGATTTCCATCTTGGAAGAAGATACAAACTTCCTCAGAGAAACTCAGAAAAAACAACTCTGCATATTCACAAAACTTTCATGTATTTCTAGCATAGGAAAACGAATAGACAACTACCAACAGATGAAAAGACTAATAATAATAATAATAATATTAATAATAATAATAAAATTAATAACAATGCTTTGGGTTCTAGAGCATAATTTATCACAGATTCACCTGTATTAAGGGAGACTCCAGAACAGGGAGGCCATTAAGCTATATTTCTATTTTCAGGATTCAAAGTCAGACTCTCCAGAAAGCTGCAAATGCTCTCAGAACAGACTTCAGTAATGAGAATGGAATGAAAACTGGGACTATGGTATAAAAGCATCTCCCTGCCCCTTGTTCTAAAAGTTAACTATTAAACCATGTGTTGTTCATCCTGATTTGGTTTACTCAATTCTAGAAACAAGGATGCACTGCTCTTATTGCCCTGGGCTATTGAACACCTAGTGAAGCTTTAGTGAAGACAGTGTTCTTCCCAGCAGCCCTACCCAAAGGGCTGCTATTATCACACTGTCAATCCTGTGCTGGTGGTGAAGGTAGAAAGCATCTTCTTTTGAAGAGAAGCTTCTTTCCCTCTTCTAGATTTTTAAGTTTTGGTACACTCAACATTTTCAGAGCTTAATTATTTTTCCCTCCATTCTGTTTTTTCTACTCTAGTTTATTCTTTTAATTATTTACAGGCATGCTTGTCTGGTCACTTCATTCTAGTAGAACCTGGCTGATTTTTTCAACACCTTTTAGTGGAATGTGATAATAGATGCATGGAGAGGGAGCTGGTCTTAACAGTATTTTTTGGTTTCATCTGTGACAGAGCTCTTTCCCCTTTATTGATTTTTCTCATGCCCTGTCCATTCTACAGCTTAAAATGGCTTCAACAGTGTTTGAAAAATTGGTGGTTAGTCACTGTGCAAACCATTTCTCAAAACAGTTGTTGCAAGCTTCATTTTCCTCTGTTACAAGAGTTTTGTTAGGGTTGGTTTTGTTTTCTTTGTGGAGTCATGCTAGCAGAGAAACATACTCTAGAACATTGCTTGTAAATGTGGTATTATTGGGATTATGACCATACTGGATCTATGTTCAAAATTTATTAGTTGAGCCAAGTGCAGATAAAGGGAATAAAGAGGTCATAAGTCTTCAATATTTTTCACAAACATGATCAATTCACACAAATGTTAAAATTTACCAAGCAAATGATTCCCTACTTTTGGAAATATATTTTTTTCTTGTTAACAGTTCAGGGGAGTGGTGAGGGGATGGACATATATGTAGAATTTTCCCACATATTTTTATAATACTATCTGTGACTGTATATTATTACCTATACAATACTTACACTTGTGAAAAGGAAAGATTAGAAACAGCATGACAGGAAGTCAATTTTGAATAGACTTTAGAACAGCAAAATTTGACTTTTATTATGCTAATCTTTTAGATCTGTTGTCAATTTTCACTTATATTTCAGGACTCAATATTTTATTTTTTTCCTTCTTTAGTTTGGTACTGGGTATTGAACCCAAGGGCACTTTACCACTGAGTTACATCCCCAGTCATAAATATAATATAAAAAATTATATAGATGTATATAATTAAAAGATATATATATATCTTTTCTTTTCTTTTCTTTAAATTTTGAGACTAGGTCTTGCTAAGTTGCCCAGCTGGGTTGTCAACTTGTGATCTTCCTGCTTCAGCCTCCTGAGATGCTAGAATTAGAGGCATATACCACTGTGCCTGGCTCAGGATTCATATCTAAAGGGAGTAATAAAGGTTGAAGATATTCGGGATTAAAAGAAGGGTGAAAATACCTAGTAAAATTCAGATTTGTAAAATATGATTTTTTTGTTTAGACATACAGAATTTGTGGAAGTTTCACAGTGATTTTTTCTTTTCTTATTTTGATACAATTAAAAAAGCATGGAATATAATTAGCTCAAATTCTTTCCACAGAATTTACCCAGTATTTCCCCTTTCTTCCTCCTTCACCCTGTTCTCTGTCCTCTTCTTTACTGACTTCTCTGCTATTTACTTTTAGAATGTTATTTTGGGGAGCTAGTATCTTGTGGATATACATTATAGTGAGATTCACTGTGGTATATTCATATATGTACATAGCAATATTAGTTTAGATTCATTCCTCTCACAGTGATTTTTGATACATATGCAAGAAAAGTTTTTGAAATTTCAAAAGGTGAAAGCGAAAAAAACATCTATCTTACTTTAAATTTAGAGCAATAAAAAATAGCAAAGATATATCAAAATTGGTAACTGTCAGAGTCTGAGAGAAGGAAACTGAATATTCATTGTGACCAGAGGAAGGGTGAACACGAGAGACGCAGCCTAGGAAAAACATTACTGATGTGTAAATCCAAAAGCCTAGCATCTCACAATAAAGGTTTTATGGTTTTCTTTGCAGGAGAATATTTGAAGAAAGATTGTTCCAGGGTTTTTGTTATAGTTTCTTTCCTGTCTTTCTTTGATTTCTGTTTTTTCTTTCTCTTTGCTAAAATTTCACTCTAAATTCCATAGAAATTTCAGGACACAAATTCAGTAAATAGTAGTGACAAAATTACAAACTATGCTAGTTTATACAACTCCCAGTCCTTGTTCAAAGCAAAGCTCTTGGGATCTGGAGTGCCAACTGGTGAACTCAATGGTGCACATGAACAAAGAAAAAGAGGAAAACCAGGACCAAGCACTATCATGGAAAAATACTCCTGATTTGAAGGCCAGTCTTATCACTGCTTTACTCTTTGTGGCAACAACTGCTAAATGATATGTCCATTTTCTCAATCACCCTGAAGAAAAAAACAATGTTCTACTTTTTTGGCATGTGTTTTCTAAACTATAAAGTGCTATATAAACATAAAGTGGCATTAATGACTCATAAGAGAAACACATAGATTGATGCTGAATGGATCAAAAATGTATTGTGTTCACTTTATAAAAGTAGTAAACAATTATAATAATTATAGTTCTTTATAAAATTTGATGGGAAAGAGGTCTACAGGATGTATTTGCTGAGAATCATGAGAATTCAGTTTCGGAAAAAAGATGGAGACAAATCATAGGAGGCTCTTGTGAGAAGAAAGAAACCCTTGGATTAGGAACCACTCATTTCAAGTCCCAGTTTCTTCGAATTTTGTAAACATGTTCCCTGAAGCTAAAGGGAGAAGCAAAGGAAGTTGCCTATTGTCGTCTAGAGATCTAGTGAATCCACAGCCATGGGTTCATAGTTCAACAAAATGACAGCACGATAAATCTCACCATCACTTTGTTTTCTTTATTGAAATGGGCTATGCTTCCAATTAAATTCTTCTCTGCAGATAATGTAAATCCATAACCAGACATAGGCCTATCGTAATGCAGAAAAGAAAATTTTTAGAGTTTTAGAACTTTGGCATCCACCCTTTAACAAGCCACATACCTCTGTAGATAAAGATTTTCTGATCTATTAAATGAAGATAATAGTAACTATTTTGCTGGATTGTCTTAAGGATAAAATGTAAAACCCTTGGCAAAGAGAGGTCACTCAACAAATGGTAGCCAAATCACCACGTGCAGTAAAATCCAAATGAAAAATATTTAGCCACAACTGTTAATTTGTGAGGTAGGTCGGGTATCCATTCTACAAAATCCATTAAGCCTAAATAATTTGGTCATTTCAGCAACAGTCTTTAGGGATTTTTTTTTTAATGACATTTCCCAAAGGTCAAGCTAGCTTATGGTTATGCGGAATTGCTACATTTAAAAGGGAGCTTTATTCGGTTCATAAAATAAATCTGGTTCCCCAAATCCAGGATCATAAAGACCTTTTACCATAAATGATAAGAGTGACATTTGAAAAAACAGGCTTTAAAAAACTATAGTAGGAAATGAATGCAAATTATCAAGATGACAGCAAGTGCCCCAAGTTAAAGCCACATGGAAAAGAAATATGCCCTATACAAACAGCCTGCAGATCAAGAAGAATGGAATGACACTTTAAACACTCGAGAGAAATGGAAGAGTAAAGAGCAATATAGAGCTGAATAAGAATGTTGGTTAAAAGTATTAAAAGCTTGGACTTTATAGTGAAAAGTTAAAAAAAAAGATTCAAGAATACACATCTGTAGGAAGAAAAGGAAGAACAGAATTCCTAGGAACTGAGAAGCATTTAGGAATAAAATTCTTAAGTGATATATTACAAGGTGGTGCTAGCTACAGAAAATACAAATATTGATGGGTTAAATCAGGACTGAGGAAAATATGAAGCCAAATATGGGCAGCTCTGAGGGGAAAAAAATAGGCAGCTTGGTATTCAACTGTCATCACAATTCATTTGTGTTTCACATCCCACTGTTTGTGACATTAACAGAATTTCGAATTTAGCAATGAACTATTTTTATATTGTGAATCTCTGCAGCCATTTTCCATATGTAGCTACAACTCCAACTAGCAATAATAGCCTTTGATCTTTAAAATGCTTCCAATTAATACTATTCAAATTAGGGGTCACCTAAGAGTTTTCCAAGTTAATTCCCTTTTCTTACTATTTGAAGTAGAGTGTGGTCCCTGCTATTTATTTGCTTTAATTCCAAATTATTTGGCCATTTTGGTAACAAATCCTTGGGCCATCTTTGCTTTTATTGTCATTTTTCAAAAGATTAAGTTAGTTTTGGATTTCTGGATTGCATTTTCATTTAACTAGAATAATTAAAGCAATCTTTTCATGCAGGCATTTAAATAGATCAAATTTATATACATACTTCCTACTGTGTGTCAAACATTAAGCAACTTCAAGTGCCATTATTTACATACTCATATATATTAATGAGCTTATGGTCATTGTACACAGGGCTTTTCTGTTTTTTTTTTTTTTTTTTTTTTTTTTTTTTTTTTTTGTGGTTGTTGCTGTTGGTAACAAATATCATTTATTGAGTATTATGTGCCAAGAACCCTACTAGGGGCCATACACACACAACAATGATCCATTTTCTATATGAGGACCTAAACACACACACACACACACACACACACACACACACACACCAACTTGTCTGTGCTTATGTAATTTGTAAATGGCAGAGTAGATAACCAAACATGGAGCTTTCTCCGTGTAACTACAGTCCATGCTTTTCTCATGATATAGTTTTGCTTTTCATACCAATGTAAGGCTGCAGTTCTGAAAAGTTAACAGAATGTGTTGTCAATTGATTTTTTTAAAAATACACTGTTATTCTATTGTGTCATTCTCTTTAAGTTCACACTTCCACAGAACACGCTTTCTCCAATAAAATATAAGTAAATTTGGGGCTGGAGTTGTAGCTCAGTGGTAAAGTGCTTGCCTTGCATGTGAGACACTGGGTTTGATTCTCAGTGTTGCATATAAATAAGTAAATAAAATAAAGGTCCATCAACAATTTAAAAATATTTTAAAAAATAAAAATATACATGTCAATTCAATAAACTCATATGTGGCATCTGCTAGGTTAGTGATCTTTGACTATCATGAACAAGACACAGATCTGACAATTGAATCTTCTTTCTGAAGATTTTCTCTTTAGGTAAAACTGTATTTCTAAACTATCTTATCAATATGTAATGAAAGGTGTGGCACTATGTGAAAAACATTGGGGCTTTGGATTTAAAAGTTCCTTTTAATATAACAAACTCAGTTAATCATGGATTGTTGAAACAAAATCTGTGACATGAAGGGCATTTAAGTCAGATTTAGACATCATTTCTATCAAGAAACAGAAACGTACTATGCAAAATATCATTAATATACAGAGATAAATCACATTATAATTTTCATCTATAAAACGCAGATTCTTAATATGTATTAACAAAGTCGATATCTCTGACCCATCCTCAGTAGGAAATGTGTTTTGAATTGTTTTGTCAGTAGTAATAATGGAGTTGTACTGGACAAAATATGTTTTCAGCAAGTTTCCCTGGTAATAAAATAATTGTAATAGTAATAATCAAAATAGTAATCACAGTAGTAATGATGACATTTATTGAATATTTTGCTATCCACCAAGTACTGTGATTAGCATTTCATATGCACTGTCTTATTCATTTCTCAAAATATTACATGAAGTAAGTACTATTAATAATCCAATTTTGTAGAGAGGTACACTGAAATGTGGAAGCCCAATAACTTGGCCAAGATCACAGATAGAATAGAGGTACAACCAGGATTTGACCCCAAGGAGTGTGACTCTCATATCTACTCTTGTGACACATGTTATGATGTTTGTTCAGAATACTGCATTCCTACTCTTCAGTCTACATCAGTGGAGTTGGTGCCCATTTGGTTTGAAGCCCAAATCTGAAGACAGCTTAACTCAAACGTTTGAGTTGCTGCTATTCATATTTCCTGCCAATTAAAAAGCTCCCTTCTGAGAAGCACTGCCTGGCTGGCTAAACCCTAGAACATAATACATGCTTAAAAAAAGTGTCTGATGAATGTTAACAATGGTTTTGCTAAGCAGTGAGTTAACAAGTAATCCTCGTCCCCTTTAAAAAATATGTTTTCCTAATGTCTAAAATATTTTCACCATGGTTATACATTACTTTGTTGATCAAGGGGAAAATTAGAACTTTACTTCAAAAAAATTCTTTTTGTTTTGTTTTACTATTCGGTTGTTGGTTTCAGTTTAAATTTGCCCTGGGAAACCTTTCCTGTTGCTCTATTGGCTAGCCCTTTCTGGCTTCCATGTAACCTTATCAAAGCATATACTAGAGTTAATTATCAGTCTTCTCTATCATAGGTTAAGTCCCTTGAAGACTGATTCCATAAATTACCTCTAAGACTTCTATGTGTCCTGTATGCCCACCACTCAGTTCAGTGAAAAAACTCAGAACACACTTCACTAGAACAAGCGAAAGATGAAGAATAATCTCATGGGCAACTATGCATGCTTTGTGATCCTTCCAGGTAACTTGTGTATTTCCCCTATATTATCTTCAGGTCCCCATATAAGGAACTGCCCAAAACAACAGTTTCTGAATTGACTGGTCTATTTTTTTGGAGGTCACTAATCTTGGGTTAAGGAATGTATATATTTATGTACACACACACACATACACACACACACAACAAAATAACAGGGGTAATTAGAACTCACAGGGAACACAGAAAACATGTTTCAAAGATGAAGTACATTATTTTTATGCTTATGTTACTAAATATTTTTATTCTAGTAATTTTATTCCATTATCATATAAATATCATGAAACTAGAAACTTTATTTTGCTACTGCATTCTTACTTCCTAGAAGAAAGTATGGCACAAATTCTCATTAAGTATATGTTGAAAAGGGGAAAAAAAGGAAGGAAAAAAATATGTAGAGGGTCCCAGAATATTTCTTATATTTTGGAAATTGCTTCATATGTAATATGTCCCTACTATCCTGTCAATACCCAATTTCTTACACTTGTATAACCTGTGGAACAGAGTTCCAGGTCAGAGATGCTGGGACCCCTGCATACTGTGCCTCATCTGCCAACTAGAAAGGATGCCACCATTTAGGCTTCAGCATTTCCTACAGACCAGCTGAACCACCAGAGGGGTGAAGGAAAGAAACGTGTAAATCCTCATAATGCCTAGAGCACCCAGATATTTCTCTTTTCCTCTCAGAAAGGATCCTGGTAACCACCACTGTTGGATGATGGAAGAAATGGAATTAGAAGGCTCCATGACACTTCCCATTCCAGCTTTTGGAGATAGAGTCTCCCACTGGGAAAATGGAATTTCTTATGTTTTGCACCTTCCACATTGTAGTAGGGTACTACAATGTATTCTGCTATCAAGTGTATACTTGTGGTGGTATATGAAACCTTGAGTTTTACTTAGAGGGGAGAATATGTGGCAATTCACAGTTATTCTAATTTAGATAATACCCCAGCAATAAAATTATCTTACTTATGTGTTTATTAAAACAAGGAACAGGGCTAGGGTTGTGGCTCAGCGGTAGAGTGCTCGCCTAGCACGTGTGCGGCCCAGGTTCGATCCTCAGCACCACGTAAACATAAATGCGTTGCATTGGTAACAACTAAAGCAAATAAATAAATATTAAAAAAACCAAGGAACAGATACTTTTTTATTTATCTTTGTATTTCTGGTACCCAGATCCAACATATAAGTTAGAAAATAATAATTGTCAATAAATGATAGGTAGAACAATTAAGAAATATTTTTATAAAATGGTGAGATGTGGCTTAAAGAGTTCAAACAAATTTAGAATACTTTGCTAAGCTAGATTATTCTGCTTTTATTAGCAGCAATCATTATATATTATTGAATCTGCATTAGTGTTTTACTTAGTGTTTATATAATGAACCCTCACCAACTGTGGGAGGGAAATCCTACTATTTTACATTCATATACTAGATATTTTAAATCACAATTTTAAAACACTGGTTTTCAAAATTTGATGTATACAGATAGCATGAGTAGTTTCCGAAACTACAAATCCCTAGGTTCTACCCTCAAGGATTTGGATTCAGAAGTTCTCAAAAGGGTTCCAAGACTTTTTATTTTAACAAGTGCCCTAGTAATCCTGATACAGGTGGTCCTTGCACAACTTTTTATGGATTAGACTACAAGGTAATATAGAAAAATATTTATGCTTCACTTTTTCAATGTGGAAGAGAATATTATTCTATTAAAAGAGAACTTAACCGCGGGGCACAGTGGTGCACGCCTGTAATCCCAGCACTTGGGAGGCTGAGGCAGGAGGATCTCAAGTTCAAAGCCAGCCTCAGCAATGGCGAGGCACTTAGCAACTCAGTGAGACCCTGTCTCTAAATAAAACACAAAAAGGGCTGGGGATGTGGCCCATTGGTTGAGTGACCCCGAGTTCAATCCCCGTACAAAAAAAAAAAAAAAAATTGTGACCTTAACCAAAAACATTACCCCTGAAAAGGCTAGGCAATATGCTAAGACTTCTGAAAATGAAGTAAAGCAGGATGCAAGGGTAATAAATATTAAATTTATTACGAGAAAGGACTCTTTTAAAAACTTCGAACAGACTGACAGTATGCTTGAAGTAAAAGTGGAATAAGAATAGCAGCAACACAACAATCCTTTGTGTCCAGTTCAGGAAAGTAATGTTGATTCAAGAGGTTTATTGGATAAAATATGTTTTAGTGGTTATTATAAAAGTGGGGGCCTTCTAAATATTTGATTTGCTGTTACAATGTATATGTATATTTATATGGGGTAGTTTTGAAAATTACCCCTTTACTTAACTCCTTATTTTTCATAATATCTTGGACTTGTCAACAGTATAACACAATTTTTTTTTCTTTTCTTCTTCTTCTCCTGCCCTCCCCCCACACCAAAATGTATGCCCTAGGATTAGAAAGGGATTGCTCTAGTCTACTTCTACATTCACATGCCATGGAAGGTGTTGTTTCTGTGTCTGACCTGACCTTTAGGTCTCTGAAGTCTATAATTATTTTCAATGGGAGTTGTCTTAATATCTTAGCACTGACTTCTCTAAAATTCAGTCTGTCATTTTTCAAAAGCTTTAGTGATGAATGATGGAAACTATTTTATTATTCTTAAGGATGTTGTAAATTGCATAACGTATCATACTTTTCTTTTTGACTTGGCTGTAAGAAAGTCTAAGGCAACTCTTTACTGAACACAGTGTGTGTGCTGACCACATTCTTGATTGCATTTTTATATCTTTATCCTGCTTATTGTTTTGTTTTACTTTATCTTTACTTCCTACTTACTTCCAATTCATATATTTTCCTTTATTATCTGTTTATTTTTCTCTGTCAGCCATTTTAATTGCTTTCTTGAAATAGGGTGTCAGAAATAACCCTGCCCCCACAAAAAGGGTATGTGCATGCATGCACATTTTATATGTATCTCATACACAACCCAAATCAAAAATTAAAACTAACCTTATAAAATAAAAGAGATACTCATAGTTTTTGGACTAATACATATAGATTCACCTGATTGTTTATAGCATTGTAATTTATAGAGGAACAAAATTAAAATATCATCATGAGAAGATCCATAGACAATCCAACATAGGCATTCACAGTACAGATAATTTTGACATCTTTTAGTTCTGAAAATCAACTGTAGCTATTTAAAATCCTTGTTTTCAATCTTTATATAAAAAGTTCTTGTCCTAATCAGTCTATCAAACTGTATAATTCTGAAAATATTCATTTATTACAAATTATCTATACATGATACATACATTTTTTACTTAGAATTTTCAAACCAAACACATCAGTTTCCATTACTGCTTTCTTTCAATCAAATAATTTTCACTAAGCAAAAAAAGTGACGTCATCTAAATATTAAAAACTTACATTGTGTTTGAGTTTGTCTAGTTTCTGCATTTTCTTCTAATAATGAACCAGCTAGTCTCAGGCTTATTCTAGTAAAACCCAGATAAGGTAGAACAATTCTCCTAGGCACTAGACACCTTACAAATGATAATCATTTTGAATTGTTCTTAAATAACCATTGTAGGGCTGAAATGTTACTATTTGGGACCTAAATATGATTTTTGTTCTTGTACTAATTTCTGAATTGCACATCCTTCCAGAAAGCAAAGGAATACAGTAGTTCCACATCGGGATAATGCCAATTTGCACTTGTTATTTGTTTTCTGTGACCCTCCCCTACTAGCATAGGCAACCAATAGCCAATTCATATTTCCATTACATCACAGTTGGATTACAGAAGTGCTCTTTACTCTGGCTTCTGCATGTCTTTTGCAACTCTTTTGTAGATAGTCCAGAAGCTAGCAGCTGAACTTCATTTTTGTTCCAACAGTCACCATTTTATTATGTTTCCCTAAGTCACTGTGAGTTTCACTGATGACAAGTCCAAAACCCCAAAAGGTATTTAGACTTAGTGGGTTAAATTAGAAAGAAAGGATTACCATTAACTTGCCATAGATTCATGTCATTCAACTATCCATTGCCATTTATTCCCTATATATCAAAAAAGGTAATGATACTATTCTCCCACAGAAGACCAATAAAATACATAGCAAAAGTAAGTGATTGCAAAATATGTTTTAAAATCAGAGTGCTGTGTTCTTAAATCTTTCATAGGACTTTGTTCAGTGTTTGAGCCTTTCCAAGTTCTCATAATTCTGTGGTATTCATAATAAAGCAGGCAGATGGTTTAGTCTCTGAACATATGCTTTAAATGCCCCCTTTGCTATTTCAAAATAATGGACCAAATTTTGCCCTCAAATAGTCACAAAAACCTTTAAGGAGACTGCCTCTTGAAATTTGAGGACAGAATGTAATCCAGTGGGAATTAAACCTTTAAAAATATATTTTCTAAACTTTCTTTGGAGCTCTATTCTACATACTAAGACAGACTGTATTTTTAACAAAATAGAATAGAGTAAGGAAAACTACTAACTAGTACAATATTGTATGGTTCAAAGAATAGATTAGAAGGCAAAATGTTTTATTTATTTATATTTTAAAATTCTGATTTTCTAAAACCTTATGAAAGTCACCTGATTTAATTCTGTGATTGCCCGATTTTCCATTTTTATTATGATTCCAATTTTTACTACTATCATGTAGATGTTTTATTGTTAAAGTACCTTGCAATTATTAATTAGTTAATTTAGTGAAAATTATGTTTATGCCTTTGTTTTAAATTGATGCTATTCATAGTTATTACAACCCTAAAATGCTATTTCACCAGCCAATTATTCTCATTTCAAAAACAGTTTGTTATCAATGAATGCACATTTTCTAGGTTTTCACAGAATATGTAATTCATCCTCAGAGGATATATGTATTTTGATAATGCTCTTCACATAACCTAACTGTACTTATAAAAGTATCTCTATTTCTTAATATCTACATTTTATACATGAGCCTTCATTTCCATACTCATATTTTTCTATGTATTTAAATTTAGTTTTGAAAAAGCCTCTAAACTAGTCTCTCCCATCTTACGATACCCACAAACTCAGTAGTCTGATCAACATTCCAGATAAAAAGACCACACAACCGACAGTAAGGACACTGGCTATTAAAGAGCCCGAAGTTTAAGTAAATATTCTAAAACTTTAATGTCTCTTTAGAAATTGTCAACAAGGACTAGCTTCGTACTGGTGTAAAACAGTGTTTACTTTTAAAAATAAAAGCAATAGTTGTACCCAAATGTGTTTGAGACACTATTAAGACGCGTCATAATCAACAATGTTGAAAACACAGATCTTAAAGCAAGTGACCATTTTTACATATATACACAAATATCTGAGAAAAGTTGAAAACTATTATTGAAAAAAAGTTGAAAACTATTACATATTCTTCAACTGATAAACAACTTTTAAGCAAAACCTCTCTCCTTCTCATGTCTCTAACTTTCACAATAAATGCAGCACTGAAACTAAATTTTCAACTTAGAAATATGCTGAGCAGTATTCCAATAAACAAGTTGATTAAAAAAAACTCAACAGACTAACAGTCATGCTTCCCCCCTGTCTTTCCCTTGCTTCCCCTTGTTCTTTCACTTTCCATGCACACATAATCACACTTACCTGCACAAGTCTGAAACATCAGTCTATGTATTTTTTTTGAAATGTACTCTGTACCGATGCATTTTTCTGTGTTTCTTTCTAACCCTCGGAATGTTAAGAATTTAGGAAGAGAGCCACAGCTTAAGAGAGCAATTATTTGCCAGTAAATACTCAATTTGCTTGTCCTGTGATTTTTCTTCTAACTTGCATATTCAATAATCCGTCCCTGACTGCGTCACGAGCACAAAAAGTCTTTTCTCCAAAGGAGAACACTTTCGCCAATCAACCTTCAGCCATGCCAGGGCACAGCTCGTCAGGGTGATTTGTTAGCTTTAATTAATAATTCCTCATGCTGGCCATTTTCACAAATAACACAGTGAGACTGGGACGCTGGATGGCTATGATTCAGGCTGATAAAAATACAGTGGAAAGGGGGTGGGGAGGGTGTGGGGGAATTCAGACGCCGTTTATAAACACCTCTAATCATACTCTTTCAGTTTACAATATAGAGGACATCGCAGCTGAATTACCACGTTATGTCCACCAATTTGTCTTCAGATGGAAGCCATATGTTCCTCCACTTTATCTGCTGGGGCCTCCCTGGTGCCAACACCGTCACTGGGCAGAAAACATTTACAAAAGAGGTCTCTAGCCTCTGGATTGCAAAAGTTTACTGCAGGGTGAAGTTGAGAAATCAGACATATACGACACTTCTCAGTGAGCTTGTGTAACAGCCTGGAAACACAGAAGTATGAGTTGTGAATGTCAGATTTTTCTCTTATCCTGCTGTTCTGTACTGGACATTTCACTAAGCCTTTAAAAAAAGTCTCAAACCTCATCCTCAAAACAATTAGTAACAATGTCTCATTTGTTCAGGCATTCCACATTTACTGACACCTACCTATAAGGCATACACTGTATTAAAGGCTGAGAATTTTAACTGAAAGTAAGACTTCTCCTATTAATTGACACAATCCAACCACTTTTTAAAAATCTATAGATAATGTGCTTGAACAAACCCACCAAACAGGTAGTGTGTAAACAAACATAAAGATTCATAACACTTTCTGTGTGGTTCAACCAATCAGTAATCAACAGCACACATGAGTCCACTGTGCAAAGGAGACCGTCAAGAGTGAAAACAAAGAACAAAAACAAGTAGGAAATTTGTTTTTCTAAAGATTAGAAAATGTTCCTCAAAGTGACTAGCACACTCAGAAGCATGTCAATATGTTCAGAGGCATTTTACAAAAAGTTCCCAAGCACCTGAGAAATATATAAAGAATAGGAAATTGTATATATGTCTCTGATCATGTGTGTGTGGTTGAAAATTTATTAATGTCTTGGATACATATTTATTGAGCACCTACTCTACCGCAGGAACTGAATAATACTGAGTATGAAGAGATGCATAATGCATGGCCTGTCCTCAGGCAGTTCACAGTTTAATCACTATCCTCGAAAAGAAAAAACTCGCATCTAAACAGAAAACTAACATAGCATAGCAAGGGCACAGACATGAATATGCATAAAAGCATGAAATGGGGCTCCTAGAAGTGATGTATGAACTATTTCTAAAGTAAAGTAGGAGCTCTGGTGGTAGGGAGAATATTCTAGGGAGAGGCAAACCTTTGAACCCTTTCTAAAACTATTACTAGAATCAGATTACAAGTTCTAGGAAGTAGGGGGTTTAATGCATGATAATTTCAGATAAATGTTTCAGATGGCATATATTTCAGAACCTAAAAACAAGTTTATTAAGGAAAAAAAAATGCCTCCCCAAACTATGTCTTAACATCATTGGAAAAGTATGTAGCATCACGAGTGCTGGCAAAAATAGTGACATACATTGTCTTTTTCATTTTCAGTATGTTTCTGTTGTCTCAGACAAATAGAAAGCATGCAGGACACACGCTGCTGTTTTTATGTTTTCCAGTCATTTATCTTCTTTTTACCATGTGCATACTTGTATAGCTTCTGTTTTCATAGCACCATAAGATAAATCATATCTGCATGATTATTAAAAGAAGTGGAAAATCGGTATCAATTGAGTGGTCACACATATATCTTGAGCCAAAGAGAAAACTATATAGTACCTAAGGGTGCAAATGATAAGCAAGGAAAGAAATGATACCCCTAAATTCCCAAAAAGGTTTTTTAAAGCCAGAAAATACTCTTGGAAAGTGAATACAGTTCTTAATCATATTGAACATTTTGTTGTATATTATATTCAAAGTATGATGCTGCAGGCAGAATATTGCACTTACCTTATATCAGTAGCACCAAGCCATTAAAATAATTTATATACTTCATTAACCCATTCAATATATATTTATTGAGTTCCGGCTATTTACTAAGTACTTATCAATAATTATATGTTTTTATTCCTGTAATGCTCATGTTAACTATTATTAAATAGTTAACACCTCTTGAATGCTTACTAGATGCTATTAACTGACCTAAGGACTTCACATACACTATCTCATTTAATCCTCACAATGACATTATGAGGCAGATACTATTACCATCTGTATTTAATAGATTATGAAACTTACAAGTAGTAAAGATGAATAACGAGACATTTTAAATAGTGAGACACTATAACTAATACCTACCCAAAATCAGTTTCATTACTTTGTAGTTACATAGTCACACATAATATTTATGTTATTATTTTTAATTTAGGAAAATTCAGGTGGTTTGAGATTATTTTGAGAGTTAAGCTAAACACCTATATCTCATAAGAGCTGTGTCTCACAAAATATGTCTGGGAAATAATGTCACATGGTGTCAAGAGGCTAGTAGGCTATGTTGGGAGACAAGCTAACAACTAGCTTGGGCTGGGCATATTTTTAGGTGACAAAAACTAGCACCAGACAATCACATGCTATGGCAGTCGCCTTTCTCCTTATTCAAACTAAAAGACTTTTCAAAGGCAATTCAGAACCCACATTGTGAGAAGCAGAATGAGATAATGATTTAAAAAGAGGAGAGGGGGCCAGATGCAATGGAGCATGCCTATAATCTCCGTGACTCGGGAGACTGAGGCAGCAGAATTGCAAGTTTGAGGCCAGCCTCAGCAACTGATCAAGACCTTCAGCAATTTAGTAAGACCCTCTCTCAAAATAAAATTCTAAAAAGGACTTGGGATGTAGCTCATTGGTAAAGTGTCCCTGGGTTCAATCGTTAATACCAAAAAAAAAAAAAAAATGAGGAGAGGGGGGATTTGAGTCAGAAGAGGTAAGTTTGAATTCTAGTTTTGTCACTTACTAGCTGTAGGACAAGGATCAAATTAATTAGGTTCTCTGAGGCTTAATTTTCTTCTCTCTACAATGGCTTGTTGTGAAGATTAATGTGAACACTAAAGGAGATATCATTTTTAAGGTGCACAGCACAGAATCTAGTCCATGCCAGAAGAGATGTGCAATATATGGCATTTAAAGTATGCAGAGTTAAAGCTTAACACGTATAGCCAAGATTTACTATTTCTGGACCAAATGACACATACACTATCTACACCTGCCTTAAACAATAAATGTAAATAAGCCTTAAGTAAAGCAAATTAGACTTGGTAGTCTGGTCAGTTTTCCTTTGAGGAGGGCTAATAGTATACCTGGAATTGTTACACTCAAGGAGACAGAGCTGATGGACAAAACAGAGGTAGATAACATAGAAATTATCAGTTAATATATATATATATACTTACTTTTCAAGTGATTAATACAATGTTGGATGTTATTTAAAGGAGATGGAAAAGATATTTTGGAACTCATTGGGGAAGCCACCACACAGGACAAGCTAATGCTCTCCTTAAAGTAATCCCTGCTGCTAACCTTAAATATTTATCTAACTCCGGGCACTCTGATGTCCTCTCTGATGCCCTCTCCATGTTCTTCTCTCTAGACACTGACCAAGTCCAGCTATCTCCAATTCTTGACCTAAATCATGGAGTGAATATTCATGGAACACAGCATTGACTTATGGTTATAAAGATACTTCCTGGTGAAATGGGGGTACTTAATCATGGAGGGATCATTGGAGGACTTCATGAAGGCACTTACATGTGTATGTAAATTTTTTTTTTTTTTTTTTTTAGATTTCCTTTGGGAGAGGGACTGCATGGACTCTCCACAATTGGTCCTTATTCTACAGCTCTTAGTTGAGATTAGTTGTGATGGGGATACCAGCAGATGACTAAATAAGCATAGGTATTGTCTGAGGGACAGTCACCTAAGTGGGTCTCCTGGGTAGCTGAAGTTTTAAAGGATCTGCTTCTTTCTAAACTGCAAATCCTAATTTGTAGAAAGTAAAAGCATGTAAGACTATTCTATGTCCCTTTTCTCTAGGTTACCTGGATGGATAGCAAGAACTTAGTAAAACTTTGGCCTGGTTGGGTTTCTCTTACTTATTAGCTTTCTCAGTGTAGCCTTATTTAGGTAAATCTCATCTTTAGTTGAAAATAATGACAAGCAGAGGCATTTCAAAGGATAGGAATTTTTATAACTTTTCTCAGAAAAATTCCATAAATCTAAAAATTTCCAAACTCATGTATTTTCATATATATGTTATATATGAATGTCTAACAGTAAATGTTTTATTAAGTGATATATATGCTTTACTAAGTGATATATGTATACATATACATGTATGAATATTCAACAGCAAATGCTTTACTAAGTTATATATATATGCATATATATACACATACACACACAAGTATATGTATACATATGTATATCTAACAGTAAATATATATGTGAATATGTAGGTATGAATAAATGTGTGTGTGTGTATATATATATATATATATATATATATATATATATATATATCTAACAGTAAATGTTTTACTAAATGATACTTACCTAAGGAAGGAAGAAAAAGGTAATTTAAACCCAGCTTCAAATTTAGATTTATGCTTAAAAAGAATTTTAGAGCTCAAATATTCAAAATTGTTAAGTGGCAATCAAAAAATTTAGCTGTATACTTAATTGAGTGTTAAAAACATAAACTTCAGAGTTCCTTGGCTCCTTGAGGCATTGCTTTCTTAGTGAAAGTCAGCAAGATTCACAAATGTGAATATCAGAATTCTCTAAAGGAGAAAAATGCTTCTTGTCAAAAAATTAGTCATGCCTAGTTCACAGGGTGAAGAAGTCCAGATTGTATCAGTTTCCCTGTGACCTTGCTATGTATTTTGCTACAAGTCATTTAATATCTTCTTACATCTCAGTTTTCTGTCTTTTATCTATGATCCTTAAATGATATTATCAAGAAAATGTGGCTCAAGTATTTTGATCATCTTATGGAGAATATGCTAAAGCCCTAAATCCTAGAGTGTCAGAATGAGAAATTAAGAAGGTAGAATGACACTAATACTTTCTGTGATCTTAAATAACAGATTTAGAACTTAGTATCTCCATTTTTTAAACTATAAAGTGGGAATAGTCCTCTTTATGTTTTTCCATCCAATAGTGTATTGGAATAAATAGAGAATATTGCAAGATCTAGTCAAAATTTTCAAAAAAAAATTTCCTATAGGCAGGTGAGGTGATAGATATATTAATTAGCTTGATTGCATCTTCTGACAAACTATATGGAGATAAGAACTTGGAATCGTACTCCCAAAATATGCACAATTAGTCAATTAAAAATAAATGAATGAAATATGATAAAAGGAAGCCATTGAAGTTGATTTTCAAATATATTAGTGAAACTGAAGTGAAAATGTCCAAGTTTATGATAAAGTAAATTTTTCTAAGCATATTCAGATACTTATGAAGGAAGACTACTAAAAGAAAAGATGCAGTACTGCCTTTTATTTGTGTGGCTGGCTACATTTTATGGTGGATACAAGACCCCAGTAATGAAAAAACATAATCAGGACAGGTGATTTAAGTAGACTATTGAATGATATACAAGATAAAATGCATTCACTAATGAGTTGACAGAAATGCTATATATTGCTCTTAGATCCAGAACTGTTGAAGCAGCATTTCATACTTGGCAGAGCCATGTTCCTGAAGTGTGCCCTCACACCCCTGCCCACCTCTCCATTTTTGTCCTGTACTTACAGGTGGGAGTAATGACCAAAGGGAGGGGCAAAACAAACAGAGGCACTGACTTTGGTAGGAGCATTCCAAGGATCAAAGAGCCCATTAGGTTGTGACTGCCAAAATCAGAACCACAGTGGGTGGCTCATCAGCACAGTGCCCTCAGAACTACATGGGTCACCCCCAGTAAGTCAGCACCTGGGGTGCAGGCTATTCTTTCTTCTCAGGAGGACTATCTGCTAAGAACTGAATGTCCACATTTCCTGACCCCACTCACAGCATTTGATTTTAACTCAATTCTGCGCTAGTACTGAGTTTACTAAGTGATCTAATTCTGATAAACATATAAAGGTATGATTTCTGTCTATTCCATTCTTACACCTCACCAGATTCTAAGAAAAACTATGATTTTTCTATATTAATATGTAAAATCCTGGGCAACTGGTAGACAAGTTAATTCCTAGTATCTTAATCAGATATATTTCTTTGGTAATCATATTTATTATGTGAAAATAATATGTTAATACCTCAAATAGCATTCTCATATTCACTTATAGGGTTATCTCAATTTAACATGGTTAAGAGCCCAGAAGAGAGAAAATAGAGCTGTTGCAAAACTAAGAGAAATACCATAAAGTACACACTATTGCCCAAACTGATCTTTACTTATCAGGGAGACTTTAACGTGGAACCAATTTATTCTTCCTTAATATATGGTAACATCAGTGACCTGTTCCCTCCATTCATGTTAGACAGGAGGGTAGAACACTTTCAGAAGAAAGTACAATGGTAGCTATAAGAAATGACTACTCTTGTACCTCAGAATGCAGAGACACAATAGAGGTAATGATAAAGTATCCAAGGCTGAGAACTCTCTATAGCTTGCAAATGTCCTGATAATTGAATCCTACAGAAATCAATGTGATAGAGATGTGCTGAAAAGACAGTATTCATGATTGTATGGGTTGGATTATGGCCCCAGCACCTCAGAATGTGACCTTATTTGCATAAAGGGCCATCGGAGATGTAATTAGTTACGATGAGGGATGAGGCCATACTGGATTGGAATGGGCCCCTAATCCAATACAACTGGTGCCCTTGTAAAAAGGGGAAATTTGGAAATAATAAACACAGTACACGGTAAACATCTTCACTCTATGAAGATGAAGGCAGAGATCAGGGAGCTGTTTCTATAAGCTAAAGAATGCTGACGATTGCTAACAAACTACCAGAAGCTAAGTGAGTGGTCTGCGACAAAGTTGCTCTCAAGGCTTTCAGAAGGAACTAATGCTTTTAACAACTTGATATGAAACTTCTAGCCTTCAGAACAGAGAAAATAAATTGCAGTGACTTAACCACCAGTTTGTGGTACTTTGTTACAGTAGCCTTAAGAAGCTAATACAATAATGATGATCAGGTAATTGGTATGTAAAGACCAAATCAAATTCAGAACACTTGGTTTAAGAAGGTTGAAAAATATAAGATTCACTGAAAAAACTATGTCATCAGCATGCTTTAATATATACATTTGAGAGGCATCTGGATAATTTATTACACAGAGCATACATTTTCAGATTTGCTAATTCAGTAAGACCTTTACAAAAATGACAAGATGATATGCACTCTACAGAACATATCGAAGAGTCTTCAACCTCCAAGAAGCAGTTTAACTAGGAGGAAGATAAGTATGTGTTTTTATTTGCTTATTTAAAATTTATAGCCTAGTAAGGGTGCAATTTCTAACAAAATTTATCAGTAGAAGACAAAGCTACCTCCTTAGAAGAAAACCACTAAGAAGGGGATTTGTGTCTAGATCACAATTAAAAGGAAATTATCCTGATGAGAAGTTAAATACAATTTTAAGTAGAAGTAATAGTGGAGACAAGTTAGAGGACTGAGGCAAAATGAGAGTAAGAGATGATAGAAGTAGATACAATGGGAAAGAAAATACACAAGGTGAGCTGGTACTGAGAGTGGTGTCAACCTGAAATGGGCAGAGATAATCATAAAAAGTCCTGCAAGGGCCAGGCGCAGTGGCACATGCCTGTAATCCCAGCGGTTTAGGAGGCTGAGATAGGAGGATTTAGAGTTCAAAGCCAGCCTTAGCAAGAGTGAGGCGCTGAGAAACTCATTGAGATCCTTTCTCTAAATAAAATACAAAATAGGGCTGGGGATGTGACTCAATGGTCAAGTACCCTGAGTTCAATCCCGGGTAACTCCCCTGCAAAAAAATAAAAATAAAAATAAAAATAAAAATCCTGCAAGGACTAGGGATGTAGCTCAGTGGAAAAGCTCTTGCCTAGCTTGAATGAGGCCCTGAGTTCTATCCTCAGCATCAATTAACCAAAAACAACAAGAAAAAGACCCGCTGAGAGGTAGGAAAGACAAAACACAGTAGTAGAATTCCTATATTTGAACAAGAAAAAAGCAAGAATTAAGGTCTCTTTAAAATTGGTACTCTGAATGCTTTTGTGTGGAAAAAAAAAAAAAAAAAGACTGCACCTTGACTATTCTTTAAAAAGATTCAATAGTGGAGTGGAAACTGTGTGTGTGTGTGTGTGTGTGTGTGTGTGTGTGTGTGTGTAAGTTAAGCAGTATGGCAGGTAGGTCAAGGAAGAAATACTTCATGGAACAGGAAACTATAACTTTATACAATGTGTTCACTGGACACATTAAGAAAAAGAAGGAATAAAATAGCTTTACTAAGTTTGTTGTGCTAAATAGTTTTAAAATTCTGCCTTTCCTAATTGTTCTTAACATTCAGCCAATTATCAACTTAATCTGAGGAAGAACAAACAATGATTTGATTTTTTGACAGCCAAGTCAATCTTCTTGGAAAACTCAAATCCTACAAGAAAACTCTGCATATTAGAAGCATTTCTAAATGCCAACAGAAATCCATATTAACAAAATCACCTTTTTACTCCTTTCCCAAATTCATTCTTTCTAAAGAAAATTAATGATCATATAGAGATACTCTTAGATGAAATGAAAAATTGAAAAGAGCTATTCCTTTTTCACAGTAATAGGATGTTCTTGCTCAACATGGTCAAAACTTCAATCTGAGTTCCCTTTCATCAAAGTTGGAGATGATCTTGTCTATGTCTCTAAAATAGTTCAATTATACCACTAAGTAGAAAAATTACAGCTTAATTTCACCCATTTCTTAAGCAATTCGTAAATTAATTTAATTTTTTAAAAGATTTATTCATTGGGAAAATTTTGGCTTGGATGGTGATGAAGTACGGAGATAAAAATGTTGAAAAGGAAGGTAAGGAATACTATATATATATATTACTTTTTCCTTCCACTGATTTCTAAGCGATTTCTGCTAAACAAATGACTTCTGCAGAGGACTACTATTTCTGGAGACCAGGGTAGGATAGTCTCCAAACTGATATGTTAGTAAAATGAACAAACTTAGTATCAATGGGAAGGGAAATGAGAAGCAGATGCAGAAAGGGATATGCTATAGCAATAAAAATGTTTTTGGAATAAAAAATAATATAAAAAATATTTTTGGCCTTTATTTAAAATAATACTTAAGTTTTATCTTCTGAAAGAAAGTAACTGATAATTAAAAGAAAAAAAGAAGGAAGGAAAGTGGATGGGGAGAAAGAATGGATGGAAGGAAGGAAAAGGGAGGCAGGGAGGGAAGAGGGGAAAGAGGAGGAGAGGAAAGAGTGAACACAATGAGGAAAAAAAAGGCAAGGAAGTAGGAATGAAGAAATGAAGAAAAGAAAGCCGTTATAGAAGTACTCTCTTATCCCCTTCCCCTTGATTGATCCTCTAATTATCTCTCCCTGCTACCTGTACCAACCCAAATGTTTGGAACAGAACTGGCGTAGTTATGTAGTTGGTGGAGGTTCTTTTCAATTAATGTCCAGTTAGGTATAATATCTCTAACTCAGAAGCTCCAAGTGGTTTTAAAATCATGTGCCCCTCCAATAATAAATAAATTATGAACTTTCCAAACAAAGGCTTAAAAATAGCACATTTACAAATACCTACAAACATGCATGTACATAAATAAGCATACTTGCATATATTTTCAAAGGGCTCATATCTCTATGCCCACTAATCATTCATTAGCTTACTGTGAAGAACCATTGCCTCTAGAATTTGGATCAAACCAAAATAAGTGGGTAGAAATATGGATTTGGAGAAATGGAAATAGGGTATAAAACCAATCAACCAACCAACACACAAACCTAAAAAAAAGTGTTCCTTGTCTCTAATTCAACCTACACTTCTCACTCTCTTCATTGTTTCTGGAACTTAGAACAACAACAACAACAACAACAAAAACTGATTTGGCAAATTAACTATTTAATTAGCAAAAGTAGAGAAATCTATAAAGCGAGAAATGTAAATTCTGCACATTTTTAATAATTAACTTAAAATTCCTCCCTGTTAATTGCTTTGATGGTACACAGATACCTAATACTATTATGACTTATCTCTTTCTCATCTACCCTCCCTTCCTTCCTTCCTTCCTTCTTTCCTTTTTCCCTCTTCCTCCTTTCTCTTCTCTTCTTTTTGTGCCAGGGATTGAACCAAGGACCAAGGAGCATTTGAAAACAGAATCATATCCCCATCCCTTGTTAAAAATTGTTTATTTTAAGACAGAGTCTTCCTAAGCTGCTTAGAGCCTCACTAAGTTGCTGAGGCTAACCTTGAATTTATGATCCTCTTGAATCAGCCTCCCAAGGTGCTGGGATTACAGATGTGCACCACCATGCCTGGCCTGTTCTGACTTTAAACATTAGTTCTAACACAGAGAAACACTGAAAACCACGTGACTTAATAATATGATTAGTGATTCATCAGATACATAAGAAATGACATGGAGACAGCAACATAAAAGAAGAAGAATAAATTAATTTCTATATTTTAACTAGATTGTACATATTTAAGGATGCAGACCAGGACTTAACTATAGTAATGAGAATTGCTTATAATTGTTTAAGACATAATGATATTTTTCATAGTATTTCATAATCTTTAAAGGTACTACATTATCTCTTTGATTTGGATATCGACCTTGAAAAGCAAATGAGATAGCTTTAACTGTATTGTACCGATGAGGAAACTTAGGTTATAAATGATTAAATGACACTTAACATTGTATAATTAACATGTGGCAGGGCAAAGACTAAAGCTCACAAATCCTAATACCCAGTAATTATTTATTTATTGTTTTGCCATCCCACTCTTCACTCAAAGAGTTCATTACACATAGCTTGTTGAGACACTTTATAATGTCTTATTTTGGAAATCAGGTTAATACTATGTACCCTTGAGGTAATTCACACTTGTAAAATGTGTCGTCCTACAACAGGACTTTGCACATGGCACACAGTCTGACTAAATTAAGAGGCACAAGTATATATACATATATATATATATATATATACTTAAATTTATATAGCAAATGGTATAGATATGCATGCATATGTGTGTGTTTCCATGTCTGAGAATTAATGTGCATTTACTCATGCTGTTAGAAAAAAAAGTAATGTTGAGGCTGGGGTTTATAGCTTAGCCGTAGAGTGCTTGCCTCGCACATGTGAGGCACTGGGTATTCAAGGCACTGGGTTCGATCCTCAGCACCACATAAAAAAAATAAATATTAAAAAAATGTTAAGTTTGTACTTTATTATTAATCTTGCATTTTGTAGGACCACATATTGGCAAATCATTCAGAAATAAAATCAACATGAATACATGAATAGCACAGTAGAATTCTTTTTTTTTTTTTTTTTTTTTGGTACCAGGGATTGAACTCAGGGACACTCAATCACTGAGCTATATTCCCAGCCCTTTTTTGTATTTTCTTTAGAAACAGGGTATCATTGAGTTGTTACACCTCTCTATAAATTGCTGAAGCTGGCTTTGAACTCAAGATCCTCCTGCCTCACCCTCCTGAGCATTTGAGATTACAGGCATGCACTACCATGCCTGGCAACAGAACATATTTTATGAAAATTATAATCACATATATACCTACCCTTAACAATTTTCCTGTTAGTTTAGAAGTGAAAATGTAAAATAGATTTATTAAATAAAAACTATAAACTGACTTTCACAAAGTATATGAGTATATTTCCAGGTTTATATTGTAATTAGAGTAATAAATGTAGTTAGTGTTAAAGATTTGCAATTTGTCCTTATATTTCCTGTTTTCACTGGGATATCTGTCTGTGCTGAAAAATTCTCCTTCCTATTTTTTAACTTCTGCAATGTATGTAGTCTTATTTTAACATGTATAAGGTAGTAAATTGCTGGGATGAGTTCATTTCTTCTTCAAAGAAGGGGTAAAGCAGAAATTATAATTCAGTGGATTTACCTATATTTCTTTCTTAATTATCAAAGTTACCCTATATCCAACATGTTTAAATCAACCTTGAGAAAAAAATTTTAAGTGTATATAAACTTTATCTCCAATTCCTCTCTTTATACCACCTTTGTTCATGTTTCCTTTTGACATTCTTGGCCCTTCCGTCAACCTTACCACAAGATTTACTTCTGGTCTCTTTTCCCTGGGGTATTATTATACAACTCTTTTTTACTTCTAGCTGTAAACTGAGGTCCTTGTTCAACTTGCATACTTAACTACTGCATCTTTAGCCTCTCTTGTCAACCCTTGCATTGTGATATTGTCATCTATCTTTTTTTTCAAATTTATTTATTTTTTATTCTAAGTTGTTAGAAATGACAGCAGAATGTATTATATTTCATATTATACTTATAGAGCACATTTTTACATATCTCTGGTTGTATACAAAGTATATTCACACCATTTTGACTTCATACATGCACTTAGGGTGCAATGTCCTCACCAAGGAGCTTCACAAATGTGCCTTTCCTTTTCAGGCAAGAATACTATACTAATAGTGCTACATTATTCACACCAACTAAGTCCAGTTTTGAAAAATAAAAATAAAAATCTGAAAATACTTCAAAGAATTAAAAATGCATTGATCATGGACATTTAAGAAATAAGGAAAAGAAGGCCCCTCCCCCAACCCCAAGCAAATGTACCCAAATTCACAAATCCTTTATATACTAGGGTGTCCTTTTCCAACTCTACAAGCTGTCTTTATAATCATACATCTAAAGGAAATAACTTTAAAACTTTCAATTACCTTTATATGTGTATTTGGCATTAATAGAGCTGTCTTTAAAATATACTTACCATGATGATTTGCTTTCTTATTCACAATTTTTGCAAAAATTCTATCTTTAATAGAACAAAAGAATATTGGAAGAAAAGCAGTTATTTTCAATGATTTTGGGGGAAGATTTAGAGTATTTGACCTTTGAAGATTTGCACAAGTTCAGAACCTAAGACTTTTTGAAGTATAACCAATAACAATATGCTGAAGATAGATACTTTTGTAATCAACTAGAAATAATTTTTACAGTAAAGGATAAATTCTCAGCAGGTTGTACATATTCTACTTTATAATTATATCACAGTATGAAATAATGCAAAAGAAAATAGGAAAAAATCAAATATAGTTATTAAAAAGTCTTATAGAAACACAATAAATACAATTTTTTTTTCTGTACAGACAGAAATAGACTTGAGGTAAAAATTACCAGCACCACACTTTGTATATTTCTTGTCTTCCATGAAGTCACAAAGAAGAATAGCTCTTCTGGCCAGGCTAAGGGCACAGGATGGAGAAAGCCATATGAGAAAAAGCACTTACTTTCCTCTTCTTTTGAATACAGTTTTCTGCTTCTTACAAGGTCTCTGCAAACTTACTGAAAACTTTGGTCATTTTGTAAGGGGATATCATAATTTTGAGAAGCTTTAAGGCTCATACATAGCAAATTAATCCCCATTTTATGTCTGTCCCCATTTAGTATTTCTAAAGGGGGTGGATAATAAATCCCGCCAACTCTCTTTTTAAGGGCTATTCAAATACTAAATAAACCAAGAACATTTTAAAATGCAATCTCACAGAAATCTGCTTTGCTTAACCTTCTCTCCTTCTTTAAAACATAAGAAAGGCATGATGTTCTTTTTTTGTTAATTAATTCATTTTAGACAATTCCTTAAATTTTCATTTTAATAAATTTTTGTGTGGGTGCATTAATTACTTTCAAAGATGCTTTACAACTGTTACCTATTAAAAGCCTTTGTTAGTGAATAAAAAAAAAAGGAAGGAAAAAAAAAAAAAAAAAAAAAACTTCCAGTATGCCCCCTCCCTTCTCCATTCTAAGCAGGTCCTTGCTATCAACTGCTGGAGTATGCTCGCTTTGCACCTAGAGCTATAATTATTTTGCTTTAATTTTACAAAACCTTTTGTTCCATTCCCACGAGCCCACCTGATCCTTATATTACACTCGCTCTATTAAAACACTCATGCAGAACAAAGCATGACTGTACTGATTCATAAGTAACTTTTTTTTTTTTTTTCTCAGTAAAATGCCACTGGCTAGGGTTTGGGACACAGTCCTGGGCTTCTCCCTCCTTTGCTAGTTTTCATGCTAGAGCAAAAAATACATTGTTTCATAGTACTGTATTCTTCCCCAACACCCTTCCTTTGCCCTGCTTGTTTTTTTTTTTTTTTTATTTTAAAAATATGTGTGTTATACTTAATTTTACTCTGGGGCAATAAAAATGGTACAATGTTGAGGATGGTGAGTTTATTAAAAGATTGTAGTCATATTGTGATTTCTTTTATTCATATGGTAAAGATTTTTTAAATCGCTTTTGTTGCCTCCTTTAATTTTCATTCTCTCTTCTTACTCCACCCCTTTTCCTAGAGATCTTGCAACACATGTGGGCTTCTGGCAGAAAAAAAATTGCAGTGACTCATCAAGAGAATTGTTTGTTTGCTCTAAGGAGCACCCTGAGGACCCTCTGGGCTGCACACGGAGCCCTTTGATCCTAGGAAATTTATTTCTTCCAGATGTTTTCCCCATGGCCACCTTTCTGCAATGTCCCTCTTCATTATGTAGCATAAGAATAAATACTCAAGACCCACTGCTATGGCATACAGTTTTCCTGAATGTAGAATGACAGAGAGTTGACATCTGATTGAGCCATTGGTTTCTCCTTGCCTTAGGCACAATGCTGGAAGAAAGTTAACACAGAGGAAGGCAGAGCTGAGTCTCTTCAGGTGAATGTCTTTAATTAAGATGAAAATTATGTGAACCAGGTCAAAGAAAATATATAAATCTGTAGACTACTGCTCATGGACCTAGCTTTAATTTATCCTATAAAGTTTTGAAACTTGGATCTGTCCTGATACTCTTCTAACTATTCCACCTAAATACAAAGTATATACAGGAAAGTGAAGCCTTTGGACATCTCTTGGTTTTTCTTGATCTGATACTGCTAGTGGAAATAAGATGGGAGGTCAGTCAAAGCAGGAGATATTAGAATAAGTACAGAGGTAAAGATTCTGTGGTAGGCTGAATCATGCCACCTCCAAAAAAAAAATTCACATCCTAACATCTAGTATCTATAAATGTTATTTTATATGGTAAAGAAAAAGAAGAAGAAGAGGAGGAGGAGGAGGAAGAGGAGAAGGAGGAAGACAGAGACTTTGTAGAGATATAATATAATCAAGGATTCTGACATGGGGAGATTATACTAGATTATGTCTATAGGCCGTAAATGCAACCACATGAATCCTTATCAGAGGGAGATTACACACAAACAGAATAAAGCAAGTTAATATGACCATGGAACCTGAAAATGAAGTGATGCAGCCACAAGCCAAGGCATATTGGCAGACAGCAGGGCTGGAAAGGCAAGGAAAAGGACTGTCTTCCAGAGCCTCCAGAAGGAATGCAATGCAGTACTGCTGACATCTGACTTTGGCCTAGTGATACTGATGTTTGGATTCTGACCTTTAGAACCTTTAGAGGATATTTAAAAAAAAAAAATTTTTTTAAGCCACCAAGTGTGACAGCTTGTTACAGCAGCCATAGGAACTAATACAGATGGTAATTGTTGCAAGAACACATTGTTCATAACATTCTTGAAATCATTAAAATCTCAGTTCTGGCATGGTGGTGCACACCTGAAATTCCAGTCACACTGGAGGCTGAGGCAGAATGATAACAAGTTCAAAGCCAGCCTCAGCAACTGAGCGAGGCCCTAAACCTGTCCAGCTCAGTGGTAAAGCACCCCTGGGTTCAATCCCCAATTCCCAAAACCAAAAATCCCTGAAGTCTCAGGTTGAAGGCAGAATGGAAAATACAGTGCCAAGATTTGAAGACAAAATTTGATCTGATGGCAGTACTGGAGTTATTAAGGGTAACTATAATCTACAGAAAATTGAGAAATAAAATAAACAGGACAAAGTAGTAAATGAGGGCCTTGAACAGAAGAATACAGATTGTAAATGTGAATGTTCTAATTTTCAAATGCTAAATTGTGAGGTAGGACAAATCTTTCATATTTTCCCTTTAAATGTTTACAGATAATGTATTAGCCATTTCTCCTCCAACTCAATTGTCAGCATAATTAACATTAATAGCAACTGATTTGGTATACACATACTATATTTCACACGTACCTATGATGTTATGAAAGCTAAGATCTTCTATCTGTACTTCAAGCAACTTTTCTTTAGCTGTTCAAAAGATAATCTATTTTTAACATTTAACCCAAAGATAATGTGAACCCTAAACTCAGGATCTCTTTGCTGAATTTTTATTTTTAAATTTTAATTAACATGTAATTATTGTGCATATTACAAGTACAATGTGATAATTTGATATTATATAAAATGTGTAATGATCAAATCAGGGAAATTAGCATTTCCATTTCAAACTTTTACTGTGGTTGTGTGTGTGTGCACGTGTGCCTGTATGTGCTGAAAGTTAAAAAATTCCTCTCTTCTAGTTCTTAATGAAATTATATAATAAATTGTTGTGAACAATAGTTACCCTATTGTGCTGTAGAACACCAGAACTTATTCTGTCATATAACTGTATTTTTGTGCCTTTTATCCAACTTCCTTCTATCTTCTCTTCCCCTTCTCTTCTCAGCCTATAGTGACTGATATTCTACTCTGTACTTCTATGAAACAACTATTTTTTTAAGCTTCCATATATGAGAAAGAATATGTGACATTTATATTTATGTGCCTGGCTTAATTAATTTACCAAACTATCCTAAACCCAATTATTCTTAGATGTATTAAAATAATAACTTTAATCTGGAAAATTCCCATAACAAAGTGACTCTAATGTGACTAAACCAATCATTTTACCTTTTTCTCTAGTATCATTAAACATCTGTAGCAGATGTATCATTTAAAAAGGACAAGGAAGACACCTGAATTCCCATGATTCTTTGAAGCTATCAGACTTTTCAGAAACCAAACCATTGGTTTTTATAATCAACATGAGACCAATAGACAGATGAAGAAACAAAGTTCTGAAAGCTTAAGAGACTGACAAAAGAGAAGAACTGAGAAAATCAGTTAGAAATGCTGACTATCTGTAGAATTCAAAAAGCAACCAGAGATAGGGTTCCCTATTGGAAAAAAAAAAAACAGTCTAATGACAGAAGATATAAAAGATGATTATTTATTTTTTACTACTTTCTTATTAATGTAGAGCATTGATTGAATAGTAGGTTGAAAAATAGAACACCTTTTTTATATAAAATAAAGAACAGATTAACTAATGAATAGTCCAACTATTGCACCCAAATGAAGCTATTCCAAGGGACCTTCTGATAGGTATAGCCATGCACCTTCATTTGGGGAAGCATGAGTCATGAGAATCTTGGTGTGTTGCCTTTTCCATTTGGTGTGTTGCCTTTTCCATTTCCTACCACTACCAGCCAGAACTAAGGCAGTTCAAGTCTCAGGACTGCAGAGGCACTTTTGAGTCCTACTATATGATATGAAAAGCAGTCTATGTAAATTCCACTGTTATACTTTTTGTGTCTAAATATTTTATTTGCTTTAGCGCTATACGTGCCTTATCTGTGGGAGGATAAAATGATTGTTTATGCAGGTTTTCGTGGTATCATATAATTACAATTATTCTTTACTTGTCTACCAACCTTTTTAATAGCCCTGGAGGCAATGGTTAACATCCCCATTTATCACCATTTCACCCATTTCTGAGTTCCTACAGAACAAGAGACATGTTTTTCCTTAACTATCTTTCTTTAGTAGATCACTCTCACTAAATACTTAAGAAGTAACTAGTAGACCTAGAACTCAAGACATAGGGGAATAGGAGGGACAATCAACTGGGATTGGTCCATCTGGATTTACAATCTTTGTAATACAGCATTTAATGCTGAAGAGATGAATCATAGAAAAATGTTTCTAAATCCTAACAGAAAAGTGCCTTAACTCCTTTAGCATAGATTATGATCCTGAAAGCATCTGTAATTGGCTATAACAAATACAGAAGGATGAATTTAGTATGTGTTGCCACCTGTAGCTGTTGCCGCTTGCAGCAAGGATACCACGGGAAAGAATTCAGAAGCATATTGGGAATGAGTAGGTTCTTTATTCTGCTTTCTCTTCTGACTTCTCTCTCCAACTCCAACAACAACCCCCACACAACTCCAACCCTGCCTGGTTAAATACTCTACACCTTAACAAGTATACACGTGTCACAAGCTCAACTTACAGGTGCGTCACACAGTGTTCACGGGCACAGAAAGATTCTTAGTAAAAAACAATTAAACGTCTCCTCTTTGGCTCTTAGTCAGCCGCCATCTTAGCTACCGCCTCATTAAGGCTCTTACATTTCCCCCCTTTTGTTTTAAAAGAGGGATAAATAGATGGGTGAACCCTCACCACATCAGGATCGACTGTGCCTATCTTAGGCGTCCACATGTGCAAGCAACATTCTTATCCGTCATCGGATAATCAAGGCTGTGCCCTTGACTCTTGTCTTAGGTTGATATGTCGGCCACATGAGACTTTCCTGTCATTGACTACCAGCCGTCCGATCATGAGGAGATGCTCTGGTTCTAAGGCGGCAAGCTTTTTGCTGACAAACCAAATTCCATTAAATAGCGTACTAAGTGCTTTTAGACAAATCAGGTGCCCCAAGTTCCATTAAGTAACGCACTGAGTTCTCTAGACAAACCAGCTGCCCTACTAGGGTTAAGAAAAGGGATACCCTCAAGGCATTGTCCCGTACAATGTCCCAAACATCCTATAGTCCACTTGCTAACATGTTGATCTAGGAGGCCTCATGCATGCAGAGCAGAGGCCACACTGCTGGTGAGGTTGTTTAATGCTTGAGCAGCAGGGATGCTTGTAGCAATTGTGATCCCTGCAGCTTGTAGCAGCAGCAGCAGCCGTCTCTTTTATGTCTAGACAATGCCACCAGCAAATCTTCAGGGACCTCTAAGACTGGCATAAGGATGTACCTAGAAACTCAAGCAACAATCATTAGAGGAAAGGCAGTGCCATTCTAGCACTGAGTCAGGAAGTGAGTTGTAGGGGCGCAATTCAAACTAAAAAATAGAATTATTAGATCTTCAGATATCTGAAGTTGATCTCTGCTCACACACTTTGCTGCTTGAGCTCCCACAAACATTAGCTGGCAAAATATCACATTCAGAACGGATTAAAGAAAGACTGAGGGTATTTAGCTGACAAAATATTAGATTTAAGATAGATTAAAGAAAAGCTAAGAGTATTTTAGAAAAATAATTTGTTAGCTGGAACTTTTGAGCCTCTGCATACACAGCAACCTTCAGTGAATATACCTATTGAAACTATTTAAATTAAACAGCTGTTTAACAAATAAAGTTAATTACAAATAATACCTGTAGAAACAATTTAAATTAATCAGCTGTTTAACAAATAAAGTTTATTACAAATAAACAATCCCAAGTCAAATACCAAAATATCAGGCTATACAGTATTAGACATATTCCTTGCTGAAAAGTCCTAGAGATACTTATAAATTAAGTTTGAAGGTACCTTCATTTTTTAATTGTTTACCCAATTTGAATAAATTTAACTTAAATGAATTAAAGTTATTTGGATCCTCTTTTTTTTAGAAATGATTTTCATGAGCGCTCGGATTTTGTTATTTGTGACGTCACATTTACATGAAATCTGAACAGATGCACAGACATAAAGACATATATTTGTGACGTCACATTTACATGAAATCTAGACAAGTGCACAGACATAAAGACATATATAAAAAAGAAAAACACAATTGTGTGCACACTAAAGAGAGATCCTCTTGTCCCGGCCGGGAGGAATGAGACTTAAGTTGTGAATTTATTGAAGAAAAAAGCGCGCAGCTTTAAAATTTCTTAGCTGAAAAGGCAAAGATGAGGTTCCTTTGTCGAAAAAGAGACAAACTCGCGCAGGTGCGTGGATTGATACCTTTTTTTAAGGGAATCATTCCACAACTACTTCATCTTGGCCCTTTTGATTTGGCACTTGTTTTATTAATCTTGATTCTGCAACAACTTCATCTTGGCCCTTTCGATTTGGTACCTGTTTTATTAATCTTGATGGTATCCATACCGGCGAGGATTCAAGCTGTGGAAAAACACAAACAGATCCTCTCCCCCAAATTAATACTGGGTCTGGGCCCTTCCATGTGCCTGAAAGAACATCCTTCCAGTAAACCAAAGGTTTGTTGTTGATGTGGATTCCAGTGTCTGTCTCCAGCCGAATATCCTTTGGAATGCAAAGTTAAAAAATTTAAAGTAAAAAGGGCAACGGCTAATCTATCTTTAGGATTTGTCCGATTTCCTTCTTTTTGTTTCAAAAGCATAAGTTTGAGTGTGCGATTAGCTCGTTCAATTATACCTTGGTCTTGAGGATTATACGGAATACCAATCTTATGAAGTATACTGAATTTTGCGCAAAACTGTTTGAAAGATGAGGACGTATATGCAGGGTCATTGTCTGTTTTAAGCATTTTGGGAATGCCCAGTGCAGCAAAAGCTTGTAAACAATGAGATGTAACATCTTTAACTTTTTCTCCAGCATGTAAGGAAGCAAAAATCATGTCTGAGCATGTATCTATGGTCACATGAATAAATCACAATTTTCCAAAACTTGGCTCATGAGTGACATCCATCTACCACAAATGATTGGGCATTAATCCTCTTGGGTTAACCCCATAATGTGGATTGGGCAAATGTGTCACACAAGATTGACAAGCCTTCACAATTGTTCGAGCTTGATCTTTAGTTATTTTGAACCTTTGTTGTAAAGTAGTACTATTAACATGAAATTGAGAATGGAACAAGGTAGCATGTTGGGCTGCTGAAAACATAAAGATTGTTTGAGTAAGGCATTGGCCTTTTGATTACCTTCATGGAGAGGATCAAGCGAATTAGTATGAGCTCTGATATGTCCAATAAACAAAGGTTCTTTATGTTCCCATAGAAGGTTTTAAATTTGAAAAAACAATTTAAAGGCTGGAGTATGAGGTGCTATTGGACCTGCTAGCTCCAATTTAGGGACAGCATGTACAATATAGTGGTTGTCTGAAAAAATATTTATGGGCTGTTCTTTAAAACTTTCAAGAGCTATAATAATAGCTTCTAGCTCAACCAATTGAGCTGATTTATGGGCAGTAATATGAATCATATTTTCTTTTTGAGTGACTACTGCAGCAGTACTGTTAGAGGACCCATCTGTAAATACATTTAATGCCTTAGGAATAGGTTGATTTTTTATTATCTGTGGAAATATAATGGGATTATTGATACAAAAAGATAGTATAGGAGACTTAGGAAGATGGTTATCAATATTTGCAGAAGTAGAGCATCTAGCTATAGCCCAATCATTATCATTAAAGCATAAATATTCAACCTGTGACGATGAATAGGGAATAATAATAGTAGTGGGGTGAATGCCAAATATTTTAGTAGAAGTCTTAAGTCCTTGAAGAATAAGTTTAGCCACCATGGAGTGTAAGACTCAATTGTACTTTTAGGAGAGACAGGCTAATGTATCCGTAATAAAGGCCCCTGTGCCAAAATACTCCTGTGGGTGTATATATTGTGAAGAAATAATGATCAATATCAGCGGTTGAGTAAAATTAATTCTATCACAATGGGATCTTTCAATGGCCTTTTCTACCAACTTTAAAGCTTCCCTAGCATCAGGAGTCAAGGTTCGCGGTGAAGATGGATCAGGGTTCCTGTGAAGGATATCAAATAAGGGTTCTAATTGGCCAGTAGTGAGGCTTAGTGTAGGGCGAAGCCAATTAATGTCTCCCAGCAATTTTTGAAAATCATTAAGAGTAGCTAGATGTTCCTTATTTATTAAAATTTTTTGAGGCCTAATGAAAGTATATGTCCATAATTTGGAATCCTAGATATAATATTGGAGATCTAGTTTGAAACTTTTCTTCAGCAATGTTTAGTCCATATCGTTTCAAGTTTTCTGATATATCGCTAAATATGGTGAATAAGACTTCTTGATTAGGATGAGCAAGCAAAACATCATTCATATAATGGAGGCACATAAGCTCTGGGTATTTGTTTTTGATAGGCTGAATAACTTTATCTACATAGATTTGACACATAGTGGGGCTATTAGCCATACCCTGGGGTAAAACTTTCCACTGAAATCTTTGATCAGGTCCATTATTATTAACAGAAGGAACTGAAAAAGCAAACCTGGGGGCATCCAGAGGATGTAAAGGAATAGAAAAAAAAATCCTTTATATCAAGGGTTATAAGATGGAAATTTTTAGGAATAGCTACAGGATTAGGAAGTCCAGGTTGGGTAGGGCCCATAATTTGCATGGTTTTATTGATTTCTCTAAGATCATGTAACAATCGCCATTTTCCTGATTTTTTCCTAATCATGAATATGGGGGAATTCCAGGGAGACGTGGAAGGTTCTATATGTCCTGCTTCTAGTTGTTCTTGGACTAGTAGGTGGGCCGCTTGTAATTTCTCTCTAGATAGGGGCCACTGAGGGACCCAAACTGGCTTATCAGAAAGCCGTGGTATTTTCAAAATTGTTTTCTCAGTGGCCCCTAAAAAAAATATCCTTTACCTTTTTGATGATGCTTTCCTTTAAGCTCAATAGGGTTTTTTAACACCTGCGGGCTTAGTTGCGAGGTGTACTCCCATTTGTTGTAAAATATCTCTTCCCCATCAAGTAACTGGCAAGCTGGACAAAACATAAGGCTGAAATGTTCCTTGATGCCCTTCATCATCCTCCCATTTTAAAACTGTTGCACTTTGTTCTGGGCTATTAGAATATCCCAAGCCTCTCAAACTGGTTGAGGCTTTTTGTAAAGGCCAGTGTTTGGGCCGTTGTCGTACATTGATAATGGAAGAGTCAGCCCCAGTGTCAATCAATCCCTCCATCTCTATTCCTTGAATTTTTATTTTGCACATAGGTCTCTGTGAACAATCCTGAACCCAGCAAGCCATAGGTCCCGAGCCAGTGGAACCAAATCCCCTATTCTTCCTATTTTGAGGCATACTCTTAAAAGAGTCATGTAAACTGGGAAGGAGAAGCAGCTGAGCAATTCTATCACCTTGGTTAACAGAGCTAATGCCTCGAGGTGAGCTAAGCATAATCTGAATTTCTCCTTGGTAGTCTGAGTCTATTACACCTGGAGTCACTTAAAAACAGAGGAACAGAGGAACAGAGGTCTAATCCATCACTTCCTCTTGTTCCTCTGACAAGGGAGTCAATGGGTAAGAGGGATTGTGTCGAGGAATCGTCTGGATGGATGTTTGAGGACACTCCTCCTCTAATGCCTCGTACATTTGTGGGCCCCGGGGCATTAGGCCCCGTGCCCTGTTTTTTGAATTGCCAGACAAAATGTTACCATAAATATCAGTTTTAGATCTGCACTTATTAGCCCAATGATTTCCTTTTTTACACCTGGGGCAGCGGCCTGGGGCACGATACGAGCTTGGTCTTATTTCTATTGTCTCTTGCCTTCTTTGGGGATATTGTTTTCTAAAATAACCTGATTGACTATAATAATTTTTAGGTTGAGCCCTTCTTGTAAAATTTTGAGGAGAAGCACCTCTCATGGCTGCTGTGATTACATTTCCTGTAACAAAGTCATCGTTTATTGCATAGCCATATATATACAGAGAGGTCCCTTTTAGATTTCCAAGGTCTGATATTGTCTTGACAATATGTGTTGGCATTTTCAAATGCCAGCTGAACAACTAATGGCATGGCTTGATCAACGTCTCCAAACACTCTACCTGCAGTTCGCAAAAGTCGATCAGCAAAGTCAGCATATGGCTCATTAGGTCCCTGAATTACTTTAGACAAGCTACCCTGTAAGTCACCAGTTCCTTGTAAAGTTTTCCATGCCCTAACAGCTGCAGCGTATATTTGAGCATAAACTCCAGGATCATACTGAATCTGAACCTGTAAATCAGCAAATTGCCCTTCTCCAGTTAACATGTCTACGTTATGGTCTGGAAATCCTGCAGTTGCATTTCTTCTAGCTGTTTCAACACAGAACTCTTGGAATTGAGACCTCCAAAGCAAGTATTGTCCCCGCTCAATACTGCTTTACATAAGCCTTTCCAATCTGAAGGAGTTAAATTCAAAGCATTAAGGGCTTCAAGCATACTTATGGCAAAAGGATCTTGGGGTCCATATGTCATTGTTGCTTCTTTAAAATTTTTTATAGTTTTAAAATCTAAAGGTTCATGGTACCTTTGCTCGTTTTGATTTTCAAGTACTGGCAGATCCCAATGTCCCTGCGAGTTTTGACACTCAAGGGCACACAAGCACTCAGAAAGACCGTTAATCTCTGCTTCAAGGGCATGCAAGTGTTCAGAAATACCCCTCATAGTTTCTGTAATTGATTCAACCCATGGGGGAGCAGAGGGCACAAGTGGTTCCTCCACTTGACAGTCCCTTGGTCCTCTTTAATTTCCTTTTGTTCATTTTATCAAAATTACTTTTATCTAATTCCTCTTCACTGCTACTACTCTCACTGGTCCTAACTGACTTAGTAACATCCTGAGTCCCAGGTTCAATTGAGAGCACGTATTCTTCTAATAAATCTTGAATAGCTTTAGCAGCTCGGATTTTTGTCATTTTTGAGCCCACACTAATACTATCTTTACTGGTCCTAACTTAATCAGCGGAGGCTATGCTTTCATGATCACTTTCATTTTTTTCCAAATCCTCCTCACTAACAACTGACTCAGCTATATCAAAGAATTCTTCAAGAGCCTTTATCACTCGGGTCTTAGTTATTTTCGAACCCATTTTAACCGTTCTGACTAGACTCCTGCGAGGCTCCTCAATTTTCTTACCGTGCCGATTCGGAACTCCCAGTACGGGCCACCACTTGTTGCCGCCTGTAGCTGTTGCCGCTTGCAGCAACGATACCACGGGAAAGAATTCGGAGGCAGATTGGGAATGAGTAGGTTCTTTATTTTGCTTTCTCTTCTGACTTCTCTCTCCAACTCCAACAACAGTCCCCACACAACTCCAACCCTACCTGGTTAAATACTCTACACCTTAACAAGTATACATGTGTCACAAGCTCAACTTACAGGTGCGTCACACAGTGCTCACAGGCACAGAAAGATTCTTAGTAGATTACATTAAGGTCAGGAAAAAACAATTAAACGTCTCCTCTTTGGCTCTTAGTCAGCCGCCATCTTAGCTACCTCCTCATTAAGGCTCTTATAAGTATGATATATTTTGCTATGAAGGAGAAATGATTGAAATGAATGGGGCTTTAAAAATCAATAGCCAAAGACATTTGGGAAGATATAAGAGGTAACTGGGTACCTTATAAATGAACAAGGACTTGTCTCTAGCTTTTAATCACTGTGTTTCTGAGACTTTAATTAATCAAAGTTCCAGGTTATCAGTTACTCAGTATAAAATTTCCAATGAACACTTTTTGATTATGCACTTAGGTCTTTAAAGTGGATAGATTTATATATCTTCCTCCACATAGACAAATTACATACACAAAAATATAAAGTAAATTTTTCCTTTGAAGCAGTTTAATGAATTAAAAAATTTTGTAATGAAGAAAACTAGACTTTAAATCCTGGATAAAAATGTTCAACATCAATGAGTATCATGATGTGTCTTGGTTACAGATTACTAAAAATATTTTTTCTTAATAAAATGGAATCTCCATCAAACATATGGATCATAGGCTCTCTCCATAGGGATCTTCAGGATCATCTAATCCAATCTCTCATTTTACAGATGATGAAACAATATGTGAGTGTTTTAATAAAGACTACTTTAAGATTTTTATTGAGACAAAATGGCTGTTACATGAAGAGAAATGAATTAACGTAGAAGAATTGTGAGGTAGGGAGAAAAAATAAAAGTAAAAGACTTTTTCATTGGTGTAGAGCACTGAGCAGAAATGCATTCTCTAATATATGATATAGGTCATTACTGGAAACTAGTTTAAATATTAAAAACTTGATAACATCCATTTTTAAAGTACTGCTTAGATTATAAACACAGAAAGAGGTGTACTTGTAGGAAATCACATGACTTATAACAAGTCTATCTTTCTGATATGATAATTCTCCACTCACATTTTACCTATGTTTCAGTTCCCCAGCATATACAAATTGAAAGAGGATGCAAAGACCATTATAGTTTTTCATCTGGACTGTATCCATCTGGAATGTCCCCTAAAGGTTCACGTGTTGAAAGCTGAGTGCCCAGCATGCATGCGCTCACTCTCTCTCTCTCTCTCTCTCTCTCTCTCTCTCTCTCTTTCCCTGCTTCCTTGCAACTACCAGGTAAGCAGCTGTTACTCTACCATGTGCTCAGCACCATGTTGTTCTGCCTCACCTCAAGTCCATAGTTATGGGGCCAAGTGATCATAAAAGAGAACTCTGAAACAGTGAGCCAAAATGAAGCTTTCCTCAAGTTGTTTTCTCAGGTATTTTGTTACAGTGACAGAAAGCTGACCAACACAATGATTATTATTTGCATCTGTTTTACAACAAAGATAATCTTATAAAAACAGAGAAAACATGATTGTTTTGAAAGTTTGTATAAAAATAAATTTTAATTTGAATACTTCTTTCTAAAGAGTATATACACTCATTTAAAGTCCAGGTTCTGGTATTAGAAACTTCAGCACTTAATCTTGACTTTGACTAACACTTAACCTTGGAAAATTTTTTCATCTCTGCGCTTCAGTTTCTTCACCAATAAAATCAAGATATGAGTGATTATTTAAAGATATGTTATAAAGATGAAATAATATTAACTTTATAAATCTCTTAGAACATGTACCTGGCACATAGAAATTGCTGAATAAATATTAGCTGTTACTACTAACATGTACAAATTGTTAAATATTTTTGAGGTAAGGGTTTTCTCATTAATGAGACACATTTAAGTATTCAGACTTTGAGTTTGTTGCTTAACAATTCATGCCAATAGCCTAACTCAATATGAGTAATATAATAGTATGAAGAAAAGTTTGTTTTGTTTAGGATGTGCTTGAGACAGAGATTATCATCCTTTTAAAAAGAATAAGCTAAAATGCTGCCCTAAGTCCTGGCTTAAAGCAACTGTAAAGTTATCTTGAAAGGCAAAGGGAGAAGAAGAGGCTTAACAGAATGCATGCAACTTCTCAACAAGAGAACACTCATGGAGGAAAGTGAAGGTGGCAAACAAAGTCCTAACCTAGGTGCTCTCGCAGAATCATATGCATGTCTCAAAGCAGTTAGCTTTGTTGCTATGTAATCATTTGTTTACATATTCTTTCTCTACTATCATACAGTGATCTACTTGGGGACAAAAATCATCCTACCCATTTGTATTCAATAGTTTATCAGTAAAATAGTCATTGATTGAATGTCTTAACTGGTTAATTAATAGCAGCTACTACAATGGGTAATATGAGTTAGCAGTCCCCCAAAGGAATTCCATTTAAGACTTTTGCAGGCATGCTTATCCAGTGAAGAGGAGAGTAATGAGATAGAACTGACTGGACATTGTTACTAGCAATGGATCCCTGAACTCTGGAATTGGGACAAATACACTAAGTGAGCATAAAATATTTTATTGTTTTTTTTTTCTAGTTATACATAACAATAGGATTCATTTTGATGTAATTATAAAAGCATGGAATATAGTTTGTTCTCTTTTAGGCCCCAGTACTTCCCCTTTTCCCTCCCCTCATTTACTTCTCTCTATTCTATTGATCTTTCTACAGTTGCAGAATTTTTTGTTAATTAGTGTCTTCTGGATGTATATGATGGTGAGATTCACTGTGGTATATTCATATATGTACATGGGACCATTAAGTCAGATTAATTCCACTGTTTTCCCCCTATCACATCCCCCCAACCTTCCCTTCATTCCCCTTTGTCTAATCCACTGCTCTTTATCATTTTATTTGTATCCCCCCTTATTTTATATTAGCTTCCATATATCAGATAATACAGTCAATCTTTGGCTTTGGGGTCTGGCTTATTTTACTTAGCATGATAGTTTCCAGATCCATCAGTTTACTGGTTAATGTCATATAATTCATTCTTCTTCATGGCTAATAATCCATTGTGTATGCATATATACTACATTTTATTTATCCATTCATTTGTTGAAGGGCACCTAAGTTGGATCTACAGCTTGACTCTTGTGAATTGTGTTTTTATAAACATTAATGTGGCTGCATCACTGTAGGATGATAATTTAAAAACTTTTGCATATGTATCAAGGAGTGGGACAGCTGGGCTATATGGTGGTTCCATTCTTAGGTTTTGGGGCATCTCCATATTGCTTTCCACAGTGGTTGCACTAATTTTCAGTCCCACCAATAATGTATGAATGTACCTTTTCCCCCACATCTTTGCCAGTATTTATTGTCACTTGTATTCTTAATAATTGCCATTCTGACTGAAGTGAGATGAAATCTCAATGCACTTTTCATTTGCGCTTCTCCAATTGCTAGAGATGTTGAATATTTTTTCATATATTCATTGACCATTTGTGTTTCTTTTCTTTTTCTTTTTTTCTTTTTTTTTTTTTTTTTTTTTTTTTTTTTGTGGTACCAGGGATTGAACTCAGGGGCACTCACCCACTGGGCCATATCCCCAGCCCTTTTTTGTATTTTATTTGGAGACAGGGTCTCACTGAGTTGCTAAGTGCCTCACCATTGCTGAGGCTGGCTTTGAACTTGCAATCCTCCTGCCTCAGCCTCCCAAAGTGCTGGGATTACAGGCATGCGCCACTGTGCCCGGCTGTGTTTCTTTTCTTGAGGAGTATATGTTTAGTTCCTTCTTCCTATTTATTGATTGGAGTTTTCTCTTGATGTTAAATTTTTTGAGTTCTTAGAGCATAAAATATTTTTGAAGTTTAAATTGTATATTTTTTTCTTCAACCATAATAATTTTCTTTTAAGAAGTTAACAAATATTTGAGAATTTAGCACTTTTTACAAGACAGAGGAACCAAGTTCAATTTGGAATGCAAATGTAAGACTGATAAACCATGGCAAAAAGTCTGAAAGTAAATTCAATAGAGTCTTAGATAATGTGTTATGGGCAAGCAGAGAAAAAGCAATTAGCTGGGGAGTAAAGGTAATTTTAGTGGAGGGGCTAATATTTAAGCAAGGCTCTTGATTCAAATACTTAATCTCTATGAAAATAGAACATAATACTCTTAATTTGGAAACTGACTGATATACTAAGTGCAAATATCCATAAATCGGTGACATAAGCATCAAAGGTATGACCATTCCTAATATACTTGAAAAGTTAGCTATTAGTTGATGTATGTTACTATAACAATCAGTCCAATAAATAAAAGAATAAATAAAAGAATAATATGATTACAAATTTATATATTTGTGAATATTTATTCATCTATTAATTCTTTCAACCTAATGTAAGGACCTACTGCATATCAGATTTTGAACTGTGATGCGTGCTTTGGATACCAAGGTGATGAAGACAGAATAAGCCCACTGCCCAAGAAATAGATTCAGACAATTAAGTTAATAATAATTGCAGTGTGATACATACTATGTCAAGTGAAGTATTGGATGTTATGGGAATACATAATTGTAACCTATGTATCCTTAAACTTATTGCAGAAATAAGGCAGAAACAAATTTGGACAAATAAAAAAAAAGCTAGTAATTTTTACTGACCTTGAATTTCTTCTGATTTGGTTTTGTTTATCTACAGAATAGTCTGCCACATATGGGTCTGTCTATTTGCTATTCAAAATTTTGCCTTTTGAACTACGTATTTAATTATGGATGCATCAGGCACAAATAAATTTATGTTTTTAATTTCTTTAAAACTAAACATGGCAGCATTTTCCCCTACCCCAGTATTTCTTTTTCTGTTAAGATAAGTCTTTTATTATAAATGATAGAAAGCTCAGGGAGATGATGGTGAGGGTATATGAAGCAGAAAAAAAAAATGTTCTTTTTTGTGAGATTAGATCTACAGGACTGAGAAGAGTAAAATCTTGTTTGGACCAGTAATTTGAGCAAACACAACATGGGAGTCAGAGAGGAAGCAATTACAGGCAACACCAATTCTTATCATTTTATAAGTGAAGGTTAGAGTTGGTCTTTTTAGTGTGATTATTCTTTAAATCCAAGGTATAACCTTTAGCCTTTAACAAACACTTTCCTAGAAATTGTCAGCCACACAGTGGGTCTTTTTGAGACCCAGTAAGAAACCAAAATTCTCGATTTGTTAAAGTAAAAAAACATGCTGTATTCCTTTATTTCAACTCTTTAGTGTAAAGAGTTGAATAAAACTGTCTTTTTTCCTGACATGGAAAAACGTAGTTAACTAGAACTGCCATAGACTAAAGGACTAATAGGGTAAAATATTAAATGATGATATATAAGACATTTATCTCACTGAATTTCACCTAGTTCAGCAAGATGATTTTGTAGTCTATGTACTAGATAAAGATTATCAATAAACTGGACAAATAATCTCATTGCTCAATCATCACAAGTAGTTTTCAATATGGAAGACATGGCCTCAGGATAGATAGGACTACAGAATTGGAGGACTTTGAACTCAGGGCAGATATGGAGGTGGGACTGTTATTTAAGTGCTATGTTTCATTTATAAATTATGTATGCATTTTAGAAGTGTATAATATCTTTGTATTAGTTTGCCAAGCTATTACATAGAAAGATGAACAACTATGCAACAAAAATGAGAACGTTGGGCTGAGGATAGTTCAGTTGGTAGAGTGCATGCACAAGGCCCTGGGTTCAATCCCCAGCACCACCACCGAGAGAGAGAGAGAGAGAGAGAGAGAGAGAATGTGGATAAATGTCAATTTTTCCTCAGATTTTAAATGAGATAACCTTACTCCTAATAGAAAATAAAATGAGAGACAGGCTCAGATGTGGACACTCATCCCTTCTTTTTAGGATATTCTATGGATTAAACACATTGACACAATTATAATAATAACTGACAATTACTAGACCACTACTCATATGCAAAGCACATTTCATATATGTAATCTCATTTCATATATGTTATCTCATTTAATGCTCACAAGAATACTATAATGTAAGTAAGGAAACTGAGGAAAATAGAAGTTAATTCACTTGTCCAAGGTCATCAGGCTAGTAACAGTTGTGGTTCAAATCAGAGCCCATACAATATTAGAAGATTCTGATACAAAGAGAGGAAAGGAATATTAAATGATGCTTGGGAGCATCATTTCCTGGACTTCAGATTTTTTATCTAGAATAGGTGTTGATAAACTTTTCCCATAAAAGTCAAGTTCATAAATATTTTAAGCTTTGTGGTCAAGAGAGCAAATCAGAATATTATGCTATGTATATATTTATACAACAAGAAAGAAGAAATTACACAAAATTTGTCTGAATGAATTTTGAAACATAATAACAAGCACATTTTTGGGAATATAGGTCTACTAACAATAGGACAGTGTTCTTTTTTAGAGACAATATTTTGTAAATTGAAATTCAAACGCAGTGTCCCTGTAATAAAATAAAATGAAATGTTCACCCATAAAAACCATTCTTAGCTCACACATTTAACCAATAGCAGGATGGTTTTGCCCTAAGAGCCATTGTTTACCAACCCATGGCCTAGAAAACAAAGGCACTGTACTAGGCAATGTCTGAGAACTCTCCCAACTTCAAGATTTTATGATATTGTCTTATTTTTATAAGCATAACAAATTTGATTTTTCAATATCTTCAGTACATTTGGATTAAAAATAAATCCATAAACCCCATATTCCATACGTTCTAATAATTAAAGGAATGGATGAATGAACCTAGAAGACATTGTGCTAGAGAAATACAAACACTATATAGTATTCCACTTATATGTGGCCCTAAAAATGTCAAAATTGTAGAAGTAGGGAGTAGAATGTGGTTGCCTTGGGCTGGGAGCAGGACAGAAGATGTTGATTCTGGGGCTCTAATGTACAACCTGGTGTCTATAGCGAATAGTAGTGGATTGTATGTTTGAAGCTTGCTAAAAGAACAGATCTCGAATATTCTCACCACATACAACACACAACACAAAAGGTAACTATAGGTTATTATGGATGTTTTAATCAACTTGATTTTGGCAATAATTTCACATATACCAAACAGTCACATTGTATGTCTTAAAATATATAATTTTATTTGTCAGTTATACCTCAACAAAGCCAGGAAAATCTTCAAACAAATAATAAAACAAGTTAAAAAGGAAAATAATATAAATCACAAACAACCCATCTCTTAAAAATAAAATTTAAGGAGAAGGGAAAGATCTTCCCTGTGTCTCTGCAATCTTCTGTCACTCCCTAAGACAACCACTGTCAACAATTTGGAGTGCAGTGTTGCTAGTACTTGTAAATGGTGTTTCATTCTGTATCAATGTAAGATAAGACAATTATCTACAACTTCCTACAGTAACTTAAAATATATTATGAAATTCTTTTCAGACTTGTTACTATATGTTTATTGATCAATTTTATTATTTGTAGTAGCTATATGCAGTCTAATGCAGCAATGTATTAAACCATTTGTTTCTTGGTAGAAATCTATAATGCTTTAAAAATTTTGCTACTATGAATAAAGCTGCAATAAAAATTGTTGTAATACATGTGCACATATTTCTTACGGGAAGATTTAGCTTTCATTCCTTTATTTGAAAGGCAAATTCTTTAAATATTTAAAACACTAAGTAGTTTTGTTAATAAAATAATTAACATTATTAAGCACCTAACATTCTAGGCAATGTGTATGCCTTTTAATTACATTATTCAATACTGTATATAGTTGTTGTATGTAGAAATTCTGATTGTCCAATTATGAAGCACTTTGACCAATGTGGAATCATTCATTGAAAGTTTCTGACTAAGGGAATGGTCCATCTTTCCCATCTGAGTAAATAAATCATTCCTAGAGAGGAAGAAAGGAGATGATCTATCTTTCCACCAGGAACACATTGAATGGTATCTAGAAAACTTGGGACCAGACAATGGAGTGCAATGTTTGCATCAGAGCAGCATAGGACAGAGCCACCCACCTTCTTCAGTGTCCAGAACTGAAGCAAAGGGGGCACTCTAAGCAGGAGATTAACATTTCCATTCAAGTTTTACCTCTCAGACAGACAATATCAACCTGTTCAGAGCAAGAGAAGATTAAGGGTATGCTTTCCCACTCTATCAAGTGGCCTCAAGACATTGTAAGTATTAAATAAAGAGGAGGTACAGATAGGAAATTCACAGGGCCAGTTAAAAAAACAAACCCAGAGTTTTCAGGCCTTAAAGCTATGTTAGTTCAGAATTTTTGTTATGGTTACTTATATATGGAAGTGACCTGAAACAAACAGAACAGAAGCCAACCATTTAAAAAACTAAATTGGCAGAGATAAGAATAAGACAAAAAATGAGAGAGAATACTAAGGGCAGGGCTCTTCCAGCATGATGGTGCTAAAAACACACACACAGAGACTACAGAACCCAGATCTCTTACTAAATTTAAGATGCCCAGTAGACATCCAATAGGTAAAAGAAAATTGTTGCATTTCTAAGTCTGGACTCAGGCAATAAGTTAAGGTAGAATCTACGATAAAAATCTAGGTGTCAACAGGGTAAAATGATAATCTATTGAGGAGCACATGTACAAAGTATAACAGAACAGAGGAGGAGGAGCTAACAAAAGAGACTGACAAGTCAGTAAAGAAGAAAACCAGGAGGTTATCGAAGTCAAGGGGTGATATTTTTACAAGAAAAGGCATTAGATCACATATGAAGTGCTTCTGAGAGGTTAAGTAAGACGAAAATAGGCCTCTATGTCAGGGTACAGACAAAGTCCTGTGGCAAGGAAGGATAATGAAAATTTTCAAATTGGAAGGAATTGTAGGGATTATCTAGACCAATATTATAATTTTATGGAGATGAAAACAATAACTTGCTTGAGCTCTAATGCAAAAATGCCTGAAGTGGGGCTATGTCACAGGTCTAACACCCAGGACAGGGTTTTCCTCTGAATGAATGTTCACTGCCACATGTTTATTTTCATTTGTTCAAAAAGTCATTTTGAAATAGAAACTAAGTCCCATTCAACACCTGATGTGCTAATCTCAAGGAGTTTTTTTTCAACTACCATATGCTCATATAAATTGCTTCAACATTAGAAACACATAGAGAACTACAATTTAATATTTGCAGATTGTGTTGTATTATGTATTTTTCACTTAACTGGCTGAGATACTGCATGTGTTCAACAAACATGTATTGAATAAATACAATAATTCTCTTATACCTGTTATTTAGCATTCATATAGGTACATATACCACTATAAACTACATTATAATTTAGACATTATAGATAATGTTTTTAGGTCTTCAAGAAGGAGAAAATATTAAAAGATGAAAAGCTAAATGCACTAAAATAGCAATTCTGAGAAGATTGGGGTGGGCAGGGGATGGAGAAGCAACAGTATTAGAAAAACAAAAATAAATCACATTTTTCCCCCTGAGGAAAAAAAGAACATAGGAGTATAATAACTCTAAAAATTAGAGTCAGGTAAGATTGTGGTCTCAGAACCACATTACTTTCTATAGATTAAAATAAATGAAAAAAAAATGTTTCCATTACTTACCTATTGTAATGACTAAAATAAAAATACTGACAATACCAAGTGTTGACAAGGATATGGAACAACTGGAACTCTTACATTGGTTGTACAAATGCAAAATGGTACAGCCGCTCATCAAAGGAGTTGAGCAATATAAAGCACATATAGTATCTGACCCTTAGGTATTTATTTACCTAGAGAAATAAAGACATTTTTATACAAATATATACATAAATTTTTAAATCAGTTCTATTCATAATTGCTCAAAATTGGAGAAAAACCCCTAAATGTCTTTCAATGGGTGAATATATAATCTGTGGTACATCCATACAAGGAAATGCTACTCAGCAATAATAAGAAAACAAATCATTGATACATACAACAACATGGATAAGTCTTAAAAGCGTCACACTGTAAATAAGTTAGTCTCAAAGGTTACATATTATAAGACTCCATTTTTAAACCATTTTCATAAGGACAAAACCATAGTGGTAAAGGAGAAACCAGATGTTTCCTGGGTTCATGGTGGGAGGAGGGATAAAGGGTGAGCTTGGGGTTCTTTGGGATGAAGGATCTGTTTTGCATCCCTATAGTGGTAGTGGTTGTCATGTGGATCAGTACATGTGTTGAAATCCATAGAACTGTATACCAATAAATTTATGAAAGTCAAAAGAAATATTAGGAAAAAAGGAATCAACTGATTACACATTGAATTACTGGAAAATAAATATATATAGTTCACACACACACACACACACACACACACACACACACACACAAACACACTGGTTTAGTCTACTTTTCATTGTGCTGGATGAAACAAAATACCTCACCAGAACAACTTGGAAAAGAAAAAGTATTTTCTGGACTTACAGCTTCAGAGGTTTATTTAGTTCATGGTCATCCAAGTCCAACACACTGGCCTGAGGTGAGGCAGAACATCATGGCAGAAGGGCATGAAAGAGGAAAGAGGCTCACCTCATTGGTGGTCAGTAAGCAGAGAAAAAGGCAGAAGGCAAGAGGTCACAAGGAAGATGCACCCTTCCAGGGCACACCCCCAGTGACCTATCTCCTCCATCCACACCCTATGTGCCTACAGTTACCACATAGGTAGCTCTTTCTTACTAGTATGGACTGATTAGGTTATAGCTCTTATAAGAGATATAAAAATCATTTTACCTCTGATAATTTCTGCATTAACACAGAAGCTTTTGGGGGACTCTTTATATCCAAACCACAATAACTGCATTTTGCTAATTTGCCCATAGATGCACATTTGGGCTACTTCCACCTTTTGGTTTTCAACTGTACATTCCTTTTGACATTGTTGTCAACCACGTTCTACCCCTAGCACTAGTCAGATTCAAGGCATATTTTGATACTCTTAAGAAAATTTCATTTAGGAGGATATTTTATTTACAATAGTTAAGTTCAAAGAGTACTTTTTAAGTTTGGTCAGCTACAAGTAGAATCTAATTACTTTTTAATAACAATTCTATATTTATCAAATCACCTCTTCATATTTGGTCATTAATTTAATGTGTGTGCTTCTGTGTGTGTGTGTGAAATGAGTGTCTGTCTGTGAGATAATATATAGAAATATATTGGGTATAAGGTTAAAGCTTTATTATTGTCTGGTTAGGGAGTTAGTCATTGCCCCAAAACATGTATTTTTCCCCCAATATGAAGCAACAAGTTAAATTTTAAATAACTGAATTGAAAAGTTTGAGGTTTAAATAAGAATTTAGTTCCTATATGGGTCTACCATGAAGCTTGACTCCACTACCCCTGATGAGTTAAAGCAGACTATTGGAATGAGGCCAATGCAATGATATTTTTTAAGAAAATATTTATAGATGATTTTATTGTGTAGCCAGGATGTCCCGAATTAGGGGAAGCTAAGAGTAAACAAATGAAGGTAATTTTAAAAGGTAGTTAGGGCCTGGAGCATTAGAGAAGAGAAGAGAAATTTAGAATGATAAATGGCAGAACCACCAAAACTGGAAGAAATTAAGAGATTTTTAGAGTTAGGAGCAGAAAGGTATCAGTTATATGGATGATTAACACCTAGAGTCTAAAGAGCTGCTATAGAATGTAAACTAGAATATAAACCATGAAAATGGTTGAAGAAGTCAGGTGAGAATAAGATGAAGAGGTAATCTTACAGGTATAGATTAAAGAGTTCTGGGAATATGAAATTTCTTGATTGTATGTATTTTTATTCAATTTAAACACTTGTATTAACTGAAGTTTTTAAGTGCAGTGTGAAGTTATCATCTAAGGAAGCATTTATTTCATATATATATAAAAGTTGGTTGTCTATTCCTATCTGGAGTGACAATAGTTCCGTTTGTGCTATCCTAATCTACCATGAGTAAATGGACAATGAACACTTTACCCTACAACTTCCTTCCTCCAACTCTACCAAAAATGAAGGGCTACTTGAGCATAAAAATGACCAAAATATTGCACCATAATAGCAGTACATAAAGAAAAAAGAAATTCAGCAAGAACATCATTTCATATCACTCAAACTTCAGGTGAAATATCTTCACTACCTATTTAAAATAGATTCCACAAATAAAGTTAATTCACTGATTCAAAAGCAGAATGGGGAAAGACATCCCAAGAGGTCGTTTCTTTTATTTTCTCTTTTTAATAATTTGTCTTTTTCTTTCCCTTCCCTTCCTTTGCCTGGCCTCCTCCTCCTGCCCCCTGCCTAGACATTTTTGAAAATACAAAAAAGAATGGAGCAGAAATTAGCAATAACTACACACACACACACACACACACACACACACACACACACACACACACAATTAATATTTTATATAAGTTTTAACTTTTTTATTCACTTTATACTATGTTAGCATTTTCTCATCTCATTAATACCTCTTCATAAACATTCTTTATTGTTCCAATCACACCCCACTGTTTGACAACTTTCTACCTAAAGTTTCAGTTCTCGTCAAACTATTGGGGCACAGATAGGAGTCACTAATATAAACAAGGATGTGCTCTTTCTTCACAAGTCCTATAACCTGAAGACACAGGGCAGAGAGTGAAGGTAACCTCCACCTTTGGCAAGCTTGTTCAGATCAGACACTTACTAACTTCTTCAGATCCTTGGAGTTAAAAATATCATGTAATTATGATATATTCTAAAGAGTTTCCCACAACTGTAAATGGTTCCCTCTGAGTTAGCACTCTCTCAGTGGAAGGAGATGATAGCTAGCTGGCTGGCTACAAGTGACAAGCCTACCTGCCCCACCCAAGGAAGACTTGTGAAATGTAAGGAAAGAGTTCAGGTGTCAAAATGGGTTTTCCTTTTTCTATTTTTTTTTTAACTTGGAAGGAGAGATGCTTTTTCTCTCTTTCTTCCTTCCCCCTTCCTCCATCTTTCTCTCTCTTAAAGACCAGTTCATAACTGGCTGCAACATGGAAAAAGAGTATATGTGTTTATCATTGCTTGTGGTTATTATACTACAATTTTGCCATGTTTTAATTTCTCTGTCTTCTACTCCATAGTTGGGTAATTATCAAGATTACTCTATAATGGATCTAGAATGTCAACTCTGTAGCCCCTCAAACTCTATGGGCTTCTTTTGCCAGACTCTGGGTTGGATGTTCTGCCCATCTCCTTGCCTCAAGTCTATTTGAATAGAGGACATTTGATGTTGTTTTTAATTTAAGGCTCTGGGTCTCCCCCTTAAACTCTTGTGAATCTTCTACTGGGAATATAGTCCTCCTGAAATGTAGTCTTTCAGAAGTGTGCCTTTCTTTTTTTCTATTATTTTTTTTTAAGTGAATGAAAGAAGAAATCAGAAAATCTTGTGATTTACAACAGAAATTGGGGATAAAAAAAGACTGATCCATCAAAGAGATTGGAAGTGAACAGAAAAATTAATTGACCTGAGCTGTAGAGAGTTAGTGGGAGCTCTTGGAGAACAGGGTGAGAAAAAGATAGGAGAAATATTCCTGGTAGTTGTAACTGGGAGATAATTTTTTGGATAAGAAAGATTACAAAAAAAACTTACAAAAAGTTTTCTTATACATTATACAGGTTGTATCCAGAGAAACTATAGTAATCAAATTACTTTTAATTATTTTTGATTTTACACACACATGCTTACACACCCACCCATACATATTCTATATTTTGTTCACAAGAAAGCTAGCATCAGCCTAGAGCTCAGGAAATATCTGTTGAATAAATGAATCAATCTAGAGTATGTACTGTTACTTTGCATTAAGAAAGTTGAGGTAATAAAAATTAAACTAAAATTTCTATGTGCTGATTATTGTTCTTAGCCCATTTTCCCAAGAAATAGATTTAAAATATGTATTTATTCATATTTAAATGTCTTTAGTAATAAATGTTCATTGTAACTAGTAAAACAATAAATATCATTTGAAGAAAAATTTCATATTTTGCATAAGTACTTTTATTTTCCAATCCTGTGGGGTGACCAAGGTAAAGAACATGGCATGGATTTTTGTAAGCTTTCTTCATGTTTATATGATCATGCAAGACATGTTTATTCATAAATATTCATTATCCTGAAACTTTGCTCTTTTCACTTAATAAATTATGATCATTCTTCCAGTTCAATAGCTATACATATAATTCATTCTCCTTCTAATGTTTGTATAATCTTTAAAAATATGCATGTAGTCAAATTCATGAAATCAGTATTTTTACACATTTTAGCAAAAATTTTACTAAATTTTTACATAGGATACTTAGCAAGCACTTACTAAAGACCTACTGGTGCTAGTAGCAGTGAATGAGAAAAAATTAGGATAGGACCCCTAAAGAAAGTCACTGTCTGATATAGGAGTAAAACAGTTAATACTTCCAAAATATTTGAGATAATCCCTCAGAAAATTTATAGTAACAAATGCTTTAAAAATTGATCGCTAAAAGAAGTAATATGTCACTGGCAATTCATTCTTAGTCATTGTTTTTAATGTGTGAACAGTCCTTCTTAGCAACTCAAAAACACACTAATTTTAAACCATTAAGAGCTCTGATAAAGCACCTTATTTCTGAAACTTCAAAGTGATTTATACTTCTACTAATACTTCTATGGTAATACATGGTATGTGTGAACTGTCCTTATTACATGGAACTCTAAATACATCATAAATGTAATTTACATAATATGTCTGTAAAATGGGGGAAAGTGTCCTCTACCAATACTGAAAATGACCTTAAGACAAAACTGTTTACCAATGCCTGAGTCAAGTGTTCAGAGAAGAGTCAGCACTGTACTTTCTCCTTTCAATTACACTTGCTACCTCCCTAGTGGTTACAATATAGATATTATGTGATCAATCAGTGAGCCCCATAAACTTGATAAAGTCTGTTATTATTCAAAAATAAGAGATTTTCACACAAACTATTTTTTCTAGCCCCTTAAAGACCTTGTGAATAAAACTTCACTGACAAGTTTTCTAGGTAAGATGACTCCAAGTTAACCTACTGAGCAGCCAGCATGTCTAGTTAGGCCCTTTGCACTTTCAAGTGCTACAGGAGATCAAGACAGATGTAGGGTTAAATGTGTAACACAGGATCATAGCTGTTCCCAACAACTCTGAAAATGCTATAAGAATGCTATAAGCTGTAAGAATGCTGAAAGTAACAAGGCAACAATAACAATGCTATACATGTATTTATTTTTAATAAAGTCCTACAATGTTCAAATTATATAAACAACAGTTCAGCAAAACTGTGGCAAAAGTTAAGGACTTTTATATGGATTAATTAGTACATCTGCGAAAAATAAAAGATCTTGGCAAAAATCTAAATGTAATAGTAACTTTCTTGCGTGAATTAATTTGTTTGACTTTATCTTTGAAGGCAAATTATCACAAGAGCTTCAGAACTCTGAGAATTTGATACTAAACAGTATACTGATTTTTCATTCTGTGTTTCTTGTCTCCTGTGCTCTGGCAGAATCTGAGCTCAACATGGCCTCCTCTCTCTTCCTGTTGACTAAGAATGGTAGGCTTTCAAGTTGCTTTTTGGGATACTGAAGGGGTGCCTTTAGAGCCAACACAGCAACCTAAAGTGTAAAGCTCTATTGTTCTTTCAAAATGTGAGCTTAATTCCTTGGAAATTTACTGTTTCAAAGAGTCACAATGCTCTTTCCTAATTGTTTCTCATCAGTCTTAAAGAGATTAGATAAACTTCCTTCCTCTCACAAAAAGCTTTTTTTTTTTTTTTTTTTTTTTTTGTTAATTCAAAATTCCTTTGAGAACAAAACATTGAACCAGAATTGGATTTTTAACAAAATAGTATAAAATTGTTAAAAACATTTTTTTTTTTCTCCTGAGGAGACCCAATTCAAAAGATATATTAATGCGCTTTCTGATTTAGGGCTACTGGTAACATATTGCAAAGAGCAAGACTGAGCCAAAGAACAAAGTCCCTTCTGCTAAGCAGAAGGAATAATTTCAACTTATTTTAGAAGATTTAAATGGACTGCTAAGGGCTTTCATGGACAGATTTGAAAGTCAAGCTCAAGAAGTGGGGGTGAGAGGTGGGGAGGACAACAACTTCAGAACCCTTACAGGTAGAGTTGTTTCTAATTTTCATAAAACTGTTATGCATACTGATGCCATATATCCCATTCCCAGACACAGCTAATTATTCTATAGTGACAGTTGGTTTTAGGATAGTTAGTTTAAGTGTGTCAATAATAGAAAATGGCCTCCTCAGAAATGGGGGTGCTTATATGCTGTGATGCTAAACTGATACATGGAAGGAAATTCAAGATCATGATTGCAGTAGGGCCTGTTATCAGCAAGCTCTGTGTGTGTGTGTGTGTGTGTGTGTGTGTGTGTGTGTCCTGTTTTTATCAAGGATTTCATTCACTTCTAATGTAGTCTTCAGTGGTCACTGGAAAACAACACTAGTGATTTGTCAATGTATTTAGATTTTCTTAAGTTTTACATTTTTCTTGAAGCAGTAAGATCAATCAACTTGTGTAAAATTTTACCTCTGGTCCTATTATAAGTCATCAATTAAGTTAGTTTCAAGAAGGAAAACATAAACCAAATCTCAATTTTAAAACATGCAAATTAAGGGGCTGGGGATACAGTTAAGTTGGTAGAGTGCTTGCATGCACAAGGCCCTGGGTTCAATCCTCGGCATCACCAAAAAAAAAAAAAAAAAAAAAAAGGAAAGAAAAAAAACCCATGCAAATTATTCCTTCTTATAGTCTAATAGATACAATTACTTTATTTATCAACTACTTTTCAAAGGTGTTTTTAAATGTTATTTACATTATAGCTGGGACCATTACATATGATATGATTGGAGTTTTGTCGAGCACAGATGCTGTGAGTCAAGATAATGCAGAGACTGGATTTGGCCAGTCTTTCTAGTTCCTCACTTCTCAAGGTAGAAATATAAAGGACATTATATTTATTTTCAGACATGATAATATAATTCAATTGTAAAAGCAATCTCTCAACACAGTCTCTTTTCTTAGGAAGTCCATAAATGTATATATTACAATTCTTCTTTGCCAGTTTAAAAGTAAGATGTGTAGACCAGAGAAAACTGTGTCAAGGAGAAGAGCAGACTTTGTGGTGGGTGGATCAATGGACAAAACACTTCAGTTTAGAGAGTGTTCAAATGCTGGTGTTGGCTTTTACTAAGATGTAAGGGGCAATTTAATCCCACTGAGCCTCAAATTCTGAAACTATAAGCTAAGTACCATAACTTCTATCTTGGGACAATTTTATAAAAATTAAATGTAAAGAGCTTTAGGCAGGAAAGGCACCTGCTAAATATAACTTTTTTTCCCTTATCTTCCTGAATTTTTTTCCAGTGGTGTAGAAATTTGGGATATTAAAGAACTAATGACCTGTGTGATTCCATTGCTAAGGAGATAACAAAGTGAAACAGATAAAAACGTCAAGCAGGATATGGCCTGGGAGTTAAAATGTTTGGTCTGGTAGCAATACAAACTCATTTTGCAATCTTGGATGCTATTTGATCTTTCTGGGGTTCAGTTTTTTCACTATAAAATGGAATGATCCCTACATTGCTGAGCAGTTGCTGAGTGTGGGTAGCAAGGATTAGAGACAACTTTTATAAAGCATCTGGTACATTAAGTAAACAGATTGTGAGTAATATATATTGATCAGATTTTTTTTATTAATTAAAGCTTGTATGCAGACTCATCTTCTGTACTTAATAGTCCTTTTCCCACCCAAAATCTTCAAAGGGTTATGGTTGGGGCTTTGATCACCAATTAAGTGATTTGGCTTTATAATTTGGCTGAGACTTGGGTTATAGTCTCAGCCTTACCATTTGGGCTATTAATTATTTAACTGTATGACTATATAGTTAACTATTTAATGCTATGACTTGAATGTGAATTCTAGGTCAAATTTTATTCATCTGTAAAATAAGCAGGTTTGAATAAATAATTTCTAAGAGTCTCTGCTCTTATAATATTGTGATTCCAGTGTCTTTTTACTGAGTTACAGCAGATAAATTCTCATATCCTTAGAGCTTAAACTACTTCTCTATGATTTAATTTTCACACTACCTTTACTCTATTTCTTCTTTAATTGCAAAAGGGGATAATTTTCATCACTTTGCAAACAAACCAATATCTATATTCTGATGTAGTGGCATTTCGGGATATTAATGCATCATACTTTAAAACATTCTGGATTATATGTCAATCCAGAATTTCAGTAATGTTGTACTTTGTAAAAACGAGAATAATAATGATTCATGATAAAGCTTCCTATGCCTCCAGGTCTCTAGTCATTTAACGTAAAAAAATACAACAAAATTTAAAATAAGATTAAGGTTTAAGAGTTCGAATACAGTCTAAAACATCACATTTTTGTATGCATTCCTTCCATTATGAGCACTTAAAAATAAAAACAAAAGATCTATTAACCAACAACAGGATTTTAATAATTATTAACTAGAAAGGAAATAAAATTAACTTGACCTTATTTTAGAAGGTTGTCAGAGATCTATTTTATTTATGTAGATGGGAAATAAGTTCTGACCCATTCAACCTCAATTTCAGAAATCTAACTTCTCCTCAAACTCAGAAATAAACCTTTAATGAGGATTCAAAATAAATGTATGGATTCCATAAGCATGTACATACTATTTACTTTTTATTTGATCTTGATCTATTCCTAAACTGTCGTTCAATTGATAGTTTGTTGAGTATCTACTGTGTGCTTTCTCAGTGTATTGGGAATGAAATTCAAATTCTTTACCCTGGCACTTCTCTGATCTCACTTCCATTCACTCTGCTTCTTTGACCACTTTGCCTTAGCCACCCTGGAATCCTTTTAGTTTTTTGAATACTCACAGTTTGTACTCAAGACTTTGTATTTGAACATAGGGCTTTGTATGTGCCATTTCTATTTGGAACTCTCTCCCTTCTGATGCTGCCATCTGCATCTCAAATTCTTCACCTGGCTGATTATTCCTGTCCTCCAATTCTCAACTCAAATGTTGCTTTATTTGAGAATTCTATCCCTAGCATTCAATGGAGATTAACAATAAATTTCCACATCCACTGTTGTCTTTTCACGAGCCAAAATTGACAATTTTGGATTATTTGTGTACTTATTTAGTATCTGATAGTCTGAGGAGACTAAGTAGGGCCTTAGGGATCATTTCTACATTTCCAGCAGTAAGCATAGTTGAATAATAAATCAGCGATTCCATTGTAGTAGATTCTTTAGGGCTCAGAAATGTTAATTAAATGTGGACTCTACCCTAAAAATTTATTTTCCAGTAATTGGATAACACATGCACATAAATAATGTTATAAAATATAGAGAATAATCCGCATCTCAAAAATAGTATAGATGAGTGATGTATTAGTATTTTTAGATCTTCTGTGAAAATTTAATATAAAATTGTTGGCTAAAAATAACACAAATTTTTTTCTGCCACAGTTTTGGTGACTCTTAGAAGTCCAAACCAAGCTTTTAGCAAGGTCACTACATATGCCAAGTGAATTTGGTGGCTAATGGAGAGCGGATTATTTCTGGATATGTCAAGTAGGGAAGAATTTGTGAAATTAATAGCCTTTCAAATAGATTTGCATGGACTGATTTGAATATTTTAAAAAACCAGAATTCTGGACAATTTAGATGGTAGAAATGATATGAATAAAGGTGGGTATGAGGAATTGGCCTGAGTATATGGTATATCCATCAGAAATGGGGTTAGGGTTAGATTTTAAAACCCGATGATATTGAAGAATTTTTTGGTAGTCAATATAAAATTATTGAAAGTTTTGTCTGAGCAAAGGAGACATAATTTTAGTGCTTCTGCTTCAGGAAAGTTAATGGGGCAGCAGTATTTATGATGAGCTGATATCCCTGCCCCGTTTCTCCCAATTAAGAAATTTCTGCAGGTAAGAGAAGATGAAAGCCTAACTAGAACAGAGGTATCAAAGAAAGAGAATTAACAAGACCTTGTCACTTATTGGACATCTAGAAGCAGGAAGAGGCACGAATAATATATTTTGAGTCAAGGCCTTAGAGATCTGGAGTAAGGAAATTAGGATAGTTGAAAGGAGGATGATTTTTAACTAGGAAAATAATTCAGTTTTGATATACAGACTCAAAAAAAACAGTGTGATTTCTACTTGAAGATTTAAATACAGATATTGGAAATATAGGCCCAGAGTTTGGAGAGGTATTAGAACTAAAGATATAAACTTGTGAATTATCAATGGTGAAACAATTGTATTCCTATAACTCTAAGAAGCAGTGCCAAGTCATGGGAAGAGTAGGCATGTAGAGTTTGACAGACACGTTCACATTCTGTATCTAAAATTTACCAGTCACATGACCTGAGACAAATTGCTTAATGCCTCTAGTTTTTCACATAGGAAAAGGGGAAAATAATTTGATACCTTAATTAGGATTACATGAATTGAGTATTTAAAGGGTCTTTTATCAAAGGTTCTTCCATATTTGGAGGACGAAATTCCTAGTAAGAAATGTATTTATTTATTTAAAAGACTTGTTCTTTTAAAATTTTTTTAGTTGTACATGCACACAATAAATATATTTATTTTTATTTATTTATTTTTATGTGGTGCTGAGGATCAAACCCAGTGCCTCATATGTGCAAGACAAGCACTCTGCAACTGAGGTACAACCCCAGCCTTGTATTTATTTCTTAATCCAATATCCTAAAAATATGTGATTCACTATTTTCTTTTGATATTTATCTTTCTTTGATTGGATTTCGTGTTGTAACCCCTACTTTTGAAGAACTGATGCTTCCATACATTCTGGTTCTCTTCTACTTGCTTTTCTTTAGTCACCAATAAGCATTGTATTGATACCAATAAGCATTGTATTGTCAAATCACACTATTCATTGTTCCATTGACTTTCATTTAATTTCATCTGTTATTCCTGATGGCCCAGAAAAAAAGGGTAACAATTTAGACCTTCTTCTCTCCCCATTTAACATTTTATTTATAAGAAAGATGCCTGCATTTCTCAAATAGTTTACAAATTTCTTAATGACAGGAAATAGGTGTTTGTTTAGTTGTGTATCCTGGTGACATTTTGTTTATTGGTAGCATAGAACAAATATGCATTAGTATAGAGTAAAGAGACAAAAGTTTTGAGGAGAAAGCTTTGATGAGGACCTCCTAATGGGGCCCTCATTTGACATTTTTATGCCTCAATTCCCCCTTCTTTTCAATATGCCAATGCTTCCATGGTATTTCTTTTTAAAGGGAAGATCAGTCTCTTTGTATTTGTGCCATAAAAACTTGGCACTTTCTGTACATGGTGATTTGAATTTCTTCATGGAGGGAAGGAGAATGTTTAGATGAAGTAAAATAATTTTGAGAAAGAATTTACACTATATCCAAAACTTAACTCTCAGTAAAATAATTAAAAAAAATTCTTACACTGGCCTCTTTGGATTGCTAAATGACAGAAACCAGTAAAGGCAACATGAAATAAATTATCAGGGCAAGAAATCAATTTTAAATTATTAAACTTTATTTCATTTTTTTCAGACTCTGAAAAACTTTTCTCTGATGGAAATGACCCCTTGTAACAGTGACATTCTGACACCATGCATGATGCACACTCTTGGGAAGTCTGAATTCCATGTCACAATGGCTCTGTTCAGATTACTGGTTTCATCATGCCTGTAAGCCCAATTAAACTACTGAAGTTTCTAATGGTCTTCTGTCCACTCTGTAAATCATCATAAGAATCATAAAGAATATTAAGTCAACCAATAAATTTGCCTCTATACGACTCACTGCACCACCAAAGGCATGGTGTCAAGAATATAGGAATAATGAAAACAATAACTGTTTTGATAACAGTGTTTTCAGAATAGCCCTTTAATTATGGATTTTGGATGCCTTGGTGAAGGAGAGTATAGTTCAACATGTCTCAAAACTGAGCACAAGGTGATTTGCTCTTCAGGAAACATTGCCCATGCCATGAGTATAGAGGAAAGATTGAAGCCTGTGCATCTGCATTTGTGTCTACTCTCAGGTCTACATGTCTAAGGATGATCTGCATGGGTGGTCAGTATGATTTGTGTAAACTGCATGCTCCGGACTGGACCTCAATTTGTTTATGTCTAAGTGAGTTGATAGACTTTCAATTCTTGTATCCTTTCCAGTTGTAATGTTTCATGATGTTCTACCCTTAAATCCTTTCCACCTCAATTTTTCAATCTTAAAAAATGTGAAATATTTTATAAAGTTCTTTGATGTCCTTAAATGTTATTCAACATTATAACAGTATAATACACTAGGCCTAAATGTTATCATTTTAGGTTTGCCTCAGAGGCCAAGTTTTATGAGCACCTTAATATGCATCACCAGAAGCTGATTTAATAAAAATGAAAGTATTCCTTTTGGAAATAAATCTTTAAAAGTGTTGGTGGGAGGAGGGACAGAAAACTTTATATCAAATGGTTCTGAGTTCTAAATAATATTGTGGACTTCTTATTTAGAAACTGGTCCTGAATTTTTATGTAATGAGCATAGTTATTTTTATAGTAACTTTTTAATTTTCTGCTCTCATGAGCCAATATCTATTCTACAACTTGACCCACTTCCTGGAAGCACAACTAAAAAAACTTAAGTGACAGAGCACTGTCCACCTTGGAGTCAAGTCTAGTTTAGGAGACAAAAGACACAAGTAAAATGGAAAACTACTGAAGACCATTTCACAGGCAAAAATGATGTGGCATGAATAGGTACTCCTACTTCGTCAGGAAAAAGAAGTGTAAAGTCAATGAGGTATGATATGATGAAGAGAAGATTTATCTTTGGCAAATTCCTTCATGATTGTCTTCCCCTCAAAAAACTTATTAAATCTTTCTTTAGAGTAAATATTCTCTGAAAGAATGAATCCTAAATTCCTGAGTTTTTACAAATGTTGTAATGGTACTAATAACAATAGCTATTTTGTGATCACCCACTATTGTACCAAGTACTGGGGAATTATAAAAACGAGCAAGAAGGAGTATTGCTTTTAGAGACTTTACAGTGGGTATGAACTGTTGTAGTTAGACAAAAATCACAATAGTCATTCATTCTCTCATGCTAGCCAGAAACTGAGCTGAGTTGGCAACACACATAAGCTGCCAAAGTCCCTCTATTTCACCAGATGCCCTGACAGGGTGGTGATTTTGGTTGTCCCATGCATCATCCCAGCAAAAAAAAAAAAAAAAAAAAAAAAAAAAAAAAAAAAAAAAAAAAAAAAAAAAAATCAGCAGGACTTAGGAAGAATTCAAACAAAAAAGACAGACAGAGACATTTAAACCACCCCAGGACTGTCTACAGTCAACATATGAGAACTACAGTCAATAATGAAAGGGTGCAGTTATCCAAAGTAAAAATGGAAGAAATCGAATCACTTTTAGTGTTCTCTGCTGGACAATGGCTGTGGCACTCTGAAAACCACGATGCAGCAAATGCCACATCTGGCATTCCAACAAGGAAAGTTAAGTGTTTTAAGACTCTTTAGCAAAAGATCTTGCAACACATTAAACTGCAAAACTTAGGGAGATGTCATAAGCTTCTGGATTTCATTACAAAATGTACATTTGGACCTAAAACTTATAAAATAAATGATTGACTTTCCTTGTAGTATTTCACAACCTTTGAGTACAACATTAAAATGATTTTCCTTTTTTTTTTTTTTTCTTCCACCAACTATAAGCTTCTGTTTTCTTACCCTGGGCATCTGAATCTTTTATGTGCTCCAGTTCTATTCACTGCCTGTTATTCAGACATTGAAATCCCAAATGTTAATTGTTCTTCCAAGTACATTGACAAAACAGCAGCTAAATAAGGGTAGACCAGACTGTGGTAGACTCTGACATGCATTTATGGAACAATGGGGCTCTGAGAGACAGCCTTGTAGCTCACGGGAAGACAGAAGATGTGCTATTTTGACTGCTTCGTAGCAGAATGGGGAACACGAGCACACAAGGGAATTATGCATTTTACTTAGTTTTGCCCAAAGTCCTCAAGGCAACAGGATCTTGTGATGTCATCATGAACTTTCCATTTCCATTGACACAAAGGCTAAAAAATTTCTAATGACATCACAAAGGAAAATGGAATCTACTTAGATTCAATAAGAAATCTTCTTTTACCTTTCATGAGTCTGGTACAAAAATGCAAGAATCTTTCCAAACAGGGTGTATGTCACTGTGCTGAAACACTGTGGGTGACACCCTCCCTAATGAAATTCAAACCAGCCAAAAGAAAGAATCCACAATTTCGGTTAAATAAAAAAGATACACTCAATATTGAGCCCACCAACTTTTTTTTTTTTTAAAGAAGGAAAATTATTTAAAGATATATTTCTTCAGGGACTTTCAAAACCAATGTTTTTGTCCCTTTTTGAGGTTAGTCACAGAAAAACAGAGGAAGGTACAGGAAGCTTCTACTTACAGGAATATAGTGCAGCTCAATCTTTTGTTTTTAAGGTGCAGTGATTTCAGTCTCTAAATGTAACTTCAGGCAGTCTGAAAAGAAACAGGTTAAAATCTCTTTCAGTTATAATTGGTATTTCAGATTTAATTAAAAATTAAACTTTCATAATGTTTCACCATCCAAAGCAATGCATTATCAGTCAAGCGTGGCTTTTTTTTTTTTTTTTTTTTTTTTTTTTTTTCCTGTTAAGGAAAAAAAAAGAAACCTTCTTCCCAGAGTAGTTTTTTAATGAAAAGAAAAGGATCTAAAGAGTGAAGGGAGAAAAAGCAATTCTGAAAAACAAAATATGCCTCCATGTTAAGGATTTTGTAATAATATCAGTAGAAACTTAGTGTTTTTGAATTTTAGCTATATTTTATCTGATATTTAAAAAAATACTCCTAAACAACAATTTTATAAAGATTACATAAAATTAACACTCAGAGAATAAAGAAGAAAATCTATGGATTTGAATATACACATTAAAGGAAAAGTATGAGTTCAAATGGAATTGGGAAAAATGCTAGATCTATTTGTTTCAAATGACTGAATTGAATTGGTGGTGGGGCAGATGATGAAGTAGAGGTAAATGAACATATTTAGTAATATAAATGGTCATTGCAATGTATTATGAGTGTGCCCTATTTCACATCATATTGTACATCTTGTCACATACAGCCCCTAGTGTTTAAAGAAGCACAGGAAGATCACCAGACCTCCTGATTTAAACTCCTGATTCAAAAAATATGTATCTTTAATCTTCAAATTTATGAGTCCATGTATTAAAATCTGAGCTTAAAACATACTATTTTTTTTCAGTATCTTCTTTCTTCAAACAATATCATCTATAAATAATAGTTAAAAAAACACATACACACTAGATTAAGTCATGTGTATTTTTAGCTTCAAATTGTTATTTGAAGGGATTTAGAAAAAGTTTTTAAAATGTAAAGTGGAGCTATTATAATTATCATTCTTTTATTTTACAGCAGTATTTTTGAATATATATTTGTACCAACGAATGTGGTATGTTTATGTCCAACCTCATATAATGCAAAGTAATATTTTAGTATTTCCACATATGAGAGTATAATCATAAATTACCCCTGAAACTGCACCTATTATTAGAATATGCATCTGGTTCTCACTTGTGAATCCTGTTTTCTTTTTCCTTTGAAATATATGGAAGAATAATTTGGGTAATGTGTCTATTTGATATACATAGATTTTAAATGCAAACTTGCTCAGCTTCACACTAAATTCACCCATGAATGGATTAGGTTTTTTAAAAAAAATCACTGACATTGACTAACTAAACTTTTCCCCTGCTTCTCAAATGCCTGAATTAGACTAAAAATGCACCAGTGTAAAGACAGAAATTATGGAGGCGTCACCAGGGACAACTGAATGAGAGGAGGGGAGTGCACATATATCCTTATAAGGCAACAAAACATTCATAAAAGAAACTGACAAAAATAACTGCTCAGAAATTATATGGAATAACAATAATCCCTGATAAATGATTCCGAAACATAAAAACTGCCCACCTCTACATAAATCCGAATCACCAACTAGTATTGTTCTACTCACCAATAAAATATGGTTAGTGAAACTGATTCACTGTCTAGCTCAGACAAGAAAAGGTGATAGAAACTGGGCTGGATATTTACATATAAACTATTTAACTGACAACTAGCAGTTCAGTTCTATCAGTCAGATCTCCTTTTTCTCAATTCACCAGATGTTGACTGAATTGAACTATCAGTTCAAAATAATAAAGTCTATTCTGTGAACAGTCTACTAAGTTACATTTCCCCCCGCCCCTTATGTCATTCCTCTTTGTCTTCTTTGACCTTTGTTTTCACTCCATTTCTGTGTGTTTCCTCCCTACTTTCACTTTCTCCTTCATTTCTTTTTCCTCTCCCTCTCTCTCTTTCCCCCCTTGGTGAGGGTAATGAAGCTAAAAAATAACATCTTGTATCCTGTTGAGGAAAACTTGGTCACAACTATCCTTCCAGATGACAAACTCATTCTTAAATGTCTGTTTCCCAATCCAAAGAAAACAGAGCAATTGAGAAAATAGAGACACGACATCACTTACCACCACCACCACCACCCTCTTTTAATTCCTATGCTGCATTCATCACAAGGGGGACGAAGTTTATTTACATTATACCTAACCTCAAATAGGACCACAAATAAGACTAATAACAGGACCATTCTGTGGCACTCAGGCAAACGGCTGGGCAAAACAGATGGATCTTACTTTGCGCCAGGACTCAAAAATACAGTCGCCAACTCACTGTTGGCGACTACGTATCTTGGCCCAAAGATGGACCTGGAAGTGGGACCAGTTGTCTTTGATATGAATACTACTCCTCTTCATATCTGCCTCATGAACAAGTCATTAGCTCTGTCACTATGTAATGGGACTCAGTATTGGGTAGAAACTGCTTGTAAGGCAGGTCATTAAGGCAGTGAAATATTCTGAGGATACATTGGGTTAAGATTAAGGAATGGAAAGTTAGGACCTTCTTACTGGCACTACTATCTACTTTTCAACTTTCTGGTTTTTGTGTGTTTTGTTTTTCCCAAATTCACAACTGTACAATGAACCCACTTTAAAATAGCAGATTAACAGAGTATGTGTTATCAATAAGAATAACTTGCTTCTGACATTTCAGGTTCCAAAATCTTTTAAATTATTTTTTTGTCAAACAGATCGATCTCAGTCATTATCAAAATTGACAACCAGTGCCAGACTTCTCTAATCAGGACAAAGCTATATAAGGTTTTATAGATCACAGTCAACATCCAATGATGCACTGAAAAATAGCTCAGTAATCAATGCAAATTACAAAGCCTGGAAGAATGTTTCCTTCCAAGAGCTCCTCTAGCAAAAGAGTTCTACATTCTGCACTAGTTAAAGATTCTGAATGGCTTTCCAGAGAAGTAGCAAAAGCTTTATATTACAGTAACCTATCTTGTGCTTCACAAAGCGACAAAGCCTCCAGTCAATTAAAAAATACCTGAAGGGGGTGAGGAACTATAGATCTGAACATTGAGTAGGAAAAAAAGGTCTGTTTTTGACCACCTTCTACTTTTAAAATCCCCGCTTAGGAGTTTTAGATATCACCAGGTCACAGAACTTCAAGGAAAGAACAACAATGCACTCCAGTTTAGGAGGTCTGTTAATTCAGGCACTTCTCTTCCTTTTCTCCCAACCATTCAGCCCTGATTGTATCTTGCTCAGATTATTTTTGAGAGTTCACTCACCTCTCCATGATTTATTCATGTTGACACTGTTCAGCTTTGATTTTAAAAAGATACAAGCTCTGTCTGTGGTCAACATAGAAGGCTAATTATAATACTTTGGGGTTTTTAGATTTTTTTCTTTTTTAAAAAAACTTTATTATGGAAAATTTCAAACATATGTAAGGGTGGAGTGCATAGTGAAATGAACTCCTACATACTCACCACCCATAGTACATTTATTTTCTAGCTACCCTCTCACCCACTTTTTCTTCCACCAGATCATTTCAAAGAAAATCCCAAATAGCATGTCATTTCAACCCTGCATGCCTTAGTATGCATTACTGAAAGGTAACAATTTTTTTACAAACATAATTCATTTCATCCCATTTAAAAAATAAAACATCTCTTTAATGGAATTGAATATTCTGTCCATGTCAAATAATTGACTTTTGGGGGCTGGGGTTGTGGCTCAGTGGTAGAGCGCTCACCTAGCATGTGGGAGGCCTTGGGTTCTATCCTCAGCACCACATAATAAATAAATAAATATAATAAAGTAAAGGTATTGTGTCCAACTACAACTAAAAATAAATAAATAAATAAATAAATAGATAAATAAATAAATATTAAAGAATTGACTTCTAAATGTTTTTCTTTTTATTTTTTCACTCTCCCTCCCTTCTTCCTTCCATTCCTCCCTTCCTTCCTCACCACTCTTTCTTAAGATAGCTACTTTGAATCAGGATTCGCGCAAGATCAACATATTATATTTGATATTTGGTTGATTTCCCTTTAACTTTTTATTATCTTAACTTCATACTTTGTAACAATTTTAGATTTATGAAAAGAAAGTACAGAAATTTCCCATATTGGGCTGGGGTTGTGGCTGAGTGGTAGAGTACTTGCCTAGCATGTGCACAGCCCAGATCCGATCCTCAGCACCACGTAAAAATAAAGGCATGTGTACAACTAAAAATAAATAAATAAATATTTAAAATAAAGAAATTTCCCATATTTCCTTCACCAGCATCTCCTAATGTTAATATTTTACATAACCAAGGCAAATTTGTCAAAGTTATGAAATTAACATTGATACAAAACTATTAATGAAACTGCAGACTTTATTTTAAGGCTATCAGTGTTTCCATTAATATCATTTTTGTATTCCAAGAATCCAATTCAGGATACCAAATTGCATTTAGTTACCATGTCTACTTAGTTTCTTCTTATCTGTGACAGTTTCTCAGCTTTTCCTTGTTTTGTATGACCTTGAAAGTTATTGGTCAGGTATTTCATGTTACTGAATTTAAATTTATCTGATGTTTTTTTCATAATCAGATTAGAATAATGAATTCAAAGAATTAAGAATACAAAGAAGTAGAAGTGCCCATCTTACAATATCAGAGATCACAATATAACATCACACATCACTGTGGATGTTAACATTGGCTAGTTTGTTATGATGGTCACTATCAGATTTCTCTATATTTCTTTCAGTTTTAATAAGCATAGTTTTGTTTTTAGTAGCATGTTGATGCATAATTTATATAAGATATAATTCACCCTTATTAATTATAAAACTCAATAAATTTAAGAAAATTTAGAGTTGCATAACCATCATCACAACCCATTTTTTTGTCACCCTCCCAAATTTCCTCCATAACCTGAGGCAGTTAAACCCACTTTCACCCTTAGATCCATGCAACTAATCTGCTTTCTTTCTCTAAAACTCGGCCTTTTATGGACATTTCCTATAAATGCAATGATATAACATGTAATCTCTGTCATGTGGCTTTTTTTCATTTATAATAGACCTTTAAAAAGATTTATTTATTCTGTGGCATGTAGCAACAATGTATTTCTTTCTACTGATGGATGAAATTACATTGTACGGATGTATCACATTTTGTTTATCCATTTATCAGTTGATAGACATTTGGATTGTTCCCAGTTTTTATTTTTGACTATTTTGAAAAATGCTGCTTTGAACATTTACTTATCTCTGTGTGATGTGTTTTCATTTCTCTCAGGTATATAACTAGAAGTGGAATTGCTGGGTCATAAGTGTAAATTTATCTTAATTTATAAAGAATTTACAAACCATTTTCTAAAGTGGCTATACTATTGTATGTTCCCACCAGCAACGGAGGAGGGTTCCAATTTCTCCATATCTTCACCAACACTTGTTACTCTCATTTTAAAATTACTGCTATAGTGGGTTTGAAATAGTATTTCCTGGATTAAATTTACATGTTCCTAAGTATTAATGATGTTGAGTATCTTTTCATCTGCTTGTTAGCAATTCCTACTTTTCCTTTGGTGAAATGACTAGTCAAAAATTTCCCAATTTTAAATTGGGTTGTTTATCTTTTTATTATTGAAGAGGTCTCCATATGTTATGGATAGAAATTCTTCATCAAATTATGATTTACAAATCCTAGTCTTAAAGGTATTTTTTCCCAGTCTTTGGTCTGTCATTTCATTTCTATAATAATAGCTATTGAAATAGAAAAGTTTTAAATTTTAAAAAAACCTTTTTTTTTTTCTTTTTTAAATCAAGTTTTTGGTATCATGTCTATGAACTCTGTCTATCCCAAGGTCATGAAGATTTCTCCTATGCATTCTAGAAATTTTATAATTTCAGTTCTTATATTTAGGTCCACAATTCACTTTTAAGTAATTTTTATGTATGGTGTGAGGTTAAGAATTTAAAATGTTTTTCTCTATAGTCTTAGTACCATGAATATAAATATATATTTCATATGGTCCTAGCACCTAAGAACCTATCACTATTTATTGAAAATTATCTCTTCCCCTTCCAAATTGTCTTGGTACATTTGTCAATAGCTGCTGACCAAAAATGTAAAGGTTAATTTTCTGAACTCTCAGTTCTATCATAGTATATGCCAGCACCACAATTTTACCTTACTGTACTTTCTATTGTAGGTTTTAAAATTAGAAAGTTACATCATTTGATTTTGTATTTTTTTCATAGTTTTTAAAAATTATTCTGAGTTTTTGCATCTTCATTTAAATTTTAGAATGAGTTTTTTAATTCTATAAAAAATCTTTTCTTTCTGATATTATTGAAAGTGAAATTTTTTCTTAATCTCATTGTTTATTGCTAGTATATGAGACAACTGACTTTTGTACAATGATCTTTTATAATTAACTCACTAAACTCATTTATTAGCAGATAAAAAACATTTTACTTTCCAAACTGATTGCCATTTATTTAATTCTGTTCTGTCTTCTTTTCCTTTCCCTTTCCTTCTCTTCAGTTTCTTTTCCTTCCCATCTCTTCCATTTCCTTTTCCTCTTTCTTTAAAAATTAACCTCCTTCTCTATCTAGCCCTCTCTCTCTAACATAGGTAGACATTTTATTACAACACTGAATATAATAGGTGAGATCTGATAATACTGCCTGTTTCCCAATTTTAGAAGTAAATAAGACCCTCTATCATCATTAAGTTAGTTATAGGTTTTTCATAGATGTCCTTTATCAGGCAGAAATTCCTTTCTGTTATTAGCTTATTGACAATTTCTATTACAAATGCATATTGGATTTTCTCAAATACTTTTCTGCATCTATTGAGATGGCCATTTTTTCTTTTATTCTATTACTATGGGATATTATTACATTGAGATTATTGGATAGCAAGCAAATCTTGTGTTCCTGGGATAAATCCTACTTATTCAGGTTGTGTAATAATTTTCAATATTGCTCATATTTGATTTTTTAATATATTGTTGAAGATTTTGGTGTCTGTTTTCATGAGAGATACTAATCTGAATTTCCCTTTAATTTGATGTCTTTGTCTGGCTTTAATTGCAGGGTAATAATCCCCTCATAGAATGAATTAAAAAGTTTTATTTTTCCTCTATTTTATGTAAAATGTTGTGAAAGATTGATTATTTTTCTTCTTCTGGATAGAATTCACCAGTGAAGCAATCTATATCTACCATTTCTTTTTGTTAATGTTTTATCTCTTATGCAAATTTTCTATTTTTTCTTGGGTCAGTTCTGTTAATTTGTGCATTTTTAGTAGAGTTTATTTTATCTAAGTTGTTGAACTTCTTGGGATATATTTTTTCACATAGTTATCTCACAACTCTTTGAATCTCTATGGCATTAATAATTTCAATGTGACTAATAGCAACGTCCCCTCTTCCATTTTTGATTTTCATTAACTGTTATCTTCTCTACTTTTTCTTTGGTCAGTCTAGTAAACGGTCCATCAATTTTGTTAATCTTTCAAAAAACTAACTTTTTATTCCACTGGTTTTCTATGTTGCTTTGTTTTTCTAATTAATTGTTTTCTGTTGCTTAGTATTTTCTTCCTTTTTTTGAATTATTTTTAGTGATATATTTATAGTACAAATGTCATACACATGTTAGTCATCTTTCTGTCACTGTTCACTGTAATTAAATATCTAAGGCAGTTAACTTATGTAGAGAAAAAGGTCTATTTTGTCCCACAGATCTGGTGTTTCCAGTCCAAGACTGAGTGGCCTCATGGATTTAGGCTTTTGGAAAGGGCAACACAGTTGGTTGGAGTTTAGGATGGAGCAAACCACACTCACCTCAGGAGCCAGGAAGCTGAGTAAAAGTAAGGACCAGTAGAATCCCATCTTGTTTAAGAACCCACCTACCATTATGTACCACACTCATACTAGGTTCCACTTCCTAAAGGTCCACAGTACCTCCCAGTAGAGTCAACCTGGGGATCAAGTCTTCAACACATGACCTTTGGGGTACACTACCCATATTCAAATCATAACACTACATAATTACATGGTCAGGTTTTCCTCCCATCCCCAGTGCTTTGAGTGGATTTTAATTCCTGTTGGTTGTTATTTCCTTTTAGTTAAAAGAATATTCAGAAGTATTTCTTAAGACAAGTCTATTAGCAATAAATTATTTCAGCTTTTGTTTACCTGGAAAATCTTCATTTTATCTTCATTTTGAAAGAATAGTTTTGGTGGATGTAAAATTCTCAATTGATTATGTTTTTCTTTTCCTTCAGCACTTTGAATATGTTATCGTTCTACCTTCCAGTTTTAATTGTTTCTACTAAGAAGCAAGCTGTTAATCAGAGTGTTGTTCTTTCTATCTACTAAGTCTTTTTTCTCCTGCTGCTTTCAAGATTTTCTCTTTCTTTGGCCTTCAAAAGTTTGAGAGTCAAACTTATGTTTGACTATTGTGTTTATTTTACTTAGTGCTTTTGAGCTGGAATATTTAGACTGATGCTATTCATCAGATTTGGGAAAGTTCTGTCCAAACTTCTTCAAATATTTTTCTGCCCCTTGTTTCTATCCTCCTTTCCTCCTATTTCATTATACATGTTAGTGTGTTTAATGGCTATCTACAGGTCTCTGAAGCTCTAATAATTTTCTTCAATTTTTTCTTCTTTGGATTAGATAATTTCTCTTGCTTTATCTTCAAGTTCACTGAGTCTTTCTTCTGCTATAGCACATCTGCTGTTGAGACCCTCTAGCAATTTTTAAAATTTCAGTCATACATTTCAACTCCAAAATTTTGTTTCTTTTCAAATAATTCTTATCTTTATAATGAAACTCTATTTGAAGAGTAATTATAGTAATGCTTTTATTTAATATTTTAACATGATTTCTTTATTTATTTGAACACATTTATAAGCACTGCTTTCATGTCTCTTTGCTAAAGATTCAACATCTGCTCTCCCCACTTCAACTCAGAGTCTGCTACTTTCAACTGCCTTTGTAACCAGATATGGGTCACACTCACTCCTATTTCTTTAACTTCACAATTTTCCTTGAAAACTGATATTTTATGAGATATGACAACTTTGGCTTCTGATTTTTCCCTTTTAGGGGTTGTTGCTGTATTGTTCTTTGTTTGTTTAGGACTTGTTTGATCTGACTCTGTGGAGTCTGTCTTCTCCATACTGTGCAACTGCTGATATCTCTGTTTATTTTTTTTTTTTTTTTTTTTTTTTTTTTTTTTTTTTTTTTTGGTATCAGGGATTGAACTCAGGGGCACTTGACCACTGGGCCACATCTCCAGCCCATTTTAGTATTTTATTTAGAGACAGGGTCTCACTTGAGTTGTTAAGTGCCTCGCCATTGCTGAGGCTGACTTTGAACTGGCGATCCTCCTGCCACAGCCTCCCAAATTCTGGGATTACAGGCATGCGCCACCACACCCAGCTTCTGTTTAATTTTTGTAATAACTATTTTCATTTTTTAGGTAGGACTTGCTTTTGTGTCCACACACTTTATAGGCCAGCAAATCATTCATCAGAGGTTGTGCACAACCACACTAAGTCAATAAGGTAACACACCTTGCTGATGGATATGGGTATAGGAAAGGGGATACATTCAAAATTCAGATAGTTTACAAGTCTTTCTTGACTTTTACTTTCGATTGGGCTTTCCCCTACCTCTTCTTTGTGTGCCTGAAGCCCTTAGGTATAATCAGAAATATATTTAAATCTTGCCCATCTCTAGTATTCCTTGGACTAGGTATGCAGTCTTCCAGAAAATTAGTGCTATGTGGCAGCTTATTAAGGCACATTATGGTAGTCTATTTTTCCAATTCTCTCTGTTGAACTTGTGGCCAATCTGCCTGTCTATTGCCTGCCCCATTCTAAACTGCAACTTTGTGCTAAACATAATGGTTGATCTATCTCCCCATTTGTTTGCCATGGAGATTGCTGTTGCTTTGACAACACCTAAGGTCATGGATTTCTTCTATATTCTACTCTATCTAATCAACCCCTTTCAACAGAGAATTTCTGGGGTTTTCCATCCTTCCTTGCACTGGTAGAACTATTGTTCCAATGGAGCTTTGGGGGAGGAATGAGGGATAGAAGCAGTCCTGGCTAAAATAACACAGAATCCAATTATGATAGTTGTTCCATCACACTCAAAAGTATCCAGTTTGGATGATAAAATTTATGATCTTTTCTATAGTAAGCATAAGCAACTTAATGCATTTCTTCAATAAATTAACATTGCCTAATTTTTGTCCTTGCAATGCAGGAGTCAAAAGCCCAGTGGCATGCATATTTGTGGGGTGGGGATAATCTGACTGCCATTGAATGAAAATTTTCATGATGATTATATGTATATACGAAACTCTCTATGGAATATATCACTACATATATAGAAAGTTTCAAAGTTTGGGGGGATAAAGAATGTCTAACAATCCTGAAAATCTTTAATTATGTTGACTCATGAAAATTGGGAGGTAGATGAGATTGTCAGATTTCTCCCATGAAGGTAAAAAATAAGATAAAAAATTTTCCCTTTCTTTACAGAGATGAGAGAAACCACTCAATGAGAAAGAGCTAGAATTGCATTGGTTCATAATGGATTGACAAAAAAAAAAAAAAAAAAAAAAAAAAAATGGAACTGGAATAAACTTACTCCAAACAACTGTGGAGATCATACCACCTAAATTTAATCTCATACAAAACAATAGTCAGCAATCTCTCTAAATAGTTCCAAACACTTATTTGGATCACATGAGTATTCACCTTTTTTTTTTCTCTCTCAGTTCTTGTGCTGGCCCATGTGATACTTCCTCAGTAACATGCTGAGGGGATAAGCTCCTCTACGAACTTAAATAAGTCTTATAATATAAAAAGTTCCCATATAGAAGCAGAGAATAATATTCACTGTAAAAAATGATTTGTCCTTTACGTGATGATAGACAATACAATTCTCTTGAGAATAGACTTTCTTAGAGCATTTAAATTATGAATAGATTTACAAAATCAGTCCTTTTATACAAAATCAAATAAACATATAGTATCTGTTTCTAGGAATTTTGAAAACTTATTTTTCTTCAAAGCTACTGAAAGGGATAGGAAAAAAAATCAGCAAACTTTGTGCCATAGATATTCAGAGTCTATGAAGCTTTAACTTTGCATATCTTACTGATGTCACTGAATCAACATTAATGGTTCACATTTACAAGGTGTCAAATCAAACTATTCACCAACCTTCATCTCACTGAAATGTCACAACAAGTCACCTTTAGTTTATGAACCTGTATCAGGCAAGGTTACTGATTCTATTTGGAAAATAGGAGATTTAATTCATAAAACAAAACACTGAATCACCTTGTAAATTGCTTAAAGACACAAGTAAGCCTGATCATGTAGTATAATGAAACTCTTATCACCTTGCAGGATGTGGTTATCACTCAGGCAATATCCAGACTATAATGAAGAAACTTAGAGACTTCACCTCCCATTTATCTTTAAAAAAGAGTGGATTTAAAATAAATATTTAAATGAATTTTTATTCCTATGTAAGGGTCCTTTTCTCCAGCTAGTCTCTCAACTGAAGTAGATGAACATTTTTTTTAACTGTGTGTTTTGGGTGGGTTTTACAATTTCTAAAAGAGTATTTCAACTCAATTCCAATGTTATTACTATGTTTGCTATTAACAAAGAATAGCTGCATTCCAATGATACTATCTAGAATTTACTGTCATACAATAACAATCAAAGGCATAGTTTAGAGAAATGTTATATATGAAAATTTCCTCCAGGATATCCAGGATATTTGAATTTTGTGCCTAGATAGACTTTGAAATTCATCTTGGACAATCAATCCATAGTGGAGTCTTGTGTCTCTGTTGTCTGAATCTTGTAACACTAAGAATACTAAATTGCACATTTGTGAGATGTTATAATTCAATATTGAGGGCTACAAAAGGAGCATTTCTATAAAATACACTTTATCTCTTATAAAAGTGATTATTTACCATAATATTCACAATATAAAATACAATGACCCTTTTACATACTGAAGTGTATCCTATGAAGATATTTCTTTCTATCTTTTTTTTTTTTTTTTTTTTTTTTTAGTGCATATATTTAGTATCTTTTTACATACAACTGTTTGTATACAAAGTATATTCGTACAATTTAGGTCTTCAATCATGCATTAAGGAAAATGATATCCGTCTCATTCAACCACCTTTTTCCCCCCCCTCCCTCCCCTCTTGCTCCCTCCCTTACCCTCCCTTCCCTTGACCATTCTAGTGTTCCTCTAATCCTCCTATGTACCCCATCCAACAATACTTTGAAATAGCCTCCTTATATAAGAGAGAACATTTGGTACTTGGATTTTTGAGACTGACTAACTTCACTTAGCATTATGTCTTCCAACTTCATCCATTTACCTGCAAATGCCATTAATTTATTTTCTTTTATTGCTGAGTAAAATTCCATTGTGCGTATATACCACATTTTCTTAATCCACTCATTTACTGAGGGACATCTAGGTTGATTCCACAACCTAGCTATTGTGAATTGTGCAGCTACAAACATTGAGATAGCTGTGTCACTGTAATATGCTGTTTTTAAGTCCTTTGGGAATAGACCCAAGAGTGGGATGGCTGGGTCATAGGATGGTTCCATTCCCAGTTTTCCAAGAAATCTCCATACTGCTTTCCATAACGGTTGCACCATTTTGCAGTCCCACCAACAATGTATGAGTGTGCCTTTTTCTCCACATCCTCTCCAACATTTATTGTTGCTTGTGTTCTTGATGGCTGCCATTCTGACTGGAGTGAAGTGAAATCTTAGAGTAGTTTTGATTTGCATTTCTCTAATTGCCAGCGATGTTGAACATTTTTTCATGTATTTGTTGATTAATCGTGTATCTTCTTCTGAGAGGTGTCTTCTCAATTCCTTAGCCCATTTATTGATTGGGTTATTTGTTTTTATAGTGTAAAGTTTTTTGAGTTCTTTATATATTCTAGAGATTAGTGCTCTATCTGATGTGCATGTATTAAATATTTGTTCCCAATTAGTTGGCTCTCTATTCACCTCACTGATTGTTTCTTTTGCTGAAAAGAAGCTTTTTAGTTTAAATCTATCCCATTCATTAATTCTTGGTAGTAATTCTTGCACTACAGGATTCTTATTAAGGAACTTGGGGCCTAATCCAACATGTTGGAAATTGGAGCTTACTTTTTCTTCTATTAGGTGTATTGTCTCTGATCTAATTCCTAGGTCTTTGATCCACTTTGAATTGAGTTTTGTGCATGGTGAGAGATAAAGGTTTAACTTCATTTTGTTGCATATGGATTTCCAGTTTTCCCAGCACCATTTGTTGAAGAGGCTATCCTTTCTCCACTGTACATTTTTGGCACCTTTGTCTAATATAAGATAGCTGTAATTAAATGTATTAGTCTCTGTATCCTCAATTCTGTACCATTGGTCCACCAGTCTGTTTTGGTGCCAATACCATGCTGTTTTTGTTACTATTGCTCTATAGTATAATTTAAAGTCTGGTATGGTGATGCCCCCTGCTTCACTTTTCTTGCTCAGGATTGCTTTGGCTATTCTGGGTCTCTTATTTTTCCAGATGAATTTCATGACTGCTATTTCTATTTCTTTGAAGAATGACATTGGGATTTTGATAGGAATTGCATTAAATCTGTATAATGCTTTTGGTAGTATGGACATTTTGACAATATTAATTCTACCTATCCAAGAGCAAGGTAGGTCTTTCCATCTTCTGAGTTCATCTATAATTTCTTTCTTTAGTGTTCTATAATTTTCGTTATACAGGTCTTTCACCTCTTTCGTTAGGTTGATTCCCAGGTATTTTTTTTTTTTTTTGATGCTATTGCAAATGGGGTATTTTTCATCATTTCCCTTTCAGAGTCTTTGTCGCTGATGTACACAAATGCCTTTGACTTATGTGTATTGATTTTGTATCCTGCAACTTTGCCAAATTCGTTTACTAGTTGTAAAAGTTTTCTGGAAGAGTTTTTTGGGTCTTCTAGGTAGATTATCATGTCATCAGCAAATAGTGCTAATTTGAGCTCTTCTTTTCCTATCTTGATCCCTTTAATTTCTTTCGTCTGTCTAATTGTTCTGGCCAGAGTTTCCAGTACTATGTTAAATAGCAGTGGTGAAAGGGGACATCCCTGTCTTGTTCCAGTTTTTAGAGGGAATGCTTTCAATTTTTCTCCATTTAAGATAATGTTAGCTCGGGGCCTTGCATAAATAGCTTTTATTATGTTAAGATATGTTCCTGATATTCCTAGTTTTTCTAGTGTTTTGAACATAAAGGGGTGTTGTATTTTGTCAAATGCTTTTTCTGCGTCAATTGAGATGATCATATGATTTTTGTCTTTAAGTCTATTGATGTGATGTATTATGTTTATTGATTTCCGAATATTGAACCAGCCTTGCATCCCTGGGATAAACCCCACTTGATCGTGGTGCACTATCTTTTTGATATGTTTTTGTATCCGATTTGCCAGAATTTTGTTGAGGATTTTTGCATCTATGTTCATTAAAGATATGGGCCTGAAGTTTTCTTTTTTGGATGTGTCTTTGCCTGGCTTTGGAATTAATGTAATATTGGCCTCATAGAAAGAGTCTGGAAGAGCTCCCTCTTTTTCTATTTCTTGAAATAGTTTGAAGAGCATTGGTATTAGTTCTTCTTTGAAAGTCTTATAGAACTCGGCTGTAAACCCATCAGGTCCTGGACTTTTCCTTGTTGGTAGCTTTTTGATGACATCTTCTATTTCTTCGCTTGTAATTGATCTATTTAAATTATGTATAGCCTCCACATCCAGTTTAGGCAAATCATATGACTCTAGAAATCTGTCAATGCATTCAGTATTTTCTATTTTATTAGAGTACAAGTTTTCAAAGTAATTTCTAATTATATTCTGTATATCTGAGGTGTTTGTTGTGATATTCCCTTTTTCATCACGAATGTTAGTAATTTGAGTTTTTTCTCTTCTTCTTTTCGTTAGCATTGCTAAGGGTCTGTCAATTTTGTTTATTTTTTCAAAGAACCAACTTTTAGTTTTGTCAATTCTTTGAATGGTTTCCTTAGTCTCAATTTCATTAATTTCTGCTCTGATTTTAATTATTTCCTGTCTTCTACTGCTCTTGGTGTTGGTCTGTTCTTCTTTTTCTAATGCTTTGAGGTGTGATGTTAAGTCATTTATTTGTTGGTTTTTTTTTCCTCTTAAGGAATGAACTCAGTGCAATGAATTTTCCTCTTACTACTGCCTTCATAGTGTCCCAGAGATTTCTATATGATGTATCTGTGTTCTCATTTACCTCTAGGAATTTTTTGATCTCCTCTTTGATGTCTTCTTCAACCCCTTGTTCATTCAGTAGCATGTTGTTTAGCTTCCAGTTGATGGAGTAGTTTTTCTTATTCCTTGTTTTGTCGTTGATTTCCAATTTCATCCCTTTATGGTCCGATAGCATGCAGGGTAGTATCTCTATTTTTTTATATTTGCTGAGAGTTGCCTTGTGACATAATATATGGTCTATTTTGGAGAAGGAGCCATGTGCTGCTGAGAAAAATGTGTATTCGTTTACTGAGGGATGAAATATTCTATATATGTCTGTTAGGTCTAAATTGTTAATTGTTTTGAGGAGGCTTAAAGTTTCTTTGTTTAGCTTTTGTTTGGATGATCTATCCATTGGTGAGAGAGGTGTGTTGAAGTCCCCTAGAATAACTGTGTTGTGGTCTATTTTACTCTTGAACTTAAGAAGCGTTTGTTTGATGAATGTAGGTGCTCCATTATTTGGGGCATACAGATTTATGATTGTTATATCCTGTTGATGGATGGTTCCCTTAAGTAATAAGAAATATCCATCTTTGTCCCTCTTGATTAATTTTGGTTTGAAGTCTACCTTATTTGATATGAGAATGGAAACCCCTGCTTGCTTCCGCCGGCCATGTGAGTGATAAGACTTTTCCCAGCCTTTCACTTTCAGTCTGTTGATGTCTTTTTCTATGAGGTGTGTTTCTTGGAGACAGCAAATTGTTGGGTCATTTCTTTTAATCCATTCTGATAATCTGTGTCTTTTGATTGGCGAGTTTAGGCCATTAACATTCAGGGTTATTATTGAGATGTGATTTTTATTCCCATCCATTTTTATTTGACTTATGGTCTTTAGCTTGATTTGGTTTCTCTTCTGGTTGGTATTTCCTTTAGTTTAATATCTCCCTTTGTTGATTTTCGTTATCATCTTTCTCTTCTTCTTCATGAAAAATGTTGCCCAGGATGTTCAGAAGTGCTGGCTTTCGAGTTGTGAAATCTTTTAACTTTTGCTTGTCGTGGAAGGTTTTTATTTCATCTTCGAATCTAAAGCTCAATTTTGCTGGATATAAGATTCTTGGTTGACATCCCTTTTCTTTCAGAGCTTGAAATATGCTATTCCAGGATCTTCTTGCTTTTAAGGTCTGGGTTGAAAAATATGAACATAATCTGATTGGTTTCCCCCTATATGTAATTTGCTTCCTTTCTCTTGTGGCTTTTAGTATTCTCTCCTTGCTCAGTGTATTAGGCATTTTCATTATAATGTGTCTAGGTGTGGCTCTGTTGAGATTTTGTTTGTTTGGTGTTCGGTATGCCTCTTGAACTTGTTTTTCCATTTCATTCCTCAAGCTTGGAAAATTTTCTGTAATTATTTCATTAAATAGATTACTCATTCCTTTGGCTTGAAACTCTGCCCCTTCCTCTACGCCAATCACTCTTAAGTTTGGTCTTTTTATGCTGTCCCATAATTCCTGGATGTTATGTTCATGATTATTAACAAGTTTTGCTGTATGGTTTAAATTCTTCTCTAAGACATATATTTTGTCTTCATTGTCTGAGGTTCTATCTTCCAGATGGTCTATTCTGTTGGAGATGTTTTCAATTGAGCTTTTATTTTGGTTTATTGCTTCTTTCATTTCTGGAATTTCTGTTTGGATTCTCTTTAGAGCCTCTATTTCCCTATTGAAGTAATCTTTTACTTCCTGTATTTGTTTTTGGAGTTCTTTGTCAAAATGATCTTTTGCCTCCTGTACCTGCTCCCTCATCTCATTTTTGAGTTCATTCTTAAGTTCCATAAACATTTGGCATATGTAATTTCTAAATTCCATCTCTGGCATTTGACCAACTGTGCTTGCCATGACATCTGCCGATGAGGTATCTTGATTTGTTTGTGTCATTTTCTTTCCTTGTTTTTTCATGTTGCTTGTGTGTCTATTCTTCCTGCACTGTGGGACCTTGACTGTTTCGATTTTACCTTAAAGCCTTATGTTGTTCCTGTAGTACAATGCTATCAGATCACCTTATAATTCCTTTATACTTTTAAAACCTAACACTTTCTATTCAGAAAATCCAAGTTTGGTCACAATGTACAGATTTTGTTATCCCAGATATTATTTCCAATTTACTCTGTACGTTTCTGATGGGGTTTTATAGCTTCAAGTATTGGATACAGAGGTGTTATGTTTAGGAAGAAGGAAGTGTCTTGAATTGTTCTTTCTTGGAAAGTATGAAAAGAGATATCTATTGAAATGGTTTAGTGGAAGTGGTTTAGTATCAGTAGACGATGGAAGAAAGAGAATGGGGTTGACAATTAGGTAAAAAGATCAATTTATATATATAGTAAGTTGGAAAAGAAAAAAAATGATAAAGAGTAGGAATTGTTGTAAGAGAGAGGAGAGAGAGAATCAAGGAAATAGAGAGTAAACTATATATAACACCACTTTGCTACCCAGTTCAATTGCGCCAGTTCTAGAAATCCCAAGTTTTGCGTATAACTTGTTTTTGGCTCTGTTTAGTATGCACTGGCAGGATGTAAACATGAAAGATGAAGGAGGAAGAAAAGATACAAGGGTGAGAAGGAGTAAAAGAATGAAAGAAAAAAGGGAGTGGAAGCAGATAAACACACTAACAATCAATGCGGAAGGAAAAAAAAAAAAAAGCAGAACAAAACAAAGCCAAAAAAAGAAAAAGAAAAATAAACAAACAAACATACAAACAACAACAACAAAAAAAAACCCCTCCCTGCAATCCAGAAAATCAAGCAGACCAATAAAAAGGAAGGGAAAAAAAAAAAAAAAAAAAAAAAAGTCAAACCCCAAGTCTCAGACAAAACGGGCCCTGGGAAGCCCCCCTCTTTTTTTCCTTTCCAGTTCAAACCAATTGCTATTGGATCACAGTCTGTGATCCTGTCAGTGAAATCAAGGCTGCATCCTAGGCCAGCGGCTGCACGGTTCAGTGAAGGAGTGGCCCAGGGGGACTGTGTGTGTCAGCAGATGAATGGCGCTGGGAAGGGGGATCTTCCAGAAGGCACCCCCTCCCCAAGCCCACCCACAGTTGCAGTCCCCTGTGGCCGCTGTGCCAGCCTCAGAAACGCCTTCCCCTGCTGACCAATCAAGTCTCACCCAATTGTGCGTTGTCTTCAGAGAGCTGGAGAGTCCCTGGGTGGATGCAGCAGTCGCTCTCCGTCTCCTCCCCTTTGTCAGGACCAGCCCCTGCAGCTTTCAAAGATGGCGGCGCTCTCCTTCCAGTCAACAGCAGCTCCGCAGATTCCCAGACTCCCGTATCCTTGCCGATCGCACCGGGAAGCCACACTGAGGGTCGCGTCAGGCGGAGTGTGGATTCGAACTGGTGTGTGGACCCGCGGTCTCCCGTGGCTCCCCAGCACCAATCCCGCCGGCTGTTATCGCTGGTTTTTATCGCCGGTTTCACGCTGGTGTGCAGTGAGTTTGGCTGGGGTTGCAGCAGTAGCGCGGTCTCCTCACCCTGACCTTGTTTCGCTCGGCCTGTGCACCGCCCAGGCGGTTTTGCAGGAGCCTCGCGGCTCCAGCCGCTGCAGACAGCTTGTCTCTTTCTCTCTCTGGTAGTGGTAATCAAACCATCCAAGGATATCGGTATTTTCAGTCCATATATATATAATGAAAGGCAATTTATCTGCTTTGTTGGATTCTTTCTACGGAACTGTCCTGAAGTGCGGCTTCCTCTAATCCGCCATCTTGGATCTCCTCTTTCTAATCTTGATATCGACATTGTGTTTCTTCAAAACACAAGATGATAGCCCAATTTGTAAATGTACAGAAGATTCTATATATAATCTTTTATAGATTTAATTATTGCTTCCTTGTGTTTTTCATTGTTTATCTACTTTATTTTTCATCAATTTCATTTATGTAGTACTTAATTTATATTTAATTTATTTTCATTAATATCAAATAAATATATATTATATATCTAGATATGCTTAAACCATTTCATTTTGGGGGGGGACAAAGAGATGTATATCAGTTTCTTCTGCCTCTTTGTCTTCTTATCTACCTTTTCATATATTTATTTATCTAAATTTACTATATGATACTGTAAACTTTTAGATGCAATTTAAAAATGTCAACCTCAATCTTCTAGGAACATGATGATAAACTCATCCATGCACTGTGGTGATTTTAGTTTTCTTCTACCCTCAAAGCCATTTAAATCAGATGTCTGAGGCAAAGAATAGATTTGTATCATCAGAGCTCTAGATTAACATAAAGCTTAGGTAAGCACCTTCTTGCTAAGTCACTTGGAGATTATTCTTGGCTTTCTATGCAAGAATAAAACTATTTGGAGGCTATGAAATAAAAGCAGCTATTTTTAAATCATCCATAAAGCTTATAACATAGAGGCAGCCATGACCCACTTTGCAGATTATACTCGACACAGGGCACCCAACACAGGAGCAAAAGATTTGTTTTAGTGATTTTCACAAAGGTACTGTAAGAGGGCATTTTTCTAAGTTGTACTAAATCTTAATGTAGGCTAACAGAAATCCTCTATAATATGTTTCTATAGATCCTCAAACAAAATAGAATTAATTGTATTGTTATTTAGTTAGCTCTCTTGCTGTTATATGTCACAAAAATATTCAGACAAACTTCTTAGTAATTACCTCACCACATGAGCTTGGGTCTCCATGACTTGGACTAAGAATGTTTTAAAAGTAGAAAGTTTGTAAGGTCTGAGACGACACATTATTTTTATCACAGAACACTTTCCCTATAAATTTAGTTCCTGGTTTCTACTCCCCTTGGAAGATATTCTATGGTTAATTCTCAATGAATTATCTGCAGGGTGACTATGAGTAATACGTTTACGTTCACTTTTCCTGACTGCAAGATTAACACATGGTCATTGGAAAAATAGAGATGTAAAATATAGAAGAGTCTAAGAAAAAACTGCAAGTGCCAATAATCAGATCACACACAGGGACAAACAACTATATCTAGCATTTCAAATAGCATTCCAATATCATAAATTTTAATCCCAGTTTGATTTACCCATTTCCCCCTGAAAAAGAGTGAATTGCCTTCTTTTTCTACTATTTGGCATGTGCTCAGCAACTGAAAGGTATTTATAGTAATTATTTTATCCAAAATTAATTTAATAATTAATCAAGTAGTATTATATTTTATTGGCTTCCTATTAACCATTATTCACTTTTCTTATTATCCATGTAATTGCTTATCTTTACATGAATTTGGTTTCACCAAATTGTGTCCTATTGGGGTTTTCCATTATATTTGTAGTAAAATCTGCTATTACACAGGTATTAGACCATCCCCCTGAAAAAATATGGAGGTCAGAAATTGCTTCTAAAAAGAAACAAAAATAAATTTTATGCCAAACAGTAAAAAATAAAAATAATGTATATCAAGGGCAAAGACAAATTATTTGAGATAACACCCTGATTTATTTACTTTTATTTTTTCTATTTTTACACGAATACTATAACATTAGCCTTAGTATGAACAATTAAGAGTTAGATATGCTTATAAATGTAAAGTACCTTAAAAGCCACAATGCATATCTCTCAAGAGTCTTAATCCAATTCTGAGGAGCTATCCTCTTTCTGTGAACTCTGGCATGTAGAATTTCATTATCTCCCATGGCTCAGATTATTTACAATTTATAAAATACTTTAACAAAAACTTATGAAGTGAGTTCTGTTATATATCCATATAACTACATTTTTATTTTAGTACGGAAATGCACAATGCATCAGTATGTGTTTCATCAAGACAGTTGTTTTAATGTAGCACAAGGCTGGGCAAATAGAGGAAATGTGTTGGTGTAATTTATTTACATTTTAATAAGACTTCAGATAAATGATACCACACAGGAAGCTCATGGTGAGGGTCAGGAGAAATGGTGGCTGAAAAATGCTTTGAAGTTTGGAAACTGTATTACTTAATCAATAGTATTGCTTCTGAATTAAAATGGGGTAATAGTTCCATAGGGACACATGTTGTGGTCTGTGACAACAACTCTTCAATCCAAGTATTAATAATTGGGGAGGGGATAAAATTTTTACAAAAGAGGATAAATTTCTAAGGTTATAACTTAGAATACATACTGAATGCTAAAGTTTAAAATGAAAGGACACTATGAACAAAAAAATCTCATGAAAGCCCAAAGGATATGAATTTTGTCTTTTAATATACTAAATTTATTGTTAAAATTCCCCTTTAGTAGATATGCTAACTACGTGTTAGCATTTGGATTTCTCCTACTTTACATATTAATTCTTTTGTGAATGGTTTTAAGAATCTGGACAAGCTCTTTAACAAAATTGTCTGAGGAGATTCAGAAAGCAATGATTTTTAGTCCATATTTGTAGTAACTAGCACTATGCCTGTTTCCAAATTCTGAGCAGGGTCATCTTTGTGTAAGACAAATTACCACTGGTAATATTTTACAGATTAATGTGCATGACATTTGTCTATCCAATGTGGTTCCAAAGAGAATTTTGAAAATCTTGTAAAAGAAAACATAATTTTTAAGCAGTAAGTGAAGAAATTGTTGTAAAGGCACAAAAGTGGTAGGAAAAGTATGAAGAGACCAGGATGAGATAAATACATAAAAGGTATTTTGTATGTTCTAATACTTTTGCTAAAAGAAAGAACAAGAACATGATGTGTATATATCTTAGCTTCTATAATATTTAATTAAGGTTTGTTATTTTGCATTTTTCCTTGTTCATCTCTATCTACAAACCAGAAATAAGTTCTTTGAAAGTAGGTGACTTAAGCTTTTCTGTACTATTATTCATAATAACTAGCATATATTGAGTAGAAAAAATAATTCTCATTAAATATTTGTTTGATTTGCATAAAATATATAAATAACCTAGTCAGAGGGCCCTTTAAAAATATCAATTGTTATTCATTCATATTGTGTAAAAGACCAAGATAAAAAAGGATTTCAAAAATAAGATATTATATCACTTGATAGTAAAAGCAGGATAATTATGCTGAACTACAATGAAACAATAATGTTAATTTAAAAAAAACCTTTAATTGAAAATAAATCTATATAAATAGATACTGAAATCCTACAGATAATTCGGAAGACTGTCAGAGAAATAAAGACCAAATGACAGCATAATAAAAATGATTTGCCCCAAAATATTTCAGTCACACTATACAAGAAGCGATAAAGTATGATTAGACACTTCAATTTCCCAATCATATGGAATACAAACAATCTATATTATTGAGGACTGTAAATTTCCTGAGGCATTATCAAGTTTTATAGATGTTCTTAATTAGAATCTGGACACTATTATTTTGATGGTAAAACTCATAATTCCTATTATAAATCATCATTTTACATTTAAACAATTTTTAAAATTCATACTGTGACATGATATACACACAGGTTATTAAAAGTCTTTAGGCTGGTGCAGTGATGCACACCTATAATCCCAGCAGCTCAGGAGGCTGAGGCAGGAGGATTAAGAATTCAAAGCCAGCCTCAGCCAAAACGAGGCACTAAGCAACTCAGTGAGACCCTGTCTCTAAATAAAATACAAAATAGGGCTGGGGATGTGGCTCAGTAGCTGAGTGCCCCTGAGTTCAATTCTGGTACCCAACCCACCCCCCCCAAAAAAAAAAAACTTCAAAGTTTTCTTAGTGAAATCCTAAATATAAAATGTTTACTAATAATGCAAAAATAATAATGAGAAATTGATTAGTTTAAATCTTTTGCTGAATTGTCATGCTCTGAATTATTCTATAACATTTTTAAGGGCAGGGCTATGCATCTGAATTCTAATGCCTAGTGAAGAATGTCTGGCATATAGCAAGTGCTGAATAAATGTGCACTAAATTGATTTGAATTAAGAGATGTATTATAAGAAAAATCTATTTTCATCAGTTAGAGTTGGACAATATTTACAAAAAAAAGATGCACAAAACTTCAACACTCAATCCTAATAATCAAAGAAAGTAGAATTTTAATCTACTTTATCAACATACAGAGACTATCTGCCTTAAATCAGCAATTAATATCCAACTTAACTATGAAAACTAGAGACATTACCACATAATCCATAACAAGATATATGCTTCCTATCACTGTGATTACTTAAATTGTTTAGGAAATTCTAGTCAATGGAATAGGACATTAGACAGAATTAAAAGGGAAAAAAGTAGATAGATTTCTTTGTTGGCAAATAACTTAATGGTCTTAAAAACCCAAGAGAACTTATAAGAAATTATTAAGAGAGTTGAGTAAAATAGCTAGATAATAAATAGTAAAAAGAACAGACATGGCTTTTCCACTGAAAAATTAAAAAGTAGAATGTAAGTAATCCAAAACAATAATGAGAACATAATGTGCCTATATAAGTATAATAAAGAATTTGGGGGGTGCTGGGGTTGTGGCTCAGTGGCAGAGTGTTTGCCTCACACATGTGAAGCACTGGATTCAATTCTCAGCACCACATAAAAATTAATAAACAAAATAAAGATGTGTCCATCTATAACTAAAAAAAAAAATTTAATGAATTTGGGGACTATAATAAGATGATACAATTTATTTATGAATAAAACATTATGTAAATGGCAAACATTTGTTTCTGATTATGAATATTGAATATTACAAAGATACTAATTTATAGGTTTACTAAAATTCCAGTGGAACAATTTTAAAACTCAATAAATTAAATGAATCTTGAATAATAAGTAGGTGATAATTATAAAACTGTTTTTGATAAGAAAAACAAGGAAGGATTTGACTTAAAATATAGATAAGGCTATTGTGATGATGTAATGGATACAATATGGAACCAGTGGAAAAAATAAAAATAAAGCAGATCATTAAAAGGTAAAAGATAGATTCTAATGTTAATAAAAATTAGTATGCAAAAACGACAGTATCAGAATTAGTGAGGAAAGGTGCTAAGTCAATTGGTTAATCATTGGAAACAAAATTAAGTAAGATGCTTCTCTCATACCTTAGGCTAAGATAAATATTTCAAGAAATATAAAATTAAAAGTACGAAATAAAACTACTATCATACTAGAAAAAAAATGATAAATATTTACCAAGTTCAAAGCTGTTGGGGAAAAAAAAAGATAAAAGCAAAGGACAGAGTAACTGGAAAAAAATGGGATTGGCCATACAAATATTTAAAAGGTTTTTCACATTAGCAATAGCAAAGTGAAATGGCATATGAAAACTGGGAAAAACATTCTTGCAACATGTTTCGACAAAATTAAGGACTTAACATTTAAAAATTTTTACAAATCAGCTAGATTACATGAGCATACGGTTTGTAAAAAGAAGAAAACAAAAGCAAGTAAGTATATGAAATACATTCTAGCTTCTTATTAATCAAATATGTGCAAATTAAAATAAAATAAACCAGGTTTTTGCCTGCTAAATAGACAAATATTTACGATACTATTCAGAACAATTGAAAAAGTATTTAGAAAAGTACTTTCACAAACAGTTTGTGAAAAGTTATCAAAAGAACTTCAAGAAGTTCACTTTCTTTAATCCAGCAATTTACTTTCTATGAACACATGCTAAAAACACAATTAAAGATGCACATTAAAATTTCTATGTAAGAATGATCTCAGAGTAATAGAAACAATGGGAGAAAATAGGTTATATGTCAAATATGGAGGAGTTGATTAAAATTTGTTGTAAATAAATAAGGTATAATATTACCCAAGTATTAAAAAATTCACATTTTATAATAGAAGAACTACTAATATAATTAAATTTGAGTGAAGAAGGCAGAATACAGATTATATGATCAAAATTTTTGTTTAAAAATACACATATGAACATAGACATGTACACATGTATACTTCAGACTTGCACATAAAACTGGCAGAGGTAGAGTCAAGTCTTGGGGATTTCATTCCTTGTTTGTGGCAATAACTAACTTAAATCTTACCTACTATTGTGAAATTCTTTTCAATAAGCATACTTTACCTTTCAACTAAAAAAGAGTGTTACTTCAAGATGAAAATTAATTTGCATGCATTCAGAATCCACTCAAGGTAAAAGATCAGCACCAATAAAACTCACTTTTATAATACATATATAATTACTGTGTTGTTTGATCTGTGAATACCCAGCTTTTTGTCTATACAGTACATCTACTAGGATATTTTCTTTTCTTTTTATGAAGAACAAATTGTTACCCTAAATTAAAAACCAAAGCCGGGCGCGGTGGCGCACACCTGTAATCCCAGCACTTGGGAGGCTGAGGTAGGAGGATCACGAGTTCAAAGCCAGCCTCAACAATGGTGAGGCACTTAGCAATTTGGTGAGACCCTGTCTCTAATAAAATACAAAAAATGTGGGGATGTGAGCCAGTGGTCGAGTGCCCCTGAGTTCAATCCCCGGTACCACAAGACAAAAAAAAGAAAAAGAAAATAAGGTCACTCTTAAGTACCATCTTGGACCACAATGTTCTCCCAGTTTTCTGGTGGTCCTTTTTCTGTCTATTTGTAGACAAAATTAACCTACATTAATAATAAGTATTCTGGTACCAAGTTCAGGAATAGATAATCTGAGAATATTTATTTGATCCATTTAGCCAAAATCAAGGAAGTTGCTCCCAACCAACTGTGACTAACACAATGAACAGTGCATTCATTTTTTCACATTTCTTTTACATGGAACACCAACCATGCCTAGTATTCTAAAAGTAACAATGGGTAGGACTTGGATTTTCATCAGTGCTTAAAAAATAGCTGCCAAAGTCAAGATGTGCAATAACCTTCTAAGTAAGTTTGCTGGCTCCATATTGTGTTTGAAGGCACACCCCCTCTGAACGTCTGCACTCACCATCTGCTACTCAACCACAGAATAATGTACTCAAGTCTGGTATTGCTTGGCATAGACAAAGATAGTCAATGTCCAACTCCGTTCAGATATGTGCACCATATCAGGAACCTTATGACACAGTCCTCAACATCAATGCAGCACATTCAAGCTCCACTGCAAATCAATCAAATGTGTATGACAGTCAAGCTGATAGACAAAATCTAAGCCAACCCTGAATACCTACTGTGCATGGATCTCTCCAGTTTGCCTGCAGCTCACCTTCTATTAAAATGATAGCTTTGGCCTAGTCTTCCATGCCAAAATAAGTCCATGGAGTCACTCTGGCAAGAAGAAGGGTCTATATCAATGTCAACAACCAACTTCCTTGCTGCCGACCCTACCATCTGTCCTCCCGCTTCCCACCTACCTTACTTTATGTGGACCTTGATGAATGGGATTCTAATAGTCCAAGATTCTAGTTTAGCCAGGCTTTGCAGATGGGGTCAACATGACTGCCCTCTGGCCAAACACCCAAGGTGACAAAGCTGATGGAATAACCTGGAGAGCATCTTTATGCAAATTTGATACCATAAATAAAATAAACAAGGGCAGTCCTACCAGCTTGGGAGTTTTGAGTTTATGAAAAACAGTATGTGTTCAGTAGTTTAAGTGAAGATGATTTCTTTTTAAATTATTTGAAATTCTTATATATATAAAGATAAATTCCATTTCAACACTGGTTCAGGGAAATAAAATGAATGGATTAAAACAAAAGTCAGGTTGTTTTAAAGTATTTTCAAAGTAGGTTTGAGAGAAAGACTTGAAAAAAATCTCAGAAATAGGTAGAAATAAGATTTTATAGTGTAACATTAATGTAGAGGTAAAAAAATTCATTTTGCATCAGATGCAACAGTGTTAGAGAATACTGTACATGCTAAATGGAAAATAATACCTTTTATACCTATTCTCCAAATGTTGTATAGCACTTACAGACTTCAAGTACAGCAGTAGAATTTAATATAATTTAAGTATGGAGAATGAATAGTTTGGGGAGAAATAAAATTTTCTGGTCACAGAAAAAAAAAAGACATATGAAAGGCAATAAATTAGTGTTGCCTTAAATGTAGTAGATAAAATTATTTTGTTTTGCTGAACATATTGACAAACCTTTTCAATTAGGACATTAAAAGTGCACTTAAGACTGAGCCTAATGGAATATGAAACAAAGAGAAAATTTCAGGAAATGTTACTGGTTCCAACCCAACTCAATTAAATATGATGATATGATGATATGTCTTTATTTTTCCTGCAAGGGAAGCTAATTGTATTTCTAGAATGGTGTCTGAACTCACCAAAAATAAACAAAAACAAAACAAATATCTATCCCAAATCTGAAATATAACACCATCTGAAACTCCAGGAAATTTAAATAAGTAATAATTATAAGATAAATTTTCAATGCAGAGATAAGAAACTGTGAAAATATGGCATACACCATAAAGAACTAAACACAGAATTATTCAGAGCATCTGCTGTGGTGCTTTGTACATAGTAAGCACTTACTATATGTTTGTAGGATTGACCAAAATTTAATTGAAAGAGATGTATAATGAGACTTCTATAAGTAGAAATCAGATTCTTTCAGGACCATGGGAAAAGTTTCAAATTATTTTACTAGGTATATCAGTTGTCTTTGTTGCTATGAATCACGATGAGTTATTATTGTGTCTAAAGAAAAATAATGTAGAGGTTTCTTTGGAGAAATTATGGTGGAATATACTTAAATTTCTAAATATCTCCAAATTTTCTAGCATTCTTTGGTCAACTACGATAATGCTATAGAAATCCTTCATAAAACTTGAACTTACAATGTCCTGGCTTAATCATCTGGCTAATCTCTTTGAGTTTTCCTGAAATATGCTCCCATCCCATTTTCTATGGGAATTCTCCCACTGATTAACACAGAGAATGAGAATTTGGCCTGTGATCTATAGGCACCATTGAAATGTGGCCACCTGAGGCATGTAGGGAGGGCATCCAGCTGGCACACCACATGTTGCCCTGGAGTAGTGTACAATGAGAGGGATATTTTGGCTAAGAATACCTGGGCAATCTCTACAAAGGTCCTGATTATGAAAAGAACCCCAGCATCATCATTGTCTCATGAGTGTAATGTGAGCCAGGGAGACTTCTATTTATAAGTTTATATATATTCAAAAGAGAAAATATCTTACAAGAAAAATCAAAGAACTGTATAAAAGAGAAAAGCTGGACTACTGATACTAGATTTTGAGTATTATCCATATCACTGGAAGAAAATGTTTTGAAAACTCCAGACAGTTGTAAATTGATGCTAAAGCACATTATAGAACTAACCACAAACTAAAATGTAATGAAATCTGTAAAATATAGAAAAACACAGAATGAAAATTAATATCTGTAGTGCAATTTTACTGTATATTATAAAAATCGATTAAATTCATATACTACTCATTTAAGAAATCTGTTGTTTTTATTTTTATTTTACCCAACTTGTGCAAAAGAAAATCCATGCATTTGAACTGTAATGCCAATGAAACAATTTTGTCAATTTTGAGTCTAGTTTTTCAAAACACCATACGTGATTAGAACACATAATGCACTAGTATTTTTGCCAATTTTTGTTTTTAAACTAAAGCTGTTTTTGAATTACATAAGCACAAAATCAAAAATTCAAAACCAGCAAACATATTTAGGGGTGAATTTTAAAATAAGCCCACTTGATTCTTTGTTAGACCAACTTTGTGCGCCAGCAACATTTTTTGTCAAATTCCACTGGGGTAAATAGGGTAGCTAGGAAACGCTCCTCCTGGTGAAAAAGCAGCATATGCATTATTTGCAATAAGTTTTGTTGAGAGTTTTCACCTTCCTACTGAGTGATTCTGATGATATTTACAATACAATATGAATATATATCTTAAGGGATTTATGATGTCACCAAATGTTAAGAAACAATTACAGCTGGGTTTTACTCTTGTGTTTATTTGATATTTTGCATATAGATTCCAAAAACCAATGAAGAGACAATTTGATACAAAACACACACTGGAACTGAAAGACAGATTCCATCTATCAATATAACCAGTTGATAGTATTTCTAAGACAGAGTTTGACAGTAAATGAAACAAACAAACATAATGGTTTAAATATGCCACTTCAGCCACTGGAGCTGTCATTCAAGAGCTTCTTCTTCGTATCATTAATTCAGTGCCACATGAATAGGAATTCCGCTTGCATGAATTTTTGGTGACAACTAGCACAAAAGGAACTAATACCTACATGGAAACTTTTAATCTGTCATCATATATGTCTGTTGAATTTTCTTAAAATATTATAATTGTACACTTAATTTACATGTGTCTTTTTTTCCTAAAAGCTCAAGAAAATCACAAAGATCACAGTGTCCCTAAAACTAATGAGTCCCAATTTATACCAGAGAAAATAGAAGCTCAGAAACTAAAGGGTATTGGCAGAAGATCATACTGCAAGTCTAGCAATATATTCAGTGTGATCACTTCAATGACAATAAAACTAAAAGTTACTACTTCATGTTTTTAACAAAGTTACCTTTTTGCTTAATTCACAATATTTTGCACAAGATTCTTATTGGTAGCTAAATATATCGTTTTTATTAATTAGTTTTGGTAATATGTTTCCAGTAATAGTTTGGCTTACATCATGTAGTTTTTTTTTCAGGAAGTTACATACTTTGGAATCTTAATTTCCTAATGGTAATTTAAGGGTAAGAGGCCAGGAAATATTAAGATTCAAGTTGGTCTCTTCCATCTTTATTGACAGAAATCCAGTATGCTAGAAGCCAGCACTGCTGGTTGCTGATCATATCTAAATATTATTCTCCTAAAACTTGTATTTTGAAACTTTCTTCATTTTAGAATTACAGGTAGAAAGTCATTTTTTTCTTTGATATAAACTGCATGCAATAAAAAAGGAGGCAGTCCTACACAATAAATATGTAGGGAATGGTTTTCCACCTCTGCATGCTGCAGAAAATCCCACTGAGTTAAGTAGGGTTCTACCAAGGCCACTTAAACATATTAGCCTATTATGCTCCACATTTCTTTATTGTTCTCAAAAAGCTAATGAAATGTTCCAGTGTAATGTTTATGCTGGAGTACTTTTAAAGGCATTTTAGAAGTGATGTTTCTCTCAATACTCCAGAAGGGGGTTCCACTTCCTAAAAATATTTAGTAGACCATGCAGAGACCATGCAGTCTCATTAACTGAGACTGTTTTGACTCAGAGCTGGAGAAGAAAATCTTTAAAGATAGTCACATAAGGATTTCAGTGTGGATCATCATTTAAAAGTGATGAGAATTAGAAAGCTGGCAAACTTACATACTGTACTAGTGAATAGTTTTAAAGTACTGAGTATATGTGTATAATCTATTCATAGATTCACTGATTTATATTGGTCAATTATTTTACAATATCATGTAAAATTGAGCAAGTGTTTCTCCAGACACACCATTTTTTTCAAAAAGAAAGAAATATGACCTATCACTGAAAGTCAGTATGTAGAATGAAACATGGCCAGTTTTCTTCCACATGGGGGTATTTGTTTCTTCATCTGAAAGATGAAGGGATGAGATTTGTTGATATGTATGATCCTTCTAGCTCTAATGTTTGCTGGCTTTATAATTCTTAATACAAACAGTGTATTTTGAGGAATTGTAAAGTATGCAAAGAACTGGGAACAAAACTAACTAAATTACTAACTTTTCATCAAAATCAAAATTATATCAGTGTGCTATAAATTGCCATAAACAACTACCTCACCTTCTGAACATAGACAATGAATGAATAAATGAAAGGTTGGCTACTAAGGTCATACGTAGTGATAATATGGTTAAAGCCTAGACTAAGAATATAGTTATAAATTGAGAACGGAAGGAATCATGTACTTCTATTGAACTAATACGTGACTTGCCTTGACAAAAGCCATTCTGTATTCAATGATTCTCAACTGGAAGCAATATCGACTGGGAAAGGCTGTGGAGTAATCATCTATATTTTAAAAAAATTTGACAACAATCAGAAAAACTTAATAGAGTTAGTTCATAACTCTGAACTCTATTGCTTAACCCCAAGAATATGTGTGTTTTTTCCTATTTTTTTTTAGTGCAGTATAGTTATAAATAACAGTGGGGTTCATTTTGACATAGTCACAAAATACTTTTCTCCATTTCAATCCCCAGTACTACCCTTTTCCCTTTCCTCTTAGCGCTTCACATCCCCCATGTTTTTTTCTTTCTTTTTTTTTTTTTTTTTTTTTTTTGGATATTAGATATCAACATTCAATACAGACACTGCAGTTAATGAATGTGCTTTATTTGCATTTGCTTATGTAATCCATCTAAGAACACTGAGAGGCAAGTACTATTAGAACACAGACATAATTTTGAAGCACAGACTCTTAGCAGTGATAACTAGTAATATTAGAAAAATCAATCCAATTCATGGATTCCTCTAATTTTTGTTAGTGTGCAAAGTAAGCACAGTGTGGCACAGCATTTTAATAATAAATATGCTTCATATCAATTGTCTATGTATTCGTTTTTTTCCTAATAAAGTAATCACAAGAGAAAGTGAAAACAGAAAAGAAATGAAATTGGAAGGTACACACTTGCCTTTCACTATAAGTATAAGGACGTGTCCCTAAATTATTACAATTCTAAAAAACCAGTAACCAATGAGAATGAGACTGTGAAACTACGTTACAAACTCTTTATAAGTGGGTTCTTGTAGTACATTGAACACTAGAATGGGCACAGGGGACACATTGTAGCTCCAGTGCTGCCATCATCCAGTTTTGTCTTCTTGAGCAAGTTACTTAACATTAGAGTTTCTGTTTTTGTTTCAAGTGGAGAGATTTAGATTTCCAAGTTCCTTTCCAACAATAGCGTTTTACATTTAATGATTTATTTTGCTTCATTTATTAGGTAATGGTTACTAATCTAAATGGCATTATATTAAAAGGTTTAACTGAATTAAGGATAAGACCAAGGTTGCTTTGTAGATATATCTCTAAAAACTCAGGAATGCATAAATGTTATGGCTTTTTCACCTTCCCTACATTTAAAAAATTTGTTTTGTATTAACATATATTAATTGTACATACTAATGGAGCTTTGTGTGATATTTCAACACATGCATAGAGCATGCAATGATCAAATACAGCCTCCCTTAATCTACTCCCCACCCTTCCCAACCTTTAATAATCACTTGTACCCTTAATTTTATTCTATTCTTGCAAGTACTAGCACAGTTCCTGGATGTTGTGTACATGATCCAAGTGTAAGAGACATCACAAAGGTAGAGGCAGGGGCAGAGTACTACAATTTAGTTACACACTTTTCATGCTTCTCTCCCTTTAGTTATATTAGTTCCAATAATTATTTTAACAGATACCAACAGCATAGGTCACAAAAATGGTAAATTACCATTATTTTAAAAAAAGAAAAAAATAACCATGGAAATAGCGTGATACTAGACCTCAGCACTCAGGCCTTTACACCACTAGAAATACTTGACAAGCACACCACCTTCTTTGTGATCTGAAAATTGTGTGAAGATAAGACCAGATGCTTTGAAATCAGCTTCTGTATTTTGGGCAAGCAAAGGTCATTTGAAAGGGAGAGCCCAGGTCAAGAGCAGACCCTTAGGTCTACTCCAAAAGTTTCACTAGAGGGTGCTCTTGGGCTTTTATGAGGTCTCCATTCTCCAGTAAGAATACCAAGAATCTTAGAAAATACACTGTGCCTTAGCATAATTTGGACTCCATAACAGAACCTATACCTAGTACTTCAATATAGACATAAGAAAACTTCTAGCAGACCTTGGGCCTACTTCTTATTTTCTTTTGTAATTGTTTCTTTCTACTGGTAGTACAAATGCAGGCTCTACAAATTTAAGAGCCATAGAGATCTTACGAGGTCTACAAAAGTCTACACCCAAATTAGAGAACCATAGAAACTTCCTGACATGAAAGTGAGATTAAATGAGGATTAAATGAGGCTAACTGATGAAACTATTTTTTGCAAACACATTTTAATCTTGTAATAGGTTCCTCATGTATATATCTATTGCGAGAATTTTCATTATTACATAGGATTGTCAATAGGTCCAATATCAAATATCAAATAATTCTTTTTTTTTTTTTTTGGTACCGGGGATTAAACTCAGGGGCACTCAACCATTGGGCCATATCCCCAGCCATTTTTTGTATTTTATTACAGACAGGGTCTCACTGAGTTGCTAAGTGCCTCACCATTGCTGAGGCTGACTTTGAACTCATGATCCTTCCTTCTGCCTCAGCCTCCCAAATGCTGGGATTATAGGCGTTTGCCACCTCGCCTGGCTCTCAAATAATTCTTTATATAATTCATATTATTCATGACATCAAATATTGAGTTCTTAATATGCACTCAATATTTCTTGACCCTTTACTGCATACAGAAATCTTTGTTATCACATTCCTCACAGAATGGCATACAATGCATTAGAATATCCATTTTATATATCAGAAGTATCTTATATAAATGATTTCACCTGTCTTAAACTTATATTTAATGACTTCTAATTATTTTTAATGATAGCTGTTTTCTGCATACTTCCTATTTTTGCTACATTCTTGAAAGTGGAACACTGAATCATTTTATTACTGTGTGATTAATTTTAAAATTTATTTTTTATTTATTATGAAGATTAGAAGGTTTTTTGTCTATACTTAAAAAAAGTGAAAATGGCATATGGCCATGAATAGCAGTTTTCTTAAGAATTGAAATGAATAACTGAGTAAAGTTATTCTTCCACTTTAGGATGTAAAGATGCTGCTGAACCCCTTATGGCCACTAGTATACATAGGGTCATGGTTATCTCCTCATTGTCCATGCTTACAAACTTGATTGCTTTTGGGTCCTTAAGTTTCACAGTATATTTCTGAAGATGATAATGGAATACTTATTTTTGGATGGATTTTTAATTTAGTTAAACTTATAGTTTAATTATTCCTTATTTGAATTAAGTTTTTGAATTTCTCTTAAAAATTGACTCAAAGTTTTTGACAAATAACTCAGGACCTGAATAGTAGCCCTTTACAATGCACAAATCTATATAGAAATGTGTTTTAAATTCTCATTTGGTAAATGATAAATCGGGCCATTTATAAATTTCAGCTTCATTCAATATCCTAAATGGACTGAAACCATCATGAAAAATTGGGGAAATTTAAAGTGATCTCATAACTCTTATTAAGTAATCACCTGAGCTCTTAAGAAGCCCTCTTTGAGAAGCACCATATAGTTTAAGTGTGCACATCTGATACATGTTATTCCTCCATTCAACTTGCAGAAGATGAAGTCACAAGCATATATTCAAAGTGTACTTCATTCATCCAAGTTAGTTAAAAATGAGCTTAAATCACTCTATGAAGAATTGGCAAAATTCCCATGGATATTGTGAAAATAAAAAGAATCAATGAAAAGATATAATTATTTCAGTCCTAGATATGATTAATTCGTGGAAGAGGTCATTTTCTCTAAAACACGTTCAAGTTTCTCCAAACACAGGTCAATGTTTGCTGGCTAATGGGAGAAAAGACTGATTGGTTTGAGATTACCCATGTTCATATTCATCTATATCATAGCTAAATAAAATGTTTTCTAAGTCTTTACAACTGTAAAAAAAGAAGGTCAAGTGAAGGCAGAGTGACAAGCATTGTTGATTGGGATAAGAAAACCTCTTTACTATTCATAAGTGTTCTTTCTATGATTTCCTGTTTTAATGTTTTTATTGGGAGAAAGAAACAACAGTTTCACCTCATTTTATGAATGAAATAACTAAAATTTTTAGCTACAAGCTGAATCAAAGATGCAAATCTGACTTGATTATTTTACAATCAGGACATGAAGGAAGAGAAAAAAAATAAGCAAAACCCTACCCATGCTGTACAGTTAGCAGGTAGAAGGTCTTGGTTAGTGAGTTTCAAGTTCCAAATCCAGTGTTCTTTCTACTGCATAACTTCCCATACTGTTTGGCTTTTCATGGATGATATGTATGGCATGTCATAATTTCAGGTTGACTTTCATTGAAATTTCAAAGAAAGAAAAGGAGACATAACACAAATTGTTTTTCAATATCTAACTCTTCAACAGGCAACACTCCTATGTGCAATGATCTTTCCTGTAGTTTAGATCAACTGACCTGCATGAGTCGCAAAGTACAATTAATGTTTAGCTGATGACAGGGACCTTGTGTGTTTCGACAGTTACCTGGCCTATGCCATCCTGAATACAAGAGGCACCCTGTATTTCTCTGAAAGTCAGCTCAGCATGAAAGTACTGCCTGCCTTTAGGAACAAGAGTGCAGGTGTACTCTTTGCTTTAAGAAGACACAGTAAGCCCAATTCTGAACTTACCAAACAGATAAATTAGGGGGTGATTATTCACATTATAAAAGGATTCACCACAGGATGCTTTTAAATCATAAGCTGCTCTACTGCATGTAAAATCAGTTGATTTACAAAGCTTCCTTTATAAACACTTTTCACAATTCAGAGTTCATGGTTCCTTATCCAAAGGCAGTGAGAGATTGGTGGGGATGAAGTCCTATTCCTTATTACCTGCTAGGCCCAGTTTTCTTTTCCATATAAGAGAGTAGTTAGCACTATAGTCCATTTTTGAAAATTAATAAACCTCTCACTCCTGAAAAATTCAACATCCTCTGAGCACTTACTGTGCCTGGCACCAGGCTAGAATTTCACATATTGATCTCATTTATTCTTCCTTGCCACAACTCTAGGAGATTAGTACAATTATCCCAATTATAGATGAGAAAATTGGGACTCAGAGAAGTTAGGGTTAAGTAACTTGACCAAATTTATGAGGCTAATAAATGAGGGTGTCAGGATTCAAAACCGTTTGGAGCTCTGGCCCTTGCCTGGCTTACATATGGTTTCAGATTTAATTTAATGATGTCTCTTACCTCTGACCTAATTGAGTGTGGTTGTGCTCCAAGGTACACCCAAGTGCAGTAATCCTGTCTATACCAACAGGGACCATGCAGCATGAATGCGCAAAAATAGAGAACACACTCACCAGACTGCCTATTCTGATTCCTGCACTGCTAGAATAAGACAGGACTTATCTCCATATAATCCCCACTCCATGGGTCTAACTTTGCTCACAGTCATTGAAAATAATTAAAATTCAATTTTCCCATGGCTATAATATTTGTTTCATGGTTTCTTCTTTTACAGGCAAAAGTGTCCAGTTTTTCCAACCTTTTATATAATGGGTTTGTATGCTATTCATATATATTTTGTTTATTCATGAAACTGGCTCTTGTGGAGTACAGAGAACTTATCCATGTCATTTCTTAGTAGTTATATAATTTGAAAATGACTAAAAAGCTGCATATCTTAGTGATTAAAAGTACAAGCTGTAGAACCCAGATGGCTGGGTTTAAATACCAACTTTACTGTTTTACGACTGATTCCTCAGTAGATTTCCTTGACCTACCTGTGCTTTGGCTTCCTCCTTCAACATCAAAATGAGGATAACAATAGTACCTAGTTCATAAAGCTCTTAGAAGATTTAAAAGAGAGGTTATTAGTAAAGCAATTAGAGTAAGTACTATATGAATGATTGCCATCATTATTGATGCTATTGGAGTGGATGAAGACTAAACTGCCTAAAAAAAAGTGACCTATTATCATTGTATGAGATTGACTTTAATGTTCACATATGAAGAAGTCAAGTTTTACTAGAAAACACACTTGATTTGGTACCAGAGATTTGCTTCTAGTCCTAGCTTTTCCATATGCCCTCACTGAAAGGTCCTGGGCTGGTTGTTTTACTTACCTCATCTATTAAAGAGAAGAATGGACCCATATTTCTACCTCCAAAATGAAATGACTCTAGAATTCTGGGATTCTATGATCCTATTCCCCTAGGCCCTGCTTAAATTTCATTACTAATTATGTTTGAAGACTACCATTAAATGACTAACTTTTTATCTGAACGTTTATATTAAATCTGTTGAGATTTCAAGCAGCTTAACCGCATTATTTCCATGAAAGAGAATAAGCCTCTGAGAGTCTACAGACAGATCTTCTGGAAAAGGAAAGCCATTATAATTGCATGGAGAGAAATTTAATGTTACTTTTGAGGCAACAGCCTAAATCCTGTTCCACCAAGTCAGCAGAATTCTGCTCTCTGTCTGCCATACCTGGCCTAGGCCATACTATCTTGCTGAATCTTAGTGTGACCCATCGTGTAAACATGAATTCCACGTTTGGATAGAATGCCAGATTGAAAAAATAATCACTAAGTGCTTTTCTATTTTCAAACAAAAGTATATTCAAATTGGACTACTTCTTCCCTGTCAAATTCATCTTTTTCTTTGAGATATATGTATATGTATATCTATATCTGTTTTGTATCTCTATTTATCTCTGTATCTAGATACTTCAGCTAATTTTATTATGATTTAATGTGCTAGGGCTCCTCATGTCCTTTATTGTCCATCTCTAGATCTGATGAAGGGATAGTGACTGGTATCAATATCAAGGCAATTATCATAAAAAGTATGACAATCTACTGTTTTTTTTTATTGTTAATTCAGTTTTTTTATCTATTTTTTATTTATAATTTTTAATATGTACAACTCATAGTGCATGTATTTAGCATCTTTTTACATACAATTGTTTGTATAGACAATCTATTCTTATAAAGTAAATTTCACAAGGGGCCAAAGGGATAGCCACCCCAAATTCATTAATGATAATTTTTTTGCCATTTTATAAGCACAAGCTTTATTCTTATAGGATAAAATGGCATTATTGTATTTCTAAAAGCTACAAAATATAATCTTTTCTATTTCTAAAATTCTTTATGCCCAAAGGCAACAAATAAATTTAATCTCTTAACTGAATAGACTGCTGTGATGTTTCAAATCTTAGATATTGTATTTTTGCATTAAATGAACTTCCTTTACCCATTTAGATATGGTCATTATTGTTCTTACATAAAAAACAATAATTATTTAAGGTCAATATTCTGTATTTGATGACTGACTTATAGAATCAGTCTGAACAGATGGAAAGATGATTAGGCTTATTTTAGGACTTTCACACTTTCATAACAATAATATGGCCTTAAATAATTCTCCTTATATGATCTTTAGCTTTTCTTCTATCTAGCCCTTGAATTATGAAAAAAAGCCCAATGCTGAAGTAAAGTTAGATTTTAGTAAAAAGAATATGAGTTTCGCCGGGCGCGGTGGCGCATGCCTGTAATCCCAGCACTTGGCAGGCTGAGGCAGGAGGATCGCGAGTTCAAAGCCAGCCTCAGCAATGGCAAGGCACTTAGCAACTCAGTGAGACCCTGTCTCTAATAAAATACAAAAAAGGGCTGGGGATGTGGCCCAGTGGTCGAGTGCCCCTGAATTCAATCCCCAGTACCAAAAAAAAAAAAAAAAAAAAAAAAAAAAAAAAAAGAATATGAGTTTTATATTCTAGAAGGTAAAAAATCTTAGAAACATCAAAGAACTTCAACTAGAAATTTTGGAATTTCTTGTTCTATTTCTTTCCTTTTTGATAGGCTTCTAAATGATGTATCTCTTTTAAACAGATGAAAATAAGTCTGGCTAATATGCATTGATTTAATAAAATATCATTATAATATAACTCAGGTTGTCTGGTGCTAGCATTGCTACATACACTAACTTTGTTTTGGTTAATGTTTACATTGTAATTCTGTTTACACTGTAATTCTGTTTACATTACAGCAAAACACTCAGCAGAAATGGAGTCACTTTTAAACATATTACATTACATATGCAAAGTCACCCCTTAAAATACAACAATGTTGCCTTTGTAAAATAGTATTTATTCATTAATAGGGTTAAATAAACATTTTTATAGCATTTTAAGCTTTCCCAAACTTCCCTACTATTTCACTGAATGTCAAGAGAATCTTACAGATGGGTACTGTTAACCCCATTTTATGGGTTAAAAAGAATATGACACAGGAAAGTTAAAATGAGTTCTACAAGGTCAACAACTTGTAAGTAGAATTCAGCTACACTTTGAACTTAGGTCTTCAGTATTGGAATCTCAATGCTCTTTCAATTATTCCCAAGGCAACCTTGCAAATGCACACTTTAGACAGCACTGACACACTAAGGATAAAGGAAACCCATGATCTCTTTATATCCCATTTCCCCTAGAAAATGCAGAAAGCTACTGAAAACACCTCCCCTATAAACAGTTTGGTAACACCTACTGAACAATTTAAATCTCACCTACATTGTGTTTTATATCTTGAAATGTTTCACTAGACTCAGGACCCTCAAAATTTGTAAACCTTCAAAATCTAAAGAAAAATTCTAACTCCTAACATATAACCTAATAAGATGGAAACGTATAACAAAATCAGAGACAAGCCCTTCAGACAGTGCCTATAACATTGTAGTTATACAAATCTACCCCATTTTACAGTGCACAAAGAAGAGTGGAATTCAGCTGTTATTGGAGATAATAATAAACTTCTGCTGGTGAGTCAATCTCAACCTCTGATTTACATTCCCACTGTCAGCAAGAGTTTTAAAGTTAAACAAATTTTAAAAGTAAAAGTTCAATAAATAACATTTATGTTACTAAGAGAATTTCTGTGTTTTCATTGCTTTGGAGGCAAAATGTCTAATTCTTTAGACTTTGCTCCCTTTTCTCTCTTTTGTTCATCCCTTAGTTCCCTACCTACAATCTCTGATGCTTTTCACATTTGTTCTTTCCCTGAAGCTTCAGATAGGAGGACAGCAAACTGCCTGGGTACCTGGACTCTCAAACTCTGCGATTAAACCCAGAACCACCCATGACACAAATCTTGTTCTTTGTCTGATTTGAGTCAGATATGGAATTACTATCACACTGAACTGCAAACTTGGATTTTTTTTTTTTACTCTTGGTATAAAAATATGTTCGATATTTGTATAAAAATGTCCCTCAAAAAAACTCTCCCAAAGAAAGTAGTTTCATTATATTTTTACCTCATTTTCTTATTCTACTCTTAAAGCCACAGTGAAAGGAAAATTGTTGTGATGACTTCAAATTCTTTTTTACTTCTACTCAAGGTCTGATTGGAACAAAGCTAAGCAATAATTTTTAGTTTGTATTTAAGGATAAGAGTTACTGTTTACCTAGAAGTGCTATTTAGACTAATGGGGGGTCCCTGAAGTGATACTTAAAGTTTGCCACTTGGTTGGCATTATGTTGTAGATATAAGGAGGGTTTTTATAAAGTTAATTTTCTCCCAGTACTCCTTTACCTCCACAGAAAATCAACAAGATGGGAGGGTTCCTTTTACTCAAAATAAGGCATAAAGCATTGACCAGGGCACTTAAATGTATCTTTACAATTCTCAACTTGGTCTCTCAGGAGCAGCTTTCATAGATTTAGAATTTTTTTGTCATAAAGTATTCTATTTATTTCCCAGCAGCTGGTGTCAAAAAAGTTGTTGTTGTGTTTTTTAATATTCCTTTTAAATAAATAAAATCTGTTTTCATATTGTGTAAAATTAGTTTTGCCTGCTGTGAGTTTGTGGCATTATGAAGTGATCATTTCTCCCCATGAATTATTTAAAGCGAGGATATCAAAATTTGACGGAACAATACAATGAACTATATAATACGTTTTAATTTTATAATATACCAGTTCATACTAGTATCTCACAATGCCACAGAATTTGCAATATATTGGCTCAGAATTAGCACATCAAATCTAAGCCCCTTAGTTTCTCATGTTTTGGTATCAGAATTTCCCAGTGGGTTAGAGAATAACTCATATTTGGCAGCATATAGATACCTAAAGACATTTTTACTAACTTCTCATTCTGGGCACTGATGTTCAACTAGGTGACAGTGACATTAAGTTTTTTTTTTGTTTTTTTTTAAAGACTTTTGAGACATTGAGTTTGACAGCTGTTCACTCTTATTGAAAAACACTATTGGCATTAAAAGCATTTCCTCTGGAATTTTCTGATCAGAACAAATGCATGTATGTTACCATAATTATTCATACTAATTATTATTTTTTAACATATTTATTTATTTGCTTTATTTGTACACAATGTATTTATTTTTACATGGTGCTGAGGATCGAACCCGGGCTGCACACGTGCTAGGCGAGTGCCCTACCACTGAGCCACATCCCAGCCCCAATACTAATTTTTCTTGCTATAAAGTTAGTAGAAGGGAAGTAATGATCCACTCAAACTCCCCACTGCCCTTATAGGGCTTATAAGGAAAGGTTCCACAAATTTTGAAGGTAAGTGAGGTGCCATGAATGAATAAATGCTCTACTAAGAATTAGGGAAAGGAACAATTAGAAGTTCTAACAAAGTCTGAATACAGGAATGAACAGAAGTCATCTTGTATCTGATATTTATGTTTTAATAAAGTATAATCAAAATATTTAACTTTCTCCTCAATGGATTTTGTAGGTTTCTATAAGAGAAATTATATATGATTAACTCAAATATATTGAATACAGAGGGTCAGTGTGCATTATTTAAGCATTCAAATAGCCTCCAACAAAATTTCACCATAAAGCTGAAGAAAAGTAAAGCTAGAAGAAACAACATACTATGTAATGTCAGAAATGGTTTTTCAAGCAGGAAACTATCTTAAAACACAGAATCAGGATTGATGAGCACCTTCTTTGCTAGTTCTCATACTAAAGGCTAACATAATGTGCTGTGAACAACACTCTGGATTCCATAACACCCATGTCAACACTTCTTCCTCCAAACTTTGCTTCCCTTATCTCACTGAAAGTTACCACCATCTGCTAAGTTGATTAGGCAAAGCACCAAGAGCCCCTTTCGCTTCACCATATCAAATACCATATCAAATTAATTAATAAACCCCATTAATCCAACCCCCAAACACATCCCCAAACCAACCATTTCATTGTATTGGTTGCCATCACCAACCTAAATCACAAGGATCCTTAAACTTATCTGGTCCCTTAATTGATTTCTTTGCTTCCATTGTCGCTCTTTATAATCCATTATCTAACCAAAAGCTACAGTATTCTTAAAATACAGGGCATATCATATCATTCCTTTGCATAAAATCCTAAAATGTACACATGTTGCAATAAGAATGAAATATAAATATAAAAACCTTAACCAATACATTCCTCCATTAACTATTCATGCCCATCTCTCTTATCGCCTGTGCCCCTTCCTTTATTCACTGTACTTTGCCTATTTTATACCTCAAACAAGCCAAACCTATGTCTTCTAGATGTGGTCTAACTATTGACTCTGCCCAGACTTTCTTGTTCCTAGATCTTCACATGGATGAGCTCTTCTCTCGCTTCTAAGCTCAAACATATCCTCCCCACAGAGAGGTATTTCTTTGCCTGATTATGGTATCTAAAACATCCTCAACTTATTCTATCCTGTTTTATTTTCCTCTTAAAACAAATTTCCAGTATTTTACTCACTTATACCTTGGGTGTGTATTTTTGCATATGTGTACTATCTCTATTAAGAGTGTAAATTGCATGAGGGTAAATTTCTTTTATGTATTACTATATTAGTTTTCTATTACTATATAATAACGTACCCCCCAAATTAGTAGCCTAAAGAAATAAACAATTATTTCATAGTTTGTGTGGGTCAGAAATTGGCATAGAAGAATTGGGTGCTTCTGAATCAAAGTTTCTCAGAAGGTTTTGATCAAACTGTCAGCCAAGGGAGTGGTCTCATCTGAATTATAAACTGGAGTTAAGAATCCATTCCAAATTCACTTTCTTAGTTATGGATAGCCTCAGTCTCTTGCTCTGTTAATATCTCCCCAGTGTTGCCTCATGACTGGCATTTGGCTTTAGGAACCCAAGATGAAAGCTAGAGTCATTTGTTTAAGCTCAATCTTGTAAGTGACATCCATCATTTTTATTCTTTACTACATGAGTCTCTGGGTCCAGCCAATAATAAAGAATAAAGAATTCTATAAGAAGGTATAGGGATAGGATGTGGAAAGCATTGGATTCCATCTTAGAAGCTATCTATCATAATTGCTTATCAGTGTATAAAATAATTTCTGGAAGTTAGTAAACAAATCAACAAAACAACGTTTTATGGATTAGTATTTCAATTAGGACTCATTAAGTGTATTAAAAAGAAGCTAGAAAGGTTTGTTTATTTTTATATAGAATTTTCACATCTTTGAGTGGGTATAATGATAATTTTGTCTCCACGATCCATGAAGGCCTAAACAGAAAGGGATGTGTATAACTTTGGAATTGGAAGATCCACAGTGTAACGTAAGGTTAAAGTCTGAAAGTTAAAGAAAGATAAGGCATTAAATTCTAATATATTACACAATGAGGTTATGAAATTTAGGGATGGGGTAATCACAGAACTATTTATAAAATCCTAAAATAGTAACATTAGAGGTCAAACTTCAAATTCAGCAAAGTACAACTAGGATCAGGGAATGAAGCACTATTCCATATTTTAAAGAATGCCTGCTTAATGGGTAGCAAAAATTAATCAGCTGGAGAAATTCATGGGATATATACCATAATAGCTGATGATGGATTTAGAGACTTAAGGTTGTCATCAGGAAAGAAAACAGTGATGTTTTCAAGTTTTTTAATTGATGAATTCATTTATAACCAAATAGGCAGATGGATCTCAGTTAATGAAGCCATTCCAAGATGTAAGCAACATTCCAATAAGATGTTAGCATTTCTGTCCTAATAATGATAGCATGACACTTAATGATAGTACCAATTATAATCAACATTAGTAAGTCCTTTGTATTTACCTATATCTATATATTAACAAAATTTTAGCTTTCTGCAGTTTATTCCAAAGATGTGTCTACAATGTATAGGGATCTCTCAAAATAGTTCCTATTCAGTGTAGGGGGTTGAATGGTAACCCCAAGGGTAATGTTCACATCTTAACCCCCGGAATCCACACATGTAACCATTTTGTAAAAAGTCTTTACAGATTTTTAATTAGGTTAAGGATTTTAAGATGAAATTGTCAGGTGGGCTCCAATCTGATGGTAGAAAAGAAAAAGACACAAACACACAACAGAAAGCCATAGGAAGATGGGGCATTGATTGAAGTCATGTAACAACAAGCCAAGGAACCTATGGAAACACCAACTAGAAGAGCAAGGTAAGATTCCTATGAGGGAGTGTGGCCCTGCCAGTGGCTTGATTTCAGTCTTATGGCTTCCACTACTGTAAGAAAATTGCTTTCTGTTGTCTTAGGTCAGCAAAGTTGTGAGCATTTGTTAAGGCAACCCTAGGAAACCAGTATACCTAGAATAAGTGATCATGTTTCTCAGAGAGATAATGGGATATAGCAGAGACAACATTCACGAGATAGATCCAGGTTTGGTTCTGGGATTTCTCAAAATTATTTGCGTGTCTTTGAACATATTACTTTATATCTGTCATCTTCAGGTTCCTCATTAATGAAATGATGGTACTCTCCCTTATAGAATCACTGTGTGATATAAATATATATAAAATACCTCCATTATTTTAAGGCATTCCATTAATATTCTGCTCAATATTCAATACTTGATTAATCTGCTAAAAATAAATTCAGAAGTGTGCTACATGTCTATAAAAGTTATACACTATTGTTTTCCTTGAGAATCAACAAACATTTTAGCCAGGTATCAATTAAAGCATAAAAGATTGATTAATGTGGAAGCTAGTTGTGTAATTCCAAATGTTTCAACAAAACTTTATTTCAAACTGATTATTCATGACATTTTTTAAACAACTTCCTGGTGGTGTTTTGTGTAACCACATTCATTATGATCCTTTTATTGTGTCATTTTTAATATTCTAGGTGGTTTTTACAGACAAATAATGGAAAGTAAGAAGAGAGTGGAAAATGTTTGCAACTAGCTTGGGCATAAGATAGGTAGATCTAGGGGCTGGGGCTATGGCTCAGCGGTAGAGCACTTGGCTCACATGTGTGAGGCCCTGGGTTTGATCCTCAGCACCACATAAATAAAATAAAGGTATTGTGTCTACTTACAACTAAAAAACTATTTAAAAAAAGAAAAAGATAGCCAGATCTAGAAGCATTAACAGAATTCTCCTAAATTTTAGTCTCAGAAAACTGAAAACAGGCCAGGCATGGTGGCACACACCTGTAATCCCCATAGCTTGGGAAGCTAAGGCAGGAGTATCACAAGTTCAAAGCCAGGCTTAGCAATTTAGCGAGGCCCTAAACAATCCAGGGAGACTTTGTCTCTAAATAAAATATTTTAAAAAGGCTTGGGATGTGGCTCAGTGATAAAGCATGCCTGGGTTCAATCTCTGATACAAAAAAAAAAAAAAATAGTAATCTCTACAACAAAGTAGTCAAATCCATAACAAGTATGAATACCATCAGTTATCACAGACATTAAAGTGTACAAAAGCGAAAGGTAGATCTAATAATAATTTTACCAGAGGAATAATATATAGGAATAATATAGTTCAAGTATTTCTTATGCTAGGATAAGTCTTAATTGTAGGAAGTTGTGAATCTAATGACACATATTTAAAATACATACAACAAAATGTGAAATAAATTTTCAAGAATTTTTTTTTTTACTTTTCTAGGTAAAAAAAACCGAAAATATTACAATAAAAAATTAAAGTAAAATTATCACTGTTTACAGATGACATGATCTTCATATAAAAATCCCAAAGACTAGGGGCTGGGATTGTGGCTCAGTGGTAGAGCGCTCGCCTAGCGCGTGGGCAACCTGGGTTCGATCCTCAGCACCACGTACAAATAAAATGCATTGAATAAAACACATTGTGTACAACTAAAGCAAATAAATAAAAATATTAAAAAAAAAAATCCCAAAGACTACACCCAAAAAACTATTATGACTAATAATGAATTCAGAAAAATTGCAGGATGCAAAATCAGTATGTAAAAATCAATACCACTGCTATCTACCAATAGAGAATTATCTGAAATAGAAGTAATGAAAGCAATCCATTTATAATAGCTACAGAAATATCAAGGAATAGATTTAACCAAAGAAGTTAAAGATATCTATAATAAAAATGATAAAATATTGACAAATAAATTGAACACACACACACACACACACACACAGGTCCCAGGATGATAGATTGGTAGAATCAAAATAATTATAATGCTATACTACCCAAAATAATCAACAAGTTCAAGAAATCCTTATGAAAATGTTTATGACATTCCCCACAGAATTAGAAGAAACAGTACTAAAATATATATGGAACTATAAAAACCCTGGAATATCTGAAGCAGTCTTGAGCAAAAAGAACAAAGTAAATGGTTTATGCTCCCTGAATTCAAAATATACTATAAAGCTGTAATAATCAAAACAGCATGGTATTGGCATATAGCCAGACATAGATCAATGGAGCAGAATAGAGAGCCTAGAGGTAAACCCATGCTCTGTAGTAACTTTTTTTTTTTTTTTTTTTTTTTTTTTTTTTTTGTGGTACCAGGGATTGAACTCAGGGGCACTCGACCACTGGGCCACATCCCCAGCCCTTTTTTGTATTTTATTAGAGACAGGGTCTCACTGAGTTGCTAAGTGCCTCACCATTGCTGAGGCTGGCTTTGAACTCATGATCCTCCTGCCTCAGCCTCCCAAGTGCTGGGACTATAGGCGTGTGCCACCACGCCCAGCTCTGCAGTAACTGTTTTTGACAAAAAGGCTAAGAATATGCAATGAAGAAAGGGCAGTCTTCTCAATAAATGACTCTGGGAAAATAAGATAACCACATATAGAAAAATAAAACAAAAATTAACTCAAAGGGATTAAAATCTCTAATGGACTTGAAACTATAAAACTACTAGAAGAAAACATAGGGGAAATGCTTTAGGACATTGGAATGGGGAAGGAATTTTTGGATAAGATTCCCCAAACACAGGAAACAATAGCAAAATAGATTAAGTAGAATTATACCAAACTAAAACCTTCTGCAAAACAAAGGAAACAACCAATAGAGTAAAAAGACAACCTACAGAATGAGAAAATATATTTGCAAACTATACATCTGGCATGAGGTTAATATCTAGAATACATAAGGAAATAAAAAAAAAAACTCAATAGCAAGAAAAAAATCTCATTAAAAGATGGGCAAGAGACCTAAATAGACATTCTAGCCAGGTATAGAAAGAAGACATACAGATGACAAAAAGATATTTGAAATAAATGCTCAACACATCACTAATCATCAGGGAAATGGAAATCAAAACTACAATGAGATATTACATCATCCCAGTAACAATGGCTAGTATCAAAAAGTGCTGATGAGGATGTGGAGAAAAGAAAACCTTTGTACACTGTTGGTAGGAATGAAAATAAGTATTGCCATTATTATAATTTTGTGGAGGTTCCTCTAAATATTAAAAATAGAACCACCGTATGATCTAGCAATGCCTCTACTGGGCATATATCCAGAGGAACTGAAATCAGTAGATCAGAGAGACATCTGCACTTCAATGTTTATTGCAGCACTATTCACAAGAGCCAAGAAACAGAAAAACCAAAATGTCCATCAACTAACAAATGGACAAAAAAATGTAATACATGCACAATGGAATAGTATTTAACCATAAAAAGAAAGAAATCTGTCGTTTGTGACAATATGGGTGTATATGGCGATGGTAATGTTAACTGAAGGAAGCAGGCATAGAAAGATAAGTACCTCATTACCTCATTCATTTGTGGAATCTATAAAGTCTATCTCATAGAAGCCTAAAGCAGAATGGAGGCTTCCACATGCTGGAGAATAAAAGGGGGAAAGGTTGGGGACAGGTTAATCAATGAGTATTTATAGTTAAGAATAAGAAGTTCTGGTGTGCTATTGTGTAGTGGGGTGAGAATAGATAAAAATAATCTTGCCTGTGCATTTTAAAAAATAGCAGAAAGGATTTTGAACATTTTTACCATAAAATGATAATTATTTGAGAAGATAGATATGTTTAACCTGATTTAAACATTACACAATGTATAAATGTATCTAAACATCATGTCATCCATTCATGTGTATATAAATTTTTATGTTTTCATGTATGAGTCAAAAATAAATTTAATTTAAAACATTTATCATTTTAAATTTTTTTAAAAAAATTAAGTAAAAATATAAAAATATTTAGTCATTTGTATAATTTATATCTATAAAAATTTCCTTCCTTCCTTCAACAAACATTTTTAAATGACTAGTCCATGTCAGGCATTGTGTTAGACACTAAAAATACAACTTTGAACAAGATATACTATCCCTACCTTAAATGGGATTTAGGCAAAACAATCAATAAAATAAAGCACACTTTGTAGAAGTACAATGTAAGAAAATTTTAATTAATCAGAGAATATTGAGTTTTAAGATGAGACTTGGTAAATTGGTTTTACTTCAGTGAAGGTAAGAAAAAAGGGGAAGTAGGGAGTAATGAAGAGTGTTGCAAATAAAGGGAAAAACATATGCAAAGATCAGAAATAAAAAGGAGCATGGTGTACTAAAGGCTGAAAAGAAGTTCAGTATGATTGACAAGGGAGAGGCATGAGTTGGGGTAGAAGGGGAGCCAAAGACTAGATTACAAGGTTAATATTAAGGATATCAGGAAAATATTGCAGGAATTTAGGTGAAATAGGATGGTTCCCTGGAGTGGAGTGGTAACTTTGGTATGGAGAGGAGTGAACAGATTAAAGAAAAACTTAGGAGGAGAGCAAAAGAATAACGTGACTGACTGGATGTGGGACAGTAGTAGGTATGGAAAAGCTAATGCCAGGTTTCTACTGTGAGCAATTATGTGGCAACATTGGAAGGAAGAACAAGATCAGAGGAAAGAATTTATTGTGGCATATACTGAGTTTGGGGTGCTATGGGTCATCCAAGAAAAACATCTATAACTAGAAGGCAGTGCTCAAAAATAAGTCTGAGCTGGAAAAAGATGTGGTAGTCATTTAGATGAAGATGCTGATAAGGCTATGAAAGAAAATTAGGTTCCTCAGAAGGATCCAAAGTGAGGTGGAAACTTAAAAGAGAGTCCTGAGCACATCAACTTTTAATAAGCAGAATTAAGAAAGACTGACTTTATGGGCATTTTAATCCCCTTCAATAACAAACCCTATTTTTTCTACTGCAAATCAACACTCACATGTTGCTGCCTGCAGCTATCGCCACCTGCAGCAACGATACTGTGGGAAAGAATTTGGAAGCAGACTGGAAAATGAATAGGCTCTTTATTCTTGCTTCTTCTAACTTCTTTCTCCGGCTCCAACAACCTCTCCAACTCCAACCACCCCCTTTAACCAACCTCACCCAGTTAAATACTTTTTGCCTTAACAAGTACACACATGTCAACAGCTCAAACTTACAGGTGCGTCACACAGTTTTCACGGGCATAGAAAGATTCTTAGATAAATGCATGAATATCAGGTGAAAATACTGAAACATCTCTTATGGCTCTCAGCTAGCCGCCATTTTAGCTATCTTCTTATTAGGGCTCTTACACTCACATACTATATTTTTTCTTTTGACTCATATGAAAACCTAGGTTCCAAAAGGTTAGGCCGGAGGTTACTGCGTCCCAGTAGTTAAAACTAGAAAGTGGGTCACTATTCCTAGCTTAGTTTCTTCTGGCTCTAAGGGTCAGTTTCATGCAGTGTCTTCATTGCCAATAGCCTCTGAAGGCAATCAGCACCTTTCCATACATGGTATCAATGATCTCTCCATCTGGAACTACTCTAAGGATGGAAATACTAACTATGAAGGATGGAGAACTGTTTGTTAGAGCTTTCCACCTTCCCCATTTACTACCCTTCTCTAAAAATATGTGCTTATCTTCTCATTGATAATTTTTAAGATAGATACTTTGCCAACACAGAAGTTAAGAAGCCACACCCAATCTCTACCCTCATGGAGCGTACACAACAGTAGGATAATAGTAAATATCAACTAATGCACTAGTGTTTAACAAAGTGTGGAACTAGAGGAGCACATAGCAGGCAGACCTAACCTACCCTAGAGAGCCAAAGGAACATTTGTTGGAATAAGTAACATTTAATTTGAGAACTACAGGAAGGTTGAAACCAACTCTTATTCACCACTATAATGAGCAAGAGTAATTTAATCAAGTAATTTAGAAAATAGTAACAGAAGCATATAGGTTAATATGCCAAACTTTTTTTTTCAAAAAGAAAATTTCAGAATTTGTAATGCTTGATCCAAAAGAATAAACCATATAACATCCAAGCATAAGAGACAGAGGGCATTGCTCTCACACCTGAACTCATATCATGTAGGTAGGCACTAATCCACCTCCCCCTGAGCCCAGACCTGAAAGCAAGAACTTATTTAATCCTCAGAACTCTAAAATTATATTATCGTCATTTTACAAGACAGAAAAACCATCTGAAAACTTAGGTAATCTGCCCAAGGTTTCAAACTAGAAAATGGGGAGCTAGAATGTCATACCAAGGTGTTGTTTTACAAGGTTTCTGATACTTGCAGTAAACTGTGGTTCCAAAAACATTAAATGGAAAATTCTAAACATTTTAATAAGTTTTTAATTACATGCCTAAGCACTATGAGACATTAGCAATTGATCTGATAACCAAGATGCTACTAAGTAACTAATTGGTTCTGGACATATCCAGAACTGCTGCCTGAGGATCTATGGAGGTTAACTGAAGCTTAATGCTAGGTCACAATGCCTACATCATCCATCTTACTTCCTTTCATCACATACACATTGCATCATCTCACATAATCACAACAAGAAGAGTGAGTACTGTACAACATTTTTAGAGAGACATGTTCATATAACTTTTATTACAGCATATTATTACAGTTGTTTTATTATTATTCTCTTTCTGTGCCTAATTTATAAATTAAATTTTATTATAAGATATTTTATATATGGGAAAAAAGTAGTATACATAATGGGTTCAGTACTATCTATGGTTTCAGACATCCAGTGGGGGTCTTGGAACATAGCTCCCACAGATAAGGGGCAACTACTTTAAGTGCTACGTGCTCATGGCGGAGGTTTCTTTCACTAAACAGTGTGGATGATGCTTATAATTTTTTTTAAAACTAACTTGACTACCTTCTTGAATTTGCTACCCATTCGCTTCTCATTTATAATTTTCATCTCTTTTTTCTTTTTTAAAGATACCTTTTTGTTGATGTATAATTGACAGACAATAAACCACATGAAGTATACAATTTGATATGTTCTGACTCATTATACATAAAACAATTACCATAATTAAGAAAATAAAATTATTCATCAGCCCCTGAGTTTCCTTCTGCAACTATTGATTTATTTTCTATACTATACATTTCCTAGAATTTTATATAAATAGAATCTTATGGTATATATTTATTTGCTTCTATTCTTTTAACCAGTATACTATCTTTGAGATGCATCCATGTTGTAGCATTTATCAATAATTCACTTCACTTTATGGTTTTGTAGTAATACACTGTATGGATACACTGCAATTTGTTTATCCATTCACCTCTGGATGGCCATTTGGCTTGTGTAAAACTTTTAGCTAATACAAATAAAGCTGCTATGAACATCTGTGTGCAAGTCTAATAAAGACATGTGCTTTCATTTCTCTTGTGTAAATACCTAGGAGTGAATTTGCTGGATCACATGGTAGATGTATGTTTAACTTTTAAAAAACTATCAGACTGTTTCCAAAGTGACTGAACCATTTTACTTTTTGCCAGCAGTGTGTGAGGGCACTAGTTTCTTACATCCTTACCAATACTTGTATGGTCATTCTTAATTTTGGACATTCTAATAGGTGTGTAGTTGTATCTCGTGGTTTTAATTTGCATTTACCTAGTACTAATGATGTTGACTGTCTTTTCACATGTTCATAGGCCATCCTTATATCTTTTTTGGATAAAGTTTCTGCTCAAATCTTTTGCTCATTATATAAAAAAGTATGGTTTATTAATGATTGAGTTTTGAAAAAAATCTTATACTTTCAGGATACAAATCCTCCATCAGAAATATTCTTTGTAAATATTTTCTTATTTGTTGCTTATCTTTTCATTCTCTTAATAATGTTTTCAAAGAGCAGAAGTTTTTAAATTTGATGAAATATGATTTATTAATTTATTCTTTTTATGGATCATTCATAAAATTAGTAATACACTAATGCTATGTGATTTATCTTTTTCACTGATGAATTCCAAGTGCCTAGAATAGTACCTGATACACAGAAGGTATCAATACATATCTGATGAATAAATAAAATTTTAAGAAGTGAAATGAAAATTATATACTCTGAGTTCATTGGCAACATAGAAAATAAAATAGTCTAAGTGCATATTCAGTTTTGTTATCTGATCCAATAAAACATTTGATTGATACAAGGACACAAATTTATTAAATTCTGTTGGCTAAAGAACCTGTTGTTCTTTTCCTAGAGATAATTCTTTATCCCCTAAAACAGGAATTTGAAATACTGTAGAACTTAATTTTTAAGTAATAAATCTCCTGCACACCTCTGTCCCCATCTCTCTCCTGACTCAAGTCCTATATGAACCCTTGTAAATAAATCAAGACTGCTGAATTCTCGAAAACCCTAATTGTGCCAATTATAAATAAGCCTCAGGATGGATTTCAACCAGCAGCGTCCCCAAAACCATTATCTGCTACTATAATCCATTATTTTTCTTTCATAATTAATTTTTCTAAGTAGGTCAGTACTATCATTTTAAGTGCTGTTCCAGCAATTCCATTTCCCAACAACCAAAATCAACTGTAACCATATATGTATTTTCTAATAAATACACCCAAAACATTCTTATACAAAAACACTAACTTAGGCAGTGAAAGTTTTTCTAACAAGAAATAATGTAATGTGCTGTGCTGGTTCTCAATTGCACACATCTTGACCATGGGAAGTAAAAGTCTAATGTAAACTTAAAAGCACCTTGAGGACTTCCAAGTACATCATCACTTCCAGAGGTACTCAAAAGCAACAGCAACAACAAACCAAACACTGTTCATTTTCATAAATTTCATCATCTAAATCATTGGGAACAATTACATTACCAGAGCTACATATTTGTGCTAGATAAACACAGAATAGACATGCATGTTACAGTCATATATATTATACAGAGTAGTAGAATAGTGTTGTGTGCACACCTATAGATACCTAGTGTGTGTGTGTGTGTGTGTGTGTGTGTGTGTATGTATGTATGTAAGAAGTTAAAATTCACCTCATTGGAACACAAAAGACAAAATGGTCAAGCAACTGAGAGAATTCACCACACTGATGATCTTTACTCCTAAGACAGCTTGTTGTTCAGGTTCTCCTCAAAGCTTATTTATTCTTTACTTAGGTACAATGCTATAAGCTTTAGAAATCTGTGTTACCATTCATAACAGATTAAACATTGAAAACTCGAGTACACAGGTGAGCTTGTGAGTGATATTAGCTGTAGCAACCCAACCCAAGAAGAAATGAAAAGTCATACAGCTTTACTAGGGCATGTTTTGGAGGGACACTGAGATCTGTTGGTTAGGAGAAGGCCTACTGGAAACAGGCAAAATTGCTTTGATGAAGGGAACTCAGTCTGGGCCTAGTTCCTTTGAAAGAAACCTTTCATAACTCAGTGACAAGGGATGTAGATTCAATGGGAAACTAAGAGTGACTATAGATTCATTATTTTGTTATATAATGTTAATAACTTTTTAAATAATTATTTATATAAAATTTTACTACAATGTTTTTCTGAACCATTCTGAGTAAGTTCAATATTGTCTGAATTTTTAAAACCATTTTTGACATTATGAATTAACCAAATTCTTCTTTAAAGATGCTGAGAAGATGGGGTCCTGCATTTCTCACAAAAGGAAAATGACAAGCAAAAATGTGTCCAATACACATTGTTGAGGCACAAGTTCAGGGAAAGTGAGGACAAATATGAGATTGCTACCCGAACTTTTGAAAAAATCCTGGGCTGTCACCAGAGTTCTTATTTCAAATATTTACTCTTGATCTAAAAATATCCTAGTCAAAGAAACTGAATGATTATGCTAAAGTTGAGAGCCTATTTAGCGATCAGAGAAGGAAATTTCATTTCACTCAAGCAAATGGTTTTGGTATCCCAATCAACGAATAGCTTCATCATGTGGGAACCATCATTATAAAGAAATGCGACTGAAAATTTTTAACAAATGGGTTATAACAGGCTTCTAACAAGGGCTATTTTTCATAGTGGTCACCTTGGAAGAAACTTATTCCAGGAAAACTGTCATTATTTGAAAGTTGAACTGAGGCCTTTATAGTTAGTTCATAAGAAAAATCAGTCTTTTTTGCCTCCTAGTTACCCTTTCCCTACCACCACATAGTCCTGATTTCCCCTATTTGAGTGTACCTCATTTTCACTAATCAACCAAAAGTTTCCTTCTAGAGACTGGTATCATGGCTTTGCTGGGGGTTGGAGAGGACTTGTGGGAATTAAAAGAGTCTATTTTTGACCATTGCATCTGTGCAACGTATGGAATTTCTTTGGCTAATAAAGCAACATAAAACTGAAATTATCCAAGGCCTTTATCCTGGGACCAGTGAAATGGGAAAAAAAATTTCTATGACCACGTAGTGAACTTTTACAAATCTTTGTTTTTCCTTCTGAAGTATGTATATGTGTGTATGTGTTTTGTGTGTGTGTGTTTTGTGTGTGTGTGTATGTGTGTGTGTGCATTTCTGGCTTGGCTGTTAATTACACGGTTCAACTGTAGTCATTTGGTACCTGGAATCTGAGTGAAAACTCTGACCTCACCCTGGCACTTGCCTCACAATATCACAGTGAAACACCCCAATTTGAGTGTAAGCACCTGCTCCAGAGTTCTTTGTACCCTGTAGGCATTCAGTAAGTACTTGTGGACTGACTGAATGTCTGACACACTATCAATGTGAATAAACCATATACATAATTCAGTAAAGTAAAACAATCAATCAAAATACTTTTTTAACTTCCCAAAGTAAAGCATCTAATTGGCAGAACCACCCTTATCCTCCCTAATCCCCACTCCCTCCAAATCCAGACCAATTCGAAGGAAGAGAAAGAATATGAAGAAGAGAAATTGAACATAAGAAAAACAATTAGCTAGTGCACTCTGCAAAGACTGTAATATTATCTACAATGACAGCACAGCCATTGTTCCTGCGGCCCAAGCCCTGCATGTTTGCGAGCTCACCCGAGGTCCAGAGAGAATAATAAACTCAGCAGATTAGATGGAGACTGATGCCTCCTCGCCACCAGCACCTCACACAACACACACGCTATTCTGAGTGTCTGAACACATGCGGGCAGGTAAACCCAGAAAACGGGCACTCCATGTTGGCAGGAGGGGATAAGGCTGCCAACAAACAGGGCCTGTTTATTATTTAACAGTTGGTACTGCTAGAGGCCTGGCACGGCTATAGAGCACTCTCTGTTTCAGTGCAAGTCAGCCTGATTATGAGAGCGTGTGAGCCAAATCGTGTTTACCATAGTCTGTGAGAACCTCAGTGCCCCCAACAGACATGGAAATTCTTACAATAGCTCTCATCCAAACAGAGAAAATCATTCCTGAGATGGAAGTAAAGGGCTTCATGTGCTTAAATCTTGTCTGATCAGCTGGCTTAGTGTCTCTACATGTATTTGCTTTTCCCCTGCTCAAGACAAGTCATTCCTTTCTAATGATATAGCTTCTAATCCTCTGTCTTCGGTTGGTTGCTTTACTTTGGGACCTAAATCAACCAAAAAACGTGCAAGTCACCCATCTACTCATATTGCTCATGGTGTCCTGCACGCTTTGGCTTTCCAGCAAAAGAATCTGCTGCCCAGGACTGCTGCCTCCTCCTTCTTCGCCAGGGCTGCCTCTGCAGTAAGTCTCTTCCCTGCCAATGTGGGCCACAGGTGGATGCCTTCCTACAAATCCAATCAGCAGGATAATGCGCTACTATCACAAGAGTGGACCTTAATGACAGAGAGCCCTGCTTAGATGGTCACCCCATTAACTTTGATTTGATTATTCTGCCCCAGCAGAACACTTGGCTTCACAGCCACACATGGCAACAGCCCAACAGAAAACCTGTAGAGAAAGTACTCACGTTGGGTTCATACATTTTCAAAATATTAAATTTGGTGTACAAAATATAAGCATGAGAAGTATTGAGTTAGTCCCTGGTTCCCTAGGAAAGCACTGTGTTTTTTAAAAATAAACTGAGGTCAGAGCACATGAGACAATTGTGATAACTAGGCAACATGGAAAATCTAATCAATTCCTTTGAAATTCAACATAAATCAACATTTCTTTTAAGTGTAAGAACTTGGCTTTTATCTTCCATATACAATCCAGTCGGTCTTTGATATTTTATATGACTATTCTATAAAACTGTTTATAAATTCAAGATAAAATTGACTATAAGCTAGTTCAATTTTTGAAATTTAATTGTACCTTGGATACATTTTCTCTTTAACCATGAATAAATCACAAAAATGCTTTCTACAAATGAGAATAAAGACAAACTATACATCATACTGAAACCATATATGCATAAACACGTGTACACGTACACACACATTCATATCAACCTAATTCACGGTTGATATATTTATATGTGAAATCAAAATACTGGTTGTTTTTTTTTTTTTTTTTTTTTTTTTTTTTTTGTGGTACCAGGGATTGAACTCAGGGGCAATCGACCACTGGGTCACATCCCCAGCCCTTTTTTGTATTTTTATTTAGAGACAGGGTCTCACTGAGTTGCTAAGTGCCTCGCCATTGCTGAGGCTGGCTTTGAACTCGCGATCCTCCTGCCTCAGCCTCCCAAAGTGCTGGGATTACAGGCGTGCGCCACTGTGCCCGGCTACTGGTTGTTTTTAATTAATTTCTCAACTCCAAATGCCAAAGTAAACAATATATACTTAGCATTGTTAAGACATGATTTTATATTTTCAATATTATTGTGGTTTTCAAAGAAAGTAATTGTTCATGGGTTGTAAAGTATATAATACACACAATAAGCAAAAGTTATAAAAACAGGAAAAATAAGAAAAAATAATTCCCAAACTAGGAATAAGTTTTGCCCTAGTTTAATTGATCCACTTCCTCTACTGATCAGAGATGCTTAATAAACAACCTCAAATCAAGGTAGTTAATTCTGAAATCAGGATGCTTCTCCCAAAGCATCCTGCATATAGCAACATTCATAACTATAAGCTCATAGTGGTAAAGCAAAGCAACAAGATGCCCACTGATGAAAAGATAAACAGAAACTGTAGTTTCATCCTGTATTGACTGCTCACAGCTAAAGGAAAAGTATTGGGGACACACTTAAGAGGTGAGAAGAAATAAAACTGTCTCTTCCAAAGTTGACCAACTCATTCATGTAGCAAATACACACATAGGTAAGAACATACTCACATACAAACAATTTATTTATTTAGTGGTAGCTTTGAAACTTTCTAAACTTCTTCCTGTTTCTCCTGGATCTCTTTTGGCAATGTGGATTTACCAAAAATTATTTCCCCATTGTATTTCTAATTTTGTGAATTTGTGGACCCAATCAGAGACTCAGGAGTGGAGCAATGACCAAAATATGAGCAGGGATCTTTCACAGTGAGTAGATTAAAGACAGGTAAAACATTTTCATCTCTGTGCTAAGATACTTCATCATAGCCATTAGGAGATATTAGTAAATGCTCCCAAGTTTTGAGCACTCTTCTAAGACCTTTGTATGTATATGCACATTTAATCTTCACAAAATCCCATGAATACTGTTATTTTTTCTCCATTTTGCAGAAAATGAAAATGAAGCACAAAGAGGTTACACAGGTCCTGCCATGCCCTAGGTCCTGCAATGCATAAATAAAGAGGCTGAAATCTAAACTAAATTGATGTGACTTCAGAGTCTAATTGTAATCTCTGTGTTCTGCTCTCCACAGTGAGGATCACTGTGTCAGATGCTTCTGTTCAATTTAAATCTGTGTGGTCCTGAAGCTGTCAAATATTAGAAATAACATACTAGAAGTACTAAAGTTCATGGCTCTAGAACTACAAGTGGGAGAGGAGGTTTGGGAAGATTGTGTAGTCTTATAATTTTATGGTGGAAAAAGAATATGAACCACCTATCTAGTCCAAATGTCTCAGTTGAGAGTTAAAAAAAAAAAAAGGCCCCAGCAATGACTGTAAATGTTGAGATTACAGGTAAATAGAAAAAGAACTAGGTGCAGAAAACATGGCTCTTTTCATAATTCCTTCTGCTCTTCTCTTAGGTGGCCTGCCTTAGAGGTAGAAGAAATCTGAGTGAGGGACAAAGATTTCCACTTGACCTCTGCTTGGTCCCACAGGACTTGGTAAAGCAAAGCAACAAGATGCCCACCAATGAAAAGATGAACAGAAACTGTAGTTTTATCCTGTCTTGACTGCTCACAGCTGAAGGAAAAAATATTGGGGACACACTTAAGAGGTGAGGAGAAATAAAACTGTCTCTACCAAGTTGACCAACTCATTCATGTAGCAAATACACACACAGGTAAGAACATATTCACATACAAACAATTTATTTATTTAGTGGTAGCTTTGAAACTTTCTAAACTTCTTCCTGTTTCTCCTGGATCTCTTTTGGTAATGTGTATTTACCAAAAATTATTTCCCGATTGTACTTCTAATTTTGTGAATTTGTGGGCTTTTCTTGTTTAGAAATTAAATCATGTGATATTGGTTTGTTTATTGCTTCATTATTGTTCTCTTTGAAAGAAATCTAATTCTAATTAATTAGTATGTTTCCCTTTTGATTTTCTAATACATTACTTTCTAACCTTACTTTTTAGTAATTTCTTCTATTTTGCAGATGTTTTTTATTCTTTAACCAATTTCTCAAGATAAATAGTAATATGCTTGCAATAATTTTTTCCCTGTAGTAGTAGTTAAAGCTATGGATTTTCCTCTGAACACTGCTTTATCTACATCCACATGAGATTATTTTCTATAAATTCTGTAATGTTTCTTAAATAAAAAATAATTTCAAAAGTTTATCTTCGCTTAATTTGCACAAACCCTTCTTTATTAGGGAGATATATTTTTGTATAAGACATGAGTTACCAATCATAATTATCACTTTCTCATATCATTTTTAAAACAATTAAAAATTTTAAAAATTTTGTTTGATTTTTCTCACCCATGATTTTGATCCTTTTGTTAGAAGTTCTTCTGCCCTCACCCCTAGTATCTTACTTCTAGAGTAGACTTTGGTCTTCTAATAGTTTTATTTTCCTCTTTTATTTCTTTCTTAGTCTTTCACAGCCAACTTTATTTCTCCTTCTGTTATCTAATAATCCCTTTGATCCTGCATATCTACCTTTTGTCCTTTTACTTTAAGGAGGCCACAATTTCTTTTCCTTTGCTACAGTGGAAAATATGTACTACTTTCTGTTCAAATTCTGGATTTTATCTGATCTGCCTTTTTAAATGTTACTTGTGTTTTGTTAGTTAAACATGGATCCAATGCAGGTTCCTTTCTATTTCTCATTTTTCAGTGAATTAATTCTCTTAGCTGTTTAACAAAGAAAGAAGCTGGTAGAACGTTGAGGAACCAAGGAATTTTCATTTTGGTGCCATACTCGCTAAAATATTTTAGCATTTTCTTAAAATATTTTTTTAAATGTTGATGGATTTTTATTTTATTCATTTATTTATACATGGTGCTGAGAACTGAACCCAGGGCCTCATACATGCTAGTTAAGTGCTCTACCACTGAGCCACAACTCCAGCTATTTTAGCATTATTAATCAACTTGACCATGCATGTTGCTCAAGGGACAGCCTCTATTCTGTGGTCTGGGTGATCTGCTTTCCCCACAGAGGTTAGTGGGAGTTTTAAATGATTTGCATAAAGTCCAGTATGTCATGATCTGACTTTTTTTTTATGGAACCTAGGGCCTTACATGTACTAAGTAAGCGCTTTACCACTAAGCTAGACTCCTCTGAAGGTGTTCAGTTGGCACAAAATCTTGTGTGTTTTATTGCCTCTGCCTTGCACTCTTACCTCCTGATTCTGGTACAAGGGCTAGGCTGTTGTCATTCCTCATTCATCTTAACCCTTCTGTTACCCTTTGTTGTAGAATAAGCTCAGCAACTCTTCCACAGACCACTAATGGCCTCAGTCTTTCCTGCTTCAGACAATTAATGGTAGCATGTTCCCCTTAGGGTCATTCAGTCTACTTCTGATGGATCTGCCTACTATATATGTTTAACATACTCTCAGTGTCTTCCTTTGACTTGGTCTAAATTTCACCACACTCCATAGATCATGATTTGGAATTATGCCTGACTTCTAAAGGAAAGGGTTTCTATGTGTCTCATGTTTGATTAATTGTCACATAGGAAGATGTGGGAAAAAGTTCCATTTACTTTTCTATTTTGCCTTAATTGGTAAAAACAGAATAATACTTATTAACCCTCCACCACCCTCCCTCAGTAAAGTGCTTGACCCTGTCTCCTTCTTCGATCTGAGCTAATCCATTGTAAGGTGGAACTACAGCATTCACATGCTTTGACCACTGCATAGCTCCCTTCATAAACATATTTGCATTTAAATAGAGGATATTTAAACCTTAAACTTCCAAATGATGCTATAAAATGAAGCTGTGATTGTAGAAGGACAAGAAATAAAGTAAATGTCGGAAAGAAGTTAGAGGACTCCAATTAGTATCTGTAAATTACCTCATGTGAGTAATAAAGTTGTGTTTGAGTTGCTTTACCCTCTAGAATTTTCTATTTCAATGCCTAATTTTTTTTATAATAAGAGAGTCATAGGAGAACAAGGCATTCTACATAAGCAAATTTTCTAGTTAACAATTTAAACAATTTTCTTTCAAACATTAAGTTGGAATCTTTAAAAATGATTTCCTATTTTCTAAAGGAAGTGATTTGATATAAATATACACTGGAACAAAACGTTCTAGATTCTTAAGGTTTTTCTACAATTATTATTAATAAAGTTTTGGCAAATCATTTAGTCTACCCACACCTCAGTTCCACCATCTCTAAAATAGGAATAGTAATAGTTCCTTTCTTACCGTATAGATTTTTTGCAAGTGGCATATGAAATAATATATGCCAAAATGCTTTGTGAACTACTAAACAGAAAAGTATAAGTTTTTAGCAATAAAATATGATCCAAATAAAATAAGGCATTGTTATACTAAAGAAGATAACCAAAGTATACAGGGCAGTTTAACTACCCAATATAGTATGCTCTCATAATTCTTTTTTGAGTTTTTCCTACATTTTCAACTAAGCTCTGAACTGCTAATTCAGTTCTCATTTCCTTCAGCGAGTCTTCCAGGAACACTTTCTTCCCACCTCCTTTTCCCCAGCACTTTTGTATGGTTCTTGTTTTTTGTCTGTTGCAGTTTGTATTGCTTTATGTCTGCCCTGAAAGATCCCATAGAGTAATGAAAAGAGAAAGCAGCTTTAGAATCAGAACAGGTTTAAATCTTGGCCGTCTGTGCCTGTGTTCATCATGTAACATCACTGGATTTGTTTCCTCATCTGTAAACTGAATTGTATGTATATTTTTATGAGAAAAAAATTAAGATAGCATCTACTAAGGTCTGGTACACAGTCTGGGCTCAATAGATATAGTTTAAAATCAGAGATAACCTGAAGTGTACCTAATATATGAAATTCTTGGATTTCATCATATCTCATTTGCCTTCTTAAAAGCACATTTTGCTGGGCTTGGGTTGTGGCTCACTGGTGGGGTACTTGCCTAGTATGTGTGAAGCAGTGGGTTAGATTCTCAGCACCACACATAAATAAATTAATAAAATAGAGGTCCATCAACAATTTTAAAAATATTTTTTTAAAAGTGCATTTTGCTTATTTCTATATTCTTCATTGAGGTTTTATGGCACTTGACAATTGGTATACCTTGATTGATAGCTTTTCTAATCAATTAATCATTTCACTTTTTTTCTAAGTGCTACCATAGGATCTACCTTTTCTTAAAATTTATTTTCTGTTGATTTTCTTTACTAATCTCTTATAGTTACAACAGTTTCTCTGTTTCAATTAACTTCTTTTAATCTTAGTTAACTTCTTTTGTCTTGTAAAATAACATATCCTAATCTTAAAACTTCAGGATAGTGACCATATTTTCTGGTCATAATGCACTGAATAATTTGTAAAAACCACACCACTATTAAGTAATAATTATGCACATGAATGTTATGGATTATATACAATTTATTCACTTTGCCTGAACTCATTCCTAGATTGCAGATTACTGGTATTACGTTGCATTTATATAACTCTTTTATCATTTACAAACATTTCATAATTATTTAATGGAGATCTTCAAAAAATTAGATCTTGTAATTGCTACTGGCAAAAAGAGAAAACAAAGATGAATAATGAGAATATGATATCCCTTGTTACCAGGCAAACCAGGACTAACAGTCTATCTCCCATTCTCTGGTCTGCTATTATCCTGTTGAGCTAGAGTTGTCCTGGCGTTGAAAGAAAACACCTATTCACTTCCAAGTATTATTATATGGAAAAGGTTGAATAGTACTACAGATTCTTCTCTTTATTTCCATAGTGAATAAATAGTAAATCCCAGCAATTTCTGGGACTTGGGGGTAGTAGGATCAGGATAACCAAGGCAAGGTTGGGGCTAGGGAAGAGGAAGCAGGGAAAGGAGATAAAATTTGTGGTGGGTGTGTCCTCATCCACCATGACCCCAGAGAAATATTTGAAAAGGGAAGGCCTCTGTCTCTCTCATCTGAGGTTTCCTCCAGAACCCTGTAGGAGAGGAAGATACACTGCTGAGTCTTCATTTGGGGAGCAGCAGGAGCAGGCAGTATCTCCTTTGCTAAATGAACCCTATGTTGACAGCTGTGGGAATATGTGTTTGTGCCACCAGGCCCCATAGAAAATTCTCCCTAAAATGACTAATGCTTTGTCATTAAAACAAAACAAAACAAGAAAAAACAAAAACAAAAACCACCGTTAAAAATCAGTTTTTAAAAGAAAACAATGTGAGGAAAGTAAGCAATGTACTAAGCTTGATGTGACATTTCTGGTACCTTTTTAGGGTGGAGGGGGGCATTAAGACACAGAGTAGGAAGCTCCTTGTGTTGAGATTTAGAAGTCCTCATCTGAGTTCCAACAGTTTCACCATCTGGCTGTGTAGCCTTCAACAAGTGGCCTAACCTCTCTGGACTTTGGATCCTTCATATTTAAAATGAGAGGGTTGATTACTAAGTGATGTGTGAGAGCCCTTCTAGAGATAAGAATTCCCCAATCTATGATAATAATAATTAACATTTGATGGTGCTTTACCACCTACAAATGATTTCTACATGCATTATCTAATTCGATCCTCATGCTAGTTCTGAGGTAGTATTATTATGATTATGCCTGTTTTTAGAGAAGAGATTAAGAAACTACAAAATGGTAGAGTTGGCATTGAACAGATGTTCCCAAGAGGAAAATACCCCTTCAGTAAAAGAAGCAGCTGATGCTAACAAGGATAAGTAAGAGCAGACAATTTAGACTGTGAGCTCTTGTTTAGGGGTACAACAATTTCTGGATGCAGCGCTGGGGTAATGATAATCCACCATGTGGAATGTTATCTGATGATGTATTTATCAAAAAAAAAAAACTAATAAAAAGAAAATTAAAAAAAGATACAATAATTGTTACTGCACTACACCCTAATGAATTATTGTGTTCAAGGTTCCTACAAAAAAAAAGTAATATTATACTCGGCTTATGTTTTAATTGATTTATTAATATTTTATCACAGGAATGTAATTTAAGCTCCTCATGATTTAGATCTCATAAACCTTTAGCATTTTGCAAATTCAAATTCCAATTTAAAGCCAGGGCGAGCAATTAACTTTTCTATCATCTTGTCAGGGGAGAAGGTTCGTGTTTAATTTGAGACAAAGTGACAGAAAATATATATACACTGTATGTATTACTCCAATTTAATTTATGAGTCAGCACCATCCACCTTCAAAATGTAGATTTAATAGAAGGGGAGGAAGAAAAGGCCGTGCTGTCATGATAGGGCTGTGATATCTGCCCTGAATTTCTTACATAGAAAAAAAGTCCCTGGTTTGTTGAAATACCAGGCTAGCTTGATTGCAGGCCTATTTCCAGTTCTTTTGTTTTAAAATGCATTTACTAATTCTCTTTTCACATAGCACACGATCTCAGAGATAGCATAGGGACCTCCTACCCCCAACTCCTACCCTGTCCTCCACTGTCAGCTTTATGCACAAATGCCTCCACAGACTCATCCTAAATCTAGACAAGTGAGATACACACTATGGTAAACACTGCCCTGAAGTCACTTGTTATCAGCATTCTCGATTTTCCAAAGCAATCATTTAAGAGCTCTTTACCTAAAAGAAACAAATAAACAACAACAACAAAAACCTCCCCACAATTTGCAGGTTGTATATAGCAAATTAAAATAGTGGCACTTTCCAGTAATCCTTTAATAAATATGTAAGGACAGGATAGGAATGAACGAGCTAAAACCACAAAGGTAGTCAGGTAAACTGTAGGGAAGTACTTCCCCTTGGTGGTTATTAAACACTGGAACAGGGCTGCAGAGAGAGGTTAAGGAATTCTTCCTAGCTCTGTTATCCTATAATTCACCAAAGGCGCACAATGCTCTATGCTGATGAGATGAGTTACATGACATCTCCTCCCTGGTTCAATCAAAGGGAAGCAATTTACATCTCAAACCAGTTCCCTCATCAGTGGGACATAAAAACTGCAGAACAGAGACACAGCAAATGTGCTTATTTATACAGCATCAACTCAGTTGCCACTGTTCTTTATTATTTTCCTTCGCTCCCTCCTCCCCTGTATGGTGGCCATTTTGAATAGAATGCTTTAAATTCTAAAGTGAGGAAAAGATAGGACTAAGAACAATTCAGGAACAAAATTAAGTAAAGATTCTATGATTCTGACAATCACTGGCCCTTGTGGGGCTAGGCCAATTCCTTTGTTCCATTTAAAAATAAAATCAGATTCCCTTTGCAACACAAGAAAAGGATTAGAATACGGTTAATGGAAAATTCTGGAAGGTAGCCTGACAAATGTTTATTTGCTTTCCAGGCATACAATGCTGTGCTACATAAGTGAATATAGTGCATTTGTCAAAGGAAGGCTATGTTGAATTAGTGTGAGGTCTTCATTCATAAAACAAGCTTATTTTACTAATAGTCTCTATTAATCTCAGCTTAATTATGTCATGCATTTTGTACTTGCACAAGACAGTGAAAATGGTCCAAAATGCATTTACTGCACCTGCTTAAATGCAGTCACATCCCTAAAAACTATTGCAGGGAAGGGGAGCAAGCTCTTACAGACATGGCTTTTAGGCAGAATATGGGATTGTGGCAAAGGGGTTTAAATGAAGGAGGTAAAAATGGTAATCATATTCATCAAGTACACAAAGAAGTAAAAACAAGGAGCTCTAGATAATTCTTTTTAGTGGACTCACTAAAATAACAATAACAGCTTGATGAAGAGAACATGATTGTTGAAAGCATGTCCATTTTACATTTTCTCTTTACATCATGCAATAAAAAGGGAGCACCTGCAGTTTCTACTTGTGAGTGTATCTGTGTGTGTGTGTGTGTGTGTGTGTGTGTGTGTGTGTGAGAGAGAGAGAGAGAGAGAGAGACAGAGATGTTAAAAGCAATTGTGGGATATCATATTTGCCTTTGGAGCTCCTAGTCTAATCTTGAGTACATACTCCCTACCATAAAGCCACGTTTGAGCCCTCCAGGAATACCTGTGCAATGCACAGACACTCTTCAGCTTCCAAAGCACAGTCTTTGCTTCACACCCTTTTTATTCATTCAAACACAAGCACTTTATCATGTTGGACAGTCACATAAAACAGATTTCTTTATCTTGAGTCTTTTAAGACAAATTATACCAAAATATCTTGTACTTCCCATGACTTGGTGGCTGATACACTACTGACAGATACCACCACCCTGCATACTACTACAACATCACTGCTGTGGTGTCTTACTACTTATCCAAAAAGATAAAAAACAAAACAAAACAAAACAAAAATATAACACTGCACATTGCAGGTATTTGAAGTACATAGGAAAACCATAAACTTAGTTACATTGGAAGACTGGTGTGATGTCACATGAAATTTAAGCTATCATTATTAAAAATAGAAATTACATTTACAGTAAAGCAGTCCAATTTAAAAATTTCAAGGTTGTGTGAGGTTTAAAAAAAAAAAAAAACATTTTAAAAAATGCAGAAAATCAGATGCAGAAAAATGCATGAAGAATTTAACAGAAGCATTTCACATGTCAAAGGATATAGTGTTCCTCCTTCTCTCCCTATATTCCTTACCTTCTTTCTTCTTTTTTTTCACCCATTCTCCCTCCTTCTCCCATCCCCACTCTTTTTCTCTCCTGTTTCTCTTTCTCTTACACCCTCCCCATCCTTCCTCCCTCCTTCTCTTTAATTTGGAGGAGGAAGTGGTAAAATTTGAGGAAGGAAATATTTTTGTTTCAGAATCCAGATGCTTTTACCACTCGACTTGTTAAATTAGGGGAAAATTTTGGATGACATTTTATGGCCCTTTTTTTTTTTGTTTTCTTGTCATGGTATTTCTGAACATTTCTATAATGGCCTCTGATATTCCATACTACAGTTTATAACATGCTTTATGGAAAGGTCACTTTATAAATGATTAAATATTTAGCAAATAACTATTTTTTAAATGATTTTTGCAAAGACACAGGGTAGATGACAGTATAGTATGCATATAGGTAGAGCAAAGAATCAGACTGTTTTACAACAATGTCACTAATAGACACAAACTTCCCTGCAGTTCTACATATCAATATCCAAATCTCAGGCTTGAAACAATCTTTTACAGATAAAACAAAAATAAACAAAAAATTGACTAACTTTGCCCTTCATAGTCCAAAAAAAGTATTGTAGAGAAATTAGGTTATAGGTGTCTCTCACTATGAACTTTTGATTTATAAAATTCCAAAATTACAATAAAATTAAGATCTGATTATGTGATTTATAAAATGATTTGCCATAGGCCTCCATTGAGGAGATAGCAACTCCACATATGTCAAAAATTGAGGTTTAATTTTATTTATTTATTTTATTCTAAGTTGTTAAAAATGACAGCAGAATGCATTACATTTCACATCATACTTACAAAGCACATTTTTACATATCTCTGGTTGTATACAAAGTATATTCACACCATGAAGGTGAAGTTTACTTTTTTTATTTTCCTAAAACTCTTCAAGAGCAGTTCCCATAATATAAGAAGTGTCAGTATATCAGAACAATTAGATATTTTCATAGGCAGAACAACATTATGAGTTACAATATTACAACAGATACCTCTCTGTATCAATGCATCTGATGGAATCAGTTAAACTGAAGTGTGGGCAGGGACAAGAGGTGACTGAGAAGTGACCAAGAGTGAGTGCCTTCTAGGCAGAGGAAGCTGACAAGAAGGACACCCAGGTGCTTCACTTTCCTTTCTTGCCCTTGAAGCTTTACACTGCACTCTCACTGGTATGCTCTGTCTTCTGTCTTAGGGTATTCCTGCTCAAAAGCATTTCTGAATAGTAAATTTCAGGTCTTACTAGAAGAGATTGAGTCCTATGCTACTAGACTGAAGGCATTTACACATTTCATAATTTTACAAAAATCAAAAGGGTCATGAAAACATCTTAAAATCTCAAACTAGTAATTGCTTTGTAAGGATACTTTCACGTTCTCCAGGCCGAATGGCCCATTTCTACCCAGTTCTTCAGGGTTTTAAAGGTTTCCAGAACTCATAAAGTGTTTCTCTTTCCTGGAACATATCATGCGAAGTCCCAACTCACAACTTTAGGTCTTCTTGTTTCCCACACCCTGGAGTGCTCTTCATCTAGAGTTTATCATGCTTCTTTCTTTACTCTTTATTTGTATGTCACCTTAGCAGGCACTACACTGAACACCATATCTAAAAATAGTGTGCCACCTCCACCCTATCACATTCCATTTTGTGCTCTTCATAGTGTTTAGTCTTACCTGAAATTATGCATTTATCATTTATTATGTTTCTGTGTAAAATAGAATCTCTGGAAGCCAAAGACTTTGTCTTATTTCTTATGACATCATTAGTGTCAAGAACTGTGCCTAATACATGGTTGGTGCTCACCATCTGTTGAAATAAAACTTAGGGTTAATTTACTCTCCCCTAAATTTTACAGTTTAAACTCACTTTATTTTCTGCTGATGAGAAAGGATCACACACAATGATTCTTCACACTCAGCATGATATATGAAGTCAACATGTAAGAATCATATACTAAGAAGATTCTGCAGACCTGTTTTAGACCTGGCAGGTACTGTAAGAAGTTCTAGAAAGAAAGGGAGGGTCCTTCCTGTTTGAAGCTTAAATTATTTTTCATATTTTTAAGTCACATCTTATTGCTATGAGCCATTTACTGCCTGCCATTTTAGTTAGACCACTGAATGGGTGGAGTGAACCAAGGAGTAAATAAGAAAATTTGCACATGTGCGCACACACATGCACACACACACACTCCCCAAACGAACATTTCCCTTAACTCCCCACAATCCCCCTTCATCTTGGAATTGGAGTGCACTGCTGCTTTACTCCACGCCAAACACAAGCTAACGAAGACAGGCAAAAATCAGAAGAACTTTGGAAGCCCTTTCACTGGAGCTGCCACCTGTCACTTATGTAAGAAGATGCAATCATCCATCTGTCCAGACTGGTGAATCATAAGGTCTTAAATGCCATTTACCTTCCCCAAAATAGTGATTCCCCAGCAATTTTTATATCACATAATAATGAAATGACAAGATCTTTATTTATTTTTCGTTTAGATACACATAGAACATTTTCTTCAATATGGCATACAACTTTTAAAATACAAACTCAATTCACTGAGGTTTTTTTTTTTTTTTTTTTTTTTTTTTGGTAGAGGAAAAAAATGTCTATCATCATTTTAGTGGCAATAATAGTTCTGTACATTTCTCTTAGCAATTTCAACCTCAGATTTCTAAGCACTGTGCAAACATTAATTTACAAAGTTCTGCTGTGTTGTCTGTGTGAATTAGAATATTACCATATCTTCATTATATTTAGGTGAGACTCACATAGCCATGACTTGGCAAAGCCACACAGCAAAGAAATTTTTTAAAAAGGAGAAAGATACTTCCTTTTGGAATGTGGGTGCCCAGGAAGGATTGTATCTAATATAGCAGCGGTTTTTCTTACCTAGTACTTCCAGTTGAATTTTGTTTTGGGAAGTGAAATAAGCTGATCAATTAGTTCAAAAGCTAAGGGTTCTGAATAAATATCACCAAAAACAATAGGGTCATTCTTTAAAAATATTATTTGGCGATTATTGATTGCAAATTCACCACGTCTCTATCTCCAGTGACTAGAACTGTACCAAGGCTGTAGTAAGTGCTCAGTCAGTATTTGTTGAGGTAAATGTTTGAACGTGAGAGGCACTCACAGTTCCAAATGACTAAACTGGCTTAACTTTGAAACAGAACCTGTTTGTAATTTAGGGAGATCCTATTACACATTTGCTTTTGGAAGTAGAAGAAAAAGGAAGATTCATGATTTGACCTGGTATATAACTGAATCTAGGATAATAGTGATCCTCTTTAAAACACAGTTTATTATCTAAGAAGTATTTATTGAACTCCTACTATTGTCAAGTACTGTAAGAAGTTCTAGAAAGAAAGGGAGGGTCCTTCCTGTTTGAAGCTTAAATTGTTTTTCATATTTCTGAGAGGAGGGTGTCTTTGCAATTATGAGGCAGGATTTTTGTGTAAATCTGTGATTTGGGATTTGTTTTTATATTTACCATCCTAATTTGGCAATACCTCAAGGACTCAGTCTCTTTCTGACTACCCATGAGGAAAATATAGCAAAATGTAGGTATAGTGATTAATTGAAACATATATCCATAGAGTCAACTGGCTATCTGACAATCATCTAGATAATCCAATCAGTTGCTCAGAAATTAGTTTCTGTTTCTGGGTACATTCTGAAAGGTCTGAGTTATCAATAAGTTATTCATATTGTCAATTCTTGGCTTCTTTTATGCACCCACGCTCGAGTTTCATCTAGGCTGCCTCAAACTGGAATCTAGCTATTACTCTTAATAGATGAGTTCAAGAATCATGCCATTTCAGTGGAAAAGACAGGAAGAAGTACATAAAGTATTAGACTATAACTAAGGCCTTGAATACTTCCTATCATGGATGGGTTAATTAGAAGAGCCAATGCTGCAAAAGTTTGATTACCTCATCTGTGGTTACTCTGTGGGACTGTAAGACATGCTAACCACATACACTGCATAAATTCTCTCACAACATAACTCACCAAAGTATACCTGAATTTATGTTCCTCTGATAATCAACCTGAGATATATATATATATATATATATATATATATATATATATATATATATATATATATATACTTACTCAAAAACAACTTCAGTTTTTTTTTTTTTTTTTTTTTGTCTTCACTTTTAGGACACAAAATACAGCTTTTGTAAATATTTCTGCTTGAAAAATTATTCTTCAGACTTGCTGTAGTAGCTTCATTTTATTAGAAAACGAAAGAAGTTAAGGAGCCCTAAGTTTGATGCCAAACCATTGCTAGCAGTCCAGTAAAGTTTTATTCTTCTTATAAATATAAATCTGAAATATATATCTTTTAGCTGGGAGTTCAGCAATGTTGGGAAAACATTCTAAACACTTATTGGCTAAGGAAAACATGATACTGATATATATATTTTTTTCTGTTATTTGAAATAATGGAACTAGGTACAGTTCACAGATCTGCCAACTCTGTGAATTTATACAACTAAAATTTGACATCTAAAATCACTATTATATTCAGAATTACTTAGCATTCCTTTCTGTTTTTGCATGTTCATGACCATGATGCCACAATCCTAGACATCCCACTAACAAACTCCATGTATATGTCCACTGACATTGTCTCTATGGAATTCAATCCAATAAGATTAAATGGAGTTAAATAAAAGAGTCTGCTTGAACCTCAGTATTTCTCACTTATTATATTGTTCCTTTTATCATTTCTTATTTATTTAGCCAATGAAAAAATGGTTCCAGACTCAATTACATTTTCCTTCCCAACATCTTACTTCTAAATACTTTTTTCTTTCAATAATGTTGTTCATGTTGATTGCCAAAAAGTAAAAATGAAAAAAAGAAAGTAATTCTTGTGATAACAAATTAAATGGATATAATAACTGCCATCTTATAGAAAAAAGGACATTTCTATCTATTGCTTACTATAAAATTTTCATCTGACTTTGTTTTTCTATATTAATATCCACAGCTGTTGCTTGCTATTAAGAAGATTCCGAATTGCAGGAGGCAGATAGGCTATTCAGGTAATTCAGGGAGGAAGTTGGTAAGGACAAGGACAGCAGAATTCTAGGTATGGAAGTCATAAATTTCAAAGGAAACTGAGGTATATACATAAGTGTTAAGCATAACATATATACAATTGGCTTACAATTTTTTCTACTACTTTGAAGCAAGAGAGTAACTACATTTCTCCCCTTCATTACCACACTTCCTTCAACCTACATTTGAATGTTATGTTTCCTCATCAAGTCTGCCCTTTAAATTAATTTTATAATTATTGTATGTGTATGCAATTTTTTGGAGGAAAAACTAATACATACACTATGATTTTCTCTAGAGATGTCTTTCCATAATCAACAGCCAAATGACAACCAACCTCTCATTAATCTCTGTAAAAAAATCTGTAAGTTTCTTGCCTTTTCTACAGAATCATGATTATTATAAATAGCTCTGAAAGACCCCACACACAGCAAACTGAAGCATGTGGCGTTTAATCCATCACACAGAAGGATCAAGGATTGAGTCAACACTTCTAGTGCTTCTACCCCCCAACTATGAATTTCCATGGTGCCTATTTTCCATGGTGTTTAGACCTTCAAACAAACACATTTGTCTAAAAACAAATACATATGTAGGAAAACAGTTCTCCAGGGCTCTTGCCTTTTCAGCTGCTCTTGGTTGGCAGATGAGAAGTCAGATAAAGCATTCTGAAATTCTGAGCCTTCTCGTTTTACATACTAGAGAGGGCAATATTTGATCCTGGGTAGTGGATCTTATATTGTTTACATTAAATGGGCAAGAGAGAATTACAAAAAGACTGAATGTTCTTATTCTATAATGGATTCCTCCTTGTGCTTCTTCCATCTCTTGTTCATCACTTCATCACTTTTAACTTCATGTTAAAGATACATACAATTATTCTGGACAAAAAAACATTGTTTTTATTCTCTCACTTACAGGCAACATGACCATAGGCAAGACTCTTAACCACTATTAGCCTTTCCTTCTTAATGTATTAAAGTAATAACTATCCTTCATTAAGTACCAAGCAACAAGTTTCTGGAGAAATTTGTTGCGAAATAAGACTATCTGTAACAATGAGAATATGTTAATATATTTTCAATAACTCCCTGGAGTTCACAAATTTTGCTTTTCTATCCCAGTACCAATCACTATAATTTGAGGGGAAAATAAAATACTTCAAGTATCTCTGTGTCTGAAATTTTATCACTTAAAATTCATGGATGAAGGCAGTATATCCCTAGAAATCATCTGATTCTGTTTTACTCTCGGAAACGTACTACTTTATTTTTATTTTAAAGACTAATAAACAAAAGTACAGAGTAAAAAGTAACTTGCCTAAAGCCTTTTGGCAAGTGATAGAGTCAGGACTTTAATCTATGGAGTCTAACACTGGAGGCTTAGCCCTTAAATTATACAGCTTCCCTGTGGAGGTTAATAAAGGGGAATGATTAAATGCATGATTCTGAAGACTAACAGCACAAGTTCAAATCCAAATTTTACCACTTACTGGTTATGTGACCATGGAAAAGCTTTTAACCACTATGAACCTTTACTTCCTGAGTATTTAAATCATGGCTTGACTTCATTGAGTAAGAACCTAGGTTCCAGCCATCAATGATAAACATTTTACATGCATTATTTCACTTAATCCTCATGATAATTTAACATCCAGCTTTCCATAGCCTTAGGTTCTGCATCTATGAATTCAAATAATAAAATTAAAAATTGAGAAAAAATTTTTCCCACTGAACACACATACAGACCTTTTCTCCTTGACATTGTTCTATAAACAATACTACATAACAGCTATTTATACAGTATTTATATTATAGGAGGAATTATAAACAATCTATGTGCAGGTTACATGCAAATATTATGCCATTTTATTTAAGAAATTTGAGTATCAATGGATTTTGGTACTTGTAGGAATCAAACCAATGTCCCACAGATACTGTATGCAATATTATTTGAGAAAAATGAGCTTAAGTAACTTACCCATTGTTGAACAGTAAGTGGTAAAGAAGGAATTTGAATAAGAGCAATCCAACCTCAGAAAACATAGTCTTAATGTTTAAGTTGGTGAGCATAACCAATAGTATGTACTTTATGGGCTTTTGAGTATGTTTTGGTTAGGATTAAATTAAGAAATACATGTGTGATGGCTAATTTTATGTGTCAATTTGCCTGGTCCACTGGGTACCTAGACATTTGGTCAAACATTATACCGGGTGTATGAATGAGGGTGTTCTGGAACGAAGTTAACATTGGAGTCAGTAACTGAATAAAGATTGCCCTCCCTAATGTCTCTGGGCCCATCCAATCAATTGAAGGCCTGGGTACAGCAAAAAGGGCTGTCTTTTCTGCAAGTGAGAAGGAATTTCTCCTGCCCAATGGCCTTTGAGCTGAGATAGCACTGTTTTCCTTTCATCTGCTCAAACTGAAACCTTAGCTGTCCCTGGTCTTGAGACTGCAGACCTTCAGACTGGAACAATGCCATCAGATCGCCTGTGTTGCTGGCCTTTGGACTAAGACAAGAGCTATACCATTGGCTCTCCTGAGACTCCAGCTTGCTGACTGCAAATCTAGGGACTTGTCAGTCTCCATAATCATGTAAGTCAATTCCTTATACAATATCTTTCTACATATGTATACATACCATTGTTCCCATTCTCCGAAAAACTCTTACCAACACAGCATGTAAAATGCATTGTGCTTAACAGAAATAGTCAATGCATGTTTCTTCAATTGTTTTCCTAAAAAAGCCAACATTAAAGAAATTACAGGATGGCAAGCCTCCTTCTATAAGAGTAAAGAGAGGCCCAGAGGACGACAATAATATTCTGAGGGCACTGGATTCTTGAAAGAGGAGGGGGCCAATTTTAAAACATAATCCTCATCTATGTCAGATGATCAACTTATTTGAATGAGGTTGACCTATATATCATAAAGAAAAACTACTTCATCCTCCTCGACCCTTACCCAGAGTGGAATTTTATTTCTCTCCCATAATGGTGAGCTCACTGGGAATACATGCAACTTTCCATTTTGAGAGGTAAGAGATTACAGTGGAAATGAAGGAATTACCAGGAAAGGTCAGGCTTGTTTAATGCCTTACTGTGCAGTAACCGAACCAATCCCAACTCCTATATATGTCCTGAATCCCCAGCTATAAACCACTGAGGAATAAACAAACTTTTCTACAGCACAGGCTGGGTCGCCAAAATTTTCAGCTAAAAATATCCTGAGGGTGGCAAATTAAAAATTTCTAATACATATGAGTTTTAGTGATATTCTTGAAATATTGATTTAATTACTCCAGCTCATCACCCGTAGACATACTCCCTGCCAAATCGCCTTCTGAATATCTCTGTTTAGTTAGGATTAGGGTCAGTCTCATGACTTCAAGAAGTTCACATAAGAAAAAAATAAGTGAGTTTTCCTCTGGGTCTCTGAGAACCTGTGTTTCTCTCATCATCTGAGCTAAAATTCAAGGAAGCTGTGACAGCTGGCAAAGGAAGGAGAAAAGCAAATTTGATTCTTAAAGAAATAGAAAATAAAAGCAATTTGTCCAATTCCAATGTGTGGTATCTATGCTGATTTTTCTCAGGGAAAAATGCTTATCATTGCCAAAATCCCCAAAGTAACCACAGCTGACATACTTCTCAGAATCAGAGCACCAGGCAACTGACAAAAATACCTGCTTTTTACTCAAGCAGATGAAAGCCAAGCACACTCCTCCACAAAAAACCAGCGTAGCTTTTCTTGACTCTTAATCTGTCTTCATGTCTCCTAAGCACAGATTGTTTCATGCAACTAGAGGTACATGGGACAAGCCTATTGTACCTAAAACAACAAAACTAACACAATGAACTTTTATATTTCCTTCTGGCCAAATTGACAGAAAAAAATCTACCTTCATTACACACCCAAATGTATGGTAGTAATGTGTACATTATAATTGTACAAAGGTCTAAGGAGTACCATCAATAAACAGAAAAAGAAGTCCTCTAAAGAATGTGTGAACTTGCTAATAAATGCAAATATAAGCCCTCTACCATATACAGGATCTTTGTCTATACTATATTTGCACATGATCAATGAAAGAGGACATTCAAAACACTCTTTAGTAAACAAATTGATTTATTCCATTATCATGTACCAACAGAATTCTTCAAATTATGTGTAGATTGGTTTGATTCGTTTTTACTCTTATTATGGCAACTCACTATGAAAATATTGTGCAGGTGAAAAAGGAAACAATAGAAAGAGGCAAAGTTGCAAATCACCAATTTAATACTTTAACAGTCTCTTTATGCAGGCAAAAGTCTGATATACTGAGAATGCTCTGATTAAGTATCTGTATTATATCATTGTTAGGTGAAATTTCCTTCACTGTGAAGCTGAACTATTTCTTTTTTTTAATATTTTGTTTTAGTTGTAGTTGGATATAATACCTTTATTTTATTTTTATGTGGTGCAGAGGATCGAACCCAGCACCCTGCATGTGCTAGGCGAGCACTCTACCGCTGAGCCACAACCCCAGCCCCAAGCTGAACTGTTTCTGAGGAGCTATTGGTACCTGTCTTTTTTGGGGGGGCCTAGAGATATCTGTGCTCTAAAAAAATCAAATGATTTCGACTTAGGTTACTGAAGATATGTCAATGTCAAAAAAAAAAAAAAAGAAAATGAAAGATTTACAAATCCCCAATTTCTGCTCATTTTGATATAACTTAAATGCATGACTAAAAGTTTTTAAAAAAAATTCCCCAAAGCTCCTTAGAATTGAGCTCAAAATCTTCCTTTAGTTAAGTCTATTGAACTCAAACCAAGTTCTGTTGTATATCTCCTCAATATTTGTCATGATTTTCACTCAGAATACTAAAACTGTCCTTTATTCAGCCTTTCATCATAGTTTTCCTTGTCTACTAAATAAAATCCAAACTTTTCATCTTCATTTCATTACTCATTTTATAAGTTCAAGTTCACTTTGATACTAATCTTTAGTAGAATGGCTTATTTTTCCTCATATAAAGAGTATTAATAACTTATAGATTTCTTGTCATTTAAATTAGATAATATACATGGAGAGTTTTGCAGAATGATTCTCACACAATGTTATTTAACAGAATTTTAAATCCCCTCCCTTTTTTTTTGTATTAATTGATACTTTTGGTTATAGGATCATAGTAGGTGCCTTTCAAATATTCTTAACAGGATGTCTATTAAGATATAAAACTATTCTTTGAGCTGCACTTTATTGGTAAATGTCTCTCTACCTCAGAATATAAGATAAAGTTTTAGAAAGTGAAAATCTGATTTGATTTATATCCAAAGAGTGTGAATGTCAGAAAGTGTTTTGTAATGGCTTGAGTAAACACCTAAGACACAGGTAAGACCAGTGACAGTTTCTCTACAGTTTCAGAGATTTCAGACTATCTTGTCCTGTATTTAGGGTAAGCTGAAAAAAAATTAAAGTGCCCCCAGCAAAAAAAGAATTCAAACAAAAACAAAACAAAAACAATAAAACCATCTAACAACAAGAAAACATCCACAACTATGCTACTCTAAATCTATATAATTTGATGCTTCTGTGTTTTTTACATTATGGAAGAGTTTGCAGCAATGATACAATTTGCTATTAGGAAATACTTTATTGATTTAAAATATGTGTTTGCCAAAGAAGCTTAATCCAGTAATAATAGACTAACTAACTACTGTTAAGAAGCATAGAAGAAGCATAGGAAAATGTTCATCTAATTTAAGTATTTCCTCTTAAGGGGAAGCAGGAAGTCAGATTTCAAAGGCTGCCATTTTAATAGCAAATGCCATTTTTATTTCCATTAAAAGGCAAGCCTATTTCCTTATCTAAGTTCTGTACAAGTCTTTTTACTTTTCTCACAATAAACTATATGTGTGAAATTCCATCAGGGTTATTACCAATATTTATTCCTGATGGCCACAGCTTTTCTAATCTTTGTGTAGCCATATGCTTAATGTTGCATTACCCACTCAGAGCTCTTTTTAAAAAACAATAACATAAATGTAATTATGAAGTATGCATTTCTTTTTTTAATACCAACATTTAAACAAAAGAAAGTTTCAAAATGGACATTCAACAATACATAAAATCTGTTTGATAAAAAGTGTGTAATTCATGTCAGGAAATCTTCACACAGTCCTTGATATTCTAACACTGGGTTGGCACCAAGTTCCTAGACACACCAAATGAAGCACATCTACATATGTTGATAGTAGTTGATTAGTCTTACAGAGAATAATTTCATGATCCAAGAGCTATCCTTGCTGAACGTTAATTCCTGAATAACAATTTTGGCTCAAAGTGTTTTAATGGGTAATGTTTTACTTGCTAACATTTCTTGTAGGAATCTTGACTAATTGGCCATCTAATATCCTCTGAAGATTATTCTAGAACATGTCATTGCCTGAAAAACAGAAGTATTTTCTCTTACTTCAGCACAAATTTGTCATGGTTAATATGAATCATTTGACCTTTGACAAGTAAAACTATATGAGTTAAGGTTAGCATATAAATGAAAAGCACCATGAATTAGGGCCATCTTGAAAGGACTGTCAACTCATATGGTGGTCCTCTTTCCATATTTTTGTGGACTTAAACTTAACATCAGGAAAGACTCATAAATGGAGGATAAATCACAGAAATCTATCAACTACTTATGAAGCATTGAAGATTAAAGAGCTTCACTTCTTCACTGCATTGTGTTTGTGATGGTGTTTGAAGTGTTAGAACGAAGTTTTGGCCCACAGAATCTTTAGATCCAAAGAAATAGTCAAGCAGAAACACAATCTAAAAAACAATTCCAATTTTCACTTAGTTACCCAAGAAGTCATCAAAAGGAGTGAGAAAGATGATTCTCTTTTCTCAGTCTTGGCCACTTTAAACTCTTTCCACATGGATGGTCACTGTGCTACAAAAATCTCCATTTTTACTTTTCCCTCCAAAATTTCTCTATCCCATCTATCTCCCACAGGAATTATTCTCCACCATCTGTTTACTTTTCCTTCTATTTCCATTTTTTTTTCCACTCTCATTCAAGTACAGATTTGACACTCTATGATAAACCCTCTCCCCAGGATCATTTTTCCTATTCTATTTACTATTCCACTGATTTTACATACAAAGTCATTACAGCTAGTTGCCATGAACAGAATTCAGAAGACATGGATGAAAACAGCACTGAGAAGAAGAACCATCTCCTACAATTAAAAAAAAAAAAAAAAGAGTAAATCTATGAACATTCACATGAGTTAACTTTTGTCCCAATCGTATGCAAATTTCAAAGTTTTGCAAACCACTGGTCAGTGCCTTTTTACTTTCTCCCTAGCTCCATCTATCTTCTCATTACATTTTTACTTAGATACCATCAGGACTTAATTTTCAACACATATTACAGATAAATCATGGTATTTCATGGCCTCTTTTTTTTTTTTCTTTTTCCCTTCAGGTCCATGGGTATATATTCATACCCTAATGCAAATCAATCTCACAGTATCCCTCCACCTTAGATAGTCTGAGTCATAATCTTACTTTTTACTTGTAGAGATCCTTTTCACTTTCTTCTGTCAGAACAATACTATTTTATTCATCTTTCTTTCCATTCTTCCAAATACGTTACTGGTATAAAATTTATCTTTCCCTTAAAAGACAAATTATCCTCAACTTTTGGACCCAAAGCATCCAAAGTGTCCTCTTCCATTACATTCAGTAAAAGTAAATTCAGCTCATATAAATTTAACTGAGAGATAGTAAGGGATATTAGAGGCTTTGTTGTTCAGGAAGATGAATTGTCTAAGGTCACAAAAGAAGTGAAGTGAGACCTGGGATCCAGATCCGGATGTTCTTTCTGACGTGATACTTCATTGTTTTTAATTCTGTATTCATTGGTGGCTCAGTCTTACCATTTCTTTCTTCACATAAAAAAGGCTAGTTTCCATATTCTTGCACTACAATACTACTTTTTAACCACAAATTCATATCTATTACAAAAAGCTAGGATTATTCACACAAGTTTGTAAACAGCTCATAGGTCCTTCAAAATATCCTTCCAACCTACCCTCTAATCTTCCTATTACTTGATCCCCTGGTAATCCAGCTACCATCAACTTTTTGTATGCATGAGTCTTTTTGTGTTCCTTTGTCCATAATTCATTTTTTCTTCTTTTTGTTCACCAGAAAAAAAAATACTTATTTTTAAATGACCAAACTCAAACATTATTGCTACAAGAAGTTTTCCAATACCTGTTCTGTGACACTTACCCAACATCTCCACTTCCATAACACTTTAGTCATTAATAGATTATAAATTTGTTGCCGTAAAATTCTTGTTCCTAGCTATACTATGAGATTCTTATTGGTGGAGACTATGCTAGATACTGGAAACAAAAGGATTTAAAGATACCACCTTCACAGTCAAGAAGTTTCCAGTATACTTAGGAAGAAAAAACATAAACTAATGTAGTATAGTTCTGATGATGACAACATAATTTTGTTTAATTGACTTAAATTATAGTTGAACACTTTTTTTTGTTGTTTTATAATCAAGACTATGTTATTTATAATGACTATCAATAATAATAAATTAGCTCAAAATAAGCAGGGCAGTAGTCAAAGTACGTAAGAAGAATAAGAAGAAATAAAACTGTGATGATGTAATGGGAGAGAAAGTACTGAGTTAATTGAAGTACAGGCTGAATGTAGGAAAAAGCAATCTGAGAAAAGGAAGCTGAATTCATTCAAGACATTTTTTCCTAGTAGGATCAGGTACCTACAATTGCCAGAAATAAAACAGAGCTGAGGATGGAGTGAAGTATGAATTCTAGTGTGCCACTGGGCATTGAGCTCAGTGATTTATATGGTTTATTTCAAGTAAAACTCATAAGCACCATTTGAGGTAGATGTTATGAGGAAACAGAGGATCAAAGAAGTTATGACTTGCTCAGCTAGTGAATGGAAGAGCCAGTATTCAAACCAAAGAATATTCCAAAGTCCACCCTTTCTACATTAAAGTAGGCCTAAATCCAAGGAGGAAATAGCCACAGGATTAGCCCCCAAATCACTTATTTCTGAAAAAAAGATCAAAGTCTAAAAGAACTTTGTATAATTCTAAGGCTTTTCAAATATTAACAAAGATAAATTCATTTTGTGGTCAACTCAGCTAATAGACTTTAGCACAGTGTTTATGAGATGAAGGCACCTTGGAAAATTTCTATTCCAGTTTTTTATTTCTTTAAATAATTGAATAGACTGAAGCTCAGAGTTGAATCATGTAGATTCAACCACATGAAGAAAAATTCTCAGGACAAATAAAATAGAAGACTTTGTTCCTAAAGCTGAAGATCATGAGAAAAATACAGTGTCATCCTATGTGTGTGAGCTCCATGATGTCAAGTAAGTACCTTGTGTTATTTTGGGCTAACTCTATCTCCAGTACTAAAGAGAATCCAAGGTACTGTTACTAAGACATAGTACACATTTTAGAAAATCAGGTGCTTAGGGCTGGGGTTGTGGCTCAGTGGTAGAATGCTCACCTAGCATGTGTGAGGCACTGGGTTCAATCCTCAGCACCACATAAAATAAATAAATAAATAGATAGCTAGATAAAATAAAGGCATTGTGTCCATCTACAACTAAAAAAAAAAAAATTCTTAACAAAAAAGAAAGAAAATCGGGTGCTTAAATAACATTGGCTTAATGAAAGAAGGAATGGATTTGTGTCCAAAAGTGTCAATGGTATGGGTGTAGATGTGTAACTAATCAGGAAACTTGCCATGTTAGTTAGTTGTTGCTAAATTAATTTTCATTTGCCATTTAGATTGCATCATTTTCTCCCTGAAACTTTCCAGTGATATTACAAAAGCTTTGTGTAGTAATGTCTGTGGCTTCAAATGACTTTATCAGGAATCCAGAATTTAGTATCCCCTCTCTGATATGTGGATACTGACTTACAATAGGCGGGTGGCAGGGGGAGAAAGTGGAGTTTCCCTGGATTAGACAGGGAGGAGTGGGAGGAGGGAGGTAGAATCAATCGGAGTGACCTTCCTATGTTCACGTGTGAAGTACACAACCAGTATGACTCCACATCATGTACAACCACAGAAACGGGAAGTTATACTCCATGTATGTGTGATTTATCAAAACACATTGTGCTGTCATGTGTAACTAAAAAGAACAAACAAAAATATTTAAAAAGAAAGAATTTAGTATCCCATCAATGAGTGGAACTTGTAAAGTGCTCTTTTTTGGTAGAATCATGAAGAAAAGCTTTTTGTTGTTGTTGTTGTTGTTGTTGTGTTGTTGTTTTGTTTTTAGGTCATGTCTGTGGATACACATGATGGTGAGATTCACTGTGGTATATTCATATATGTACACAGGAAAATTAGGTCAGATTCACTCCTCTGTTCTCCCCTTATCCAGTCCCTTCTCCCTCCCATCCAGTCCTCTTCATTTAGTCCACCAGTCTTCCTTTTATCTTGATAAATCCCCCCCTTTTCTCTTTTTCTCTCTCTTATTTTCTGTCTCCCCTTTTCCCCTTAGAAAACTTCCTAAACTTATAAAAATAACTTAAAATATTTTTATAAAGTGTTAATATGAACATTTCACCTTTATCTTAGGTTTTGGGGGTGGGGAACACTGAAGCAATATTTCATTTCTAAAGCCATGTTCCCATGAAGCTGAGCAGAAGGACTGCTTATAACAGAATTTTCCAGCCAAATTCCCAAAGGGCCCCCAACAGGCTTTCTCAATTTGTGGGCGCTGTCCTCTAACAATCTATTTCTTTCCAGACTCTCCTTGGAAACCAAAGATTTATGTCATTCTCTTCATATTTTAAAATGAAATTGGTCCTGGTTAAAGAAAAAAAACTGAAAGCCCATCTTTATCCAAGCACCAACTGAAAAAACTGAAAGCCCATCTTTATCCAAACACCAACGCTGGCTGGACAAATATCTCACATGCCCTATTCTGGAGACCCCACCAATGACTCTGCCTCTGAAGTACTCTTATCATTACTTGAACATTTCTAGAAATCAAGTTCACTTAAGGCATTTTTGAAGATGATTTGTGCTTAGAAACAGATTAAAAAAGGAAAGGTAGATAAACACTCTGTCAGATTAGAAAGGGGGAGGCTGACCCTGCTTTTTATAAATGATATAAAGCTGCTCAAATTCCAGAGTAAAGGAAAAGTTACATAGACTGGAAACGTTTCTTTGAAAAATGAATATTCACTTAGTATCCTGAAATGTTTTCTGTTCTTTGAATACATTCAAACAAGTAGGTACTGCAGTATTTCATTGGTAGCTTATCAAACCACAGAAAAGAACAGGAAGACTGAATAAAAAGGGATTTCCTAGGGGAGATCCATGGTCATTGTTCTATAAAAACGTATGAACATATTGCTATAAACTCATCTTCACAGGAAGTCACCCAGCTTAATAAGCACAGACCTGCAAGTTAATATTAAAATTTACTTTGATTTCAGCAGCAACAAAGCTGATCCAACTAGGAGCTATTACATAAAACCCTTATTGTCATATTCGTCATCACCACTCTCAATAGAGATCACTGCCAGCACCAAGAAGCCAGCCCTCAGTTCACCTCAGGAAATATGCTACACAGACGGCCATCCCAATAACAATGCAGTAGTGAGATGGCCCTGTTTATTTTATCAGAATGACACTCCTTTATTTTTTCAATTCTCTTTATTGATGTCCTCTTTCATGTATAGGTCTATTAGATTCTACTTCCTCTACTGTCCTCTCAGGAATTGGTGCTTGCCAACTACAATAAGTTGTTTTGACAACTTGTCTAGCTATACAATACTCTTGTTTCTTTCCCTCTGCAGTCTTTTTGGCTTCAAATGAGTGCCTTCAAAATATAGCAGAGACTATCCAACCAAACTCTGCAACAGGGAGAAAAAGCTTTCTATGCATAAGTGCCATCCTGACAAAACCATAATCTTTCGTGAGTTCATAGTTCTCTTTCTTTTCCTCTATATTTTTATGATAAACCCCCCTTGCTATCTTGTCTACTCGTATCTTAATAAGGAATGACTGCCGTGACTACCCCCATCTAGCTATGCCATTCACCGCCAGCACCTCTGCTCTCCTCGTGTGCTTCAAGAAGAACTGATTAGCACTTTGCATAATTAACCTGATTAGCACTGTGCATAATCAAACTGATTAGCACTTTGCATAATTAAAAAGAAATAATAATAATAATAACAATAATAAGCACCAAGTAATATCAAAAGCTGTTAGTCCCACAGCCCTTTGGTTACCTCCAAGATTAGTTCAGTGCAGTGTATTTTGCACCTTCACATTGAAACCTTTAACTTAAAAGTCAAGAAAATAAATTAAAATTCTTTCAATCCTTAGATCCATTATGTTTTTTTATATCCATCCTCAGCTACCAAAATAATCTGTTTTATCATCTATACATGTCTCTCAAAATTTTGGTCTTAGACAGCTTAAACTAATGAGGATCTAACACCAAATCAATAGAAAATTCTAGTAAGAAAATTACCATCCAAGACATGTGTTGCTTCTATAATTATATAATTATCCCATTTGTTGCTTTAGGATGACAATGAGGTAAATGGAAAGAAGTGGACAATTTATCAGGAAAACCTGCCTTGGAAAATTACTTTGTGACCTCAGTTTCCTCATCTGTAAAAGGGAAATAAGAATGCCAATTATACTACATCAAGGGCTGTTATTAAAATAACATAAAACAAAATAATAACTTAGGAAGGTGCTCTGTAAAATGTAAGAAATCACACACACATGAGGTATTCCATTCTAGGTCCCTAAGCTTCTTATCCCCCCAATTTTATTTCACACCATGGACAACTTTATAAATTATGAATAATAATAAAGTTTTGTATTTACAGTGCCTTCAAATTAAAAAGTTATAAAGTCCTTTGCATACTTTGCCTTATTTCTTATTCAATGGATGAATATGATTAAAAATTTCATCTGGAGTTATAATTTTACTTTAGTAATTATTGTATCCATCACAGCCCTCATTTGTGTTTCCACAGAGGTTAAAATCAAGCTGTTGCTGGAAAGCCACAAGAGAATAAAAGAAAATCTAGTACATTTCTATTAATTTGGGCCTGCAACATAAAGAATTATGCAACTCTGCTTTTCTCCACCTTACCATAGCCAAACATCTGTTCCTTACTACCTCTTAGTTCAACTCTATTTTCCTCTAACAAAACATCTCTGATTCCCTCCAGTCAGAATTCCTTTCTCTTTTATGCTCCCATGATACTGTATCTGTAGCCCTATTTTTTACAGTTTACCATTTATTAGGTATCTGGATATCTGTTTCCCTTAGTAGACTAGGAACTCCATGAGACAGACTACTGTGCCTAGTCTTCTTTTCCCTGCAAATAGCTGCCAAGGGAGTGATGCACATGATGAGTGCTCAACACTTGTTACAGTAGACTTCAGGAAATTGGACAGCAAAATTTTTATTTGCATTATTCATTTGCCATAATAGTGCTACATGCAGGGGCTGGGGTTGTGGCTCATTGGTAGAGCGCTCGCGTAGCACGTGCACGTCCCGGGTTAGATTCTCAGTACCACATAAAAATAAACACATTGTGTACAACTAAAGCGAATAAATAAATATTTTAAAAAATAGTGCTACATGCAAGCCTGAGGAATTTCTTCACTAACTATATGCAGGAGAGCACAGAGGTGTTTGAGATACCCATAACCACTTTACTGACCACTAAAATCAATTATTCACCTAATGGTTTATAAAAACATGTCTCATAAATGCTAGATATTGTGCTATACATTGAATACAGCACTGAACAAGTTCAAAAGGAACTGTTGATTCTTCTCAAGGAACTTACAGTCTAGTATCTTTTAAGGAACTTACATTAGCCTTTAAAAGGCTGGGGTGAAGTAACATGGAAAGGGAACTTTAAAGTAACTAAGATGACCACTTGCAAGACACCTACCATGGAGCCACTAGGCCTTAATCAACCAGAGGAAAGGAACTCAAATAAGCAGTCAGTGTTCCTGGGCCAACCATCCATTTTACAATTCATTTAATTCAAGAAAGAAAATGCTGCTGTGGAGATTATTCAAGTCCAAATGTTCCTGGTGAAGGTGCTTCCAGTAATTCTGGGAAAGAAGCCAATCCCCTAGTTTTATATGTAAATATTTTAAAAACACACACATATATATAAGCACAAAGGAAAGGTCAGGGAGACGTAAGTCTTTTAAAAATCTATTTTAATATTTTTTTCTATAACTGTCCACAAAAGTTTGGGCTTTTTTGTAGCCTTACATTTTCTTTTACACAATACACCTGCTTTTTTTTCTAAACTAAATATTTCTTCCATCTAATGACTCTCTTTATTAGACAGCATCTAATTTGCATACATTTACATACAATTTAACTGCTAGCTTGTGAGAACAAAGAAATGGCTCTGTATTGTACTGAAGGACAATACTCAGTAAAGGAAAGGTATAAAAACCAACCAGCTCAGTAACTGTATAAGCTCTTTGTTTCAGATATACCAAGCGCTCCCTCATTTTTTTCTCTCTTTCTTTTTCTCTCTCTCTTTTAACATGCTTCATATAAGGGGCAAAAATTATTTCATCAAACAATGAAAGAAAGAAACTATTTTGTTTAACTGTCCACCCCCACCCCAAGCATGGTTACTACAATTCAGGGGTCCAAGTTTCCTGAATCTACCACTACTTCATTACATTTGATAGATTCAATTTCTTCACCTATTTCGTTTTGTGCCTTATTCCTAAAACAACCTGGGATTCTACTGTGATAAAGCTCTGTTCTAATGCTAATTTGTGCTGCCACTCTGTCTGTTCCTGAACAGACAGGGTGGAATATGGCATACTGTTCTGGAGTGAAAAATGCATGCCCTTACCCTTAACAGGTTAATAGATTTTACTGAGACCTCAGGTCTTTATCATACAAACCAGCTCTTCAAAGAGAAATGTTTTTCACTATCCACTGGGGAGTGGATGGAAAAGAAATCCTGAACATAGGGAGGGAGTATTTGGTAAAAAAGAAGTTGAGGTAAAAGAGTACTTGAGACAACTGTTTCTTCACTCAGCCATGCTTTCCCTTTGTAAGGCTCCAAACCTGCATGACTCATGGGGGATAAAAAAAGAAGCAAACCTGAGAATCAGGGACCCTTGATTCTCTTATGAAAGTGAATTCACATACTCTGTGACACAGGGTGAATCACTATGCCTCCTCTCTCAGTTCCTCTCATCCTTAATGCATAGAGGGGGAGATTATGGAAAGCAATCTTGAAGAGTTTGTTCAGTGTTTTGTAAATATTAACCATTGAAAACACACGAAATAAGTAATAAAGCTGCGGTCAAAACCAACTGAAAATAAATACTAGGGGGATTCAAGTTTCTGAAATGTCATGTGTAAAATAACACCAAAAAAAAAAAAAGTGTGGTATACAAAAATGCTTCAAAAATGATAACTTATGATATGAATATAAGGTGGGACATGTGGGCAATTAAAATAATCATAATGCCACATATGAATTGGCACCACAGGCTAAATGGAAATACCTTTCACACCCAGGTACTGAAAGTGGTCATGGAAAAATGCATTGCCTAAGAAATATATTTCATATCATTAATTTGGCCTGTTTTCTGCATCTGATAATGCATATTTACAATTTTAATGACCAAAAGAGGTGTGAACTTGTCAGTGATAAGTGAAGAAATTCTACCACTCTGTGGGGCTGCAGAATGCCCACATGATTTGGAACCTTGCGCAGCCAAACAGATTGCACAATCTCTACTAGCAATCTTGAAGTATGTCTGATTTTCCACCTGGGGAGAAGAAGCCTGAGTTAGAGACAGTATCAGTGCTGGAGTGCTGGCATAGACCAACCCTGCCAACTTCTTCTTAACCCAGAAGCAATTATGAATATTGATCAAAAATAGCAATGAAAAAGAAGGGATTAGACACTGTGCTTTAAAACAACTCTACCTGTTGAATAGATCCTAGGCACTGTTCACTGGAGTATGCAGTCAGGAAACCAATGACCCTCTAAAAATTCTGGCTTACTTCTAAAAACATCCTTAAATTCCAGAGACCCTGACCAGGGGACCTCTAACTCCATTGCTCCATGAGGAAATGAGATCATTACCTCATGACTGCTGTAGTGTGTGCCCTTTCAGAGATTGGTTTTATATCAAATTTCTGATTCTAAAGGTAATTGGATCCTTTTTGTTAATAGAGATTTAAGGCAGTACTTGTTTTCATGTCAGAGTATTATCTGTTGGTACCCAGAACCAGACTGATATTTTACATTCTAACATATTAAATTCTATCGTATCTGTTTCTAAAGCACCTCTTAATACTAACTCAGCCAACATCACCTGTGCTGGAGGTGGTTAAGATCTACCTCCCCAACACATGTTACCACGGTGACAAAGTAGTGACCTAATTTACACACACCTGCTGGGTTAATTGGGCCAAAATGAAAGATGATATATATGCTCAAAATCCAAAACTGATTTTTTTCCTCAAAATTAAATATTTGATTTTTTTAAATTAGCAGTTTCTAAAGCTAAGTAACATACTCCAGGTGTGCATTTGCCAGTTAATATACCCTGAATGTTTCATGACACTTGAGTAGTAAAATATAGTGAGTGATGAATACAAATCTTTTATGTATTTTCTGTGTGCAATGATTAGTATGAGTAAGTGGTCTCAATCAGTGAATACATGGGGTGTGCTTGAAGGGTCAGGCCACTGCCTTAAAGCAAACAGGGATATTTCATTTGTGCCAAGCTAGCATGCAGGGCCTGGGCGTCTTTGAAAATACTAGTTCACTTTTGAGAAAACTGTTTTTCATAGCCTGCGGCAGCCTGCAATATCTCTTAAACAAAAACATCACTTACCTCTGCTTGACCTCTTTCCACCTCTTTGTACTCATTATCCCCAGACCACTGAGAGCTTTTCTTTGAGCCACACAAAGTTTTACACCAAAAACGGATAGGGATATGAGCAAATACTTTCAGAGACTGCTGGCACGGAAACAGCAACATGAAAATGGTATAGCTAAATGCATCAAAAGGCTCAAAAATGCACTTATCTTTGAACCATCTACTTATATGAATTTATACAAAAGACATGATCAGAAATGTTCATAAAAATGTCTCCACAATGAAATTCCTCAGAGGTTTTTTTTAATGGAGAGAAAAATAATAATAATAATAATAATAATAATAATAATAATAATAAAGGAAGCAACTCATATGGGCAAGAATAAGAGATTGACCAGGTAAATTTTAACATATCCCCTCTATGGAATACTATATAGTCAATAAAAAAAACACATCACAGAAAATTATTTACTAACAGAAACAAATGTTCATAATATATTGCTAGCTGTAAAATTGCAATTCACATCCATGTGTAGAGCAAGTCGTATGTTTTTATATGTTTTTGCATGTACACTTACACATACATGTAAAAATGTTAACAATAATTTTTTCAATGATTCAGTGATATTTATAATATTGAGGATGCTTTCATTGTCTTCTTTCTGAATTTTAGGATATCCAAATAGTTTTGTATTGATGGTGTGTTACTTTTAAAATATTAAAGAATGACTCTCATTAAAAATAAAGTGAAACTTATAAAAAAAAAGTTAAATGACATTCTTAATCCCTTTCCCCACTTCAACTTACACTTCACTTATCCTTACTTCCCTCTTTATCAACTGCAGTCATAAATATAATAGATATTAAGCTGAATAATGTTCTTTCATTGCTAAATATTAAGCTTTTCAACAGAATGGAACCTTCACTTATTTATAAACCTTACAAAGACATCAGTTATCAGAACCCTTAGTCTCTGAGCTGCTTTTTAAACTAACAAAAACCATATGAAATAATTGCCTTTTAATAATGATGACTACTTGAAATGAACTTTTCAAGATAACAAATAAATTTACTTATCACCTGGCTATTGCTTCCTGCTTAAATTACAACTTTCACACTTTGATTTCATTTGTATAGTTATAGGGTCTCACTGATAAGTAAGTGCTTCTCTTAAGTAAGTAAAATTAACATTACCATATGAACTGGATTTGCTGTTAAAAGTATCTCACTAGGGGTTTGATTTATTCTATGATGCTTTCACTGATTTAATCATTGCTTAGACAATCAAAATATAATAATTTATTCTTATAAGTAAGAGAGTTTCTTGGGATTTTCCTATGTCATAAACAATAGGCATCAATGATTGATAAATAAAGAAAAATATGTCAATTTTGACATTTCAGTTTTCAGTCTAATACTTCTTTTAAACTTAGTGCTGATCTCTGCCTTCCTAAGGAGTTCATGGGACCAAAAAAAAAAAAAAAAAAAAGAATTATTTCAAGTAAAAAAAAAAAGAAAATTCTTAGTTTTCATTCTCAAAAGAAAAAAAACAGTTAATAAATTTTTAAAAATATGCAGCATACAAATTAATCTGAATCAAAGACACAATTATTAAATGAGACTAAATCATAAATGTGCTAGAAGAAAATATGGGTTTACTTTTAATATACAAGATTTTAAATCCACATATAGTAAATGCTTGACAAATGCAACTACATAAAAAGGCTCTAGAAAAAGTTAAATATGAAAATTAATCACAGAAATCTTTTAACACATATTACAGAAAAAAATTACTTTCTATGCCAGGCAGAGGATTACAAATCAATAATAAGATTTAAAAACAGTTTAAAAAATCAAAAAAGTAGCCGGGTGTCGCGGCGCACGCCTGTAATCCCAGCACTTTGGGAGGCTGGGGCAGGAGGATCGCGAGGTCAAAGCCAGCCTCAGCAATGGCAAGGCACTTAGCAACTCAGTGAGTAGCAACTCAGTGAGACCCTGTCTCTAAATAAAAAATACAAAAAAGGGCTGGGGATGTGACCCAGTGGTCGAGTGCCCCTGAGTTCAATCCCTGGTACCACAAAAAAAAAAAAAAAAAAAAAAAGTATTAACAATCAATTTATACAAAAAGAAATAAAAATTGCCAGTGAATTTTTAAAATGTTATTTAATCTGATTCATAAATAAAGAAATCCAAATAAAAACAATGAAATATAGTATTCATTTTTCCAAATAGAAAAATACTTATTAAAACTCAATATTGATGAAATTGGTAAAACTGCATATACTATAGTCAGAAATATATGTATTAGAACCATGTTCTTAAAAGCAAAATTTTTATAGCTACCAAAATTTTGATTACATAAATATGTAAGAAACTATTCTACAAACATATTAAAATAAATACAAAGCCATTTGTTGTATTTTCTGAACAGCAACAAAAGTGGAAATAACCAAATGTCAATAAATGAGACAGTGGTAAATACATTATTTTATATCCATAAAATAGAAATATTAGGCAGCTGTTAACAAAGAGAAGATATAGTATAATACGCTGTAGAATAAATACTATAAAATCTCAAGGATACATAAAATCTTTAAAATACAGCATTTAGAAAAGAAAATAAATCGAACAGTTTGATTCTCTGTTTTTAAAATAAAGTAGGTAGAGTTCTCCACAAGCATAGGCTTGAACCTGTCTATCTCTGATGAATTGTATTATAAGTTCATATTTTATATCTTTGCATACCATTTAAACTTTAAAAATAAAAAGAGCAAAAAACTGTTTGGTGTAATGGTAAATGGTGAAGAGTACACTGTAGAGAAGTAAAAGGTACTGTATTTTTCAAGTCCTCACTCTATAGCTGTCTAGAAATTATTTGACTTCACTGGTTTTCTTCTTCCTTATCTGTGAAATAACTGAATTAATTGAAAATATAATCTGCAAATTTTCTGGTAGTTCTAACAGTATATTCTTTCATTACCTCTAAATTACATGTTTTTTCAAGTAGTATTAATCTAACATGGAATGTTTGAAATTTTTGTTTGGGACTTAAACATTAATTTTGGGCAAATATTAAATTTTATAGCTACTAAAATGAACAGATCTCTATTTTGTATGCAGGCTACAGCCATGTCTTTAAAATAAAAGCAAATAGCATATTATTGTGAAATATTAGGTAAACTGAATATATTAAATAAGGAAAATAGCTCTGCACAAGTAGTGCTTCCAGGTCTCCACAGTTTAGCTTTGTTAATGTGTTGAATCATGCCAAACAAGACTGAATAGAGAAACTTTTCTTATCTATTTCACTGACAGTTTACAAGCACAGCCCAAATCAGGTTCTGCTTCTATTCTACTATATGCTCTCCAATATATGATGTGATTAGAACAATGGAAAAAAATGTCAAATTTACTTTATAATTCAAGTGTATAATTAAGGTATATATTGCCACAGCACACCTAAAGTGTTGGTGATGTTCCTTCTTACATGTTATTAGAAGTACTCAGTATCTTGTCTTTTTTTGTTTGTTTGTTTGTTTGGTTAGTTGGTTTTGTCATATTTGAGGCTTTGGTGTAATGGTCTTTTTCCATTTTGAGTTAATATTCCTGATATATAGATTTTAAAAAACCACAAAATCTCTCAGTTATGATCTGGATGACAATTTTTATGACCATCTAAATTATGTGGTGGAAATTGTACATTGTGGTATTTCTGGGAAAGCAAGTAGTCCTTTCCTCCATTTCTGGCTTCCATTTTTGTGATAAGAACGTGGTCAAGGGAATTTCCTTGGTAAGATTCAATGGTGTAACTTTTAACAATGGTGTGTTGTTAAAAATCCCATAGTTTGTTTTATAAATTAGTATGTAACTATAGTCTACCAAACACTGCATAGAGAACTTTATTTTTTTTAAAATATAAGTCCAGTTTAATACATAATTTTAAAGGAAATCCTTTATTTTTTTAATAATAACTGTGAAACATTTATTTACTATAGAAAATTATGGCTGTATATGTTATTGTAAACTACATGGCACACTGTATTCCATACATTATACTATACGCTTAATTTTATCGCATTTTTTTTTTTACTTTTTTTTCGAAGTTGTTGTATATAACAGTAGAATGCATTACAACTTGTAATATACATATAGAGCACATTTTTACATATTACTGTTTGTATACAAAGTATATTCATACTATTCATGTCTTCATACATGCACTTAGGGTAATGATATCCATGTCATTCTACCATTTTTTTTTTTTTTTCCTTTATATCTCCTTGCCCTCTCCCTTCCTCCCTCCCCATTGACCTTTCTAGTGTTCTTCTAATCCTCCTATGCTCCCTGTCCCAACCCCACTGTGAATCAGCCTCCTTATATCAGAGAAAACATTCAGCATTTGGATTTTTGAGATTGGCTAACTTCACTTAGCATTAGAGAACTTTTTAATTTCTCTAGTGAAAGAAAATTAAAGCCTCTCATCTAAAATCTTAACCAAATCTGAAAATGTTATTCATCTCTGTTTTTCAAATGCTCACTAGACTGTCTACTTACTCATGCATTTCTTCTTATAGTACTAGCCAGGGTCATGGTAATACTGTCATCTTTTATAGCATCAAGCAATTAAAAAAATAATAACAAGATGAATGCAATGTTTATTAGATATATTAAACTCAATAAAATTCAATAAAATTTCATCAATTTCAATAATTTACCACTACATATTTTTGTCTAGGTATGTATAAGTAATTTAATTTTGAATGAAACATTTGAAGAAATTTCTGTTTCAGGATGAAAGTAGACATGGTATAACAAATTTTCTGTGTTCAATTCAAATGGATAGATAATACATATTCCTAAAATATGTTAAATCCTGGGCTACTATGAGATCAATACCAAAAAGAAAAAAAAACCTACAAATTAAAAAATTAAAATAAACAAAAAGAAAAAACCTTAAATCTAATAATATTCTATTTGTCTTTCAATTTTCATTTTCAGTCTTGATATGCATAAAAAGAGAAAAAATAACAATATTATTACTTTAAAGGATGATTTAACTTAGGGAAAAAAGATGGTTAAAAAATCCCTGTGGTTCATAGAACAATTCCTGTTACCAGAGTAGACAACAGAATTGCCAGAGAGAGGTAAGAATAACGATTAATCCAATCCCGCCTTTTTGTTCAAATTTCTTTTGCTTTCACAAATAAGAAGTTTGTATTGTTTCAAGGAGATTTGGCTAAGCATCTTTAATCCATGCCCACTTGCTTATTATTACCATGTTTACTATTAGGAAAAAGAGGAGAATCAACTGTTTGCCCCAATTAGTCAACAGATAGGACATGCCTCCTTTGCCACAGATACTCTATAACCCTGCTTCTTGGATGCACAACCCCCAACCTGTGAGAATATAGATGTGATATTTCTTATACTCTAGACCTTCCCTGACTGGTTAATTTATATTATTTGTGCTTTGGTGTTTGAATATTATTTCTTCAGAAAGGTCAGTCATGATTTCATTCCCTACTCCCAGCAACTCTCTACCCTATTTTTTTTTTTCTGTTGTATTTCATGACTATTACCTACCACTATCTAAACATCTTATTTATAACTTTGTTAATTTGTTTAGTGTCTACACATCCATTAAGTGATCCCTAGAAGCCTTTGTGTCTACACAGAATTGGAAGGGCAAGGCTCACACAGAGAGGTTACTTTCTAACTTGAGGTAGCCAGGGAATGGCTGAAACAGAATTTAAATTCAGTTCTGCCCAGCTCAAACATACACATGCCCATATACACACACTATCATCCCTACCACCATGTTAGCTCTGTAAGGTACAGTACCTTTCTTCTCTTTAGTTCTAGAACAAGCAAACTAGAATAGATTAATTTAATTAAAGTGTTTTGAGTGCAAAACACGTCTTGTATTAAGAAAATCACGTTTAACTATACTATTTCAGACATTATTTAATTTTAATTTTTATTTTTGCTTCATTTTTCCCCTAGCAGGGAAGGCTAATAATGCTTATTTCTAAAAGTTTCTTTCTTATGAGTATACAATTATGTTTTATTCAGAACAGAAGTGCACCAAAAGAGCTGCAAACCTAAAGGAATTATTCAGTAGATAAGACCTATAATAATTAATATAATCACTTTACTAATTATCTATTTTAAAAATTCAAATTGTTGGTTTATTTAGTATTCTTAAAGGAAACACACCTGTAATATTCCACAATCATGATAAAGGGTCAACAAATGCTTCCAATTATGTTCCAAATATTTTAGAAATGATTCTACTTCACTCTGTGTTCCTCTGACCATCCTTACCCTAATAGAAGTCTAACTCATTTTTTTTTTTTACAAGACAAGAAAACATTTCCAATAGATTTAGAATCAACTTGGGAGAAGTAGAAAGAATACAGGTGTTCGAATTGACAGAAATGAGTTTAAATCCTCTCAGCCCTGACTACATAAAGTTAGAAAGTAACTTCTCTAAGATAGGCCTTGCTCTTCCAATCCTGTGTGGACACATAGGCTTCTGGGGATCATTTAATAGATGTATATTCGCTTATGTAGTCTATAATAAAGACTAAGCTCATACTAAATATAGAGATTACCTCATTGTCTCAACAGGCAATCCTATAGAACAATACTTTTGACATCAAATTTAAGTTGTATAACTTACAGTATCAAAAGATCATTATGAAAAATATTTTCTGTAACTTATGATGTAGGTAAAGTTATCTGAAATACTATGGACTATAAAAGCATATTGAGCATCTCAACATGCATCACAGAAAACCTGGAGGATACCAAGGTCAGTTTTTAATTTATTACCGCATTGGCAAAGTGACTATAACCCTCTTAGTATCTCTTTGATGTCTCAAGTTTATCATCTATAATGAAAAGAAGTTTCAGTTGGTTTTAAAAAGTATTAGAGAAAATGACTCATAATTCAATTAAATTCACAAAAATTACCAAGGTTATTAGACAACTTGTATCCTATAAACACAAATCAGAATAAGCTTTTCAACTATAGAGGGGAAAAATAAGGTATTAGTATGTAAAGAAGACTTCCATAGTTATTTATTATAAAATGAAATTACCCTTCAGAATAGGTTGAGTGTGACTAGGTTCCCCAAAATTGAATGTCCACCCTGGATCTCATAATGTAACATTGTTGTGAAATAGTGTCCTTGCAGATATGATGAGATTAATCATTCTTGATTTAAGGTAAGTTCTAAATCCAATGACTTGCATGTTTCTAAGAGAGGATACAGAGAGACATACATCGGGGACTTTCATGCAAATGTGAAGGCAGAGTTTGTAGTGATGGTTCCTAAAGCCATCAAAAGCCTAGAATCATCAAAAGTCTAAGAAGAGATTCTCATCTAGAGTCATCAGAGGGAATGTGTCCCTACTGTACCTTGATTTTAGATTTATTGTCTCCTGAAATATGAGAGAATAAATTTATGTTATTTTAAACCACTCATTTTGTGATAATTGATTCCAACAGCCCTAGGTAACTAGTACATGCTCACCAAATTCCCCAGGGCCAAAAAAATAGGAAGAGGGTATAACATTTTCATAGGTGTGAATGGTGACCTCAACTTCTCCAACTGATCTGAGCATACAGGGCAAAGAGCAATCAATGAAAAAACTGAGAGGTTGTACTGAGAGGTTGCTAGTAGTAGTAAGTCAGCTGTGAAAGGAGTGTACTGCTCTCTACTTGGAGTCGTTCCTCTAAAGACCAATAGAGATGCCGTCCAAAAGTGATATAACTTCTTCTAATTGCATATTTTCAAGAAAGCAAGGATGTGTTCTTAAACGAGTATTGGTCATTGTTTAAAAAGTTTATAATAATAGATTTATATTTAAAATACCCCAAGTTGCATATTGATATGAATAATTAATAAATATTTTATAATACCTTATAATCAATAGCAAAGTTATGCTTGAAATATTTAATCGGACACAATTCAAATCAGTCATCAAATGAAAAATTATTTATGTTGCTGAATGACTGTATTAAAAAGTGAATACACCTGGTTTTGATCAATAGAAATTTAAATATGATATCAAATGACAAATTAACAGGAGAAGAATCAATTTTCTTTTGGCCTGAGGTATACACTATCCTGACACTGGCAAAGACTCTAATAAGTATACATTGCTTTGCTTGGGGCATCAGACCAACATGATTAAAGATTATGTTTAAACTGTTTCCTGATGTACAAAATTAACCATTTCTTAAATAAAACTGAACTCAGCTATCCTACTTGCTACATAAATTTAAGGCATTTAAAAGAAACATTTTAATTTAATTATCAGTTTGCCTATTTATGTTCTATATTTATCATCAATATCATCATGAGATACAATCACTTAAAAATTTAGAAGATTTACATTTATTTAATTTTTTAATCTTTTAAAAAATTCATGACCTACCTAGTATAATCCTGTTTTGATGAGTGTAATTAAAAAATGAGTCAGAGTGTGAAAAGATAAAATATTTTAAAGAAAATATGTTTTGTGAGAAGAAATAGCTAGTCACACATTTTTACCTTAAATATATAGGAATTCATTTAATTTAGAAAATTAGAAATTATATTCATAAAGTTCTTTAAATATTCTAAAATCATAAGGATGATAAATATAGACATTCATTATTATACACTACATGTTCAAAGAATGAAAGAAGGAATTAATTTTCTAGGAAACTACAAATATCAACTATATTTTTTTTTCTCTTGGTTTTTTAACCTAAGAGGTGACTATTAATATGTGAAATTGTTTCTGCAGTTAGTAAATTTTAGTCAGACTTATGATCAAGTCCTCAAATACTCTAAAGGTGGTTAAAAATGGTTCTTACCAATCAGAGAATTTATTAAATTTTTATTTTATTTTTATGAAGTATTGATCTCCTAACACTTTGTAATTTCAGTAAGATGTGGACATAGGCAATTGCTGTATTCATATATACAATTAGGTGGAAAGTGAATGCAGTTGTGTTAACAGCTAGAACAATTTGCATTAAATGAAAAAGTGAATGAATAAATAAATGGACCACAAAAAGGCAATATTTTGATTTTGGATCAGTTTAGCAGATACATTAAATATATAAATTATTAATATTAAGCAGTTATATTACAAATGAGAGAGAATTATTATTGAGGAGCAAATGACTCAAAAGTAAATATTAGCAATAACTACAATATGGAGTCTTTTGAATTCTTCCTTCCTTCATTTTAGCTATGTATAGTGCTGTATTCAAAGTGCAGAGTAAACCTGCAATAGCTAGAGAAAGTAATAAAAGTGATAGAGAAAGAAGGATCTACACAGTAGGCAATATTTTATTATATTGTTTTAGAACTGAGTTATGATGCTGATGGCAAATAGAAGAGGAAGAGCTAATTTTAACATCAGAATGTTTTTGTATAATGTCACCTCTAATTAACAGATGAGGAGACTTAGCCTAAAAGTACGCAGTGGGCTGCTTACCATTTCATAGCCATTTTAATACCTGGTATTATTCCCCAAAACAAGGGTTATGTAGTGAAATTCTTATAAACTATGGTTAAATTAGAATTTATCCCAAGTAAGTGTTGCTAGTGACACAGTATTCATAGAAATACAAATCAGCTTTTAAAAAGATTATCATTTATATAAATGTATTAGAGCACAAAATCCTCCTTGAGTTCCCCATCAGTTCTTCATAAAGACAGTGAAAAGGTCCTACTGGCAGTGAGAAGGTCCTACCAAATTGGGAGGTGCATTGTCTACAGAAAGGAAAGGAACAAGAACCTATGGAAATACATGGAAGACCAAATTTAGATAGGAGTCGCTGACAATGATATCTGTAAGGAGATGTTTTATGTAAATATTAATATAATACTTCACAAAGTTTATAAAGTATCAGAGGAAATACTGAACTAATAATTACATAACCACTTATTTATTTACAACTGAGATCAATTCATTATCTTTGTGTCATACAATTCCCATCTTTACTCATTTGCTTATATTTCTCCCTAGCTTCACAGTGCTCAACTTTCTCCTTTCTAGTTGCTTAAGTCCTATATTTCAATGTATATTCAATACATTTCAATGTATTCCAGTTCAAGTCCATTTACTTGTAGTGGTTCACAGAGACCTCTGTTCTAACTAAATATCTTTAGCACTTAATGATTTTTTTTCAAGCAATGGTAAATGAGCTTCATCTTACATGGAACTTCCATCAATTGATAATGTTGTCTAAAGTATTATCTTCAGGAGGATTCAGAGATCCAGTTCTGTTTTAGTAGCAGGGAGCAGGGAGAACCACAATGGATTGGTCCTCCCTCCCTCCCTCCCTCCCTCCCTCCCTCCCTTCCTTCCTTCCTTCCTTCCTTCCTTCCTTCTTTCCCTGGTAAGAACTATTGAATCGAGGGGTATTAACCACTGAGACACATCCCCAGCCCTTTTTATTTTGAGACAGGGCCGTACTAATTTGCTAAGGTTAGATTTGAACTTGTGATTCTCCTGCCTCAGCCTCCCCAGACACTGGAATTATAGGCATGCACCACTGCACTCAGCTGGTGCTATCTTTCATGAGCAGTGAAAGGGGGGAGGGGAAACATCAGTTCTAGAGCATTGATTTAATTGAGACTGCCTTATTTTGTTATTTTTAAAAAATGTATATCATGTGCCTTCAAGTGTACTGTAAAATTCTTGTAGCCAGGGACCACGGATTCTTCTCTATATTCATAGCATCTAGCCATACCATGCAAAATAGGCAGCTGCTTTTGTTAATGAAATAACCTTTGTAGAATTTGCTCTTATTACTATTACTTATAGATGCAATTACTTAACTTTTCTCAAAATATTATCACTATTAAAACCATTTTATAGGAACTTTGTAACATAAACCATAAATTTCAGTAAATACGTTCTTTATCATCCTAATTCAAATTAAACATTAGGATACTGATAACATTAAGGGTTAAGTATTTTATCACATGCCATATGACAAAATGGAACAAAAATAAAAATAGAATGAAACCTTTTTCAAAAAATATGTTATGTCTTTTAAAATATATCCTATATATTTACATTCTTGGATTACTATCCCATTTTAGTATACTGTATCTTCTTGCACATAGTATGTGTTGAAGAAATCCATGTCAATTAGTTTTGAGCTTGCATTAGAGAAATAGGTCCATTTTATATTCCCTCCTGCTAAAGAAGTGTATTTATCATATTCCACAACAGCTCACAGTTTGTTATACATTAACTACTCTTTCTCTGTGCCAATAAGACTGTGCTGGAACAGCAAATGAATTTGGTGCATTCATTTAAATGATTCTGCAAACCACAGGCTATCCAGTTGTCTAATGATAAGAGAGCCCCAAAGCCACCTGATCACCATTATATTATATTATTTATTTATTTACTGAACCATGGTCAATACTGTCAGGATCTGAATACTGAGAAAAATGGGAAGGAAAAGTACACCTTAGACCTAACCATAAAAAAGGGCTTTTATTAATTCAGGCACAAGGATGATGTGGCTAGACTGGGAGGGGAATAGAATGTAAGATATGGAGTGCTTTATCTGCTCCAAGACCAATGCTGGTTTTGGCACTTTTCTCACTCTAGTGAGTTGCAAAAAAACAAGCAGGTGCTAGCAATCTGAGAGACCACATGCCAGCTACAGCTGCTTCAAACTGATTCAATTACATCTGCCTGAATAGTCCCAGGACATCAAACCAGTTGAAGAGATCCATAGGTTGCAAGGAAACATAGTCTATCCTGATACACAACTCTCCCTGAGATAAACACATGCTAATCTCCAGGTTTTGATATAAGTGATCATTCCATTGCCAGGCATAAGAGAAAAGACAGGGGGGCATACAATTTTTTTTATTCACTTTAAAATTAAAAATTGGTTAGAGAGAGCACAAAAGGTACCTTTGATTTTTTTTTTTTTTAATGTTTTAAATTAGATAGGGGGTGAGGTCTTCAGGATACCTTGAAACAGCCTGATTTTGTAAGAACATTTCCCAAATCATTGGGTACAGCACATTTACAGAACATGCTCTTGGGATCCGGACTTCGCTCCAAACCTTGTTTGTACAAAAAGGGGCCAAGCAGCTGGGAAATTCTGGAGTGGAGTGTGTCCTCATTAGTTCCCATCTGCCACCAGAACTCAGCTCATGGCAAGTTTGGCTAAGTCCTGGTGTACTCAGGTCCAAATGTGGGTCAGTTTTAATTACACTATACAGAATTCAGTGTGCAGTTTTTAAATCCTTATTATACAGCACAGAGGAATGGGCAGCTCTCCAGCTAATCAATTTTTTAAAAGTACATATATAAAAATTTTAAACCAGGCTAGACAGACAGTGGGTGGAAAAAAACTTATAAATGAATACAAGGGTTACTTAGGAGAATTATTAGTGAAATTGGGTCATGAGCTGGTTTTGCTTTAAAACTTCAATGTGAGAAAAAAATGTTTTCACTGGTAAGTTGGCAAACTTATAGAAGATACACAATGCCCCTTGTTCCTTAGAGCGAATGAGTAACAATAAGGCTATGGCCAGGTGACAATACACACCTACAAGAGCACTGGCTTGTGCATAAACAGATTTTGTCATTCACACACATCCCCTTTCGATGTTTATCAGTTGTGGTAAGGATTGCATAAAAGCAAAAAACACAAACTACCTGGTAAAAATGAAGAATCAAAGTAAGATGATGGTAGGGGGAGAGAGAGAGAGAAAGAGGGATTGAGAGAAAAGGAGAGCAGAAAGCACATGTGCTGAGTAGCAGACTCTGAGCATGACTTGGCTCTCAGTGCCATTCACATAAAAAGGGGCCAGAATCAGCTCATGCAGTCTATGTTCAGAATCCATCCTGTCCAAAAGCTTCATCAGGTGCAGGAGAGCTTAAACACTAAGCTTTCAAAGACAACTCTCAGCAAAAAAACATTAGGAGTGAAGATGTAGGCATTCAATGATTGGGCATTTAGGCAATAATATAATTTATATAATGTACCATTTTTAAAGGGTGAAATGTCCTTTGGCATAGCCCTAATAATAAAACAAAAACCCAAAACACAATCTTAAATTCTCTAAGTAGTTTTTGGACTTTTGACTTTGGACTTGTTATGAGGCTTATCCATTTAAAAAGCAGCATGGAATGCTGGGTTCAAATGCCAACATTTAATATTTACTAGCTGTGTGACTGGACAAATTGCTTATCTTCTCTGACATGCCATTTTATCACCTGGAAAATGGGGGAAATAACATCTAACAAATGTTATAAGCATTATCAATAATATATATAGATGTCTGGAATATAAAAGTCACTCAAATGTTAACTATTAACCCAGTCATTATGAATCAAATCGTGCCCCACCCCCCCAAAAAGTGCTGGAATCCTAATCCCCAGTACCACAAAATGTCATTTTATTTTGGAGAAGACAGGTGATTTTAGAGGTAATCAAATTAAAATTAGGTTATTGGGTGGACCTTAATACAATATGATTGATGTCCTTATAAAAAAGGAGACATCTGAACACTGAGACATGTGGGGAGAAAGACAAGGTGAAGAGACACAGGGAAAAGACAGCTAACTATAAGTCAAGGGGAAAGTTGTGGACCAGATCCTTCCCTCAGAACTCTCAGAAACAACTACCCCTGCTGATTTCAGACTTCTAAACCCAAGAAAGGAAGTGTCTATTTAAGATGCTTAGTTTGTGGTACTATGGTACAACCTTCAGACTATGATAAAGCCTTAGCACACTGATACCCAACTAATTAAATATTTAATTATCAATGTCTGTCTTGATTCATCATATCAAAAACTATTCATTTGACATTACGCACATCAACTCTATAACTTGTGGTAAATAATCATCAGTTCCATGTACCTAGTGCTATTCTCCTTAGTTTTAAGGAATCTTTTTCTGATTGCTGTTTAGGAAGGTACTGCTGCAATATAAGCAGCCTGGCAGAGGAAAATGGTTTACTATAATTAAGATCATCTAGATTTTATTAAAGATAATTAAGGGAAAATCATACATATAAATTCACAAATCCTTTCTCCTGTTAAGGGAGTTTGTGTTGTAGGGAATCAGGATATTTTACCATGCTAATTTCCTTTTCAAGAAAAAAGAAACCTTACATAGCTATTTAGTCATTGACAGCTAACTGCAATAAAACCTGAAGCTGCTTAGACTGTAACAACCTTGCCAAGAGAACCATATTTAATGGAAGTATGGGTTCCTCAAGAGATTATTTTTAAGGTATTGGTTTTGAGGGCATCTGACTTTCAAAAGAGGGGTGAAAGCTATCTGGGGTTGTATCAACAGAACTTCTATTGGAAGACATGCTTCCATAGTGAACAGACACTGAGCTGAACACATGCATAGCTAGAAATTATGAGTCTACATGATGAACTGAGATACTCAACAGTATTCATCAAAGCCACAACATTATCAAAATTAACTGTCAATGAATGAATACCAAACTTCCTTCAAATTCCTATACTGCCTATTATAACAACTTCATATTTTAACAAGAGAGAACATTAACCTGCAAAGAATACTAGTGAATATTGCACTCCAAATATTTTTATAGCTAACTACTTTAGTCCTCACATCCATCAATAAAAAGTAGGTGTTTTTACTACCATATCATAAATATGAACACTTGAAACTTAGTAAGCTTAGGCAACCTCGATCAGGTCACACAGCTAATTAATTTCAGAGCTGAGATTTCAGTGGCCAGTTAGAATTCAAAACTCCTAAACTCAAACATGAACAAGAGAGTTAAAATACAGATATCCTAAAATCATCATTAGCTTTTGAGATATTGATCTATTTAAGGCATTCATAGGCTCCTTTAAAGCATGAGTTCAACTAGCATATATTTTCTTGCTGAACCTAACTCATTCTGTTTTCCTTATGAAGAAACCAATGCCATTCACAGACACAAATTAAAATAATCCAATCAAGTTAGATAGAAGTAATCTCATCATAAGAATACATGAGAAAGAGTATTACCATGTGATCCAGTAATTCCACTTCTGGGTATGTACTTAAAAAGCACTGAAAGCAGGTTCTTAAGGAGATAGTTGTAGCTTGTGTTCATAGAAGAATTATGCATAACTAAAATGTGGAAGCAATCCAAATATCCACTGACAGATGAATGATAAGCAAAATATGGAATATACATACAATGGAATGTTATTCAGCCTTCAAAAAGAAGGAAATTATGACTTGTACTACAACATGGATTAACTCTGAGGATATTATACTAAGTCAAATAAGACAAATACAAAAACACAATTACTGTGTGATTCCCCTTATATAACTAACAGGAGTCAAAATCATTTGGATGGCAAGTAGAATGGCAGGTTGCCAGCAGGAGGAGGGAGGCAAGACTTGGGAGTTATTTTTAAATGTGTATAGCATTTTAGTTTGATAAGGTCAAAAAGTTGTGGAGATGGATGATTGTGACAGCTGTTTAAGCATCATGAATGTATTTCATACCATTGAACTATATATCTAAAAAGGATTAAGATGGCAAATTTTCTGTTGTGTGTATTTTACCATAATTAAAAAATTGTGAAAAATGACAAAAAGAAGATATGAAGTTGTTTAGATTTAGTACACTGATTAACAATTTCTAAAATTTATTCTAAATCCCTAAAATCAGTTGTAAGTTTGGGCAGAATTGTGGAGGCAATCTTTGCAAAAATGTTCAGACCACAATGTCTGATCCCAGGCATTGGATGGTGACTCTTCAGTATCTAAGAGCAGTCATCATGGTAGTAGTAGTGGTGATGTTGGTGATAAAAAATTTAGTAGCATAGCTAAGACTTATTGAGTATTTGCTATGTGCCAAACAATGGACTAATAATTTTACTTGTAGCACATTTTCTATTTCTCAAGACACTAAAATATAAGGTAGATAATGTTTCTAGTTTCACAAATGAGGAAACAAAAGAACAAACATGTGACCAGTTCCATACTAATAATAATTGGTGATGCTCAAAAGAACCCTCTTGACATATCTTTGTCTCCCTCTAGCCTGGTTGATCTTTGAGAACAAGTATGTTTTTTATTCATTTAGCCTGTCACTGTGTCTAGCAAATAGCAGGCATCCCGTTTACCTTGTAGAATAAAAGAAAGACAGGAAGCCGGGCGCGGTGGCGCACGCCTGTAATCCCAGCACTTTGGGAGGCTGAGGCAGGAGGATCGTGAGTTCAAAGCCAGCCTCAGCAATGGCGAGGCACTTAGTAACTCAGTGAGACCCTGTCTCTAATAAAAATACAAAAAAAAAAGGGCTGGGGATGTGGCCCAGTGGTCGAGTGCCCCTGAGTTCAATCCCTGGTACCAAAAAAAAAAAAAAAAAAAAAAAAAGAAAGACAGGAAATGAGGACAGGAGGGAGGATGGAAGGAGGAAGGAAAGAAATTATATTTAGGCATGCTATGTTCTCAATAAATGTGGATTTACTTCCTTTGTTTCTTTAATCCTGAAGTCACACAGAAACCTGCAATTAGGCTGAGGAATTCTAGGGCTTGGCAATTTATCTTTGAGATTCCATACAGTAATTCTGGTACAGACCACTGAAGCAGCTGCTAATATCTGTCTGGTTTAATAATAAATATCCTAGCTAATACATATTGGTGGCTTAACTGTTAAATTCTAATGTTAAGACTAATAGTGTGATATGGCTTAATCTACCACACTAGAATCAGGAGGAAGAAATGGTGTCCATGATATTGACTTCTTGCCCACTGGTTTAAATTAAGGGTAAAAGAAAAACTGTTCCCAGAGGAAAGGTACTTCCAAGTGTAAAGTGCTCATGATTATCATCAGTCAGTGGTAGCAAAATTTTGAAGCCTAAACAAGAAGTTTATCTACAGTAGTTATTGGCTTATTTTGCAACCTGGGCCATTCTTAGAAGAGCGAGTCACGGTACACAAAATGGAACTCTAGAAGTGCGTATCTAAAGCAGGTTCTCTTTGAATTTACCTTTGTATGACTTTATGTATTTATAGTTTGAATTTGGTGCATAGTTAGAAACCATAATTATAAATATGTATACAGTAAATAAAGGGTCCATTACTTCTGCTTAGTGAAACAGCTACAAATATTTAGTATGTTCTGATCTTACCTGGCCGAGAAAGTCAACACAGATTTTATTTTTTGTGTTTTTATTGAGACAGAGATAAGAAGAGGAAGAGAGCACAGTGAGTGTTCAGGAAGGTTAGGGCATTCATCACATAACACAGAAGATTTGTTTATCCCTATGCTGCAAAGAGTTTCCAAGGTGACAAGTAACTTAACCATTAAGGCCTCAGCCTTGTGTGTATAATAGGGATAATAAAAAGGCTTTTCTCATAGTGAGTAAAAATGAATATAAAACAAATATTATTATTCTAATCCTTTATAAAAATGACAGAGAATCAATTCTGATATATTAATGTCTCATTTTAAGAACAGAATTTATCTGTATTTTAATCTCTATCTAACCACCAGTATGAGAACTAAAGTAAGTCCATCAAGGCTCATCCAAAATATATAACAAGTAATAAGTTTCTAGGACACTATCCCTCTATTTCTAATAGAACAGCAGAAACGTTTTATTCATATATGCATTCATTCAACATTTATTGACCAACTACTATGTTCAAGGCATTGCATTAAGGGACTATGGGCAATCCTCTATTTACTTTTCTATCTTTATTTCTTACTTCCCAAGAGGTTAAATTCATATTATGGTTATTTATTAAAAGAATTCTAAATGGATCAATAAAAGTAAAAAATATATCAGCTTCAAGAAAGATTTCTGTTACTAAATGTTGATAGGAAACCTTCAGTGTTTTATAATATGTTAAGGAAAATAATGCAAACTGTCTGAACAAGTTTTCACTATCAGGAACATAGGACTACTGAATAAATTTATCAATATAATGCCTTTATATTGAATTGCAAAAGTTTGTATTTCATTTATAGAATTTTACCTAAGTAGTATAAAATATGGTTTACAATAGCTTGCCTATTTTGAAAATACAGATATTTGTCAGAAAATACATAAAACTATTAACAAATAATAATAATCTCACCACTGGTAACACTTAGGGAAAATACCAGGTATCTAGCATTTGATCCAAGGATAATATACCAGCCTCAGAATCTACATCTGGATTTTAGCCCCGTTTCTAGGATTGCTGTTTAATTTCACTTTATTTCTCCCTCACTTCTGTCCCAAATGCGACAAAGACATGCACAAATCAAGAAATCATCTTACAATACACCCTTAAATTTTCTGAATATTCCCCATGTGTCCACTAATATCCAAATGCTTTCAAATCTGTTCAGCTAAATGGATCAATAACTACATCCAGCCTCACATAGTGGGGCTGCCAACATGGTGAAATTGAGCCAAACACAAAATGTCTCTACCAGGACAAAGATTATTATCAACACAGTTATCACAGTTATCTGGAGAGATCTAGTCTCCCAGGTATGCTTTGAAGATGCCAGCATACACATTATCTAGGGCAGGGCAGTCATATACATGACTATACACACACAACAACAATAACAAAACAACAACAACAACAACAACAAAGGATTCGGAGGAAATATTTTGGGAGCCCAAATTAGTGAGTTTTAAAATAAATGATTGTACTAGTTCAAGGTCTACATCAAGGAAGTATCTTTCAAAATCAGAGTACAAAAATACAAATACGGAACAGCAGAAGCAAACTGCTAACAAGCTTCTCTGTGCACTTACTCATCTGACACAGCTGCAAGCAACAATTGAGCAGGTGCAACCAAGCTTTTGAGAATTCCTGCCTGTTGCCCAGGAACCACAACACCGCACGGTTGAGATTTTAAACAGGTGCAAACATTTTTTTCCCCATTTGTCTAGTGCTTGAGACAGTGCAGCAGACAGTACATCTGCAACCACTCCTTACCTAAAGCAACCCCCATGGAAAATCAATTTGAAAACAGCAAAAAAGTTTGAAAAGCAATAATGTCAAAAACATAGTAGTTTTGCAACAGTCTGTTCTCACATCATCAGTTGCTTTAATAGTTCAGTTCCATAAAAACTATCTAACCTTCAAAGATGAAAGCTTTGTAATTAAAATTATTCTGCCTCATCAAATCTTAGAAATGTTTATTTGATTCTTACAATAAAATAAAATCAAACATATGTATGAAATATACTGTTCTTTGAAGCTGTGAATATTTGTAAGTACAATATTAAAAATTTAACATTTTCATGTTAGGAAATTAAGAATTTTAATATACAAAATGTAGTAATTTTTCAGTTAATACATAGACTTAGTTATAAGTAAATCATATACATACCTGCTATGGGGCACAAACACAGACTTGCAATTTATCAGGTACTCTGAAATGCAAAACAAATATGTCATATAAGTAAAATTAAATTACTGAGTTAGATCTAGTATCTATGTTGAGACAATTTATGCGGAAAAATAGGAAAGACTGCAGTGAAAAAAATGGTAAATTGTTATGTATATATTTCTCATAGGATATTTCAGATCATACTAAATTCATGTGTGTGAATACACACACATACATATTAGCAATGTTATCAAAATCAATGTTATTAAAAACAGGCACCAGCAAGGGACTGAGACTCACCGTGGCCTCTGAAACGCAAATGCTTTCACTAGAGGACGAGGCAAACACTTAAAAATGATTTTTTTTTTTTTTTTTGGTATTCATCCAAGACTTTTGCCTTCCTAATACAAATATGACTGCTGCTCTCTAAAATGAAACTACTTTGATTCATTTGCACTCAGTTTGGCTAGAATATTGGTGCAGAAGAAAGGTGCTTTTGTAGAGCAGTCCACAAAAAAATGCATACACAAATAAAAGTAAATTTTGAATGTTTATTAACTTTGTTAGAACAGAAAAGAGAAATGAGACCAATTGATACAAGAAGGAATGTCAACTCCACATCAGATATAATGCCTAATGCCACAGCCCAACACACTGACTGACAAAACTGCCAGTGAAGTAGTTATCGATATAGAAAATCAAGTCCAGTTTAAACAGAAGTATGTGGTTTATAATCAGAATCAAAAAATATTCAGGTTTAGGAGGAAACTATTGTAACCTGCAGCCTCCAAACTGAGTTATTTAAACCAAGAATTCCATAATTCTTTCTGAAAGCAAAATACAGTATTTAATTTATATATTTCTGAGCATAGTTGTCAAGAGCAACATATTGAAGTGACTAGTTCTACTTGAAAACACTGGCTTAAAAGTAAATATAGATAATAAACTATTTTGATGCTGGCTCAATGAAATTGCATCATATATACTTCCAATGAGAGTGCAAATTGCTAAAAAGTTTCTAGAAAGTATATATACATATCAAGACCTCAAAGTTCAAAATTTTTACTCAGTAATTTTAGTTCTAGGAATCTATCTTACATAATAGAAAACCAATAGAAATTTCTGTGAAATTATAATCTTATGATAGAGTATTAATTGCATAGACAGTATGAAATTATGTGACTTTAAAAAAAGAAAAAAGAAAAATACTAAGGGTGACTATATCTGGATGATGAATTATGGTTTTTAAATTTTTTCTTTTTACTTTCATATACAGTTAATTACTTTTATCATAGGAAAATATAAGATAGCAAGTTAAGGGTAAAAGAAAAAGTTATAAAGTGCCATATGGAAATCATGAATCCAACCTTCCTAAGAGAAATAAATTAATTCAATCACACATAAAATCCACTAGGTGTACCTAGAGTGAGAAACACACTCTCATTGCTTCCTCATAGGGGTATATTCAGGGTCTTTTTTATCCCACTGCTTTAGAATCTACACCAGTAATTCAATAACACATTTTTAATCATCTCAGTAAAACTTCTTTAATTATGCAGAGTGAAATGATGGCAAGAACAACTTAGAACTGCAAATCTGTTCAATCTAGTACAGACTAATTTATTCACCAAGCCAACAACATTCAATGAGCATCTACTATGTGTAAGGTGAAGTTTGACATTGTGATACACTAAAAGATAAATTAGGACACAACTTACCTTCATCATGTTAGCATTTTAAAAGTGTTAAAAATATGAAGAGATAAACATAATACAGTTCAAGGAATTTGTGAGAGATCTGATATGTTTTAAAGCAAGAAAATACATGTCAGGTTTATTTGATTTTATTGGACAAAAACTTATATTTAGGTAACACTGAAAAAAGATTCAGGCTTATTACTTATTACTTATACTTATTACTTATTATTACTTATACAATATACTGGTAAATTATTTTAAGCACTTAAGCTTTTCTTTATGTGATTTACTTTTTGTTAGTGGAAATATAACAAAATAGAAGGTTAAGTATAAAGGAATATTGATCCAATCTAGGATGCTAGATATGTAAGATTGTCTCAGATATATACAGCCACATAAAACACATGCACAAATTATTAACAGACTACAGTTATTTATTGGCAACCAAAGTAAATAAGTTAGTTACTTGTTAATCCTGTATAAAGACACTGTTATGACAACACTACCAGTTAGACAAAAGGAGATAGGGCAAACCCCTTTTGTTGTGCAGATAAAATGATACAGCATACAGATTCAATAACAGGTCTATTCTTTGTGATCTACAGCCACAATCTTTGCCCTTCTGAAGTCAGTGCCACAAGATGGTTGTGAGGGTGAGGTCCATGAGGTCAGCCCGTGTGAAGTGGTGACAAGCACTAAGAAAAGCTATTCATGTGATCAGTGATCCGTAGACCAGGCTCTTTGAGTTCTAGGCAGCAGTAGTTATGATGTAGGTTAACAGTGCTTAGCTTTTGCCATCAGACAATTCTAAAGTAGAAGTTCAGCTGCTCCTCTTCAATTTGTGATCTTGAACAAGTTATATTTTTCCTGTCTGTAAAAACATGATCATGTTACCTACGCTACAAGGTTGTTTCTGTGGATCGGGGTCATAAGAATGTAAAAAAAAATTAGCACAGTTCCAGCCATTAAAGAAGTATTAACTAAAAAAGAATTATGATTTTGTGCAACCATAGTTGAACAAAAAAGGGAAAAGATGTCTCACGTTAAGCTAAGAAGCTAAACTAATCAGGGAGTAAGAAAATAAAAACTGCTTGTTCACAGTATCATCCTATATTGCAGTACCTCATCCAAGCACCAGTCCTGTACTGGCTGTTCACAGGACTTGTCTGAGTTAAGAAACACCCCACAACAATGGTAACAGCCCCATTAACAACTCTAACTAGTATTTTTAAGCACCATTCCTATAACTAGGCAGTAGGAGCTCAATATGTGTAGTCATATTGACTGACTTTTCTGGATGAAAATAAAGGATCATTAGAAAATATTTAAATATTTCCATATTTAGGGAAACAATCCGAAAAAGAAGGGTAAGGAGAAAATAGATGTAATTACTCAACAAAATCAGACCAAGGTGTCATGGGCTCCTTAGCAATCACATGTAGGCAATATCATTTTTCTATGTACTCACTCTAAAAAGACCCACAAATGACTGGAGTTCCTACATAATATAAGGTTTGCAAGTACAGTGAAGGATACTGTAGTCAGTTTTTTCTCCCGTGGCTTGCAAGACAGAAATGGATGTGTACTGATTTTTTTTTCTATATTTCATTTCTGTTTTGATCTGAAGGACAGCAGAGATTCTGAGTTGTTAAATGGTGTGTCTTCAGATTCTCAAACAGATTATTCATCCCTAGAGGTATTTTGGGCATGTGGGATGAAGTTACTATCAGCATCATTATAGATGGAGATATCTATCCTATGGAGTGTTTTGTTGTTGTTTTGTTTGTTTGAAGACTAAAAAATACTTCCCCATGACTGATAAGCATCTAAAGGAACACTTTTTTTTTTTTTTTTTTTTTTTGTACCAGGGATTGAACTCAGGAGAACTTAATCACTGAGTCACATCCCCATCTCTTTTTAATATTTTATTTAGAGGCAAGGTCTTGCTGAGTTGCTCAGGCCCTCCCTAAGTTGTTGAGGCTAACTTTGAACTCATGATCCTCCAGCGTTTTTTTGTTTTTGTTTTGTTTTTTTGGTTGTTGTTTTTTTGGTACCAGGGATTGAACTCAGGGGCACTCGACCACTGGGCCACATCCCCAGCCTTTTTTTGTATTTTATTTAGAGACAGGGTCTCACTGAGTTGCTAAGTGCCTCGCCATTGCTGAGGCTGGCTTTGAACTCGCGATTCTCCTGCCACAGCCTCCCAAAGTGCTGGGATTACAGGCGTGCGCCACCGCGCCCGGCTCCTCCAGCGTTTTAAGAAAAGCCTGTGATACATATACATGTATGTGTGTGTGTGTGTGTGTGTATGATGATTACATATTACGTTTGCATATTCAGTTCTTCTGAACCCACCAGAGATCTAAATACTCTATTATTATTATATTGTTATTATTATAGTTTTTATATTATTGACTTTAATCATGAACAAAGCCAATTTTATTTTTGATACCTGAGGTGTCCTAACTTCTGTAATTTATCTGAACAAAAAGTTTTATAAAGAGTAAGAGGGGGCTGGGGTTGTAGTTCAGTGGTAGAGCTCTTGCTAGCATGGATGAGGCACTGGGTTCAATTCTCAGCACCACATAAAAAATAAAAATAAATAAAAATAAAGGTAAATTCCTTTAAAAAGAGAGTAAAAAGAATTAGAATTTTTAATGTAATATTGAGAGACTAGTTAATTTTTTTTTGTAAATTACTGAGCTAGATTTAGCCCTTTTGTGCTTAAATACATCAGCCTATCAAAAAGAGGAAGCATGAGAAACAACAGTTATCAATTTATCAACACTGTGAACTGGAAACAAATAAAGGGCAATAAGTAAAAACAGAAAATCATAACGACAGACACTAGTTAGCAAAGGTACAATTTGTCCAGATAAACCACAATAAAGCTATAAAATATATGAAAACCTTAGTTGATATTTTTTTAAATGTGCTAAATTTGAGTTTTCTAATACTGATGGCTACTAAAGTAAAACAATTTAATATCAAATTTTACGTGTAACAGTATCAATTTGAACTCTCATGTAGAAAACTCATCTACAATACAATGAATGCTTTGTTTAAAAATCAACACCTCACAGTGTATTAAGAAGCAAATCAATATTGTTTCTATAGATGATTTTGTTCAAACTTATCAATTTACATGAATATTTAATAGGTACTAAACAAACTGACCAAAACTAAAATTCATGTTGAGTTACATTTTAAAAATACTGCCAAATTGAATTATGATTATTGAAATGAATGTATTCCCAAGAAATGTGAACAGCCTACTGGTCTGTTTATACATATAACTGTGGTCTTAGTTTATATGTTACCTTTCCCAGAATCTGATTTCTATTCTTAAACTTGTTCTAATAATCATCACACTGCATTGTAACTGTCTTTCACAGAGTCTACAAACTCGAGGACAAGGTTTTGTCTTTTTGGTGGGTCAGAAGAACCTTTACATTTTATTCCTTAACATAGTTTCTGATATGTAGTAGGTATTCCTTAAATATTGGTCAGAGAAATGCTGAGTGAATTATGTTGCCATCTATTCTTGATGATTAAGAAAATTCACGTTGAATAAAAAATTAAGGAATCACATTCCCAAACAAACTCCTTCCAATCTTTAAAGGACTAAATTTCAAGTTTCTTTTCTTGTGCTTTTTCCTCCTGCTTTTCCTCTTCAAAAGTTCAAATCTAAATTTTCAGAATTTGAGTCTCAAATGTTCATACCAGGTGAGAAAACCTAATTGAATTGGGCCTACGATGGCAAACCTACATGTTAACAGATATCTAGCATACTAGAAGTTAATGACATATAGTTCCCTGAACTAGTTCTGCAGTTCCTTACCAGGTCTCTCTCAGAAAGACTTTCTCTGACTATAAATCCTGAAATAGATCTCTTCACTATTTTATTTATTTTTTATTCTTGTCAAATATGACAGTTTGATTTATTGGTGCTGATTTATGTGTTTATTATATCTCTTTCCAACTAGATTTTATATTGCATAGAAGCCATATCATTTTTGTCCAGCATTCTATACACAGGGTCTAGTTTAATGCCTGATATATAATAAACAGTATTTGTCAAATGCGTAAATATGAGATTGGGAGTAGCAGCTTCTATTCAAAAGAGACTAAAATTGGGTAGCAAACAGCTACTCCTACTGATATTTTCTATTTATTTCAACTGTCTAATACATGGAAACCTCAATGGCATGGTAATTTTTACTGCAAATTCCATTTAATCAAAGGCAAGCCAAGAAATTTTTGAAAGTAATTCTTGGTAGGTTGAGGGTAGAATAATAGGAAAAGCAATAGAATCATAGTGACAGTAGCAACCATTTCTAATCAGAAATTTGAGGCTTGAATTCCAGCTTATTAGGCATGTTTCCTAAGGAAACTAATAAACCTTCCCTAATATTCATTTTCATCATATTTAAAATGATAGGATGTTATCTAAACATTTACGTTCTTAAATTGATTCTATGGGATTATATCTATGAAAGCACATGATGATATATATAATTTATGTTATTTAGAAGAAAGGGCTTGCTATATATTAGTTCCTTACATTGATCAGTCAGGGTCTGCAGAAAGAACAAGACCTAATATGACCAGAAATCAGGATCAGACATTTTAGGTAGAAAAAAATTGGAGAAACAAGGGCTCAAAGGCAAAACAAAAACAAAAACAAACAAACAAAAAACCCCAAATAACTGGAAGCAGGTGTTAAGGACAATCAACTTTCAAAAAAAGTTTAAGGCAAAGTCGTAGGACTTTCACAGCAGTTAGAAATGGGGAAAGATTTTAACATGATAGAAAAAGAAGTCTACTAGCTTTTCTCTTATCTGACAGTCTCTCCTCATATAAATAAAATAATTGCTACTATTATCATTGGAAGAAAAATCAACTGAAATGTACATTAAACACACATTAGAGGTTTAACATTGTTCATATGACTTCACATACTAGAAACACAGCCTGTGTAAATATAGCTATAAACTTTATTATTTACTGATAAAGTAATAGCATATCATTCTCCATGTACTGCCTGCAGGGGTATAAAAGGCAAATGTGTACTTTCTCATTAAATTACAAGGCAACAGGATATAGTCTTAGGGTAAATCTTTGCATTTTGTGCTTATCAGACAGTTCCTACTAATACTGGAAGAAAATCTTGATAGAGGCTGAGTATCCTGTACCCTAAACACTTGGGACCAGCAGTGTCTCAGATTTACAGTTATTTTTAATGTTGGAACATTTGCATACACATAATAAGATATTTTGGGCATGGGACCCAAGTCTAAACACAAATTTCATTTTTTCAAATACACCTTATATACATAGCCTAAAGGTAATTTTATATAATATTGTTAGTGTGCCTGTGGTTTGACTGTGTTTAGGTGTGCAGTTTTAAATTTTTGGTATCATGGTAGAGCTTAAAAAGTTTCAGATTTTAGAGCAGTTTGGATTTCAGATTTTCAGATTACAGATGTTCAACTTTTATAATAAAAATTTTACTGGAAATTTTTTCATATGTAGTTGCTTTCAGGAGTCAAGTTAAATTACTCAAACATATAAGCTCCCTTATTAAAATTATTTTCTGTCTAAATCATTATCATGTATGTGAATGTGCATGCACACCTGCATTATTCAGTTAGTTCTCAGATAAACAAAGATATCTTAGGTGCACTACATATCAAAAATAATCACCATACTTCTTGGAGGAATACTTCCTGGTGCCAAAAAGCTCATCAGGAATTTGACTTCATAGTCTTTATCCACCAGAGGTGAGAAACTGCCTTTATAATAGTCTACACTCCTTCCATGACCATGGTCATCATGAAGGCTAGAATACTATCAACTTTGTTTTTTATATCATCATCACCTAGTTCAGGGTCACAGAACACACAGTTATTAAAGATTTCATTCATTTATTTAAAAAAATGTTAGTACTTACTATGTATTAGGCATTATTCAAGGTGATGGACTTAGAAGGAAACAATGTAGATGAAGATTTCTGATCTCATGAAGATTATATTTTTCTTTGAGGGTGATTGAAAAAACAAACATACATATGGAATGATAGATGTTCCTTGCTAAAGAATTTTTAAACAGCAGTAATGGGAAAAGGCATAGGCTGAGACTGAGAAGTAAGGCCTCAAATCTTATATAGTGTTATGGTTTGGATTTGGAAGGTTCACCAAAAAGGTCATGTGTAAAAGCATGATCACCAGTGCAGCAAGATTCAGAGGTGGAGCTTTTAGGTTATGATAGGCTCATAAGGACTCTGACCTCATTAATGGACTAATCCATCCATGACTGAATGGAGTACTAGGAGATGAGACCTATTTGGAGAAGGTAGATTATTGGATGCATGCCCTGAAAGGGTTTATCTTTTCCCTGTGTACCATCCCTCACACCCACATCCCTGCTCCCATGAGCTGAGCATCTTTCCTCCACTATGCCCTTCTGCTATGGTGTTTCTGTAACGAAGATGGCCAACCGTGGACTGACACCTCTGAAACCATGAGACAAAAAAGTCTTGTCTCTAAGTTGTTCTTGTCGGACATTTTGGTCACCACAACACAACACTGAGTAACAGAGGTAGGATGATTAGTGAAGAAATTATTAAAAGATCACAGTTAAGTGAAGTCCTAAAATAAAAGAAAGTGAGTTAATGGCTTGCAGAAAAGATATTCAAGCCAAAGATACAGGAAGTACAAGTTTATCAGGCAGGAATATGCTCTTTTGTTTCCTATAAAATGTCAGACTAGATTCACACAGAAATATCACTATTGAAATATAGAGGGCTTATATTAAAAAGAGAAAACACACACACGCGCACACACACACACACACACACACACACAATGTTTTAGATGTTTGATCTCATGAAAAAAAAAAAAAATTCCAAGAAGAAAGAGACAAAGCATTTGGCATCATTATGAGGCTACCTTAACACCCCTTTGAAAATTTCCAACTCAGCAATAAACAGGGAACCATAGGTAGAAAAAGCAGGTTTTCAATAACTGCAATAATAGAGAATGGCAACCTGGAATATCTAGAAGAAGCAAATCCACTTTAGCAAGATAATTTCAACATTGCAATCCATGTGGTAGTCTCACACAAAAGCAAACCCCAATGCAGAGCTCCAAAAACAAAAATATCAAGTACCTCAAGAAAGGTTCTTCATCAAGCACTTTAAATTAAATATGAGCATTAAATAAAAAATGAAATCTTAAGAATTGAAGGTAACAGAATGTTAACCTCAAATTTTTGTGGAGATATGTTAAGAATAATAAGAAGAAAAAATTTAAATAAAGACAGTGTAAAATAATTATGAAAAAACATATTTAATTAGAAAAGATTTACCAAAATAAATTTGTCATTAAAATTAATACTAAATGAGACTATATTACATTAAGTGTAGCTAGAGGATAAATTACTGAACTGAAAGATAATTTTAAGGAATTTATCCAGAATAAAAAGAGAAATAAAGAAAATATTTTAAAAGATTAAGAAATATAAAAGACAAATTAGAAAGCTGTAATACATGTTTAGTATTTAAGAATGAGAAAATGCAGACAAAAGGACAATATCTCAAGTGATTATGGATCATTTCTAGAGTTGGTGAAAAATATAAAACCTCAGCTGCATAGTGCACAAATGCCAAAAGAAATAAAATAAATCCAAATCTATATACATTACAAAATTATAAAATCTATAACACTGTATCATTCTGGATCCAGTTGTGGAAACATAAACCACTTAGAGTGCAAGACAATTTAAAGTGCATGGTAGAAAAGTTTGATAAGCAAACCAAGGGATAGCAACACAATTTAGAGATTAGCAAAGGCAAGAGACAGAAGAGAAAAATGGGGAGTTCTGGTGGTCAAGATCAGCTGCAGCTAAAACTACTGAAGACATTAGCTTGTCATCAGATATGTCACTCAGCTGACAAAGAAGAAATATTTTCATTTCTCCTCTCCTTCCATCTCTAACCAATCATTAATGATTTCCATTGGCTAAACCTAGCCATAAGGAAACTGAATTGTGGACCTAATAAATTTGGATTGCAGTGACAACTACTGTAGAACAACACAAAAGAGTAAATCTGAGAGCCAAACAGTTTAGAACTCCTATAAATGTTAAAGACAAAGAAGGAAGCTTAATTACCTATAGAAGAAACTCAACTAATTAGGTGACTTCTTCAGAGCAACACTAATATACAAAAAAGGAATAATATCTTCACAATACTAAAAGAAAATAAATACCTTAAGTTATACATTCAGCTAAACTATTATTAAAAAGTGAGAATGAAGTGCAGTTTCAGATAAAGATCTTTTGCTTATCATTATCTTCATTAGAAGAATATTAAAAAATAATAAGTAAATGTAACCCAGAATAAAGGATTAGATTAAAAAATGAGAAATAAGGATACTAGTAGTGGTGTAATGGTAAATATTCAGCAAATTGGTTCCTTAAAAACAAATAGCAAGGAAAAAAACCAAAACACTCCTTTGTACTGTTAACTGAATTCAGTGAAGTATGTTCTCCCATCAGAGTAATTTCAGCTACAAAAATCGTGTAACTGAATGTGAAGTTAGAAAGACATACACATAATTAACTATTGTCTGTTGGAGCTCACTAGTCAACACTAGTTCACTAGTGAGCTCCAACATGTCGCTGGATATGCCACCTATGTGGCACCACCTATGAAATCTTGAGTAAGTTCTTAGTATAAAATATTAAATAATATCAATCATTAAAATGGATATAAAAACAAGTTAATACTAACATTAGATAAAACTAAGATGTAGGATAGGGGCAGGTGTAATTGAAAATAAAGTATTCTAAAGATTGTATATGGTTTGAGAGAACAGAGATACATGGTCAAATGGAATTATTAAATAAAGAATGATTATTAAATATTAAAGGTCACTATTTTTAGTTAGAAATTAAACTACAATATATAATCTTGAAGAGAGTAGTGAACTTGAGCAACCCCAAATAATACAACAGAGGATAATAAAGAATGAAAAAATTAAAGAAATAGCATATTAACAGGAGGAACAAAATAAGTTTTTAGTAGTTAAGTGTATAAGAAATCACAATAAATAGAAAGCAATTAAATTTCTGATTAAAAGTAATAGTTTGTATTTTTAAAATGTCAGTGGCATGCTCTCTTCAGAAGAGATAGCTAAAATATAATGAGAATGTTTTCATGAAAGTACAGGAATAGGAAAACTCAAGTAGCTATATTAAAGTCCAATAAACTGCATTCTACATAAAATAATTATTAAGGAATAAAGACAGTCATTAAATAATAAAAATGAAATAATTAATCAATAAGATTTAATAAACTGCCTCTCTAAGCATCTAATAGTGTGAATATGAAATATATGAAACACAAAGAGCAAACTTCTCAATCATAATGGAAGGTTTTACCATATTTCTATCATTAAATACCAGAACAAGTGGCCAATAAAAAAGTAATAATAATAACTTAACAACTCAATAATGTAATTAACAAATAATAAAGCTCTAATAAAGCTTTGCATCTAATGATTATAAGATAAACATGCCTTCCAGACATGCATGGAAAATCTACAAAAACTGATCCTATATCAAGTTACACAGTAAGTTTTAATATACACCAAAGAATTAGAATCATTTTATCATATCCTCTACACACAAGTAAATTTAGACTTTAACAAAAATATGTCCCTTTATTAAAAACGTTCCAAGGATAGTATTTTTAAAAAACTAAAAAAAATTATATATAAATCAGATCAAAATGAATGAAAATTTGAACATTCAAATACATACAGAACTGAATGAATGACAATGTATATAATACATACCAAAACTCATGGAATGCAGCTGACATAATCTTAGAAATATATAGCTTAAAGTTACATTAAAAAAATAAAAAATACTAAAATTATCAAAGTTAAAACTAAGTAACACTAAAAAAATGTAATAGCAGAATAATAATAAAATAATTACCAAATATAAGTTAAATAAAGAATAAAAACATAAAGATAGTTAACAAAATAACATATTATGTCTCTGAAAAATCTCATACAGTGGTTAAATCACTGGGAAATTTCATCATAAAAAAGAATGTAAAAATAGCCAGGTGTGGTGGTGAATGCCTATAATCCCAGCACTTGGGAAGCTGAGGCAGGAGGATCGCGAGTTCTAAGTCAGCCTCAGCAATGGCGAGGCACTTAGCAACTCAGTGAGACCCTGACTCTAAATAAAATACATAAAAGGGCTGGGGATGTTGTCCAGTGGTCAAGTGCCCCTGAGTTAAATCCCAAAACATTTGGTAAATACTGAAAAAAAAGGTAAAAATAAACAACCTTAAAAAGGAAAAATCAATTTGGACATTTCAAGTTATTACCGAATACCATGAACAATTCTTGTGTCAATTATTTGAACTAATTATACAAATCATTTTAAAAATAAAATTAAATGGATAATTTTGCAGAAATATATGAGTAATTCAAGAAGAACTGACAAATCTAAATAGTTAGATTCACACACACACACAGACGCACACACACACACACACACACACACACACTACCACATCCAGAAGGATTTAAATGTAAATTTAAATAAACTTTAAAACTACATTAATATCTACATTATAAAACTGGACTGTACAAAATAGTAAAGCACCTCATTTCTTGTATGGGATACTTGAATATTGACATCAAAACTCGATAAAGGAATTATGAGAAAGGAAAATTATAATAATGAGGAGTAAGAAGAGGCACAAGCCAGCAAAAACACCCAGAAAATAAAATATCTAGCATTGATTTAGCTGATACTAAGTGCTTTACTAAGATATTTGCATTTATCATTTATTATTTAATTCAGTGTGTATATCAGCCATGTGAGATAGTTTTATTTATTATCACTTTTATTATAATTTTATAAAGGAAAAAAGAAAGGAAATGGGATCAACACTATAGAGTTAATATGAGGCAGAGATTGATAGAAGATTGTAAAGCTCATATTCTTTTTTTTAATTATTTTTTATTCTAAGATGTTATAAATGACAGCAGAATGAATACATTACATTTCATATTACACATATATAGAGCACTTTTTTACAAATCTCTGGTTGTATGCAAAGTATATTCACACCATTTGTGACTTCATACATGCATTTAGGGTAATGATATCCATCTCATTCTACCATCTTTTTTTTTTTTTCCTTCACCCTTTTGCCCCCTCCCTTCCCCTCCCTTCCCATTGGCCATTCTAGTATTCCTCTAATCCTCCTATGCTCCCCATCCTGACCTGACTGTGAATTGGCCTCCTTATATCAGAGAAAACATTTGGCATTTGGCTTTTTGGGATTGGCTAACTTCACGTAGCATTATATTCTCTAACTCCATCCATTTTCCTACAAATGCCATGATTTTATTCTCTCTTATTGCTGAGTAATATTCCATTGTGTGTATATACCACATTTTCTTTATCCTTTCATCTACTGAAGGGCATCTAGGTTGGTTCCACAGTTTAGCTATTGTGAATTGTGGTAAAGCCCATATTCTTATACACCACCTCTAATACTTATATATTTTAAAAGTATGCTCATACATAAAGGAAATTATGCAGTCTATCTAACCAATTTTGAATGTAGCATAATTTTTGGTTTCTAGCAGTTTAATATATTGTTAAATTCAGAATATTCAAATATTATAATACTGGTGTTTAAGTAACTTTTTATTTTAGCATTAAAGTTAAAATACAAAAGTCCAAAACTAACTATAATAATTTGTGAATAGATACACAAAATTAAAATATACAAAATATGACATTAATAGAATTAAATGTGGGGCTTGGAAGAATAGTAAAATGTAGAATACTTATATCTAAGAGAAGTTCAGTTGTATCCCCATACACATGCAGCATTATTTACAATAGCCAAGATATGGAAAAAACTATACATTGTAATTTAAAAAACTGTCCACTATAATTAAAAAATAAACTCACAAAATGAAATATTATTGAACCACAAAAACAAGGAAATTATGCTATTTTTTTAAGAATATGAAAGAAACTGGATCACAGTATAAGTGAAATGGGGCAGGCAAAGAAAGACAAATGCTCTATGAACTCACATGGAATCTTAACAATGTTAAACTCACTTCAAAAAAATAAAATTAGGATGGTACTTTCTAGGGCTTAGGGGTGGAGGAAAATGGGGAGATGTTCATCAAAGGAATACAAAGCTGAACAAGTTCTGGGCATATGTTATACAGAATGGGTGGTGATAGATATGTGAATTAATTTGATCATGATAATCATTACCATATGCATATATCAAATCATCACAATTTAAACATCAAATATATATAGACTTTGTCAAGTGAATATTTTTAAATTAAAAAGTAAATGAAATTGTACTTCAGGTTTCTGATGTCCTACTGTTTGTTTTGTTTGTTTGTTTGTTTTTGCTGCTTTTGAGATTGGATAATTTCTGTTGATCTATATTCAAGTATTCAAGTTTACTGACTTTTCCTTCCAACTCACATCCATTATGCTCTTAATCTCATTAGGTAATTCATATATTCAATAATATATAGATTTTTGTTCTAAATCCCCATTTGGTACCTTTGGTAATTTTTTCATTTTTCTGCTGGGATTCCTATCTTTTTATACATTTTGACCATTTTTCCCTTTCTCTCATTAAACACAGTTTTAATACTGTTATAGTTGACATACGAGGTGTCCCCCAAAAGTGCATGTGTGAGACAATGCAAGAATTTTCAGAGGTGAAATGATCAAATTATGGGAAACATATAATAATCAATGGATTAATGTACTGATGGATTATGGGTGATAACTGTAGACAAGAAGGGTTGGTTGGAGGAAGTAGGTCACTGGGGGTGTGACTCCGGAGTTTATATTTTGTTCCTGGTGAGCAGAGTTCTCTGTTTCCTATTGCCATGTCTTGATCTACTTTTGTCCAGCATGCCCTTCTACCATGATGATCGACCATACCTTATGCCCAGAGCTATGGAGTCTGCTGACTGTCCACTAAACCTCTGAACCCCAAGCCAAAATAAACTTTTCCTCTTGTGCATTGTTCTTGACAGGTCTTTTGCTCACAGTGGTGCAAAAACTGACTAAAACAAATGCTTTCTTTAATTTTTTTTTGCCTCATAATTTCAACATCTGGTGATTGCAGGATTGCTTTCTGTTGATTTTCTTTACCCATGAGAAAGGGTAACACTTTGGATTGTTTCTCAGACATTGCTGATATTAATAGGAATACTCCAGACTCCATTAAATTGAGCCAAGTAATGCCGATATTTTTGTTTTAGCAGGCCACCATCTTGGCTACTCTCATACTATAAACTCGGGCTGTTGAGGTTTCATTTTGAATAGTTTTCAGTCCACCCTGCACATGTATGGTTCAGGGGTGAGCCAAAGACTTAGGTAGAGTTTATACTCACAATTTGAGTCTCCCCATCAATTTACCTTTCCTCTTTGTATTGCCCCTCACTGTCTAACTGTAGGTACCCTGCTTTCCAGGGTTTCAGAGTATAGGTGTGCCACGTCACTACAACTGCTGGTACCTCAGGAAAAGCCAGAAAAATGTGAAACTCATTCCACCTCATTCCAATTTCTAATAAAAATTTGAATCTCTAATGTTTTTATAATCTAAAAATTCTCACATAGTTGTGTTTTGTTTTGTTTGTGCCCAGTTTATAGTTTTGTTTTGTTTTTTGTTTTGCTTTGCTTTTGCCGGAAGTTCCACAACAGAGCAAAACACTTGTCTTATTATTAGTTCTGGGAATAGAAGGCTATAAAGAAACAGAACAAAGAAAGTTCTAAAAACATACCAAGAAATAAGAGTTTTTAGTGGAGTAAAAGAACTAGAAACACACAACCTGCTTCTGGGAGAAACTTGAACAAAACAGATGAAGGACCAATGAATCAGGCAAAAAATACAGTTACAGAAATATGTGCCACTGAATAGATAAGAATGCAAGTGAAATTTATATATACCAAATTCTCAAAAGTTTCAGAAATGACAATCAAAACACTGGTCAAATGTTTAAAGACCATAATTCTTCATCAGATCCCATAAGTAAAGCAGGAAGAAAAGAATTCTCCATCAAAAAATTTTTGCCAAGATTTATGGTAACTTATAACACACCTCAAAGCTTGAAAAGCTTTCAAGCTTTGAGGTGTGTTAAATGATTACATTTCCAGTTAAATTATATTTTCTAAATCAAAAACAAGCATACATTCAAATATAAAGTAAAAGTTAAAGCACATCTAATTTATGGATAAATGTAGAGACCATATACCTCCATCATTATAAATGTTTTCAGGGTTGGTACATTATAGGACATGGTAACCTCAAATGGTAGGAAAAAATGTTATTTAAAACTCAGTAAGAACCTAATCTCATGCATTAAATGCATGATTGAAGATCTGAATGGTACTTATATACTTTGTATACAAACAGTTGTATGTAAAAAGATGCTATATATGTGCATTATGAATTGTAATACATACTACTATTATAAATAAAAAAAGAAAAAAAAGAACCTAATCTCTGAAAGACATCCATCACTTGAAATAATGTCATTAGACAGTATTCTCCTGTGATATACCTCTATATCTAATGTTGTTATATTATAGTGGAAAACATCCCTACCATCAGAAGGTAAGATTCCACCAATAAGCAACTATGAGACTTTGGACAGTCCCTTTATCTACCCAGGCTTCATGTGAAATATAAGGTTAGACAGAAGGCTTCTACTTTCCAATTGCAACATTCTACACAAATATCTTATTTCTGAATTCTCTACTTTTCAATTGCAACATTCTACACAAATATCTTATTTCTGAATTCGTCAATGTCTGAAGCCTTACTATATGATTTCTACAAAATAGGTCTAGCAAATTCCTCTGATTTCAGGTCCCTCCAAATAAATAAGTAAATAAATAAAATCTTTTTGGATAGCGAGGTTATGCCTTTCATATAAGGTTAAAATAATAATAATAAAAAAAGCAGACCCCTTTCACACATAATCTCAAGCAAGTTGTTTAACTGATGTCTGAAGTTGTCTTACTTATGGAGATAAGAAATTTGTTTATATTGGTACTTCAGGTGAGTGGGATAATTTTTTAAATAGAGTGTAATAAATAATCTTAAATTTGAGGACTAAACAATGAGACTTGTGAATTTCAAGAAAAAGATGCTAAAATATTGTCTTAAGATTCTAAGAACTATAGATTTATCTTATAAAAACTTCTACTCAGAAATGAAAATCAGGGTAAGTAATACAATACTTTTTCAAACTTCCTGGGATGGCATTCATTCGAATAACTTTAACAAATATTTCTTAAGCACCTGGATGGTACAAGGTACTACACTGTCCACTGTGAGATACATAGATATGAGAAAGAATTTTGAATCTGCTTTTAGGTTGTTCATCATCTACCAGACGTTAAATATACTAAAATGCATATATACATGAATAACAATAATATATAGTGGGAAGAAGCAAATACTATGAAAGAGGAGCAGAGAGAACCCTGTCCTTTGGGCTTTGTCCCTGCTGGAAACTACACTACTTTGAATCACATTGCAGGAGATTGGTAACCACATAATATGAAGGACATGACAATTAGCCTGGGAAGCAGGAGTAGGATATGGATCTAGAAAACTAAGAGTCAAATGAATATCCAACATGAGTCCACCTGGAAATAGGATCTAATTTCTGAGCTAACAGCCAGGACCCAAAGATGGTTCTGTGAAACTGGGAGAGATGAGAAAGAAGAGAAATGGAGCATTTTGTTATGGGAAAAAGGTAGTTCCCGGATGACAAAACATCAAAGGCAAAACTCAATCAGAAGGGAATTTCGAATGTTCCCATTTCATGAACATGTTAGTATAAAAAGAAATTATCTGAAAATTTTATAATTTATATCAGTTTAAATATAAACTGGTAAACTAAATTAAACATGAAGATGAGAAAAAAATTACTTTCCATTTCTTACTTTCAGATTTTGTCATTTAAAAGGCTACATATACAGCTCATATGTGCAACTGTGTTGCATTATTTTTAAATCATTTAAAGTATGAAATGTTTGAAATCAGATACCACCAGTCTTTATTTTGTTTTGAAAGGCAATTAGAATGAAACAGTCTATAACCACATTAATGATAAGGATTCTTACTTTTTGAAATGAAATTTTTTAGCCAAGAACTTCCAAGTTTCATTTGTAATTCACAAAAATCTATAAACAAGTTAAATTATGAAAGTGTCCCTTATTTTTGTTTGAATATAACCATAATCATTTGAATATAAATTTTAATAATATAAATAATAATATAACAGAGTTCAGATGAAGCTTAGTTCTTGCTAAAATGTGTATGTATGGAAAATACTTTTTCCAAGGTGATGATGATGATGGTGGTGGTGTTGGTGGTACTGAGGATTAAACACAGGGGTGCTTTACCAGTGAGCAACATCCCCAGCACTTTTAATTTTTTTTTTTATTTTATTTTGAGACATAGTCTCTGTAGGTTGTTTAGTACCTTGCTAAATGGCTGAGGCTGGCTCAAACTTGTGATCCTCCTGCCTCAGCCATCTGAGTCACTGGAATTATAGGCATGCACCACCACATCTAGCTCTAAACCAGAGTATTTGGGCTACTTAATAAATATGTATCCTTTTGCCCACCATTTAAACTAAAAACAAAAGTCAAAAACATTTCCTCCAATTGAGCATGTATTACTAAGTCACTGCTTAATACTGAAAAAGAACTAAGGGAGACAAAGTGAACTCTGTAGGCCAACAAGGTACTACATACTAGAAAACATGAACTGTGATTCTTCAGAATAAGCTACAATGCTTAAAAGAGAAAGTACAATGTATTTTACCTATGAGTCTTAGTTTATAGGATGGAGGGAGGAAGAATAAGAGAATTAATATTCATTTATATTCAATTTTGTGCTAGGCAATTAGAATGTATGTTATCATTTAATCTCATTAAACTCCACAGTGGTATTAACACCATGAATTATAAAAAATAAGTAAGTTTCAAAAAGACCAGGTGACTTTTATAGTGCTACATATCAGCTGAGGGCACCATGACTTGGTCCCAGTCTCTCTCTTAAGTTTTTCTTCTTTCCCATACATCTTATTTCACTTCAAGTCTCAGTTTTAGAAGGTAACAACCATGCTGCAGATTTAAGCTCTAGTAAGCAAGGAGATTCTCCAATAGATGATTTGGGGCAACACCAGAGACTTTGCACTGACTACATTAATGATCACCTCCTCTCCAGATTTAGCATCTATAACTTGACAAGCTGCAGAAATGTTCACCTAGTGTAAAATCCATGGAATTGACTTCAAAAGTGGTGAGCCTGAATACCAAGGTGGTAGCAGCAGCCTGTCCATATGCTGATCAATAAAATATTTTCTTTGCTCCAGTGGCTTCTCCTTGTAATTCCCCAGGAGCATCACTCCATTGCTGGATCTATGACCATAGTCTCTTTTCCTTCTAGGTTTTTCACTTTGCTAAACTTCTTGTATATGGTTCTCTGACATTATAGAAGGATATTTGTCAATGTATAGGCCTCTAAGTTTCGGTTCTTTCAACTCCTTTTACATTACATTCTTTCTCTCACCCAATCCGGATACCGCGATCCATCACTTTATTCTGTTAGTAATACTCTCAGTCACTTCTTGGTTTCCTTCTGTCTCACTCACCAATATCTCTTAGTTTAGATCTCTAGATAGAATTTATTAAAGGCAGTTAATTTGGGACATGACTCTAGAGAACACCATTCTATTAGAAAGGATAAAAAGGCAAAAAGGAAATAAGATTGAATGTCTACAAAGAACCATCAGTGGTTCCATGGAACACTGTTCTGACACACTGTCCCTCCAATCAGGAAGCAGAGTTTGTTACCCACTCCTGAATCAGGGCTGGCCTTAAACCTTTTTTTACCCAATAGTTGTGGCAGAAGTAATTATGTTAGGTTGGAGCCAAGCTGTACAGTTCTGGCAGCCTCTTCATTTTTTATCTTGGGATGCAGATAGTATCAAAAGAAACTCTGAATGCTGAGAATGCTAAGAAGCCATGTGGAGACAGAAAGGCCCTGTCAGACCCCACCATGCCCCTCATTGCATTGAAGCTCAAGGCCTATAAGTAAAGTCATCATGGACATTCTTGCCCCAAACTTTCACACAAGTGAAGGTACATAAGTGACCCCAGCTATTACCAGCCAGAGTAGAACTGCCTAGCTAAAATTAGCCACACCACAGAAATGTGAGAAATAACAAATTCTTGTTATTTTAAGCCACTAAGTCTTGAGTATTTTGTGAAATGGCTATAAATGAAACAGGAACAAAGCCATTAAAGAGAACATTTATTAAGCAATTTACTGCTATTGTAAACTGGAGCTTAGTCCTACTGGGATGCTCTGGGAAACAGTATAGAACGTACCTCACAATTATTCCATGTGAAAGCTGAGTAGGCTAGGGTACCAGTTATTTTCTCGAGCCTTCTTCTAGTAACAATAACTTTTTTGTCAATTAAAGCCTGATTAAAACTTGAGCCAAACTTAATCATCAGCGCTCCCCACCCCACGTCATCAAAGAGTCACAAGTACCGGTCCAATACTCATTCTTCAAACAAGAAGTAAGTGGGAAAGATAGGAAGAACACCAGGCAATCCTTGAGCAGTCTAGCTGTCTGCCAACTCCTCCATTACAAAAGCTAAAGCGGATCAGACAAGCTCACAGATCATAACTACTACACATCCACAGCCTCCAAACTTATCTGGGCCATAAATGTTGCTTAACAATTTTTCTAAGAATCCCTAATCAATTCTCTTTACTTTTATATTGGACATCTATTTCAAATCTTCCCTCTTTCCTTATATATTCTATCCCATCACTCCTCCTTTGGTATAAGCAAAGAAATCTCCTATCTATCCCAATGAGGTTAAAAAGGCCATTAGACCAAAATCTTTTTGCTACCTCACTTAAAAATAACTGCATTTACACCTTCTATATAAATACCACAGAAATCAAATTATTAATCCAGTGTCTCTCTATTACTGAAGCACCCTTCAGCAATTGCCCCATCTCTCTCTCTTAAACTCCCTAACACTTGAATCTGATCAAGCTGTTGCTCTAATGAGACCCTATACTTTTGGGCCTTTGGATATGCTATTTCCCCATTGCCTAAAACGTGCTGTCTTATCTCTCTCCCATTCCCAGACTCTTCCCTGGAAAACACCCTTAAGTCTTTGGCTGTGAACTCTTCAGAAGAGCCTTCACTAGCTTTGCTGCCTACCACTCCTCAAAACTATGCTGATTTCTGTCACAGTACTTCGCTCTGTACTGAAATTGTCCATTCCATTTTCTAATACCACCATTGCTTTCCTCCCATGAATGTAAGTTCTCCTAAATCAGGTATTTGTATTATAAGTTTTGAGCCAAAATTTATATCCCCATAACACAGTGGTACTTAACAAATATTTTTCAATAAGTGAACGAAGCCCTCTCAAACCCCACTCCTCATTCCAGATGACTTTGGTAGAAGCTACCTGCAAGATTTACATGTACTGTGACCTTTTATATTTCCATCCTCTTTTTTTTTTTTCCTTTTAGTTCTCTATGAATTATCAGACAGGGCAGTCCCTTTTAGTTTTCCATACCGTTTAGTAAAAAAAATAACAGATATAAATATACTTGTTTAGAAGCTTAGAGATTAGTTGCTAATTTGAAACTTCTTTTTTCCTTGTTATAATACTGTGGCAAAACAGATTTCAATATTGGCTTTCAAAATAAAATTATTATTCTCATCACCAAAATGTCAGAATTTTTTGTTGTAAGAAAATTTCCATGACAAAACACATACCTGCATATGCTTATATAAATGTGTGTAAGCGTATTTCTATGCTTAGTTAAGAAAATATTTCTAGAAATGCAAAAAAAAAAAAAACCTCTCCTTTTTGTAGTTAAATTGATTGACCTATCAAAAATCTGTTTTTACCGGTATGAATTTTACTTCCATCAAAGATGACCTGTCAACTTTAAAAGAAATGAAAAACATCAAAAATTGGGGGTCATGGTTACTTCTGTGCCCTACTACCCAAAACTAGGGTCTTAAAAAAAAAAAAGGCCATATTCCCCAAGAAAGGATTTAAAATAAAGAATATATATTTATTTGTCTCCTCCCTATCATGTTCTTAGTAACCAGAGAAGGTGGGGCATTTTAAATCTTTTAAATAAAATTCATCCCAATATCTCAGAACACTAAAATCTGCTCAGAGTAATACCCACCTCCCCCTTTCCCAACATGCTGTCTTGTGGAAGAGGCAACACATACAGAGGTGAGGGAGCTCTAGGGGTGGTCTTCAAGGGAATAAGGACATTAAAATTGTACTCCAATTATTTTTTATTTCCTCTCACCTTGAATCCAGAATATACAATATGTTATGAAGTCTTTGTGTTCTTCATTAAAAACATCCTTCCAATTAAGGTTTTAAACAGTTTAGATTAAAGAAGAAAGAAGGATGAAATCAGATTATCTAACCATCATAAAAATACTGCACTTTGTAAAATTTGGTAAAAATGGATGGAGAAACATGTTTTCCCGTCTTTTTTCTTGGCTTGTGGATACCTAGGACATAATTTCGTTTGTCATCCCCTGTTCCCAGATCAGCTCACTCTTTGTTCAGCTCCTTCTTCAGTCTGGCATATAATTACTTCTTCAGCTCCTGTGTTATTTGGTTTTAAGCACCTCTTACCCCCAAGGCCTCATGGCTCTAAGGGCTTGTTGAATTTAAACAAGCACATTTAAGTCTTTGTCTTTAAATGAGTAAAATAAAAATCTTAACACCTAACACAGAGTACTCTTCTATCCAACTACACTCTAAATGTGCATGTTATAATTGTCTACCAGATCATAATGAGCATCTATCCATTCTCAAAATCAGAGGAAAGAAGGACTCATTCTAGAGGTAAATTTACAATAAATGGTTTTATTCTTGATTAGCTATGTGTGTTTGGGGACACAGAGATTGGCACGTGCATAATTTAACTACCTAATAAGAATTGGATGATCAGGGACACCTTGGAAATGAAGGTGGGGAAAAGAAAGTGGAGGAAAAACAAAAGAAAAAAAGGCAAGGTTGTTAACATAAAATAATATAATACAACTAAGAGAAGAAATGCCAATCCTTTCTTTTCAGCCCACAAACTGAAAATTCACACACATTCTCATGTGATATATGTGTATGTGCATACATACACACACAGATTATAATTTCAGAAATGTTAAAACAACCAGACTTCCTGAGGAAACAGACAGATGACACGGATTTTTCTGTTGTCGCTACTGGTAAATCATAAATATTGTCTACAATATTAGTTTAGCTGGAGTAAATGAGTGATCATTATATGTGTTCTGCACATAATTTATTGGAATTTATTGGTAGGTTTTAAAAAAAGTATAAGCTGAATAATAGAGGTATGCATTACATCTTGTATGTCATTGAAATAGACCTAGAAAACGTGTTTTGTCTAATTAGAGATCATGAGTGCAATCTATAAAACCTGAGAGGGTTTGGAAGATTACAGGAGGATTCAGGATACTTTCCATGGCTCAAAGAAAGTCAGAAATAAATGGATAATGTCCTTCTTTTTTTAATTTACATGAATTAATCCAATAGTAATCAGACTTTCTCACTGATGCGTATGCAGATAAGTAAAAAATGTAATGAAATGCCCTACATTCGAAGGACAGGTATTTTTAGGACATGGTACATTCTAGTTTGAAATATGCACTCCTATAAATGATTTGAAATAGAGGGCTGAACTATATGTCTTATCCCATTACACTGTGACTTGTGATTTGCTTGCACAGAGCCTAAAAGTACAATGACACTCATAATAACTATTCAATTTTATGTTCAAAGATGAACACACACATGTACATAAGCAGAAGTCATACCTTAGACTGACGCTAGAATGTGTATACTCAATAGTCAGAGAAGAACATATAAATCATCAATTTCCATTCAGAAAACCCAATGCCAGGGCTGTGGTTGAAGTTCAGTGGTAAAGCAGTTGCCTAGCATGTGTGAGGCACTATCCAATCCTCAGCACCACATAAAAACAAATACATAAAATAAAGGTATTGTGTTCATCAACAAGGTAAAAAAAAATTTAAAAACCCAGTACAGTGATTAAAATAATTTTTTTTCTTTTCCATTCCTGCCATTGGCTCTGTTTAATGATATGTTACATTTATAAAACTGTTTTTCAGAATTCTTAAAGATAATATGTTTCAGAATTTTTGTCTTATCTTTGTTTTCTCTGCCATATCTTTATGTTTCTATTACTTACTGTCCACTCTAATGCATTTAAATATTTTGTTTTATTTCCTTTCATTTTGATTACTTCATTTTCCAACTAAGGGTCATATATTTTATTTAAAAATTTGGAAAGTTCAAAAAACAATTTTCCATATTGGTTTGCTTTCTCCAGTCTTAAAAAATGAAATATTTACAAGCTTTTCTTAATATTAATATCTGTGCTTTGTTGAATGTTATTTTTTATTTTATTTAAAATTATAATAAGTAATTTTTTCATTTTAATATCTATAGCATATTCTATTGATAGAACAAGACACAGTTTTTAATCTAGTCTTATACTTGAACATTTACATTTTTCCAATTTCCAATTTTTAAAAAAATTATTGCAATAAGCTTACTCACGCATAATACTTTTATTTTATTTATTTAGTATTCAGATTATTTCTTTAAGATGAATTCCTAGATTCAGAATGCATGTAATTACCAAAATTAGAACACTTCCTTCCAACTAGGGATAATCAACTTTATTTTAGAAAATAATATTATTTTTGGAATTTTTAAATTTCAGAACCATATAGTTTTTCAAAGGTGATAAATATAATGTTCAAATGGAGGTTAATTTATTAATTCAAGAGAAATCATCTTCAGTAACAAGCTCTTCTTGTATTTTAAAGACTAAAAGAATAATATTTATGTCCAAATATACATAAGGAATTCATGTAGGGGAAAATACAAAAATATATATGGAAGAAGTAGTATGTCTTTAGAAATTACTTTGTAAGAGCTCATAGTAGTAGTTAACTACCACTCTCTCTCAAATATCAGGTTAATCAAATTATAAATGATGAGAAGACTTTCCATTTTTACTATGATAAAGTAGCTCTCAACAAAGAGAAAAAAACTTAAAAATGGAATAAAGTAAAATAACTTAAAAAACTGAGGACATGAGGGGCTAACCAAAGTATTTTCAACTTTAAACTCAATATCTTATAAAGAATGGAAAAAACATTGAAGTAAGCTCTATATTGTTCACCACTTTTTCACTCAAGGCATCTGCTAATTCCTATGTGACATCAGAAGATTGAGCCTGAGCACAAAGCTTAAGATGAGAGCAATAAGAAAGTTCATCTAGAAAAGACAAAAGTCATGCTTTGGAGCTGTATCAGGATGGCTGATTTTGGACAAAACCTAAATGCAATAAGGTCAGGCAAGTATTATTTTTCACTTTTAACCCTTGAGGAATTTGAAGATTCCCTTTCATGGGCTAAGAAATTTAAAAAAGCAAGCAAAAAGCATCAACCTGGATACTAGACAATTAAACAGAATTTTCAGTAGTCTGGTGCCACAGAGGCTAAAACTAGAGTAATGTGACCACTTGAAAAACATTCCAAAATTTCATTTGCTCCTCTATGTGCCTATATATAGGAGTAAAGGCAAATCAAAATTGACAAACCATCATAAAGAAGGAAATCAAGGGCTGGGGTTGTGCTCAGTGGTAGAGCATTTGCCTAGCATGTGTGAGGCACTGGATTTGATTCTCAGCACTGTGTATAAATAAGTGAACAAAATAAAGGTCCGTCAACAAGTAAAAAAAAATTAAGAAAAAAATAAAGAAGGAAACTCAACTTCAAATTAGCTTAATACCAAACTATATTAAGGTGAATGACCATTTTTCCCATAATTATTTGCAAGGTAAAAATTAAATCTCACTGAAAAATATAATATAATACAAACCTGTCTTACTTTTTCATATGAAAAGCTCACTAGACATGCCAGGAGTTAGAGTCAATTAGTCAAAAACTTAAAAGCAAAAACTAATAAACAAGAAACACAAACCCCAAACTGACACAAATATGAGAATTACCAGACACAGATTTTTAAATATTGTGATCAATGTGGCTAAGAAACCCAGAAAAGATTGCAAATTATTAGAGAACTAGGATTTACAAAAATAAAATAAAATAAAATAAAAACCAAAAGACATTCTACAAATAAAATTAAACTAAAACTCAGAAATCAATAATACAGACTAGACACAGCAGAGAAGAGGATCTAGAACTTGAAAATAAGTCACTAGAAAATAGACAAAAACAAGATGGAAAATACTAGAAAAAGCATTAGAGACATCTAGGACATGATTAAAAAAGAAAGTTTAATGTCCAAATAATTCTAGTACCAGAAGGAAAAGGTAAAGAGAAAAGGCAGAAGCAAAATTCAAAGCAATGATGACCAAGAATTTTCCAAAACTGACAAATATTTTAAGCCACAAATTCAAGAATTTCTAAAAACCCCAAGCAGGAAAAACACAAAGAAACTGGCACAAAAGGACATCAGTCTGTTTTTAAAATGGCCTAAAATAAATAAATAAATAAATAAATAAATAAATAAATAAAAGAGGAAATCTCAAAATAGTGGGAGGAATAAAGATGCATTACTTTCTAAGGCATACCATGTTTAGTAACTGATTTCTTGTGAAAAACAGTAGAAGCCCAAGAACAATGTAATGATATCTTTAAAAAGTAACTACCACCCCAATAAGGAATTCAAACAGCTTAAGAAAACATTTTAATAATGGACAAAGGACATGAATAGACATTTCTCAAGATATACAAGTGACCAACAGGTATTTGAAAGAAATGTTAAATAGAACTAACCATCAAGTAAATAAAAATTAAAACTATAATAAAGTAAGGTTGAAATAGAGTAAAATGTTTGCTGCCAGAAGCTTGGCAGGTGTGTGTGTGTGGTAGGGAAGCGGCTGTGCAATGATGCAAGGTGAGGTGTTCAAAAAGTACAACGTTTTTAAGTGCTTAGGGTATAGACCAAGGAGTGGGATAGCTGGGTCATAAGGTGGTTCCATTCCTAGTTTTCCAAGGAATCTCCATACTGCTTTCCATATTGGCTGTACCATTTTGCAGTTCCACTAGCAATGTATGAGTGTGCCTTTTTCTCCACATCCTCTCCAACATTTATTGTTGTTTGTGTTCTTAATAGCTGCCATTCTGACTGGTGTGAGATGAAATCTTAGAGTGGTTTTGATTTGCATTTCTCTAATTGCCAGAGAGGTTGAACATTTTTTCATGTATTTGTTGATTGATTGTATATTTTCTTCTGAGAAGTGTCTGTTCAGTTCCTTTGTCCATTTATTGATTGAGTTATTTGTTTTTTTGGTATTAAGATTTTTGAGTTCTTTATATATTCTAGAGATTAGTGCTTTATCTGATGTGCATGTGGTAAAAATTTGTTCCCAATTAGTAGGCTCTCTATTCACCTCACTGATTGTTTCTTTTGCTGAGAAGAAGCTTTTTAGTTTGAATCTATCCCATTTATTGATTCTTGATATTAATGCTTGTGCTATAGGAGTCTTATTAAGGAAGTTGTGACCTAATCTGACATGTTGGAGATTAGGGCTTACTTTTTCTTCTAATAGGCGTACTGTCTCTGGTCTAATTCCTAGGTCCTTGATCCACTTTGAGTTGAGTTTTGTGTGATAGGGGTTTAATTTCATTTTGTTGTATATGGATTTCCAGTTTTCCAACATACTACAGGGACACAGCCACATCAATGTTTATAGCAACACAATTCACAATAGCTAAACTATGGAACCAACCTAGAGGCCCTTCAGTAGATGAATGGATAAAGAAAATATGGTGTATATACACAATGGAGTATTACTCAGCACTAAAAGAGAATAAAATCATGGCATTCACAGGTAAATGGATGAAGTTAGAGAATATAATGCTAAGTGAAGTTAGCCAATCCCCAAAATCCAAATGCCAAATGTGTTCTCTGATTTAAGGAAATCAATTCACAGTGGGGTTGGGACAGGTAGCATAGAGGGATTAAAGGAACACTAGAATGGCCAATGGGGGGTGGGGAAGGGTAAAAAAAAAAAAAAAAAAAAGATGGTAGGATGAGATGGATATCATTACCCTAAGTGCATATATGAAGACACGAATGGTGTGAATATATTTTGTATACAACCAGAGATATGTAAAAATGTGCTCTATAAGTGTAATATGAAATGTAATGCATTCTTCTATCATATATAACAACTTAGAATAAAAAAAAAACTTAAAGTAAAGAAACAACCTTCTTTATTTCCTTATGACACTCAGTCATCTCATTTTCACCTTCCAGGAATAAGGATCTTACACAATAGCCAAATATTAAGGTCAGAGATGGTTTGAGAGTTTCTGAATTATATCCTGTTTGCCAATCACCTGCAAATGTGCTGGCTTCACTGTTGAAAAAGGCATAGTGGAACATACAATAAAACATGGAATGGAAAAAGAAAAAAAAAGTACAACGTTTTAGTTAAGCAGGAAGAAAAAGTTTTTCATATTCATGATACAGCATGGTGATTACAGTTAATAGTATTATAATATGTATTTCAAAATTGCTAAAAGTAGATTTAAAATGTTCTCACAAAAGTGATAAGTATGTGAGGTGATTATTATACTAAGTAACTTGATTTACTAACTCTACAATGTAAACACATATTAAAACAACACATGTATCCATAAATAAATATAATTATTGAGAATTAAAAATAGAACAAAAATGAAGTAAAAAAAAAACCTCTAGAATAAAAATATAAATAAATGAAGGCAAATCTAGAATTGTGTAACTGAGGATAATATCCTTTCAAAGAAAAGTAAAATGAAAACAGCTTCAGAATTAAAAAAAAGAAAATTTTTCATCAGCAGATTCATACCATAAAGAATACTGATGGGCATCTTTCAGGTAGGAAGGAAATTATCTCAGACAGTGACATGAATATGCACAAAGAAATGAAATACAACAGAAAAGGTTAATATTTGAGTAAATATTTCAAAAATATAAGAACAGAAAAAAATAATAACCATGATTTTTTTTAGGAATTTGAACATCTGAAGGACTATAATACATGACAACAGCAGGCCAAAAGGTAAAAGAGGAATTAAATAATTTCTTTACCAGAAAAAGATAAAAAATAGAATTTATAGAAGAGTTTACTAGGATGGTCACTGAGAAAAGTTAAAAATATACAATTAGCCACATAAAAGGGAGAAATGAAATAAAAAGACTGATTAAAAAAACAAATAAGTTAAGAAAAAAGAAACAGGAAACATTAAAGATCTAGCAAAAGTAGAAAAACAGAAAGAATGATAGAATTAAATTCACAAATACCACTAACTAAATGTAATGTAAATTGACTAAATGTTGCATTGAATGATAAATAATGTCAGACTACAAATTAAGAAACACAACAACAATATGACAATTTGCAATGATTACACTTTAAACCTGACCATTCAGAAAAATTGAAAGTTATAGTATGAAAAAATTATCAATTGAATATCAACCAAATGAAAGCTGGTATAATTATAGAATTTACCTTTGCAGGTCTACATCTTTAAAAGAAACTGAATATCTAATCTAAGTCTTTCCACAAAGAAACCAGGTGCAGTGGTACATGCCTGTAATCCCAGTGACTTGGGAGTTCAAAGTTCAAGTTCAAAGATAAAGTTCAAGTTCAAAGATAAAGCCTCAGCAACTTATCAGTGGTTAAGCATCCCAGGGTCTACTACTAGTACTACGAAAGCCTTTTCACAAAAAAATTTTTTAGCCCAAATAGTGCACAGGTAAATTCTTTCCAATATCTAAAAGAAAAAAATAATATAAACTCCTGCAAGAGAAGAAGTACAGCTGGGCCTAGTGGCACATGCCTATAATCCCAGTGACTTTAGAGGTAGAGGCAAGAGCATCACAAGTTTAAGGCCAGCCTCAGCAATTTGGGAAATCATGTCTCAAAAAAAAAAAAAAAAAAAAAAAAAAAAAAAAAAAAAAAAAAAAAAAAAAAAAAAATTAAAAGCAAAGGGAATGTAGTTTAGTGGTATAATGTGTCCCTGGGTTCAATCCCAAGTACAAAAAAATAAAAATAGTAAAAGTAGAGGGAATATTTTCTAACCCATTTTATAAAAGTATACCTACTTAATCAAGAACTTTAAGATAAGGAAAAAATTATAGGTCATTTACTCTTTCTAATAGAGATAAAAATACCTTAAAAATTAACAATCTAATTCTTCACAAAAAGAATAGTACATCAATATCAAGTAGGATTTATTTTAGAAAAGCAAGGGTAGATTAACATCCAAAGATAAATTAATGGAAGTTATTATGTGAACATATTAAAGGAAAAATGTCTATAATCTCAACAGAGAAATGTAAACTAAAGCCAAACATACCAAAAAAGTTAAAATGAAAAGGAGAATATTAAGTGTTGCTACATATTAGAAAAATTAGAACTCTCATATACACAACCCAAAACTAGAAGTTGGTATAAAAACTTTGAAAAAATGTTTGACATTATTTTTTAAAACTAAAAATAAACATATCAACAATATCACTCTTTAGTTCATGTTCAACAGAAATGCTTAGATTTGCACAATAATGTGTATTAGAATATGCTTATGCTCACCACTATTCACAATGGCCTCAAACTGAAAGCAATCCAAATGTCTATTTATATTAGAATAGATTTATTTAAAAAAAAAAGGCAACAAAATTATGATGTGTTTTTTGTAGTTTGTGTTGAAGGCATCACCTGAAAGCTCATATTAGATTATGATGTTTATGATCTAATCAGTGGATTGATCCACTTGATGGATTAATATCTTGAAAGGACTACTCTAGTAGGTGATACCTATAGACATTTAAGATACATCTGGAAGAAACAGGTTGCTGGGGAGATGTCATACCTTTGAGGTTTATATTCTGCCCCTACAGTCGTGCTCTGTCCCAGTGTTTCAATGATTTGAACAGCTTTCCTCCACCATGCCCTTCTGCCATGTTCTGCCTCACCATGGCACCGGAGCAATGGAATCAGCTGATCATGACTGAACCTCTGAAACCTTGAGCCCTAAATAAACTTCCTCCTCAAAGTTGCTTTTTTCAAGTATTTTGGTCATAGTGACAAAAAGCTGACTTATATAGTGTTATTCATAGGAATATTATAAAATAGTGAATTTTTAAAAAATCTGCAACTACACACAGATGTGACACAATACAAAAGAATCTCACAAACATAATGTTGAGTAAAAGAAACTAAATAGAAAAGAATATATACCATATGATTCTATTTTATGTTGTTCAGAAACAGTCAAAACTAACCTATTATATTAGAATTCACAGCAGTGGTTATCCAGTGGGAGTCAGGACTGGTAGAATGGATAATCAGTTCTCTATGGTCTGGTAATGTTTTGTTTCTTGGTCTGGGTGCTGCATACACAAGTACGTTCACTTTATGAAAATTCAATTATTTGTATTTTTATGATTTCTGAACTTTATATGTATATGTTTTCTTGCAATAAAATGTTTAATTTAAAAACTAGTTTAAAATATTTATGGCCCATAAGGGTTGGATGAACTCCCATTGGTTATTTTTTCTCTCTCTCTCTCTCTCTCTCTCTCTGTCCTTCAGCAACTTGGTCTTGAACATGAGAACAATACCAAATATGTGCATGAGAGTGAAGTAAAAAAAGCCACAGCTTGCTGGCTGTAGAATCGATCATAAGAAGGAGTTTCAGGGAACTGGAAAACTCTGGTGAGATCATGGAGGAAAGGAGGCTCAAGAAAGTAACCTCATAGGGATATGAAATTATGGACTCATCTTGAGTTGCCCATGAATGGGTCTGATGTTAATCAGCATGTAAAATAAATCAAGAACTAAATTAACAGACCAATTCATAAGTTCTAGACTGGCACTGACATACACACAAGACACATCTAAATAACACTGAAAACAAAACTGACATCAGAACCACAGAAAGAAACTTGTAACTTGCAACCAGAACCTAACCAGATCAATTGACGCTAAAACAAAAGTATCAACATTCTCTAAAAAATTTAAACAAGGCTCAAGATCTCTTAAGATAACATTAAAAATGTCCACGATACAATTTGAAATTACTAGGTATATGAAAAACCAGGAAAAATCTCAACTTGCATGAGAAAATATTACCAAAAGACAGAAAAACTGAAATGATATAGATGCTAGGATCATTTGACACTTTAAGTTATGATAAAAATGCTCCAACAAGCAATAAAAAACAGTCTTGACACTGAAAAATGAAACAAAGAATAATGACAAAATTGCTAGATATTCTAAATAACAAAATGAAGATGACGGAAAAAATGATTTAATGAACTTTGAAGTAGATGAATTGAAACTATTCATATGAACAAGAGAAAAAAGTAAAAAGTGATTCAGGGATCTATGGGACAATATCAAGAAATCTAGCATTTATGTCATTGACCAAAATTAAGAGTACAATACTGAAAAAAGCATTTGAAAACATAATAGCTTGAAACTTCCCAAATTTTTGTGAAATAATAAACCTACAGATTCTAGAAGTACAGCAAACTCCAAACAGGATAAAAACAAAAGCAATCCACGTCCAGATACATTAAAACTAAAAGCTGGAAATTCAAGACAATGAAAAATATCTTGAAAACATTCAGAGGAAATCACACATTATATACAGAGGAAAATGATTCAAATGACTATGGATTTCTCATAAAATAAAACCACAGAAATCAGAAGGAAATGACACGTCTTTTATTAAAGTGCTGTGAGAAAAGAACTGTCAACATAGAATGCTCTGTCCAGTAAGAATATCTGGATAAAATAAAGATAAATAAAGACACTGTCAGATGGAGGAGAATGAAGAAAATTTGTTGCCAGGAGGCCTCCCCTAAAAGATTTGCTAAAGAAGTTCTCCAGACAGAAGGAAAATGGTACCACAAGGAAACTTAAAGTTTCATTAAACTGAATGTTTGAGTAAACATTAAGAATAAGGAAAGAACAAAAGGAATAATAATCACATGAGTAAACATAAAAAATTCTTGAATTCTTTAAAATGACAATTTAAAGTAAAATTATAGCATGATCTAATGGGGTTTTCAATGTATATAGATACAATATATAACACAACTGTAATATAAAATTGGGAGGGCAGAAGGACTTATATGGTGTTGAAATTTGTGTATTCTACTTAAAGTGGTGAAATATCAATTCTAAGAAGACTATAAAATGTAGGGTATGTATATTTCAACTTTAGAACAAACCCTGAGGAAAAACCATACAAAGAGAGACAGTCAAAAGCATAATAGACAAATTTGAATGGAATAATAAAAAATATTCAAATAAACCAAAACAAAGCAGGAAATGGTAAATAGAATGGAAAACAGAAAACAAAATAGAAAATGGTAGACATAAATTCAAACATAGTAATAACAACTTTATATGTAAATGCTCTGAGCATAACAATTAAATACAGAGATTGTTGGGATAGATTAAAAAGTGATCCAACTATATAGAGTTTACCAGAAAATACTTCCAAAATAATGATATAGACAGGTTAAAAGAAAAAGGATGGGGAAAGATATAAATTTATTCCTCGATATCTGCAGAGGATAAATTCTAGGACCTCCCCCAAATATAAAAATCAATGGATGCTCAAGTTCTTTATATAAAAAGGCATAGCATTTGCATGTAACCTACACTGATTGTCCTATGCACTTTGATCATCTCTACATTACTAATAATACTTAAGTATAATGTATATGCTATGTGCATGGATGTTATACTGTATTGTTAGGGAATAATGACAAGAACCATCTACACTTGTTTACTACAGATGCAAAATAGATGAAGCACAAACTGACAAAACTAAAAGGGGAAAAAAGACAGATCCATACATATAATTTGGTAGCATCAACACTCCTTTCTTTGTAATAGAACCAGCAAATAGAAAATTAGTAAGGATATAGAAGAACTTAAAAATTGGAGTTATAAAGAGGCACATGACCATTAAAGAAAATCCATAGCACTTGTTTTACTAAATCATGTTCTTCACCAAAGTTTTACTCAATATGGGTACATTTTTTAGTAATCTTAATATAGGCAAAGAATATTCAAAGAATAAAGGTTAATAATTTAAAGATAATACCTACATCAGCAGTTGCAGAAAGTTGAGGGTAGGAGTAGATCATTACCTTTTAAAGATGTAAACGGGAAATGAAACTTTGAAGAAATGAAGTTCTACTGATCTGATCTCACTGTGAAAGTGCAAATAGTTTATCATAATTTTAGGAAACGGGCTTGCTATTTTGTTTAAACATTTGTATAGTACAAATAGTTTTCACTGTAATAAAGCTGAGTATTTGCTTTAAATATTTGTTTTGAAAAATATTGTGAAAACCCATGCATCAATACTTCATATTCTATATAAAAATGTGGTTTTGGCTTACAAAAATAATAAAAAATCAGAAAGTAGCCATTTTAATTATGTGAAAGGATTTTATAAACAGAATTATGTGAAAGGATTTTATAAACAGAAAACCAAAAGTTTCTTGCAAAATCAATAAGATGGTGGGTAGGTAGTTATAAGAATATTGTTACTACAAATTCATCCTTAAATCAAGAAGTGAGTTTGAAATAAGTGTAATATCTGTCTTTTTTCTGTTTAGAAAACACACACACACACACACACACACACACACACAGCCATATATGCTAAGGAGGAAGTGTGTTACTGTGAAATTGATTAACAAGATAGTCTACATTACATAGCATGATCTGAAGAAACTGGCTTAGAGAGGTATCATTTAAGAAGGACCCAACAAAGTAAAAATGAATTTAGAAGTGCCAGTATCAATTGAATATTATTCATCCATAAAGAAGAACAGATTCTTGCCATTTGCAGCAAGATGGTTGGAACTGAAGGACATCATGTTAAGCAAAACCAACCAGACACAGACAAGTATTGCATGTTCTCTCTTATATGTGGAAGCTTTGAAAAGTCCACCTGAATATAGAACAGTGATTACTACTGATTGGGAAGGGTAGGGGCACAAGGTAAAGAGTAGGAAAAGAGTGGTTGGATTTGATTAGTGCATGCTTTATGAATGAATGAAAATATCACACTGAAGCCTATTAAAATATACAACTAATGCATGTTAATAAAAATATAAAAAAAGAAAAGGGCCAGTGCCAGCATGCTTCAATAAGAACATTGAGTGTAAGTGAATTGTCATAGGTCTCTTCCAAAGTAATAGATTTGGAGCACTGCAGCTGCATTCAATAGCAAATACTATTATAAGCCAATAACCCTCTAGTGGAAATATGAGAGGAACAGACAATTTCAGTGGGTGTAAAAACCTCTTGTAAAGCTAGATAGCTCCCATCCTACACCAGCTGATACTGGGGAAGAAGGCAAGCAGAGGTGACCTTATTAAAGCTGCCATTGCTGGGGAGAAATCTCCTCTACCAATAAATGGGCTAACAGCCATTCTAAAGGAAATCACTTGACTTCCAAGCCTAAGTCTGGGGTTCTGCTTCTCACATACAGAGCAAGTGTCTCCCAGGTCAACAGCAATACTGCCATTAACATTGCCTGGAAGTTGGAAATCAAGTTTTCAGCTTCTCACCAATCCAGAGTAACCAGCTCAATTATGACTTCTGTGACTATGACTATGAATGAATTCTTACAACTCCAGGTCCAGAGACTCTGTGTAAGTTCCTAAATGCAGTACACAGGAAGAGGGTAGCTGTGCCTCCTAGGCCTATCTGAGGACTCTAGCTAAAGTCAGACATATCTATCCATGTACCAAGCATCTTAGGACCATGGTAAACAAGATACAAATGCCTGAGTTTTGTTCACAGAGTTCACTCAAAATTGTCTTGGTTTTTCTCTCCACATTCTATTGCTTCATTCCTAACCCTTGGATTGAATTCATTTGTTAGTTGTGCTATTGTGCAAGTCTTCTGATTTGGCCTCACTAACTTAATGATAAGCACTCCCTCAGGGCTTCAACAAAAAAATAAATAAATCATTGTTTCTTTTGTTGTTGCTTGTTTGTTTGTTTGTACAGCCCAGTTCAAGTGGGACAAGTCCTCAAAATCTTAGCTCTTGTACTCAACCCTTAAATCAACCACTGTGATATCTTTCAGGGGAGGTGTTTCTCACTGTAAGAAACAGTTAGGGCACTGGTAAGCCATCATCTTCAAAAAGAAATGATGGCTCCAGAAAAGAAAACGGAAAGACAATCACCACTCCACCACATCTCTAACTTTAGCTTTCTCAGAAATCTGTTGTTATGGTTAAATTTCAATAAAAAACTGGAAATGGGAATACATTTTATTTTGTTTAGTTTGTAAGGAAATGGGCCTATTTCAATAGATGGAATAATAGGAGTTGAAAATAACTGGGAAAGGGTTCTAATAAAAGTGGACCAAGAAAGGGAAAATTTTGCAGCACATTTGTTCTAATAATTGTTTAAATCCATTTTAAAGTTCAGTGTCAAAGAGTGTGTTTTACATTATATATAGATCCCAAACAGTCACATACATATCTAAGATTTTGTACTAAATGTCTTCTACTACTGGAAATAAGACCCAAGTTTCTTAACAACCAGATAAGCACATGCTGTATTGCAAAAGTATACATAAATGTTCATCAAACTCAGCTCATAAGAGGAGATTATTGAATTAGCTTACCCCCCAAATATAAACTTCCAATTCACTACGCAGGGCATTATTCAATTGTTAATGGGACAACAGAAGAAAGAGAATATGGAGTTAAATCCTGCTCTTTTCAGACTAACAGCTGGACAAATACTCAAGAGAATAACACATGGACCAAGATGATGACACTAAAAAATTTCCAATGCTCGGTTCACTTCTGTGACTAAACCTTGTTCTGCAGGTCTGATGGCTTAGATTTTTAAGAGAACTGGGTAAGTACCAAGTAGATATGCAAATAATGACCCTAGGAGTATATACTGAAATCACCAGTGAAGTTTCTTTCAAATTAACCTTTGCCTTTCTCAACTGAGAACCATGGACTAGGTTTAATTGTATGATCCTTTCAGTTTGAAGTAGGTGAATGATATAACAAAAATTAATGTATAATGTGAGGCTTGCCTTCAGCAAGAATGCCCCTTAAAGACACTGTAACAATCCAGTGGTTTGTAAATATTCTGACAAACCAAAAGTCTTTGTTAACTTTATACCACCATGACAAATTGGGCACCACACCAAAACATGCAGGCTACTTGATTGTGCATTTAACTCAATCAACATCATGCAAGAGAGAGGCCCATTATGGCAAATCATCATCCTGCGGCATAAGGATGACTCGTTTTGAGAAAAAGTGCAGTGTTTCAGTGTCATCTCAGTGAACCTTCTTCATTTTGATATAGCATCACCTTGTTCCTAACATGAACCAGGAGAGGCAGCTCTGAGTCATCAGATCCAAATGCTGATCTATTTCTTTCCTTGATGTCTAAGTTACAGAGGGCAAAGGTGGCAGTAAGGCTTTATGTGGGGTCTGCTGGCATGTGGTTCCACAATTCTCTCAAAAAATACAATACAATAAAATAAAATTTGGACCAGTTATACTAGGAAATTTGGGGCTTTGCTTAAGTTAAAAGAAAACCAAGTCATACCAGAGGCAACTCTTGAGTTATTTTTTTCTTTTATCCTGTTCTCACTAGGGTATGTAAAGAGCTATAAAACTGTTTTGCGAACTTCATGTCATAGCATTGACATTCTTGAAATTAAGATAGTGAGTTAGAGACTTTAAAAGAACATGAAGCATATCACAGTGCACAAATGCATTCTACTGTCATGCATAACTAATTAAAACAAATTTAAAAAATTTAAAAAGAATATGAAGGAATTTCCATCCCTAAAACCCAATTCTCTCAAAAAGAAAGAAATAGGATAAGATGGGATATGATAACATCAGTATTGTGATACCTCCTGCTTCACTCTTCTTGCTAAGGATTGCTTTGGCTTTTCTGGGTCTCTTATTTTTCAAAATGAATTTAATGATTGCTTTTTCTATTTCTGTGAGGAATGTTGTTGGGATTTTAATTGAAATTGCATTAAATCTATATAAGGCTTTTGGTAGTATGGGCATTTTGACAATATTAATTCTGCCTATCCAAGAACATGTGAGATATTTCCATTTTCTAAGATCTTCTTCAATTTCTTTCTTTAGTGTTCCATAGTTTTCACTGTAGAGGTCTTTCACCTCATTTGTTAAATTGATTCCCAAATATATTTTTAGGCTATTGTGAATGTGGTAGTTTTCCTAACTTCTCTTTCAGAGGGTTCATCACTAATGTATAGAAATGCATTTGATTTATGGGTACTGATTTTTATATCCTGCATCGCAATACCAGACTTTAAACTATACTATAGAGCCGTACTAACAAAACTGGCATAGACTGTACATCTATGGTACAGAATAGAAGACACAGAGACAAACCCATGTAAATACAGTTATCTTATACTTGACAAAGGGGCAGAAAACATACATTGGTGGAAAGATAGCCTCTTCAACAAATGGTGCTGGGAAAATTAGCAATCCATATGCAGCAAATTAAAATTAAACCACTCTTTCTCACCTTGCACAAAACTCAACTCAAAGATGATCAAGGACCTAGGAATTATACCAGACACCCTGAGCCTAATAGAAGGAAAAGTAGGCCCAAATCTTCATCATGTTGAATTAGGTCTTGACTTCCTTAACAAGACTCATGAAGTGCAAGAAATAAAATCAAGAATTAATAAATGGGATAGATTCAAACTAAAAAGTTTCTTCTCAGCAAAGGAAACAATCACTAATGTGAAGAGAGATCCCACAGAGTGGGAGAACATCTTTACTACATGCACATCATATAGAGCACTAATTTCTAGGATATATAAGGAACTCAAAATACTCAACACCAAAAGAATAAATAAGCCGATCAATAAATGGGCTAAGGAAATGAACAGACACTTCTCAGAAGAAGATATACAATCAATCAACAAATATATGAAAAAATGTTCAACTTCACTAGTAATTAGAGAAATGCAAATCAAAACTACTCTAAGATTCCATCTCAATTCAGTCAGAATGGCAACTATCAAGAATACAAGCAACCATAAGTGTTGGTGAGAATGTAGGGAAAAGGGGCACACTCATACATTGCTGGTGGCACTTCAAATTGGTGCAACCACTCTGGAAAGTGGTATGGAGAGTCCTTTAAAAAAAAACCTGGAATGTAACCACCATTTGACTCAGCTATCCCACTCCTTGGTCTATACCCAAAGGACTTTAAATCAGCATACTATAGTAATGCAGCCACATCAATGTTTATAGCAGCTCAATTTACAATAGCTAAACTGTGGAACCAACCTCGATGCCTTTCAAAAGATGAATGGATAAATAAAATGTGGCATATATACACAATGGAATATTACTCAGCTTTAAAAGAGAATAAAATTGTGGCATTTTCAGGTAAATGGGTGGATTTGGAGAATATCATTCTAAGCAAAGTAAGCCAATCCCACAAAACCAAAGGCCAAATGTTCTCCCTGATAAGAGGATGCTGATACATAATGGGCGGGGGGAGCATGGGAAGAATGGAGGAACTTTGGATGGGGCAAAAGGGAAGGAGGGGAAGGGAGGGGACACAGAGGTAGGAAAGATGGTGGTATGGGATGGACATCATTACCCTAAGTACATGTATGACTGCACATATGGTACAACTCTACATCTTACACTACCAGAGAAATGAAAAGCTGTGCTCCATTTGTGTACAACGAATGGAAATGCATTCTTCAGTCATGTATAACTAATTAGAACAAATGAAAAAAAAATAAAAGAAAAGATTGGGTGATTGGGGAGAGAATGAAATAAAAGGGAGTAGAATGGAAAATGTGCATGTGCAACACCCTTAGGGTAAATGTTATCTTATGAAATTATTTGTTTCAATTATATATGACTACATGAGTACTGTCATGCTTTAAATGTATTTCTCTTTGTAAATTTTTATGAAAATGTTTGAAAACTAATGTCATAAAGGACATCTCTCTAACTTCTCTAATAGTTTCTCTACAGGAATGATATGGGCTCTGGTGCTAGTCAAGTCTTCTTTCTAACAAATCCACCATTCATTTCAGGACATAATGTTATCTTTTACCACTATCACTCAATTCCTGTAGTGCTTCCTGCTCACTCTGACAACCACATATTTTAAATGCTGTGTAGGAAAGAGTGAAATCACCTTCTAAATGAGAATATCAATCCATAGATAAAAGGTTACTACCTATGAGAGGCAAATGTTTCCTTTTGTATCCAGATTGTCCTCCAAGATGAAATAGAGGTCAGCTTCCTAGGCCCTCATCTGAGATGAGTACACCACTCTAACTACTTGTTCTGAAAATTGTCTTCTTCCCTAACACCCATCAATCTGATACTAAATTCGTTGGCAAATGAAATCAAAAGTACACAACATACATTGCTATTAATGGAGTTCATGCATATCACCCCCCACACAATGTACTAAAAATGGATTCATCTCTGAATGTCTCCACACAAATATCTGCTTTTCAATACTCAGACTATAAGGAGGGAGGTTTTCCTTAAAGCTACAAAAGCATTTACTTGATAAAACTCCCACTTCAAAGAAAAGCTTTAGGAATTTTTACCATCAGTTTATGTTTATTATTTACACTAGTGGATCCTCTATTCTAGCAGTAAGATCCAATAAGAAGAATCCCTAGTTTCTGGTCTAAAGAATTTATTTCTTAATATTTTGTTAGAGTCCAGAGATTTCTTACTTGGTGTGACTTATTTTGTGTGACAGCAATAATTATTTCACAGGTTCACAGTGTATCATCTACCATCTTCATCCATAGAATCTGGGAAAAGTGTGTGTGTGTGTGTGTGTGTGTGAGAGAGAGAGAGAGAGAGAGAGAGAGAAAGAGAGAGAGAGAAGAGAGGAGAGAGAGAGAGAAAAAGAGAGAGGAGGGAGAGAGAGAGAGAGAGAGAGAGAAAGAGAGAGAGAGAGGGAGAGAGAATATGAATATACGAATTTCTAAATGTAGACAAAATTAGCTGGTAGCTTTCTATTGGACCACAATATTCACACCTGCACTTGAATAGGGGAAATATTTTACTCAGAGCAGGATAATTTCTTATGGATTTCAAAAACTGTAGTTCTCTCTCAAGTTTAAAATAATAGATATTTTGATGAATTGAGAGAATAGCCTGAACTGATAAATTACCTAAAAATTGTAACAATGTATATATATATATATATATATATATATATATATATATTTTTTTTTTTGCATGTAAACTCACCCATTCCTGGACAGCTTGGGAACAAATTGATGTGTAACCAAGATTTGAGAGGATTAACACTTAAAATTTACAATACTCTGATTTACTCAGCTATTTTCATACCAGAACTCCTCCAAGAGAAACTGATTTCCCACTTGTTCTAGTAAGCACTAATGACAAAGATGGAGAAGGAAACCTTGAAGACAAGTTTTTAAGACAGAAAATTACACAGGTTATTTAAGGTAAAGTTCAAACATTTATTGAATAAAATGTAAATATTTTTAAAAAATAGACATGAAGGAAGGAAGAAGGAATAGAGTATATCATACAATATATTTAAATACTAAAAATGAAGAAACGAACACAAGAGAAAAGACCATTTTTTAAATACAGATTCTTTAAATGGCCACATAACTGTGGAAGAGAGGGGGAAGCATGTTGTAAATATTCAGTTAAATTTATCCAAAGGAAGAGAGAAAAGCTGTTAAATACTGGGTAAGTTAAGTAAAGAAAGAAGAAAAATTAATAAAGCCCAATTTGCAAGGGACGCTAATATTAAATTATTTTTTTTCCTGTTTTTGATGTTATTGTTTTTGTTTGACAGGGGGGATAAAACAGCTAATAACAAGTAGGGAAATTCAAACATTAGTTTTATTAAATTAAAAATGAAAACAATACGTGTATGCGTGCACACACACATGCCCATAAAAAACAAAAACATTAAGGAGTTTACCATACTATAAATATATTTTAAAGTGTACAAAATGATAGGTTCTAGATTCAAAACACTGACAAATACAAAAGTACTTTATTAATAAGCTAGATGCCTATGAATCATTATCAAGTGGGCACTGATCAAATGTAAAATTGTGCCCCAGATGGCTAACCTGTCCTTTAAAAATGGCTCTTTTCATTAAGTACTGAAAGACTGGCACTGTGACCAAACTACAAAAGGGGGTGGGGTTTAGAAGCAGTCTTTGTAACGAAAGGCAAACAATGGGAATGTGTGTAAAATACATATTTGTTTTTTGTTGAATATCTCTGAAAATCTTATGCCCACTTGGTAAATTAAGCCTCTCACATCTGTTTCTTGTGAAACTAAATAAGCATCTGTAAATGCAGTAACAAAAATACATAAAATATTCAGATTTTCAAAAGGCTTTGTTAATTGCATAGTAAATATGACCAAAAATTTTGAGGAGATATAGAATTAGGAATATATTTGAACAATCATGAACAACTTTCTATATCTATGTTAGATATAGAAAGTAAAATACCAAGAGTAGAAGTAGAAAAGATAAATAAGTGCTTTATGAATGTTTAACTATGGAATTCAAAGTGTCACGTGAACATCCTTTGGATTTTAGTATCTTCCTCAGAGGGGAAAACATCAAAGCACAGCATCATGGAAACCTAAAGAGTGGAAAAGGCTTTCCATGTACTACAGATTAAGAAACTGAGATTCAAAGAAGATTAACAATTGCCTAAATAAAACATCAGAGAAACTTTATAGCTTTACAAATCAAAACCAATTGTAGCATAGAGTTCCTCTGTGGGCATGTGTTGAATATTATATATCACTAGTGAAATAGAACACAAGACTATGTATTTACATATAACCTCTGAAACACAGTTTCAAAATAATAATTATAGTATATTTCCTATAAATATCTCAATGTGTTGTGGCTATAAAGATATCTAAAACACTAAGCATCATAAGTACTTTGGCTCTACTTTGAGAATGTCCAACATTTAATGGATATCAGGGAAAATGACTGCTAAGGACATAGTGAAGAAATTTCAAGAGATATAGTAAGAAAATCAGTAAAGCTCGATGCTATGGAAAAAAGAACACATTTCAAAATGGAGAAGTCAGCAAGGTCAAATGCTCCATGAGGTCTCAATGAGAGCTATTTTGGTGAAATGAGAGGTGTCTGATGTAGAAAGGGGTGAAATGATGGAAGCACTGGGGGTGGAAATAAAAATAAAGTATAAATATCTCCTTGGAGACATTTGAATGCATAAAGGAAAAAGATAGAGGATAGTAGCTAATAGCATTTTCTATATGTATGTATGACACTAAAACTCACCAGCTAAGTCATTCATGACTCTGTCATTATCTTCTACACCTATTTGATCATTATGTAATGTAGGTTATATTTTCAAACTCTTGAATTACCATTCTAAATGCATCCTCCAATGCTCACCAATAGGGATGGCATAAAATCCAACCTATTTAGCATAGGATTTATGGCCTTTTGTAATCTGACCAACCATACCCATTCAGCCTTACTTCTCACTTGTGCCCTAATCAGCAGCCATACTGATAATTACATGCCATTTCTGAATAAATGAGGATTTCATATTCCTCTAGGCCTTCACGTATACTGTTGTCTTTTCCTAGAACATTCTTTTCCAGTGCAACCACTTTCCTAACCCCATTGTACCTAGTGAACTCCTACTCCTCTTTCAATTTCATTCAACCATTATATTCTCTTATGAATACTTCCTTAATTCCCAAAATAGAATTCATGTTCCCATAGTAACTTCTTTTTGGCATTGATTAAGGTATTAATACTTATAAAATCTCATGGTTTGAGACTCCATCAGTCCGTTAGTTTCTTGAGAGCAGATATCCTATATTTTTATTTGTATATTTCTATGCTTGCCACATAGTAAGCACTTATAAATGTTTTTAAGTGAATGAAAGGATGGATTTGTTACTAAAGACATAGTATAAATCCAAGGTATATATTACTTAGGTCATAGGTAGTACATACATAATTGACTGTTGGGGTATCCAGTGATTTGTGAATCACAGGTGCATTTATTTCCCTGAAAATGAAGATGAATCAAATTCTGATGTAAGAAAGTCCACTGAATTATTTTCCAATGTGATAACTCTCCTCACTCACTGCAGCTTGTCCACGTTTGAGAAGGATTACCTTAAAAAATACGCTGAATGCCTGTAACATCTAAAGCTCTAAAAAGGATATGAAGATATATTTCCTGCTCCCATAGTTCATAATCTGACAGGAGAGTCAAGATTTGTGAAAAAACATACTGCTTTGAACCACTTTCTAGTGCTATTTGGACAAGGGCCTTTTAAGTAGCAAAAGGTATATGGAGTGACCTTTTCTTAAATGGTTTAGTTAATGCGCTTAAAGTGAGAAGATACAGGATTCAAAGTCAAGGAATCTCCTGACTTCAGAACAGGATGGCTTTTCTCCCCAACTAAAAATAGATTATTAGTGTCCACCTATTTAAGACAGGAAAAATACCCCAAATAAAACCACTTTACCTATCTAACATCCAATTAAAAACATGTACAGCAATAAAAAATAGAAATTAAAAACAAATAGGCAAACAAATAATTTCAAAAATATTTCGATTTAAGTATTTCAAGGTACAAAACAGTTTTGTTCTTTCTTATTGCTCTGCAGGAATGGATGGTTGATTAGGAGTTTAATGGTTTTTCATGGCTCATTAGAAAATGTAGCTTGCTTTTATGTGCTTAATTCCAATCCTGGCAGTCTTAAGGAGGATGTGTTTGTTTTTATTTAATGATCAAACTGTGTGGCTTTTAACATAAAACTTAGGATGACTAAAATAGGGGTACAAAAAAATTTTGAAATTATCATCACTCTATTGGCACCTTAAAAATTAAAAGCAGCTAAATTTTCAATGGTCAAACTGTACTCTAGTATCTTTCGCTCTTAGACAACAGTCTACACTAATTCCTGTCATGTTATGGAAGACCAAACAAATATGTGATAACTGGTCACTCTGAAAGAATAAGCCCAGCTTTTCTAACAGGAAATTCAATATTATATATGATCACACTTTTTTTCACCATAATTTCTAGCCAGATTTCTCATAAGTCTGGGAAGAAGACCTCAATGGAACTACCTTAGAACTTTTCTCTTTTAGTACAAAAAATAAAAGGCATCTGGTTTGCAGTAGGGTTGTAGACCTTGTAAGATTCCTGCATTTTGGTATAATCAAAGATTTTCTAGAAGTCTAAAAATATTATTCAACTTTGAAAGAAATAAGCAAACCACACAGCTAGCTAGCTCTGTAAACCAATGTAAAAACAATTATCTTACAAGATAGCTTATGAGGCCATTGTTTTACACCATAAAACAAGGAGTTTAGGAGGACAAGTGTGGGTTATAAGTCCTGGATTATTCTAATTGTTCTAATTGATGAATCTTCTTCAAGGAAAAAAGTGGGCTCCATTTCTGTTTTTAAAAATCCAGAGTGTCTTTAATATGCAACTAATGACAACCTTCCCGTTGTTCTCACTTAAGAGGAAACCCTATAATAAGAGCTTCCCAAAATGTCAAATAATACTTGTCTCATAACAGGGCTTCTTTGTTCATTCACCATGTCTCTTTTGATATGCACAGATAATAAAAGTTCATGTAAAACTAAAGGTAATATAGAGCAGAAGCCAACACTAATTCTGTATAAATATGTCTGATTAATAAGAATGCCATTGTTATGGTTATTTCGTAATGTCACGATTGTTATAAGAACAGAGGATAGAAGTACTCTTACTCTAACTGTTTTTGTTCATCCTCTGTCACCCAACTAGTTTGAGAATTTTTGTTCAATGGGGGAAGTGAACGATAGATTTTTTTTTTTTTTTGTCCATTAACTATTTTGGTTGCATTAATTCATCTCATAAGCTGTGAAACCAGCTTTAAATCCAGAAGAAAAAAAGTAAGAGTTTTAATCTAAATTTAAACTATGCATTCACTAGAAAAAATGAATATATGCTCCAAGCTTATTTTCTAGGCTCCCTTCTTCACATACACAATTGCTATATTACCCTGGTGCTTTCTCATGATCATTTGAAAAATAAAATTTATCATGATAGCACTAAGACCTGGGTGCCCCAGAAGTTTGACCTATGCTTGGGTTAATGCCTTAAATGTATGCAAGATTGTATTTGTGATTTAGTCCCAAAAAATTAAAAGGCCACCTTGGTGAAGTAATAAGACAGTCCAGACTGAGTATATGGTTCCTTATTGGAAAGGAAATATTAAACAAGTCATAGATAACAGCCTACATTCACTGAAAACAGCCTGATAGAGTTGGAAGAAAATTGTGAGGCTAGTAGATGTAGGTACTGTCATTACTTTGCTTTTCTCTTTAAATTCTTATCTTCCAGATCCTGGCCTTCCCCCTTGGGGCAGGATATAATATAAAAACTTAACAGTCGATCTTAAATTTAGCTGACATTTTTATATCCTTCACAACATACTCTTTAGATTGCACCCAAGAAGGAGATTATTAAATAGTAGCAGGAGACCAGTTACGGGACCATTTTGATTGAACAAAAAAAGAGTACTGTGGTTCTGGCTAACAAACCAAAAACCATTTAGAGAATCGTTATAATCAATTTCATAAATAAAGGGCTATTAATGACTGGGAGAAAAAAGGAAAGAAATTATGCTTCTCTAAAGTCCCTTCATCCTCTCTTAAACCCCATATTACTTTCAGAAAGTGGTAGAAGCTGTGCACTGAAAGGAGTATACTCAGCTGAGCTGAAGTGTCCTGTGAAATAGGTTCAATCCCTCAGAAGACAAAGATACATCTCTGTAATTATTTCAGCCTATTTTTTTTTTGTCATAATGAACCAGGGTTCCATTTTGCTGAGGCTAGCACCACTCATAGCTCATGTTTTTTGTCTAAACGTTTTTTTTTATCTTATAAAATGAACTTATGTATTTTCAGACCCTCAATCTCTTCTATGCTTTATTTATGAATATAGCCATTCTTGATAGTAACTTTAATGTGAAATAGGTAGTAATTAATGTCCCACTCTGCTGGGTTAATCCCTTTCTACATTCTCTACAGAGAAGTTTAAGGTAAGTAACAGTTTACACTCAATATTAGGTTTAATTATGCTTAATGAGACTTAGTGTCTCTGTTTACTAACTGCATTTAGGTGTGTGGATCCTAGATGAGTTTTCCCTTGGCCTCATTCTGATTTGTTAATAGTGCCACTGTGTACCATACACTCAGTACTTAAATCTATAAAGCTGCTTCTGCAGAACAAAGCAAGTAAGGCACCTGTTTCAGTTGAGACACTATTAAACAAGTAAGTATAGTTTTAACATAACTGCATCTTTCTTTGGGAAGGGAACTATCATTTTATACTTTTCAAACAGATTCACTTATGAGGCTAATTACTGCCTACATTCCAGTTTCTGGGTATCTACAACAGTCAGGATATGAAAGCAATCTAAGTGCTCACCAGCAGATGAACAAATAAAGAAAATACAGTATACATACACAATGGAAAACAACTCAACTTTAAAAGGAAAGAAATGTAGTTGTTTTATACTACTTCAAACTAAGTATAGTCATCAGTATAGAGCACTGTATTAATCATTCAAACTATCATTTCAAGTACTAAGATCTAAAACTACTTTTGGTAAGTCATTGGTTTAGTTCTTTTTCTTTGTAAGCCTAAAAATTCTCTCTTAAAATTGTATTCAACTTTGTTGCAGAGTATTAGGGCAAAAATTTTGTTTCCTCATTGCTACTATAAAAACAAGCATTAAAAAAATCCAAACCTAGGGGATAGGATTGTGGCTCAGCAGTAGAGCACTCACCTAGCATATGTGAAGCACTGGGCTTGATCCTAACCTCAGCACCACATATAAATAAATAAAATAAAGGCACTGTGTTCACCTGCAACTAAAAAAATATCCAAACTTATAGGAAATCAAGTAGTGAGGCAAGAAAAATTTAGTACACATCTTTTTAAAGAACTTCTCTTCGCTATGTTTTTGTTGTGTGTACGTTCTGTGTACTGTTGATAATGTACTTTCTCTAAGTCTATTCATAGTTTAATCAATTCTGTAAACATTTATTTAGTACTTGATATAAGTTAAGAACAGAAAGAAAGAAAACACATCCCCTTTCCTCATCCAAGAAAACAGAGAAAAACCTAATTGTGACACCATTTGGTGAGTGTATGCTTACGTGAGGAAATGTTAAGGGGACACTAAGAAAAGATCTGTTGATTCTGTATTAGAAGATAAACATGTCCTCAACTGCAGAAATATCATTAGAACAAAACAAAACCTGGCCATGTTAAGACAACAGCAGGATGACTAGTGTAAACAAAGGCAAAAAGTGTGGCAGCACACAGAGTGTTTCAAAGACGGCACATTGTTAAGTGGGTAGAAAGAGCCATGTGCTTGGGGAAAGAGGTAAAAACGGGTAGGAAGAGAGGTGAGAAGTTTGTAAGTTTGGGCTAAAAAAAAATTATTTGGGACCAGATTGAGAATTTTCTATGTCATGCTGTATTAACTTTAAAGTAATATGAGAAATAGGAAAATGAGGGCTGGGGTTATAGCTCAGTGGTAGAGCACTTGCCTAGCATGCATGAGGCCCTGGGTTTGATCCTCAGCACCACATAAAATAAATAAATAACAATAAGATATTGTGTTCATCTACAACTAAAAAAGAAATTACAAAAAAAAAAAAAAAAAAAATAGGCAAGAATGAAAAGGTATTTTTTTCATTCTTTTTTTAAAATTATTTATTTACTTATTCATAATGCACAAGTATAGTATCTTTTTACATACAACTGCTTGTATACAAAGTATATAAGTACCATTCAGATCTTCAATCATGCATTTAGGATAATGATATCCATCTCATTCAACCACCAATTTTTCCTTCCTCCCCTCCCCCCTTGCTCCCACCCTTCCCCTCCCTTTCCATTGACCATTCTAGTGTTCCTCTGATCCTATGTACCCCCTTCCAACAACACTGTGAACTAGCCTCCTTATATCAGAGAAAACATTCTGTATTTGGATTTTTGAGATTGACTAATTTCACTTAGCATTATATTCTCTAACTTCATCCATATACCTGCAAATGCCATTATTTTATTCTCTTATTGCTGAGTAAAATTCCATTTTGTATATATACCACATTTTCTTTATCCACTCATCTACTGAGGGACATCTAGGTTGGTTCCACAACCTACCTATTGTGAATTGTGCTGCTATAGACATTGAAGTGGCTGTGTCACTGTAATATGCTGTTTTTAAGTCTTTTGGGAATAGACTCAGGAGTGGGATGGCTGGGTCATAGGATGGTTCCATTCCCATTTTCCCAAGAAATCTCCATACTGCTTTCCATATTGGTTGCACCATTTTGCAGTCCCACCAGCAATGTATGAGTGTGCCTTTTTTCCCACATCCTCTCCAACATTTATTGTTGTTTGTGTTCTTGATAGCTGCCATTCTGACTGGAGTGAAATGAAATCTTAGAGTAGTTTTGATTTGCATTTCTCTAATTGCCAGCGATGTTGAGCATTTTTTCATGTATTTGTTGATTAAATGCGTATCTTCTTCTGAGAAGTGTCTTGTGAAAAGGTATTTTTAACAAATAAGGATGAGGTCTATATAAAAACCTGTAAATTATACTGAAATTTTCTAATCTGTTGATCTAGGAAAACAGTTTTCAAATTTCAATGCTCCATAATATTAGTATTTAAAAGTCCTTACATTTAGAACAAAGAATTAGTTTATTTCATGAGGAAAAAAAATGCTAAAGTATGTCTATCTAAAAGATCGGTTGGTAACATAATGGGAGCTAAGAAAGACAAACTGATTCATACCCCAGGGAATTCTAGAAAATCTGAAAATGTTTAAATGTACTTGGTGAAATAAAAATTTACTTAGAGTTAATTACAGAAACTTTATGCTCTTTGAAAATTCTACCTTAGTATATCTTGAAATTACTTTTGCTTTAAGTTTATTAAATTTATGTAAATGACAAGTAAAAACTGTATGTAGTTATGATGTAAAACACAATGTTTTAACATTGCAATATCTCACATACCATTTTTGTGATGAGGAGATTTAAAATTAATTCTCAGCAATCTTCAAGTATATAATATGTTAACTATAATCATCATGATATACAATAGATAACTTGAATTTATTTCTCCTACCTAATAGAAACTATATTTTCTTTGATCAACATTTCCTCAATTCCCAGTCCCAAGTCTTACTCTGTACTTCTAAGTTCAACATTTTTAAATTTCATATATGAGTGAAATCATGCAGTATTTGTCTTTCTGTGCCTGTCTTATTTCACTTACTGTAATGTCCTATGCATTTATGTGTGAAAGGCATTTTAAATGTTTCCTTCTTTTCAAAGCTCAATTGTATTATACTGTATATATTTATCACATTTTCTTTATCCATTCATCTCCTTTATGGACACTTAGGTTGCTTTCATATCTTGAATGTTGTGATGATGCTGTAGTGAACACTGGAATGCAGATATCTCTTCTATATACTACTTTCATATCCTTTGGGTTTATACCCAGTCGTGTAACTGCTGGATCATATGGTAATTCAATTTTAAATTTTTTGAGGAACCTCTAACTGTTTTCCATAATGGTTATACTAATTTACATTCTCATTCACAATATACAATTGGATCCTTTTTCTTCACACTCTCACCAACACTTCCACCTGGAAGATGACAACTCACTGTAGTTTTAATTGACATTCTCCTGATGATTATTGATATTGGGCATTTTTTATTTATCTTTTGACCATTTTTACAATTTCTTTTGAAAGATGTTTATTTATGTCCTTTGTCCATTTTAAAATCATTTTCTAGTTGTTGAGTTGTTTGAGTTACTTATGTATTTTGGATATTAATGCCTTATCATATATGTAGTTTGCAAATACACTGTCCTGTTCCTTAGGTTATGTCTTTAGTGTGCTGATTGCTTCCTTTGTTACTTTTGCTTTTAGAAAAACAAAATACAGACAAACATTTCTTTAAAACACACAAATGAATGAGTTTAAAAGGAAAATAATGCAGGCCAAACTATATAATCAGAAAAAGACTTTCTACTGCTTAGTTCCTGTTTTAATAGTATTTTAGAAATGACTAAACACATGGACTATGATAAATATTTTACTCTTTTTGGAACATCAGTCACTCCCTTGTAATAGTACACTGACATCCTTTTGGGGAGTAATTTCTTTCCTGCCCAGGGTATTCTGGATGTGATGGCAATTCCAGGTGCAAAGATAAACATGGGGAAATTAGGTAGGTAAAATAGAGAACAGAGAAAAAGAATGACCACATCAGGGAAATGAAGAAAAATACAGTAAATTTATCAGAAAAATGTAAATAACTAGAAAGATATGTTAACGTTTAAAAAAAAGTTCAGCATTGTTCCAATTTAAATAATCATTAATTATTAATAACTTTCTATATGCAGACATTGAATTAAAATCTTATTAATAATATCCCATGAGACAGATAGTATTTTTACATTTTCCTTTATAGGTGAGTAGACTTGGATTCAAAGAAGGAAAGTAACTCTCTCTAACTCACTTTAAGAAGTTGAGCCAAGACTGAAACTCAGTTTAAACTTTAATGTTATTTCCAGTGTGGATAGTACAAAATATACATGTCAAATAAACAAAATTTCCTATATAACCAGGCACTCCAAGTCATGTTAGTCTGCTAATGACACAAACCATTTGAAACTCCAGAGTTAATTAAGATAGTAGCATGATCCTGAAAGTAAAATGAAGATATTTATATAATGTTAATTTTTTTAAAAAAATCTTAAAGATAGTATACTTTAAATAGCATAAATATATGAGGGAAATATTTTTCATAGGGAAAATTTCAGGAGCAATACTATCCACTCTAAAAAAGAAGAGTTGCTTTCCTTATGGTTCTTTGTTTTTAATTCACTTGCCTAAATAACTTTTTGCTAGCAAACACATCATGGTAGAGAATAACACATTAGAATAGAGAATAATTTGAACAAAACCAAGCTAATGTTTCAGAAATACTTGAAATACAAAGGGGGTGATTATGTACCTTTAAGAAAATTACTCAGACATTTTTAAGCCTTCATCTCTCCATAGTATTTTAGACTTAAATTTTGTGAATTTAACAACTAAGAATACAGTTGAGCACAAAATGAATAAACTTGCTTTACAAGTAAATGGAAAATCTAAATATTATTAGATTTTTTATTAATCAGCAACAGAAAACTATGTCCTCTGAGTTATTTTCAGCTATGGTAATATCTTCTTTTATCCAATAAAAAAACACATTAAATTCCTCAATTTCAAATACTGATGATATCAGCAAAGTGTCCACACATCTGGATGTCTTTCTGAGCTTACCCAAACTGACCTTTTTCCAGTGGATTTCCTTTCAGTACTTCTAGATGCACATTTGCAAAAATCACCTGAACAGTTTACATTCTCCCAACACCATTCTACTTCAATGATCTGTCTACAGGACTTTCAAATTACTGTCAGACTCTAGCCATTCTTAGGCACCTACTTTGGTTTCTTGCTTAAAAGAAAGAAAAGGGAAAGGCCTAGATTCAAAAACTAAAAAGACTTTTTCTCCCTGATAATTATATTTAATCATATATAAGTTATATAAAATAAGTATGATCCAAGTGTTATAGAGCTTATAAGTTGTCAGAGCTTATAATAAAAAAATTCCATAGGTATGTAAAACAGATATATGTATGCTATAAATGTACATAAATACCTTTCAATATAATATGCACGTGCATTCCAGCTATCATTAAATTTTAATGTACATATTACATATAGATGTAGATATGTCTATATTTACACATTTACATTTCCGCATTTATTCCTGAAAGTTAAGGGGGAAAATACTTAAACTGTTTTCATAACATGAACTCTAACTGAAATAAAATGTCCTTTAAAAACTATAATTAATGGCTGTTGTGTCAAAATGTGAACCAAAGGGTCAAACCTTATAATTCACAGTTTGAGAGGTCATAGCTCAAATTATAACTTTAAAAAAGTGATTATCTGTGAGTAATTTGACAAATCCATCTACCATACACTGAACACATATAAAATATTTTTGAGAGTAAAAAGAATGTATGTCCAAGTGGACAGCTGATGGAGGAAATGGCCTTTTACCGAACAAGGCTGAATGAAGTCCAGCATAATGACTTGGAATGCCTTTGAATGAGCATACAGGCTGGAAGGCCAAACAGTATACACATCCAAAAGGAAGCATAATGAACAATCTGATCAGAAGACAAAAATATTCCACACACATGTCCAATGAGAGAAAAAATATATACACTGCTATCACCTGCTTTTTATTCACCATTACTACAACCCAATTCACAGATAAATCTATTAATTATCAACCTTGAATAGAAATAATTTTTTGTAATTTAAAAAATACGAGAAATTCTTATGATATTTCAGTCTGAGCTTTGATACAGAAGCCATATGTCATATAAAGTATACAGGTTTGAAATACTTCTTTATAACTCATCTTAGAAACAAATATTTTTATTTCATCTATTCTCATTCAGAAGTCACTTGTCCCTTAAACATATTCTGAAACAATTTGGCCTCTCTACAATTTTTTCATCTAGAAATAATCCACCATTAAGAAGACAGGCCATTGAAGGTAATTCTTCCACTGTACCCCAAATTTCTTTACCTATGACAGAATGAGAAAGTCAGCCAAATAAATCATTTAATTATGTACTATATTTGTAATGTTTATTTGTGTGTTTATTATATTTCCCTATGAGATTATCAGTCCAATAAGAGTAAGGACTGTATCTCTTTTGTTCAATAGTTATATCTAACACCTGCAAAGCTCCTGGTACAGAGTTGACATTCAACAAACATTTGCTGGAAAATAGAAAGAAGTGATGAACGGAAGAAAGGCAGGAGGCCTAAAGTTAACCAGTCTTGTGTTTTTTATAAGTAAAAGCTTAACTCTGGTTTCACTTAGCCTGGTAAATGTTTCTGTCATTCCGTTGGGCCAGCCCACACATACCGGGCGTTTGATAGGTCCTAGGCTCAACCATCTGGCCCTTTATTTACTTAATTCTTTTTTTAATACTGACAAGTGTATTAGTAACACTTCCTTGATCACTAGTAAATATAGAGCTACCACACAACTAAGATCCTCTCTAATTCTGAAAGTCACTAATTAGTTGTGGGTAGGAGTATTACAAAGATGTTGAGAACTTCTACAATAAGTAATCTACCCCCCCCAACAAAAAGCATGTTAATTAACTTCCCACTTCATTAGGGGAATCAAAACCATCTTGTCATCACTAAAGGATACAAGAAGATAACTCGATATTTGGAGGAATGGTAGATGAGGAAGAAGAATGAATGCGGCATTTTAGTAAAAAAACACAAATTCCCTATGTATTAAACTTTATTGATATCTTTGTGCTATTTTCAGTGTGTTTCATTAGCACATTTTATTCAATTAATAAACACAGGTTTTCAAATGTAACAATAAGGCAAATTACTCATGCTTAGACTAATCATTCTACTGGTACTTAAGTTACACATTAGGAAACTTTAGAAGTCACATTAATATTTTCATGTCAGGAAGATCTGGATTACTTGATCTTACAGAATAAAATATAAGCTTAAAAGTGAGAATTCACCTTATAAATGATAAAATGTCATTTAGAAAGAACATGTAGTCTATATACAAGAATCACAACTGAGTATTTAAGTTCAGTACAATACATTTATTTTTAGTTTTTTTCCTATTGGATAAAAGACTAACACTGTTTAATTCTCCATAAGATTTAGATTCTTTAAAGAACATCAGTAGATTGTTGTGTGTGTTAATTCAAGCATCAGGTTTAAAATATTATAACTCAACTTGCTGCAACTAAAAATTCTGTGTAAGGTTGATTCAGTTGTCCCCTTTTCTAAGATCAAACAATATAAGACCAAGCAAAAGCCTTTTAGAGATCATTTGGGGTTTCAGTCTTTCTCCTTTGTTCATAGACATTTTGGGGGAAGGAAGAACAACTTTATTTTAAATAGTATTTCCCCCAAATGGAACCTAAACTAAAAACTTGTAAAGCTACAGATTGTGAAGTAATTAGTAATTCATTATAAAATCTTATAACTAAGGAGAAATAGTTAACTGGTCTATGTGCAGAAGTAAATTGGTGAAAGGATAAAGAATACAATAAATAAGGGGAGAAAAGCATATTGTTTAATGCGTAACTTAAGAACAGTCAAAAAAGTGGGGCATGTCTTATTTACTGTTATATAAAAAGAAGGAGAATGGATGATATTGCACACAAAGGCAGGTATGGAAATATAATATAAGCCGTATATTACAATGGAACTTAAATTCCTCTGGGCAGTGATCAGCTAAGATGGAACAGAGACTGTTACAGAGCAATGATTAACTAGCTGACAGAGCTATTATTCATGGCAGGTATTGTAAGCAGTCAGGGCAGCAATGTTGGTGGCCTCTACTCATCAAGCAGCTCTGCCAGTACAGACTGTATGCCTGGAACCAGGCAAGACACAAAAACAATAAAATCTAGAGCCAGCTAAGTGAAGATTCAACACAATCCATTTCCAATTTTAAATATCACTGGAAATCTACTCTGAAGAATATTTCCCCTTGGGATTGGCATATATTGTGTTTACAGAATGTTGACCAATACTTACTTCTATTTATCTTACTATGTAGAGCAATATGCTTGAAATACCTATCTAAAAATACTGAACATGTTATAAGAAGAAGTGATTCTAACATTAGTTGGCCAAAATTTCTGTTGATAGGTATGACCAGCACATCATGTGGTTTCATGAACAGATGGTCAAATTGAGTCCATTTCACTGACATTATATTATGTGGGTCTTTTTATCCTGAACAGTCAAGCAAAACAAAAGCACAACAGAAGAGGTCAATTTGCCCTCCTTCATCAGGTTGATAGTTTTATCAGTGAAATGTGAAAATAGAAATCAAATACAGGATATAATCATGCATGGTACCATTTCCATAAAACATTTAAGTTAATATTTAGGTATCCATGTTAAAAATCCTGATACTTGTGAAGATGGAAAAACACACAGGATATTATTATATTTCAATCCTATAACTTCCAGTAAAAGGAAAAAAATAAAATAGTCATATTTCTCATTCTTTAGTTTTTGAGCTGATAAATAGTTTAAAAGCAAAAAAGCAAGTTGTAGCCCTTTATTTGTACTTTGTTCTTTTAATGAAAGCTCAGAAAAAAATATACACTTTTAAAAAAAGCAAATACCTATATTAAAATCATTCTTTGAAATGCTATGCTCTTGCTCTCCTTGTCTCTTTCTCTCTCTCCCTCTTTCTCTGTTATAAAGACATATGTATTCAAATTATTCAGTAAAAATAATATATATATAATTGAATATACTGAATAATTTAAAATATAAAAGCCAAAATATTCATAACCAACTGAGTTAGTAGTCTAGCAGATATCAAATCACCAATTACTAAATTTTACACCATGATATTTCTCAAAACACATATAAGTATTGGTGTATGGGCACACGCACACACGTTGCTAACTGGATTCTTAGTATGGTAACTTCATTTCTATAATAATCCCAAAATATAGTTTACTTTGATTTATTGGGCAAAAGAGATAAAAATTATGAATATGTTTCTTTGTATAATAGCTGATAGTAAAAATAATAGCAGGAAATTGCTGAAAGTTGTATCACTAAAATACACCTACACATGTAACTGTGAAAACTTAGGTGCAGAGAGCATTCTGGTTACCTACCTTCAGAAAGAACTGATGAAATATGAGGTTTGAGAATACATCTTTAGTATTTCTGTACCTTAAAATATTGCCGAGTATTAATTTTTCATCAAGTTGTCATTTTCTCTGACATTTGGTTTTATTAATCAAGCCATTTATCATTAATTTGTAGAAAATATCATAATTAAGCCAAATAAAATAAAATCCTTAAAAGGTTAAAATTAGAAAGCAGGTGAATTAGAACTTTGACATTACCCTGTTGACATACAGAAGCTTTTTGGAAATATGGGAATCAAGTTTTTTTCAGAGTTTGGTGCCGTGATCTTAGTGCTGGCTGGTTTTTTAAAAATGTTATAAAGATTTGATTTAAAGCTCTCTGACAGTTTTGACATTCAGGTGAAAGTACTGCTGCTGCATTTGGAACAATTTGCATATCCCACAGCTAAACGGAATGTTTGAGGTGTGCACTGGTGTAAAGAAATTAAAAACAAGCTATCACACATGCTTAAGTGTATGTATTCACAAAACTGATGGTTGGATTGCACCACCCCATCCCCCTCCAATGTAATCTGTGATTTATTCTTCTATAATAAATTACCCTACCATGTTATTCTCGCTGGAAGATCTAACCATGCATGTAAGAAGCAAAGTAATTACAGCCCCCTCTTGTCTAAGAAACCTCCTTCAAGCCCTATAAGCTCTTTATACACAATGCATCAACACAAGCCTATTGTAAACCTCTTACCTGAAAAATCTGGACTTCTGACTATTGGTAGCCATTAAATGTCATCTGAATAGTTTCACTGTCCCCAACCAATGTATTTTTATCTCTTATAGTAAGGTGTTAAACTATTCCCAAGGAGGCATATGTACTGACTTCTTGCCAATATGTCTACTTAAAGAAAAGACAAGGTTTTAACTTTAAAGAATTCTAAACTAATTTTAAACTAACAAATAATGGCAGGGGAGAGGGATGATACATTGCTATGTAAAAATAAAAAGGGGGTAACAACAATACCCAATTAGACTGAAATAGTCTGAGATGATGTAAGTTTCTTCCTTTTTATTTATCATTTCAGATTATTTTAGGTAGACACAGAAAAAGTTATTTGATGTGCTAGGGAATAATAACAAAAAAGAAAAGACATGATGTAGTAAATTCGAGGCCTTAAATATCATAAAACATATCAAGAAAATAACCCATTCAAGAAAATATCACTGGACATTACCTTTGGCCTTCAGAGTCTCAAAGGGCAATTCATAACACTTCTTTATGTATACCTTTAAAAAAGAAATACTTAAAATTAGAAATCTGCTGAGGAAACAATTTGTATTTCTTTGATGTCTTTATGATTAGCCATGAGAAGTAGGTAACTGAGTTTGTTTATGCCAACTGATGTCTGTAGTTTTTAAAAGAAAAATTAAAGCTAACACATTCAAATGCATACATGCAGCACAAAGTACTCAGTAACATGTGGCACTTATATTCAATCTAAACCACTGTAAACGCATTTATGAGAAGTACGTCAGATAGCAGGATATTATTAGACACTTAATTTATGCTAATAATGGTATTTACATTTTTATTTTCATATTTTTAAAAAGTTAACCCCAAATAGTTTTTGACCCATCAATTTGCTTATTCTTATTGAATAGCAACCATGCAAAGATCTATAATATATAATGGATTGGTAAGCATGTTGAGGTAGGAAGTATAAACAATAAGATCCAAGTCCTGTCCTCAAAATAGTAGATAAAATTGGAAATTTTGCACAATCACAGATAATCCAAAGAAAATGGGTAGGAAGAAATAAGGGAGCAGAGGGCAACGTTTCCAGCATAGGGTGAACTGGTCTATGGCAGCTAAGGCATTGACATTAGGATATTGCTTTATACTTCCTGACTTAGAAGCAAGACTATACAGATTTGGAGGCAGAGATGCAAAGAAATGGATTAGTCACTTTCAAATTCCTTTGCATCCAAATTCATTTGATAGTACACAATCACAATCAAGGCTGGGAGTTGTAAAGCAGGCAAGAGACTGGAATGCTTTGAAATCAATTGGTGTGTTTGACTATTTAACTATAAACAACTTTCCCATTGAAAATTATTGGAGGAATTTCCATACTGCTCTCCAAAGTGGTTGCACCAATTTTCAGTCCCACCAGAAATGTATAAAAGTACCTTTTCCCCCACATCCTTGCCAACATTTATTGTTACTTGCATTCTTGATAATTGGCATTTTGAATGGAGTGAGATGGAATCTCAGTGTAGTTTTAATTTGCATTTCTGTAATTGCTAGAAACGTCAATTATTTCATATATCTGTTGACCATTTGTATTTGACCCAGTTATCACACTCCTCAGTATATATCCAAAAGAATTTATCACACTCCTCAGTATATATCCAAAAGAATTAAAATAAGCATACTACAGTGACACAACCACATCAATGTTTATAGCAGCATGATTTACAATAGCTAAGCTATGAAACCAACCTAGGTGCCCTTCAAAAGAGGAATTAATAAAGAAAATGTGGTATATATGCACAATGGAGTATTACTTAACACAAAGAAGAATGACTGTATGACATTTTCCAGCAAGTGGATGGATCTAGAGATTATTATGCTAAGTGAAGTAAGCCAGTCCCCAAAAAACCAAAGGTCTAATGTTTGCTTTGATAGGTGGAAGCTAACCCATAATAAGGGTTAGAGGTGAGGGAAAAATAGAAGCCCAGTAGATTAGACAATGGGGAATGAGAGGTGGGAGGGGGAATAAGCAAAGAAAAGACAGTGGAATGAATCTGACATAGTTTTCCCATGTACATATATGAAAACAACACAGTAAATCCCACCACCATGTACATCCATAAGAATGGGGATCTAACTACAATAAGATATATTCCATGCTTGCAAAATTATAACAAAATGGATTCTGCTGACAAATATAACTAAAAAGAACCAATAAAAAAAGAAAGGAGAAAAATTTGAAAAAAAGAACTGGGGATGAAGCTCAGTGGTAAAGCACCCCTGATTTCAATTCCTGGTACCAAAAAAAAAAAAAAAGAAAAGAATAAAAAAAGAAAAATACTTTATGATTCCTTTTATATGAGACATCTAGAATAGCCAAATGCATAGAAACAGAAAAGTGAGTGTAGTTGCTAGGGTTTTGGGAAGAGAGAAAGAGCAAATTTTAGTTATGCAACATGAAAACTTCTGGTTATTGGTTGTTAAACAATGTGAATATACTTAAAAATGCTGAATCATATTCTTAAAATGGTTATGATGTTAAGTTTATGTTATGTATATTCTAGTACAATTTAAAAAATAAGTATATCTCTAAAAGAAAAAATAAAAATATTATATTTGATATTGATCTTGGAAAGTGATCTCTCTAAATTTGCTATGAAATCCCAATGATGACCTTGATGTCATATTTATTAATAGTCTCCACAGAGATTCAGCCCAAATCTCAACAGCAGTTACGGAATACAACCGTTTATGTAATGGAAATACAATACATAAACATAAGCTAATCCTATAATCCAGTAAATCTACAATAAGAGACACCCTTAAAATATTTTTTAAAAAGTCTAAAGATTTTGATTGACTGAATCTTTAAGTGCATATGTAATATTTCTGTAAAGGGAAAACAAAGCAGCAAACATCAAACCACACTAGTAAACCAAAACAAATCTAACTTTAAGCTGTGCTAATAACCAAATGAGATCTAGAAAAGATAAATGACTGTGCTGTTTTATTCAGGATATTGGCAATATCACACTTACTCTGAAAATGTTAACTTGAGGAGAGGCACTGAAAATTAGAATCAGGAGACACAGAATCTGAACCAATACAGATGAATAAACAGAGGGTGATTAGGCACAAGAAAGAAAATCATGTCCAGATTGTAAAGACAAGGTGAGGAAAGACATCTTTGAGAAATTTTATGTGGCTATTATATCATATATTATAAAAATAATTTTATTAACTTATTTTCTGTCCCTCCTATTAGAATGAAGGTACCACCAGGGCAGGCAGTTGTTCTTTTTCACTGTATCTCCATTTCTATGACTAGGACCTACTATAGACTAAAAGATCAATGAGTATTTACTGAATGAAAGAATGAACAACCTAACCAACCTATAAAATAAGAACTTAGTTACATCTATGTAAAGATATACAAATTTAGGTTTAAAGAAATTATGCATTAATATATGGAGTTTGCCCTTTGGCAACTCAAAACTCCCACAACTTATTATTAATTCTTTCATTCAACATTCATTCTAGCAAGGGAAACAAACAGTAAACAAGTAAATTACTAGAATTATAATGTCATATAAGTAGTACAAGGAGGGTAAACAAAACAAGGTAACACCATAGGGAGTCACATGGGCTGATAGTTTAGATAGGCTTGCATAGGGAAGTTTCTTAGAAGAAGTGACAATATGAAGAAACCAGGAGGAAGTGAAGAAGAGGGTCAAAAAAATAAATAGGGAACTATCTGAGCTGTTGTAGGATTAAATGAGATAACACATGTTACCTTGCTTAGTAAAATGGCTAGTATAGAGCTACAATGTACACAATAACCATTATTTTATTATAATGCTATTATTCTTACAAACTGAGGATTTCCCCACTAGATTATGAATTTGTGGAATGTACTCATTTTTATCTTCCCTAAGATTTCTTAAATAGTGCCTAGCATGAACTCAATAAACATTTACAGAACTGAAATGAGGAAGACATAATTATCAGTTCATTAATTAGAAAAAACAGACTATATAAACAAGAAAAATGTCACCATATTTCATATGCCAAAAATCAACCTATCTCTGTTATGGCTGTTTCATGTAACAATTTTTCCTAGGTTAAAAGGAAAGAAAAAAGTAAAATATATATAAAATGATTAGGACCAACAAATCATGACTAATAAAATAAAAAGAATGAATCAAAAAAAATTATCGATATTAGTCCACTATCTCGACCATTTACATATTGTGTTTACCTCTATCAGACTAACATATTTCTAGAGCACAGAGCTTGGTCTATAGCAAATATTAAATACCTCTTTATTGAACTGAACTAAAATTATCTTTAATAGTCTTGCTTTTTTTAAAGTTATCTCAAAACAACAAAAACAAAAGGTCAGGAGATTGACAAACTTAAAAACTAAATTTAAACAGTAAAATTATCAAGTTTTAGGTCTCATCCCTATGGCAAAGGAGTAACAAATAAGGCAGATCTTTACCTGTGATTGAAATACAAATTACAATATATTAGCACTGAAAGAGACAAATAAGTGCGACAAACCAGGATAACTCCACTATGAGGTTCATACTACAGGCAGCATTTCCATGGACCGTGTTGATATAACTGACTGACTATATGGTGAAAATTAAATTCCATTTCCTACCTTTACCAGGTACAAAAACAAAAATCTGGTTGATATTTCTAAGTATAACAAATAAGGCATTTAAAGACCTCTAGATATGCATATGGTTTTCTGAATTCTACAATAAAATGGACTTTTAAGGCATAAACACAGTGGCATATAACATAAAGATTTATAAATTTTACTATTTAAAATAAAAATTTTTCACAAGTTAAAGATGTCTTTAACAAATGTAAGAGACCAACAACAAAGTTAAATATTTTAGTGTGTATAATGTTCATATAATTTTCTTTATTTGTAAATAAATGAATCAAATATTCTATTTTTAAAATAAACTAAATATATGAATGGGCAATTCACAATAGAATTGTAAAATGTAATGTACATTAATAAATATGTTAATGTTTACAAAATATTTTTTTAAATATATAAAATAATGAGCTCAATAATGTAGTGATAAATAATAAGCTAAAATATACATGAAGTCATATCAGTCTGCAATAGTGATAAAATAAATGCAAATTAAAAATATAGATATTCCATAATAATGAACAGGTTAAATAAATTATATGTGATATAAAATTAAAACATAAGTGAAAATTTATAATGAATCATTAGGCTTAAAAATAGGTAATAAAATGACAATAATTTTAAATTTTAAATAGTTTTTAAGTATTTGTATATATAAACCTTGGGAAGCACTAAACAAAATACCTAATGTATATTTTGGAAACAAAATTTAGATGTAATATTATTAGACTTCTTGAATGTCAGTTAAGAATGTTTACATGTCCCCAGTTTTGGTGACTACTTCCTCCATTAACTACACTATTTACTTTAAGGGAAAAAAAAAAAAAAAGAGGAAGGAAAGAAGAAGAGCAGATATTGTAAGGGAGGAAGGAAAGAGAATAAAAAAGAAAGACAATTGCAAGAAAAATAGAATTTGTCAAAATAATACAAGCTACCTATAATGATAGTGATTAGAGTCCAAGGAGACAAAATTTAACAAATTTTAACATCTTTGTTTAAACTTTCAAAGGAAGTGTGTATGTAGAAAACTTAAAATGTCTGCAGTTACATGTATATAGTAAGCACAACATAAAAAGAGAAAACAGACAAAATATCCACCAATTTTAATTATAGAACCTCTAGGGAAAGACAAACAAAATATGCCCATGAGAACAATTGACGCTGCTCCAAATCAGTTTTGAAAGTAGGACATGTATGAAGTTCAAATAAATAAAAGTTAATAATAAGTAGATTTTAATCAACTATCAATTCATTCTGTCTGTAACCACATACGAAATGTTTTTTCAATCCATAGTACTAATCATGCCATTCAAAAGTCACCTACAACAAATGAACTATGACTTTTCTGGTTAGTCATTCAGCTAGCATTAGTATTTTATATAGGCCCTCCCAATTTAGGACAAAGTCAATAAAACAGCTAAAGGTCTTTCTTTATTAACATTTATAGAAAACAAATCATCTTTATTAAATAAATATTTAAATGGGTTTAGTTTTAGCTTATAAAAAATGGGTAAATGAAAACCAGCTTATGATCCTCAAAGAATACCCAAAAGAATCTGCATTTATGTGATGAAGAGGACAAGATGATTTCCCTCTTAAGTCTCAAAAAGGATAACTTAGTTCTAGTTCTTAGTTCTGCAACAGTGCAGGTATTCATTCTGGTGCAGGTATGCATTATTGGAGTCTTTAAAACTCCAGAGAAATCTGATAAGTTCTCTTGTAGACTTCTCGGATAATCCTTCATAAAAGTGGCCTAGTTAAATCATAACTAAAGCCATCTAAAATCAACTCAAATTCCATTGAGCCAGAGCTCCAGGGCAACAACAAAAGGCCGTTCACTTAACTTAATTATACTTGTTAGTTACTGCAGTTTCCTTTCCAAGTAGAGGGAAAGAGTTCAGAAAGATTATGTACTTAGTACTACTTTTAACCCTAAAATCCAATTGATTTATTTTTTTCTTACTTGTCCCTTTAGAGCAACCTAAACCCTTCCATTTATTATGCAGCTTCACTCTGTTTGTTTTTATTTCTCAATAGCGGAATGCCTTAAATAAATTCTTAAAATCAACACTCCAACAAATAAATAAATTAAAACTCAATGACTATAAAAAGTACACAGTCTAACCTGCTTAATTATTAACAGGTAAACAGAATGCATTTCTGAGTAATTTACTTAATCTCCTTAAACTAAAAACTTTAAAGTTTTTGAGCCTGGAATGTGTACCTTTTCTAAGGATCCAATATAATTATTTTAAAATAGTCTATTAAGCCATTTAAAAATATTCTATTAAGTCAGTTTAATAAAAGCAATTTAAAAACACCAAAAACGGTGAATGTAAATATTTGCCAAAGTGCATAAAAAAAAAGAACATGTTTTTAAGATTTCAGAGGTCAGTAAAATTCCTCTCCTTTCAATTTTCCCTGTCCTCTTTCAGATAATTTATTTCATACTACATTTGGACAAAAAGAGTGGAAATATTCAGTACCAAGTTATATTAATTAAATTGATATAATAATGATTTTAAACAAACATTTATAGAATACTCTTATACCTAAGCATACCATAAGAAATATACAATTATGAACCTATAGAAAATATCAAAATCCTGAAATTAGAAGAAATAAAAGAAAGAATGAACAGTGGACAAAATCACCATTTTCTCTGGATAAAATACTAGCTCCCTGGTACTGAAGAATGACTGTTGCTTGACACAAGAAAACATCAATTACCTATAATGACGGTCAATTTAATTTTCCAGTTACCAAAGAGGGATAAAAGGTTTTGTTTTTATCCTTTTTATTGAAAACCTAAGACAAACTGGCAGATTTTTTTTTGCCTTGGTAAATAAGGTATTATAATTTTATCTTTCATTAAAGATTAAAAAAAAAAATTCATATTGCCTTCAGGAAGGCTCTTCATCTTTGTGGGTGAATGGTCCTAAGGCTCTCTGGAAAGATCATAAAAACCAAGAATCGTTTCCTCTAGTAAAGTATACATGCTCACAAGAACATCAGAGTATAGGGACCCACATAAAATCCCCTTGCCTTCTGGTTTTGCAGAATTCTAAATTCTTAGACCCAGAGATTGTACTGACTATACAGTTCCCTGAGGACATAAAAAGGATACTTGAATTTTCTTTTTGAAGACACTTTTAATATGAGTTATTTATTGTAGATTTGTCTCTTTTCTTCTAAAAGGGAAGTATAAAACAACTCTGGGTAATTTAGTCTTTGTTAAAAGTTAAATGTCTCCTTTTGGACAACTGTACTACCAGTTCTTTGAGCTTTAACATAAAATAGTGCTGCTTTCACATCACTGCATATTTTAGAAGAGACAATAATATTTTTCTTTTATGTTCATAATTCTCAGGGGAGACAGATTCAGAGAGAAAGTTACTTAATTTTCACCTATAATTCTAAAAGATTAAAAGATTATGGAGGGGCTGGGGTTGTGGTTCATTATTAGAGTGCTTGCCTAGCATGTTTGAGGAACTGGGTTGGATTCTTAGCACTGCATATAAATACATAAAATAAAGGTTCATTGACAACTAAAAAAAATAAATAAATAAAAAAATAAATAAAAGATCAAGGAAACACAAAAGTATTCCCTATAATCAGAATCTGTTCTAAGGTCTTTTATATATTTTTTATTTATTTAAACTTCAAACTCTAGGAGATAGATAATATCATAATACCCATTTTATTGATGTGTAAACCAAGTCACAGAGAAATTAGGTAATTTGCCAATGGACACTCCTCTAATGAGTGGCAAAGCCAGAATTCACACCCAGTCAGTCTGGCTGCAGAGTCTATACTTTTCATAAGCCGTATATTACATTTCCAGTTTCATCCCTTTATGAACCAATGGGATTTCATTTGTGATTTGGTATTTAGCACAAGTTCACTTCTTCACAACCATGCAAGAAACATTCATATCATTTTTCCCAGACAAATTTATGTGGGGAATTATTTGTAAGTTGCTGACAAAACTGGCATCACCATTGGGTAGCTGGCAGCTATATACCATCGTAAATTTTCCAGAGCCAATGCCCCAGATGGAAAAATAAGACACCACTAGCTCAGTAAATGTGGAACCATACAATAGAAGCTGACCCCTCATTTCCTTTTTGGAAATAGTTCTGATGGGATTGAAAATTGAATGATTATACATTAGAAGGGCCAACTAAGACAACAATGCAAATGGGCAATATTATCATAATAACAGTTCCCAAAGGTGGGAATGTTTGATATTTCTGATTTGTTTGAAGAAAGGTACAAACCACACTATATAATTTTTACTTTCTAGACTTAAATCATTTCCGTGAAGTAAAATATAAAAGTAAAATTCATATTTAGTAAGGGCAGGCAAGTTGCTTCAGTGGTCAAAGCTGGAGCAATATGAACATTTTCTTGGCATGTCCTTCTCTCTGACAGATTGAATGTTTCCAGAGATAGCAACCAATTTGTAGTACAAGATTTGCTTTTAGTGTACCAACCTTTATATATTGAGCAGTTCCAAGAAAAGCAAAGGGTGGCACCAAAAAAATAAATAAAATGAAATAAATAAATCCCATCCTTACAGTCTGTATAGAAGAGGTTTTAGTTATAAATTCATTCCATTTAATTTTTATTGAATTTCTTCCTACATGTAAATGCAAATAAGCAGGTACTAGTAAGACACAAAAATAAAAGGCCAAAAGAAAGCTGAATATTCAAAGTAATGAAAAACAGTAAGAGGGCTCAATCCAAATAGATAGATGCAAGACAATAAAAGAAACTTGATAACTGAGACAGCTCATCTAAAATTACACCTGGAGACTTTTGTGGACTAATTGATTGTAATGCAGCCAATACAGGCTGAGAATGAGAACTTGCTTATAATAGCAGATTCACTGGGGATTCAATGTTAACTTTGGAATCTGTCTCTAAATCATCCTATACACCATAATAAAACAAGTGTTTTGAAACTATCTAGTTATTAGCTGATTCCCTATAATAATTCTCAATCACTTATAACATCAAGTCTTAAATACTTGTTTTTCAAAGTCCTCCACAATCTGGTTCCATTAATGTATTGCCACTTGCAAATAATGCACAAGTTATATTCCAGTCCAATGGGATAAGATTTAAACAGAGTGTACATTGATTCAGTGAACTATTGTGTCTACAATATGTCATGCAATGTTCATGTAGCCAAAATATTTTCGCATATCTCAAGCTTTTCCTAAGCCCACAACATATCCTCCATGATGTCTCTTCTATAGAGAATAACATGAGGTACTTTTGTCTACTCTGTCATTTTCTATTAAATTTACAGTGAATAAAAACTAATTTTAACTTGAGAAATGCCAGGTAGAGAAATTAAATTCTGATGTAATATATCATAGCACTCAGGACCAAGATTTAGGAATTGGACAGCATTGCTACTTAAGTTGTTCTGGTCACTATATTTCAGGGATGTGGTCAGGGTTAAAAATGCGATGAAAGTTAATAGTAAAACCACAAGTCTGTATGTGACCAAAGCACCTGATTAGCCCTTGATCCAAGCAAATAGAAAAGGAGAAGAAGTTTGTATCAGCTTAATTTTGGGGTTCAGACTATTATCAAAGGCTCTCTCAATTAAAAGCAAAGAGTTGCCTATCTGGTATATAAAACAGTTTAGAAGTTAAGTTATAGAGTAGGATTTTTTACTTTCTAACCTAAATATGGCTAACAGAGTTTACACTTTAAGTAATTTGTTGAATTAAGTTAATCAAGTTTTCAATTACATGTTTTAAATGCTTACTAATTTCCTATGTTGTAGACTTCCCATTAGTCTCTAGTTTCAAAAATACATTTCTCTCTGCATAAACTCATGTTTTTTGTGTTTTATACTTGTGCTTCAATTTCCACTTAAGTAATTCCTTTTTTAGGATGATTATTTCCTTTACTATTTTATTGCCCTGTTGACTCTTTTCCAAAACTACTTTTGCTCTCTGAATTTGCCTTTCTTTTTCCTTCTTCCAAAAGGTGTATTGATGTGGAACATACTCCTTTCATTTCCTGATATTCTAATTTCAACATACCATCCTCACACACATTATCCAGCACATCTCCCTACAATGCATTTTTCCCTCTGTGAGGCTGGCACTGATGGAGACTGTGGAGTTTGGGATGTCATTTTCAGTCACTTGATTCTGGACATCCCCAGTCTTAATCTTCTTGTTAATTATCATTATTTTTAAAATCTATATTATATTCTCAAATCATGCTACCTTCCAGCCTTCCTTATATGACATTGTTTTCTTTAAATGCTCCTTCTCATTCACTGCTTTCTGGGTGGAAGTCTCTGTGCCATCAGGATGTATGACAGACCAAACCCCAGACAGTGACATTGCAAGTAGCTTTCTCTTGGTCTTGGAGCCAAAAAAAAAACAAGTACAAATCCTCAATATCTCCAAAAGTCTCACAATCTCAATGTCATTTCCCTTGTCACTCTTCTTTTACTCTTATCCAGACACCTGTGCAGGGGCTTCTCTTTCATTCACAGAAATTGATTTAGATACAATAAATTCAATCACTCAGATACCTACATTTCTGTTTAGAAATATATTGACAAATTTAGTAATTAGGAAAATGTATACGGAAGTAATCCTGTGCCCTGTTCACACTAACACTATCACACAGACACAAAACATGAAGATCCTAAATTAACTAGCACCCCTACCCCACACACACAGACACACACACCTCTAAATACTATTTTACTAAAATTCAGCAACACTGGTCTTTTGTTCTTTCTTTATCAGACCACACTTCTTGGAGGCTTCTGTACTTGCTCTTCTAGCAGTCTCTTCCCCTAGACCATTTTATAATAACTTTCCCTTTTCATCATTCAGTTCTCAACTTATATGGCACCTCGTTACTCTTTATCCCACTACCCAATCTCTTTGAACCACTTCACTCATCAGTCCACTCTCCAGATTTTTTTCCCTCACAGATTATCACTATCTGCAATTATTTTATTTATATATAAACTATTCACTATCTATCTCCCTACATTAGGTACACTGTATGTCTTGTTTACTGCCAAATCACTTGTCCTTAGGTGTCATATCTGGCACACAGTAAGCACTCAAATATCTGATATGAATAAATGAATACATAGAAATCATTAGGAAATTAATATTCAAGCCATAAATATTTATCAAGCACCTACAATGCAGTAGGTAATTTTTTAATTAATTAGGTTGACAAATGTCCTGTCCCTGACATAAGTATATATGAGAGAAAATCCAAGATCTTTCTGATGACATTTATTTTGAAACAGTTCTAAAAACATAGATTGCTGTAGGATTACACCTAAAGTGTTTTGATGCATTACAGTAACAACATGGTTTTCTCGGCCATTGTTTCCTTCATGTGCCCCCACTAAGCCCTTGATGTGTCATAGTCTCCTTTTATGATAACAAAAACAACTGAATGAAAGCAGGGGCATTGACACATCTCATTTAAAACCTTTACTACCAAATGGATGGGTCAATCCCCATGACCAATGTAATATTCCAGGGGAGATGAACCCCTCAGTGTAGTAATGTGTACAAATTCAGTCCTTCCTTCATGCCACATAAAAATATTCTGCTTACCTAGACTTGACATTTCAAATGCTTCTACAGGTTTTAAAAAAAGAATTATTATTTTAAACCATTGATCAATAAACTTTTTCTGTAAAAGGCCAAATAATAAATATTTCAGGCTTTGCAAGTTCTATAGTATCTGTCTCAACTACTCAATTGTGCCTAAATAGTGTGAAAGCAACCATAGGTAATAAATACATGAACAAATGAGCATGTTTGTACTCCATTAAAATTCATTTAGACAAGCAGAAGATGGGACAAACTTGTGGAACCTTTATCTTAACTTATCAGTGAAGATTACAGAATTTTTGTATTCGGGGGATTTAAAGACAAAATTTCACTAGGTGGGAGTATTCAGGAGAGTCTTTATTAGAAGCTGCCTTCATGTGATATGCATACTGTTTTTATATGAATTATATGAGTGCTATGGTTTGAATATGGAATGTCCCCCCAAAGTTCATGGGTTAAAAACTTTGATGCCCAATTTAGTAATGTCCAGAGGTAGAGCTTTGGGGAGGTAATTGATGATCAGGGCTCTAAACTCAATGGTGAATTAATCCATTTGCGGATTAATCATTTGAATGGACTACTGAAAGGTGGTTGAAACTACTGGCAGATAGGGCATGGTTTGAGGAAGTAGGTCATTGGAGGGCATACTCTTGGAGAGTATGCCTGGACTCTGGCCTTTCCTTGCTCCTTTGCTTCCTGGACGGCTCTTCACCACAATATGCTGCCTCACCTTAGGCCCAAAGCAATGGAGCCAATTCACCATGAACAGAAACTTTCAAAACCAGGAGCCAAAATAAATCTTTTCTCCTCTAGGTTGTTTCTGCCAGGTGCTTTGGTCACAGCAATGACAAGCTGACTAACACAATGAGTATGTAGGGGTTGGATGAGATTATGGGGAACTTGAACTCCTCAGGTTGCCCTAGTTACTGCTTAATCCCACAATGAAGTTGGGACTCTACTCAGTATTATATTTTGGCCTTACACAGATTCATTATCTTCCCATAAATATTCCAACCATCACATTATTTATATCATAATTTTAAAATTAATTTTTGAAAAGCTACAACAAACATTTGGTTGAAGTTCAAAAAACACATTCCCTTTATCCATGTTAATTCTGCAGTTCTATTTTAAACAACTATTAATTTTGTCAGACATGATTTGTTTGTAATGAACTCATCTTGTTCACTGCTCATGATTTCTTTGTCTTTAAGATGTTTACTGACTTCTCTTCCAGTGTTTTTCTGAGAATGTTGTCAGATATAAGTCCATTTCGAATTACATTTGCATTATAACTATTATAAGAATTGTTTTCCTACAAAATCTTTCAGGTCTTCTAAATTTCCCAGTTAGAATATACCTTTATATATACAAAAATATACTAAATATCTCTTTCGTGTTTCTCTTTGATGGCTATTTCCAAAGATATTTTAAATTCATTACATGCTTTTCAAAATTGCATTCCAAAATCAAAACAGTTACACAATTAAACTAAAATTTTATAAAGATTCTAAATGATAGTGTATTGATCCACATTGTCATGAGATACATTATTTATTAATTAGTAACACAATCATTTTATATTCTCCATCTTACAGTTCCTATAATAAATTCTACCGCCAATCAGCTTTTATTAAGAAATCAGCCCATCTATTCATGATAACCAATAAATTGTACTCCATGTTTCTGACATTCAATTCTGCTTTATTTGCTCTAACTACATAAATCTCTAAAATACATAGTGGCAAACATGATTTTGCTTCAATTAGTGTCTTGCAAAAATGCTAAAACTATAACATCTAAGTTTACTATTAAGTCACATCAGCATATCATACAACCAAGATTTTAAAATAAAATAAGGATATATATGTATAAAGTAAGATTTTGATAATATTATAAAGTCTGCTTCAGTTGCATTCAGTGTTCAACAAATGAAAACACTTGAGAATCCTAGTAAAAGTAAACCTTGAGATGGCTGAAATATCCATTCTAAATAATGGGAACATTTAGGTAATTGTCTGCACAAAACAAGGATCAGGCTTTTTGAGGTCATAAAATGCTTGACCTTCCCAGGTATGATGAATGCAAAAAGCTTACCACTACACCACACAATAGGGATAAGATTGTTGAACCTATCTGAAAAATAACATTTTCAGAAGCTCCATAAAGTAACTGATTCATTAAAGAAATAATTAGAAAGATTCTTTCTTTATCCTGATATGAAGGAAAATCAAAAACGTTGCAACATTTGCAAAAGAGGATGAAGTGTTCACATCTCACTTGTGAATCTTGAATAGTTTTATTACCTAGGCTCTTGCGATGTATTCAGCATGCCAAAGAAAAGCATTTCCAAAAGAACACAGGTTTTCTGATCCTGGGTTCCTGAAAATATCAAATGATAAAGCAGAAGCTTTTACACACAATCAAACTGACAATAACTTTCTCTGTACTCAGAAGGACCAAAGTATGGCACAAAACAAAGTGCCAAAAATTAAGTGCAAGTGCAAACCTCTCAACTTCACTTATATTCTAGCAAAAAGTACTAGTTTAGCTACATGTTTAAAAAAACAAAAAAGGTTGAAGGGGAGAGTAAATTGGAATTGGAATAATGCATCTACCTCTGCTACAGTTTAACTGCCTCAATGGAAAAGAAAAAAAAAAAAAATGAAACCAAACTTCCCAAGGATTTATCTTTTCTTAACGCAAGCTATGTTATTGATGCAATCTCACCACTTCCCATCTTCTTCCTATTTCTCATTTCCCAAACTATTTTTTCTTTGTAATAATATCTCTCTCTAAACTTAAACACATCAACTTCTCCCTCGTAAAGTGAAAACAAGCTGATTCAGTGGATGTGGTTGTATCTCCTTTTCTTTTCAAATACACAGATAGTCAGGATAATTTTGCTAATTAACAAGTGAGTCAGGTTAGAAAAGATAGAAAGGATAATCTTTGAGTGTCAGAAAACAGAGCTCAAAGGTATAGCCCAGAGTGCACAAGTGACTCAGTGGCCCCCAAGGGTATCACATCCACATACACTGAGATATATTTGGGTTGATATATAGAGCATTAACACTAATGTTGGACAAGAGACAAGACCTGAAGCCATTGAAAGGGGTGAAAGAATACCCAAGAATTATGTTTTAATAGACAACCCGCTCATAAAATTTGAATTAGGAGTTGACAGACTAGCCTAGAAATGCAGTAAGAAAGCTTGATGTTTACTTAGGGCTCTCTGGTGGAATATAGTCAAACCCAGTTATATATCATAGACACCTTAGGAATCAGTATTTAAACGATCTATTTGGGACAGAAAATCCAAGGATAAAATTAACATCAAAATAATCAGGTTTTCCGTGGAATAGAACAAGTTCGATCTTGGATCACAGCATAAAAGGAAGTGCTACGTCACCCTGGAAGAACACACAGAACTCACACAGAAAACAACTTCCTTCAACTGAAAATGAACCCAACATAGTATCAAAACCTGCTATTGTTTTGTTCATGAACTTAATACCCATCAAATTCATGTTTTAGGCATAAGGTCACTATATTGGACCCTAAAGATATACTAGTCAATAAAACATATCCCTGTTTCATATCAGAAAGTTTATATTCCTGTAAGGAAGACAGTGGACACATATATAAAAACATAATGTACATCATTAATAAATGCCATAAGGAAAGTGTGGGACACAGGAAAATAGTGTAAAAAGATAGAGAAGTGGTATTTAGAGAGAGATTTTCAAAGAATGTGAGATTTGAGCAGAACCCTGAACAAAGTAAAAGAGTCAGAAGGCAGATGATATAACAATAGTGAAGAAAAATATATTAAAGATACAAAAGTTTTAAACCATATAATTAATAATTTTATACTAATCAGTAGAAATTTTTCACCACAAAATTAATGTCATTTATATCTAAAAAGAACAAATACAAATTTTGGAAATGAATTTATTATGTTTATAAAATTCAACAATTGTTGATCTAAAAAGGAAATCTCATATTAACCAAAGAATTGGTATTATAAAAACAAGGTATCTGAAAATAATGCAATAAAATCAGAAATTAAGACAAAATAGATAAAAACACTTCTTATATATTTGTAAAATAAAAAAATACATTCATAAATAACCCATGAGTCAATAAAGAAATCATAATGTAAATATTAAATATTAAAACTGAACAACACCAGCAATATATATCAAAAACCTGTGGGATGCAACTCAAGTGGCACGTGGGGGAAACTGTATGACTTTCAATGCATATATTAAATTTGTAAAATATGTAAAGTTAATTGGTTAAGGATCTAAATCAGCAAGTTAAAATATAATTGGAGTAAAGTAAAACAAAGAAGAGGAAAAACATAATGATTAGAACAAAAATTAATGACATGAAACAAATATACCATAGAGATGATCAACAAAATAAAAATTTGTTAAGAAGATGAGTAACATTAGATACATGAAAGTGCCAGTATTCAACCTCATAGTTAAATTTATGCTGATCAAAAATTAATATTTAAAAATTCGGGCAAGGAAAATGAGACATTATTTTAAAACTTTAGGAATAAAGAGAATGTATCTCTAAAGATACAAGAAAGTTTTAAAATATCACAAGAAAATACACTAACCAACTAAATGTCAATCCATTTACAAACACCAATGAAGTGGGAAATTTCCTGGAAAAGTGTAACATAGCAAAGCTGATATGATATGAAAAGAGAAAATCTGAAAAAAAAAATAAGATTAATAGTTGATGGTGAAAAAAATCTACCTACAAAAGAGTTATATCTCATATGGTTTAAAAGGTGAATCTTTCCAAGCCTTTAAGGAATTAAAAATTCCAGCCTTATATGAACTATTCCAAAAAGAAAAATAAATATCCCAAACTAATTTCTTGAGGCAAATTAAATCTTGATACTAAATCTAGAGAGCACGAGAAAGGAAACTATATGCCAATCTCACTTAAGAATATAAATGCAAAGATTCTAAATAAAATTAGCCAAACCTAAAAAAGGAAAAGCATGTGTATACATACATAAATGTAAACATATAAATATATGATTTATCCCAGAAAGGCAAGAATTATTCAACATCAGAAAATGCATTAAGTGTTATAACAATATTAAGAGATGAAATTTAAAAAACTCCATCAATTCTCTCAATAAGCAGGAAAAAATCCAACAATATAAATATAGATAAAAACCACGCAATAGACTAAGAGAAGATATTTACAAAATAGGTAACCTGTGAAGTGAAGCATTTATATTCAGAGTACATAACAAAATGAGTCAAAATAAAAAGACAAGCATTATTATTTTAAAAAACTGCTGCGAGAACATTAAAAAGTAGAGAAAATGAAATTTGATTTGCCAACAAGACTATGAAGAGATGTTCACCCTTACTGAAAATAAATAAATAATTAACATTAAAACACTACCTAGATACACTTTTACTCCATTCTTTTAATCAAAAAATGTACAGTTCTCTCAGTATATAAAGCTGGAGAGGATATGGAGAATGGGAAACTCAGATATGTTTGGAAAGCTCTTTTGTTATATTGTAAAGTTAAAAAGTGCATTCCCTTAATCCCTCAATTCAAATACAGAGGCTCTCCCATATTTATAAAGGTGTTTACTATAATGCTGACTAATAGAAAATTTTAAAAGATAGGAAAGGAGAGAAAAAATAAGAGGGAAAGAAAGAGAACGGAAGGGGGAAGATAAAGAAAAGAAGAGCAAAGGAAGGGGAAGGAAGGAAAGAAACATCTAAATGCTCAGTATTAGGAAGTGGATGAACTGTGGCTCAATCACACAATGGCAAAGCACAGAGCAATATATGTTGCAGCTAAAATAAAGTGCCTGGATCTATATGTACTAACATAAAACTTTGAATAAATGTAATGTCAAATGGAAACCAAAATGTGTTGCTGAATGACTCAAAATTTCTCAGTTCTCAGAGCCCTCAAAAAGCATCTAAACATATATTATATTTAGTTGTATATGGATACAATGCCTTTATTTTACTTATTTATTTTTATGTGGTACTGAGGATTGAATCCAGTGCCTCACACGTGCTAGGCAAGTGCTCTACCACCTAGCCACAACCTCAGCCCTCAATAAACATCTTAGTAACTGTTTTCAAAACAAATTTGGCTTAACAGATCGTTTATTAAGTAGGTAGTTCTAAACAACTCAGTTAAGTATTTTAGTCCAGCAATATGGCCATATAAAAATAATAAACATAAACTAAAACAAAAATATTGTTTTCATTTGGTTCATTTAGCCTTTTTATTGGTATGTGGTGCCTGTAGGACACTGTCACTCTTACTTCGTGTTCTATATTGTTTTCCATATAATACATGCTTTTTATGACAGCAACAGCCAAAACTCACCTTTGCAAATGCAGGTACCATTAAGAGGAATATACTGAAATCAAATGTTGAAAGTGAACTACTTCAAGTTAGCATTTCTGACAAATGTTGAATATTGCTATGTTCCTCTGGAAAATTTTAAATATCTTGTGGCACACCTGTGGCACTCCTTGTAATACAAACTGGAAACCATGGAATTATGATGAGACATATGATTTATATATATATTTGTAAGCATACAAAGTGCACTAAATGTTTATGTGTGTGTGTGCCTGCATGTGTAGACATGCATGAAATGAAAATATAAAAATAACAAACTATGGACTGAAAGTATACATATTAACCTCAAGAAAGTGATCACCTCCAGGAAAAAAAAAATGATGAAATTGTAAACAGGAGGTAACTTCAACAATTTCTGCAATGATTAATTAGTGCAAAAAATATCTCAAGCAAATATGTCAAATCCTAACATTTTAAAATTATGGATTGTGGGTTCTTGGTATTTATTTTATTAATTCTGTGGTGTATTATATTTTTGAAATTGTTTATAAAAGAAAAATAAGAAATGACAAGCATTATGAGTTTTCAAAAGCTTTATATAGGTTACTAGTTTTAGCATGCCATTTTAAATTCCAGGACATCTGGTCACTGTTAGACCTGCTTTTTCACAGTTTCCATTTAGAATAACTGAACTAGTCTAACATTTAAAGAAAAAACAAAAACAAACAAACAAACAAAAAAAAACTTCAGTGCAAAGACCTCTATTTCAAGACAACCTATCACTGTATTTCATGGAACTGGAAAAAATAAGAACAAACCTAGCCCCAAATTAATAGAAGGAAAGAAATATTAAAGATTAGAGTAGAAATAAGTAAAATAGAGACTCAAAATTCAACAAAGCACAGAGCTGGTTCATTGAAAAGATAAGCCCTTAGCTGGATCACCAAGAACAAAAAAGAAAGATTCAAAATCAGAGATCAAAAAGAAGAGATTACAACAATACCACACAAATAAAAAGGAAAATTAAAGATTATTATGAACAACTATATGCCAACAAATTTGATAACACAGAAGAAATGGGTAAATTTCAATACATATTCTACTAGAATTAAATCATGAGGAAATAGGAAATGTGAACAAACCAATAACAAGTAAAAGACTGAATAAGTAATAAAAAGTTTCTTGTCCAAGAAAAGCCCAGGACTAGATGGGTTCACTATGGAGTCCTACCAAACATTTAAAAAAGACTGATACCCATACTTTTTAACTTATTCCTCAAAAAAGAAGAGTAGGGGATTCTTCCAAAAACATTCTATGAGGCCAGCATTACCCTGATATCAAAACCAGGAAAACACACACACACACACACACACACACACACACACACACACACACCAAAAAAGAAAACTACAGGCCAGTATCCTTGGTGAACATAGATGCAAATATCCTCAATAAAATAACAGGAAGCCAAATTCAACAGTACATTTAAAAGATTATTTACCATCATCAAGTAGGATTGATCCCAGGGAAGCAAGGATGGTTCAATATATACAAATCGATACACATCATACACCACACCAATAAGGTGAGCATATGGTCATCTAAATATACACAGAATAGGCATTTGACAAAATTACACACAACTTATTGATGAAAATACTGCAGAAACAAGGTATAGAGGAAATATAACTCAACATAAGAATAAAGTTGAACAAAGTATGTTATGTTCATGTATGAATGTATAACAATTCATTTTGAATTTTTTCTTTTATTTTGTACTAGGGATTGGACCCAAGGGTACTTAATCATTGAGCCACATAGCTAGCCCTTTGTATTTTTTATTTTGAAACAGAGTTCTGCTAAATTGCTTAGAGCCTCACTAAATTCTGAGGCTGGCGTTGAAGTAGTAAGCCTTCTGCCTCAGCTACCCAAGTTACTGTAATTATAGGAATAGGCCACCATTCCAATTTTATATTTAACTGTAATACACAAATATTAAAAAATAAATAATGGAAGAAAGACCAATAGAATATAGATGAAGGTGATCAAGGAACGGGAGGAGAGGAGACAAAGAGGAAATATTGGGAATTGAAATGGAGCAAACTATGTTATATGCATTTATGAATATGTCAAAATGAATTTCAGTACTTTGTATAACTATAATGTAGTAATAAAAAATTAACAAAACATATGTATTACTCTATTGTCACCACAATGTTGCAAGTGGAAGGCTAAATATCATGTAATGGTAAGAAATAAAATAAATGCTAAATGTTGTGGAGGACAAAAATGTCATACCCATTAAGCCAGCACTCACATACTGAATGGGGAAAAACTGAAAGCTTTCACTCTCAATTCAGGAACATTACAAGGATATTCACTTTCATTCCTTGTATTCAACATAATGCCAAAAGAACTAGGCAAAATAAAGAAATAGAGGTTGACCAATTTATACTACTAAGTTATAGTTAGATAGGAGTAAAAAGTTCTGGTGTGCTACAGCACAGTGGGGTGATTATAGATAGCGATTGGGTTCTGTATATCTGAAAAAGCTAGAAGAAAGGATATTGACTGTTTTTCATAAAAAGTGATAAATGTTTTCATTTTATTTTTTGGAATATATTTGAGGTGCATAACATGTTGTTGTCATATGCAGAGTGAAAGTGATTACTTTAGTGAAGCAAATTAGCATCTTTTTATTTTGAACTAATTATAAAGACACATGAAATTGCCAATTAATATAGATAGGTCATGTACACCCATTGCCCAGCTTTCCACATTGTCAACACCTTACATCACTATGTATATTATTGAAACATGGAAATTGATATAGGCACAATAAAATAACTAGACCACAGACTTTACCTCATTTCATCAGTATATGCATACACTCATTTTCTGGTTTGTTTTTGTATATAATTCTATAACATCTTACACATGTATGTACATAACCACCATCAAATTCAAGATACAGAAATGTTCTGTCACCAAAACAACAACAAAAAAAAACTATGTTACCTTTCTATAGTCATACGCTTCCCCTTTTGAAACCCCTGACAATGACCAGACTTAATCTTAAGAGTAGTAGGGTGGAGGTCAGGTAGGCTGCTACTGAAAAGTATTAAGTGATAAAGTCATATCACCAGATTCATGTTTCATCCCCTTATTCCCTCCACTTCAAATAGGAGCAGAAAAGTACAGGACTGGAGAAAGAAGAGGCATTGGAATACTATTACAGTAATGAAGGTAACAATAATGTAGTAATAAAAAATTAACAGAACGTATATATTACTCTATTTTCACTACAGTGTTGCAAGTGGAAGGCTAAATGTCATGTAATGGCAAGAAATGAAATACATGCTAAATGTTACGGAGCACTAAAAGGCCATACTCAATAAGACATACCCAGTGGATTCAAGGATATAAATACAAAAGGATCTGGTAATTGATTGAATAGGGAATTGGAGAGACAGGTGGAGAATGAACAAGTCATGAGATTATCTGACTTAGATTTCTAGGCAGATAGTAGTATCATTCTCTAATATGGGGAAATTTTGGTTTTGTTCCTATTATTTTGAGTTACTTATGAATCATTTAAGTGGAGATATGTCATAGGTAATTTGGTGCTGGAGACTGAAGTTCAGGAAAAAGAATCATGCTTAAGTTCAAGATGTGAGTGTTAGTAACTGAAACCATAAGAGTGGATAGAATCAATAAGGAGAATATGGGGTAGAAGACAAGTCAGTGAAGAAAGAAAAGAAAAGGAAGGAAGGAAGGAAGGGGAAAAAGGATGCAGACACAGAGGAAGAGGAGATGGAGAAAATGAACGTGTACACTCTGTACATATATGAACTTCAAATGTCAACCAACAAATATAATTATTGCTAAAGAAAATTTAATGAAACATTTCTTCCTTCTTTAAACCTTTGGTGTATATAATATCTTATTTCTCATAAAAGAACTATATTACTCAGAACGTGCTCTAATACTTATATTATGAATAATTTTTTCAACATTAAGTATTTATATTTACTATCTTGGCCCAAGAAACATGATAACTATGTTGATTAACTTAAAAACAGTACTATATCTTTGTTAGACTAGAGAAAAACAGTTGGAAGTCTTCTTTTTCCTATAGAGAAAGTTCCCACCTGCATTTAAGTTTTCTCTCATGTACTACCTGTCCAGCTAGTCTTGCTATCATTGTTTCTTAAGTGTCTCTACAATACATGATATACAACCAAACATTTGGAGGCATTTTGGTCAAAAGCTATGTTAGCAATAACTACAACAAATACAAAACTCTTCAATGATAATTAAAGTTATTGTGTAATTAAATAAAACAGAATTGAAAAAGTCAGCCACAACTTTGAATTCACTGGCATTTGTTATATTGCAATCTTTATTTAAGGCACAACCCTGAGTTCATTTAATGACTTAGACTATTTCCTGTTATATACGTTAAAAAAAAGAACAGACATGCTGACCAACCTTTCTCTCTCCCTTCCTCCCACTATTCTCTCTAGTCTCTAGTAACAATGGTTATATTTTCTACTTCTATGAAATCAAATTTTTTAGATTCCACTTATGAGTGAAGTCACATGTTTTATTTTGGTTTTGGGGGTATAACTTAACATAATGTCCTCCAGTTATCCATGTTAGTGCAAATGACAGGATTTCATTATTTTTATGGCTGAATATTATTCCATTGTGTACATGTAGACCACATTTTCTTTATATATTTTCCATAAAGATGGACTATTTGATAAGAGGAATAAGTTTTGGTTTTCTATAGCACAGCAAGGTGAATAAAATTGACAATAATACACTATGTATATCAAAGTAGTTAGAAGAGAGGAATTAGAATGTACTCACCATAAATAAATAATAAAATTTGAGATGAAGGATATACTAATTACTCAGAATTGATCAATGCATAATCTATACATGAATCAAAACATCACACTGTATATTATAAATATATACAAAGAGTATTTGTCAATAGTAACATTCAAATAAAATATAAACAGTACAAAATGCTATCTCAAAAGTGGCTGCTATCTATCTGAAATCCATCTGACAATATCATCTACCATTTAACCTGGAATATATTGTTACTGAGCAGTTACTCTAAAATGCTTGCAGGAGGCAAAACCTTCTGTTTTTACTTCTAGGTAATATTGTAATTCTAATGATTCTAGGATAACAAATCTGAATGTAGATGATTTGAAATGTCAGTTGTACATTATTTTTATATTTTAAATATCTGCTAATTAATTTTTAATTTTTTTTTACATTAGCAGATCATTAGTTTACAAAACTAAGTATCTCTATTCCCCCATCTCCAAAAGGGCCTTTAACAGAAACATAAATGAAAGATTATAATTTTTAAATATAACATTGAAGTAGAGTTTAACTCTTAGCCTGGTGGCCCGTTTTCTTCTTCAATGAAGTATTTGGTGAGTCTTTACTTATCAATATCCTTTCAAGTTTTAAAGCCCTGGGGAAAAACTCAACACTTTTTTCTCTATGTAGATTGACTTAATTCAAAAGAAAAATCAGCCTGTCAAGGACCACTCAGTATTTAGGTTGTGAAAATTCCCCAAAAGACAACACTTTGGAAATAACTATACTCTACCTTCTTTGTAATTCATAATACTCCATTCACAATCAAATTGGTTTCACTAAGGGTCATGATGCCAAAAAGAATTTACCAGATTCCAAATGATATATCCATGAATGAATGATTCTCAAAGAAAATGTACTCAGATATTTGAAAATAAAAATACAGACTCTACAGATAGGTCAATAGAAAATTCTGGGGATAGCTAGCTAAACCTGTGATTTCAGTCCCCAAAACTCTAGTATAGGAAAATACAATCAACTTCCTCCAGTGACAGAGCGCTTCTATCAATACTAGCAGTGACACACTTATGTCTACATTTAGGTGATCTAGCATAAACTTTCATCTTACTTTTACCCAATGCCTGATCATTACTGGGGGGAAATTACATTTAAAGTGACACTCTCTAAACCCAATGTCATTTCCCACAAGAAAAAAAAAAATACACAAGATCCTATGCCCCAAAATATTACCAGTATGTAGGCTTCTGGAAATTTTTTATACTCTTCAGTGTTTTCTAGATTTGTTAAAATAAGCACTTTAAAAAAAAAGCAGAAAAAATAAAATAGTACAAGATAAATTCTAACCTTCTAGTCTTAAAAAAAAAAAAAAAAAGCAGAACTACTCTTATTGTCAATGGATTATATGGATCAGCTTTATAATATCATGGGAATACCACATTTGGTGTACATTTCAGAATAACATTCAAATAAAACACGAGATACTGACCAAAAGTAATATTATAAATTTATTTAGGGGAAAATTTGTTTTCCAATTACATGTAAAAAACAGAACCATATGGAAGCAAAGAACAATTTAATGAATTTACAATAGCTTAAGGATGTTTTTTAAAAGAGAAAGTGAGAGGCATTAAAAGTATACAAATTTCATTGCTTTCTTAAATACTAACAATTGTGAAAATTGAAATTAAAAGCACAATACCATTTACATTAGCGCCAAAAAATTAAATAAATGCTAAGACATAAATGTAACCAAATATGTATGTGATCTCTATGAAGAAAAATATAAAACTCTGATCCAATATTTCAAAAAGTAATTAAGTGGGGAGATGTTCCATGTTCATTAACAGAAAAACTTAATATTGTCAAGATGTTAAGTCTTAGATTGATTCCCAACTATTTCATTTTTTTTTTGAGGCTATTGCAAATGTGGTAGTTTTCTTAATTTCTCTTTCAGTGGATTCATCACTGATATACAGAAATGCATTTATTTGATTTATGGATGTTGATTTTATATTTTGCTACTTTGCTGAATTAATTTTTTCTCTTTAGAAGTTTTCTAGTAGATTTTTTTTGGGGGGTCTTCTAAATATAGAATCATGTCATGAGCAAATAGTGATAGTTTGAGTTCTTCCTTTTCTATTCTTATCCCTTTAATTTCTTTCATCTGTCTAATTGCTCTGGCTAGAGCTTCTAGGACTATGTTGAAAAGAAGTGGTAAATGAGGGCATCCCTGTCTTTTTCAAGTTTTTAGAGGGAAAGCTTTCCATTTTTATCCATTTAGAATGATGTTGGCCTTGGACATAGCATAGATAGCTTCTACAATGTTGAGGTATGTTCCTACTATCCCTAGTTTCTCTAGTGCTTTGAACATGAAGGTGTGCTGTATTTTGTCAAATGCTTTTTTTGAATCTATTGAGATGATTGTATGATTCTTATCTTTCAGTCTATTGATGTGATGAATTATATTTATTGATTTCTGTTTTGTTGAACCAAGGTTGCATCCCTGGGATGAACCCCACTTGATAGCGCACACTATCTTTTTTTTTTTTTTTTTTTTTTTTTTTTGGTACTGGGGATTGAACTCAGGGGCACTCGAACACTGGGTCACATCCCCAGCCCATTTTTGTATTTTATTTAAAGACAGGGTATCAAAGAGTTGCTAAGTGCCTCACCATTGCTGAGGCTGGCTTTGAACTCACGATCCTCCTGCCTCAGCCTCCCAAGGGCTGGTATTACTGGCATGTGCCACCATACCTGGTGGCACACTATCTTTTTAATATGCTTTTGTATACAATTTGTCAGAATTTTGTTAAGAATTTTTGCTTCAATGTTCATCAGGGATATTGGTCTGAAGTTTTCCCTTTCTTGATATGTTTCTGTCTAGTTTGGGTATCAGGGTGATACTAGCCTCATAGAATGAGTTTAGAAGCCTTCCTCCTTTTCTATTTCATGGAATAATTTGAGGAAGATTAGTGTTAGTTCTTCTTTGAAAGTCTTGTAGAACTCATCTGAGAATCCATCTGGTCCTGGGCTTATCTCAGTTGCTAGGCTATTGATGGTGTCTTCTATTTCATTATTTGAATTAATCTGCTTAAATTGTATATGTTCTCCTGATTAAGTGTAGGCAGATCATATGCATCTGGAAATTTTTTGGTGTCTTCACTATTTTCTATTTTACTGGGGTATAAATTTTCAAAATAGTTTCTAATTATTTTCTGTATTTCAGTAGTGTGTCATGATCACAAATTTTAGTAATTCAAGTTTTCTCTCTTTCTCTTTGTTAGTGTGGCTAAGAGTTTTTCAATTTTATGTATTTTTTCAAAGAACTAACTTATTGTTTTGTCAATTTTTTAAATCATTTCTTTTATTTCAATTTTATTAATTTCACCTCTGATTTTAATTATTTCCTATCTTCTATTACTTTTGGTATTGGTTTGTTCTTCTTTTTCTAGAACTCTGAGATACAATGTTAGGTCATTTATTTGTTGACATTTTATTCAGCAAAGTAGCAGGATATAAAATTAACACCCATAAATCAAATGTGTTCCTATATATCAGTAACAAATCCATGGCAAGAGAAATTAGGAAAACTACCCCAATCACAATAGTTTAAAAAAAAAAATGGGACTCAATCTAACAAAGGAGGTGAAAGACCTCTACAATGAAAACTATAGAACACTAAAGAAAGAAACTGAAGAAGACCTGAGAAGATGGAAAGATCTCACATGTTCTTGGATAGGCAGAATATTGTCAAAATGGCCACACTACCAAAACCATTATACAGATTTAATACAATTCCTATTAAAATCCCAATGTCATTCTTCATAGAAATAGAAAAAAGCAATCATGAAATTCATTTAGAAAAATAAGAGACCCAGAATAGCTAAGCAACACTACACTACAGAGCTATACTAACAAAAATATCATGGTATTGGCACAAAAACAGACACATAGACCAATGGTACAGAATAGAAGACACAGAGACAAGTCCATCTAAATACAGTTATCTCATACTAGACAAAGGCACCAAAAACATTCATTGGAGAAAAGATAGCCTCTTCAACAAATGGTGCTGGGAAAACTGTAAATCCACATGAAGCAAAATGAAATTAAGGCCCTATCTCTCACCCTGCACAAAACTCAAAGTGGCTCAAAGACTTAGTTAGGCACTAGAACAGAGACCCTGTGTGCTTAATAGAAGAAAAACTTTGCCAAATCTTCATCATGTAAGCTTAGGACCTCACTTCTTTAGCATGACACCTAAACACAAGAAACAAAATCAAGAATTAATAAATGGGATGGATTCAAACTAAAAAGCCAAGGAAAACAATCAATAATGTGAAAAGAGAGCTTACAGAATGGGAGAAAATCTTTACTACATGCACCTCAGATAAAGCACTAATCTCCAGGACGTATAAAGGACACAAAAAACTTAACAACCAAAAAATAAGTAACCCAATTAATAAATAGGCTAAGGAAATGAACAGATACATCTCAGAAGAAGATACACAATCGATCAACAAATATATGAAAACATGTTCAACATCTCTAGCAATTAGAGAAATGCATATCTAAACTACTCTAAGATTTCATCTCACTCCAGTCAGAATGGCAATTATCAAAAATACAAGCAACAATAAATGTTGGTGAGGATGTGGGGGAAAAGTTACACTCATACATTGCTGGAGGGAATGCAAATTGGTGCAAACACTCTGGAAAGCATAAGGGAGATTCCTTAGAAAATTTGGATTGGAACAACCATTTGACCCAGCTATCCCACTCCTTGGTTTATACAGCATACTACAGTGATGCAGCCACATCAATGTTTATAGCAGCTCAATTCACAATAGCTAAACTATGGAACCAACCTAGATGCCCTTCAACAGATGAATGGATAAAAAAAATGTGGCATGTATACACAATGGAATGTTACTCCACCTTAAAGAATGAAATTATGGCATTGGCTGGTAAATTGATGGAGTTGGAGAATATCACACTAAGTGAAATAAACCAATCCCCAAACACCAAAAGCTGAATGTTTTCTCTGATATTTAGATGCTGATCCATAAAGGGGAGGGAGCTAAGAAAGAAAGGAAGAACTTTGGATTGGGCAAAGGGGACTGAGGGGAGGGGTGTGAGGGTGGGAAGGATAGCAGAATGAGACAACATTATTACCCTATGTACATATATGTTTGCATGAATTATGTGACTCTGCATCATGTACAGCCAGAGAAATGAGAAGTTGTGCTGTATTTGTGCACAATGAGTTGAAATGTATTCTGCAGTCATGTATAACTAATTAGAACAAATTTTTAACAAAGATGTTAATTCTTCCCAACTCAATCTAGAGATTGAACATAATCTCAGTAAAAGTTCCATTATTTTGTGGATATCAATAAATTAATTCTAAAGTTTATAAGGAGATGAAGAAAGATCCAAGGTAGTTACCACAACACCGAAATAGAAAAAGTCCACACACACTACCCAACTTTAAGACTTACTTAAAACTACTATAATGAATACAGTGCACAGTATTGGTGAATAGAAAAAAATAAATAAGTGGAGTGTCCAGAATTAAACCCACATATATATAGTCAAATATTCTTTGTCAAAGGAATAAAAGCAATTCCATCTAGGAAAGACACACTTCTCAACAAAAAAACAGTCCAATAACTAGATATACACATGCGAAAGGGAAAAAAGTAAAGGAAAGAAAGAAAAAGAAATGAATCTAACCACTGACATTATATCTAACACAAAAATAAAACTGAAAATTGGTCACTTACCTAAATGTAAGATGCAAAGGTATAAAACTTCTAGAAGATAATATATACAAAATCTAGATGATTTGGGATTTGCCACTGAGTTTTTAGTACAACACTGAAAGCCTGATCCATGAGAAAACTAACTGATAAGTTAAATTTATTTAAATTTAAAATGTCCATTAAATTTTTATTGGCTGTTATTTGGAGTAAAGGGGAAGATGTAGTCATGGAATGCAGGTTTTTGTCTTTTAATTATTTTTTTCTACACATTAAAGGACAATTTACATCTTGTGACCAAAAGCAACCTTAAATTTTATATGCTAGTTGAGTCTTTCCTAATATTTTTATAATGCAATTTTTAATTTAGAGTATTTTAAATGAAATTCATAACTATTCTTTTTCTGAATAATAGCTTGATGAGTTCATAGAACTTGATATTTGATAAATTCTGTCCTTTACTCCATCTAACAGTCTGTACAAATTTAAAAGTAAATATTTAAAGTAACTAAGAGTTCTGTAACCAATAAGATATCCAACCATACATAGATATGCTGCAGCAAGAATGTTCTGTTTTCATTCTGCTGTTAAAAGAAAGTTTCATTTAATAGAAGGAAATCTTTCAAAAGTAATAAAACCACTTGATGTAAAATCAATCTACCCCCAAAATAGTTCAGTAAATGTATAAAAAACCACAACATGAGCATAAATGGAAGAGGAAATTGTGTGTGTATAAAGAACATATATTGTATGTACAACATGTGTTTATTTTAAAAAGGGGATGAATAACCATGCAAAGACAAACTAGATTTACACACTGGATAGAGAATATAATGAGTATAGGCCAATGAATTCCCTAGATTTCATTTTCTTTATCATCCTCAAAAAAGATGATTAAATAATTTTAGAAAGAAAAGAAAAATATTTTTTATTGAAGTGCTTTTAAGATTCCTTTACTCAAAGTTAAAGACTGTGGCTGCCATCAACTAGTAGGGTCATTAATTTATCTAAATCTGTCTAGACCTGACTACAGTGTGTCCCACTGTATGTCTCTAAAGTCATTATTATTTGCAAAGATCTGATAACTTTGTCTTTGAAACTACTTTCATGGGATTTAACAAAACATTTTGAAGTGTTTTTAAAATACTAAGGCTAAATTGACTGTACAATGGTTGTTGTACAGTTTCAGTAGGCGTAGCATAACCATACTCACACACACATCAATTTTAAAATGTAATTTATCTTTTTTTATATATAGTCACTAAAACTCTAAAGGTAATATGGTAACATAAAAATATGGGTACTTCAGGTGGCTCAAGCACAAGATATTTACCTTTCAGCTTTTGCTTAAAAATACATTTGAAAAAAATGTAACTAATTCTAATGCAGAGTTGTATTGCCCTTCAACTCTTGTTTTCAAGTTTTTATTTGTTCTTTTTAGTTATACATAACATAGAATGTATTTTAACATATCATATAGACATGGCATATAGCTTCCCATTTTTGTAGTTGTACATGATGTAGAGTTACACTGGTTGTGTATTTATATATGAACATAGTGAAGTTATGTCTGATTCATTCTACTGTTTTTCCCATTCCCATCCTCCCTCCCTTCCCTTCAACTCTTATAGGAAGGAGCAAATACTTCATTTCCAATCATACGGTCTCCTTGTTGCACACACAATTTGAAATGCTTTTGTGTCATCTGGGTTGTTCTGCATTAAAGTATTCTGAATTCTTACTATTTTGTGGAGACATTTCATTTCTTCTCTAATTATTTCTAACTTCTCCCTTCTTTTTTGTATTATTTTTTCTTATTTGTTCATTTTTTTCCCCTTTACTTCTTCAGGTTGTCACCCCTCTCATGCTATCTGACTGACCAAGATTTTATCTTTGCTGTTTTATATAACCAAGTGACTTTCTGTAGCTTTTAGATGACTGTACCTTAGTAAGGAGAGACTGCACTTTTTTGCCATAAATGTTTCCCAGACATCTTCAACCTGCATTCAGTATATAACCAGATTTATTTCACTTTCCTCCAAACTGCTTTCTACCATTAGTCCATTAATTTTGTAATATAATTTTATATGAAACTAATGTTCCTAGACACACCAAAAACTAAAAGAATGAATAAGGTATTCTCTAATTGTTCTGGTCTAATGTTAATATTGACATTTATATTCCTATTAAGTGTGTAACTTCTTGTTTTTACCGTATATACAGCATGAATATTTGCTTCTATAAAGAACACAGATAGGGCATGTACTAAATGCTGCAGGGAATCCCATATTAGATAATTCCATACACTAAATTCAAGGCAATTCTCAAACTTATTTTGTATAAAATACTATCATTTGATATATCATAATTTTATTTTTACATAAACTATAAGCCTTGAATATGATCATAAATTATGTTAACAAAGAAATTAGGTTCAAAAATAACCAATCTAAAATTGTTTTTTTTCTGTCAGGAAGGACATATTTAAACTGTTGTCTAAATAGATATGTATAACCAAAGCATTAGGAAAAATTGGATTTTTTGTGGCTGTACTTGTAAAATATTTAATCAGGGTAGTTGAAATATAACAGCAAATTGCTCAAGTACAAACTAACTGTAATTTGACCTCAGCCACAAAGGACAAAAATCACACAATCTTGGGGGGAAAGAAAAATTGTCACTATATTAAAATTGTCAAGCAACTTCTAAACTAGATCAATTGCCTTCATAATATTCTGAGAACAAAATGTTCTTTAAGAGCAGATCTGATATGAAGAGCCAAAAAAATGGAAAACATTCGCTACCAATTTACTGCACTCACCCATAAACTATTACAAGAACATTATGTATCAGGGTTCAAGCCAGCAAGCTATTAAAGCACACTGCCCTGGTGTCTTTTCATTTTACTTTAATGCTACCGAAACATTAATAAGTCTTCAGGGAATTGTTGAAATGATCTTATCATGTAATCAATTTTTCAAATATTCCAAGTCTTTTAAGGTGAGCTGTATTTCTTTTTTGTTTCTCCTTGGTCACTGTTATTCCACTTTCACAAATGCCATCATCGTTTTTTGTTTGTCTGGTCCAAATTATGTTTTCATCTTGGAAATATATCAATCTAAATGGTGCTAATTGCCATAGTTAATGAATGCCAAGACATCTAGCACCCTTGGCCCCAATGCCACTTTATGTGCCTCTGTTCATGTGGAGATCAGAGAACAAAGGATGCAAAGAATCATCATCTTGAGAAAAATAAGATGATGCCGTGTGTGTGTGTGTGTGTGTGTGTGTGTGTGTGTGTGTGTGTGTTTGTATATTATATATCTTCTGGTTTGTTTGTAGAATCTTATTTGAAGTCATAAGTAATCCTGCTGAAATTACTTTCCTTCAAAGCCCTCAGATAAATTTTACTAAGTTTTCTAACTTGACCTTTTTATCCTTCCTCATTTAAAGAACAGTGATGATACTCTGGAACAATGTGATTAACCCAATAATGTAAATGCTTTTTCTATCTTACTAATCACTGTTTTCCTTGGTGCCATAAATTTCAGGCAACTGAAGCATTTTTCAATCAACTTTTCTTTTTTCATTGCTGGTGGAACTGCAAATTGGTGAAGCCAATCTGGAAAGTAGTATGGAGATTCCTAGGAAAACTTGGAATGGAACTACCATTTGACCCAGCTATCCCACTCCTTGGTCTATTCCCAAAGGACTTAAAAACAGCGTATACAGGGACACAGCCACATCAATGTTTCAATCAACTTTTCTAATGGAAGATTTTAGTTCATAGGAACTTTACACAAAATAAGTAGTCCTAGCAACATTTATGGGGACAATTCAGAATTTTTAATTTTTTAATTGAAACTCATAGAGAAAAATGAAAAAATCAAAAAAACATAAATATATAAGTATAAACAGGATTACATTTGGTAAAAGTCATTCAACTATGTAGATCAATGAAATAGATACCCTTTGCCAATAGCAAAGTAACCATAATTTATAATTTATGGCATTACTTGAAAGTAAACATTTTTACATTTGTGATTTTTAGTATGTTCAAATGTGTATGTATGTGTATGTGGGGGGAATAGATGGATGGATGGATAGATTTCTACTTAAATTGCATTGTAAAACTCATAAGCCATTATTCACTTCATTACCACAGTATCCTCAAATCACAGCAGTGTCTATAACAAAACATATACTCACTACATATTTGTTGAAGAAATTATAAATTTGATATAAATGCAATAGTACACAATATAAAATTTGAATTCTTTAATATGAAAGAAATCACAGGAAGGTATTAGTGTTAGCATATTTCCATACTTTCTCAGTAGTAATTCAATTTACATCTCTCTGTGACAGCATGTTACACTGTTTCTATTTCTTCACCACTGCAATAAAATTACCAAATTAAACTATTAATTTGTATCATAACTTTTCTTGAAGCTATTTGTTGATTACTCAGTCTAAAGTAAATGTATTTACCCATTGTATGGTATTAAGAGTGTGTTGCCTTATCTATGCACAAATCATGTCTTATTTTACTTCATACTGTTCATCTTAATTCACAGATCTAGAATATTCCTGTGCTGTGTTTCTTGTATAACTCTCCTATGTAATTAGTTATATTCCAATCAAACTTACATTAAAATAATTAGCAATGATTTCTACCTGCAATAGTGTATGGGGCATCTGAGACCCATCACACAGCAGGTAAGCAAACAGTTAGAGCCAGACCTCTTCCCACTCCTTCCATGCTGTGTCTTCACAAAGAACTACAAGATGTGATGTCATTATAACAGCCAATAAGGTTTTCATTAAAATGTTTTTTTCTCAGCCTCTTATAAAGTGACAGCAACTTTATAAGTTTATAAGTGAGGCAATACAATAAAGAGATAGTTTTGTCTTATCTTGTTTTGTTTTGCCAGAATCTTTGACATTATGCTTAAGCCAATGTTTTGATGAGCTCACATGAAAAACAAAAACAGAAAGACAAAAACTAAAAAAAGACACTTAGATTTACAGACTTTTTTTTTTTTTAAATAAACAGATGCTTTGAGTTTCAGAGCAACCCCTCTATGGCAAACACTAGACTGTAAGCTCCACAACAGCAACTTTTTAATCCACTGCTACATCTCCTGGCAGACAGAAGCTTGGAAAACTGTATGATTCACAGAAAAATTTCAATAAATACTTATTGAACAGAATTAATTTGCATAATTCTTTAATGACAAAAATATAATAGATCAGGGCCTAAATGAGGCAAGCATTTTGAAACTTTTTCAAATGCACTCTGTTCCTATACTTTTGGTTTTTTCATTGAAGTCATAAAATAGAACACAAATGAATAAGAGCGATAATCTAATTTACAGAAAGTCAACAAAGTTTCTCTAGAAACCTCTTCTTAGGACCAATAGAAAATTGTTAAGAATATATCTGGAGACTGGTTGTGTAGTTAAGTAGTAGAGTGCTTGCCTAGTATGCTAAAGGCTCTGGGTTCAATCCCCAGCATTGCAAAAACAAATAAAGAAATAATAAAAATTTTAAAGTGCGCATGTATGTGTATATATGTCTATAAACATAATATGTAGGATATACTGACATTTTTGTGAAGATAACTTTATGTATCTTGAGTTTGCTTCAAAAACCTAGAGGAAGGGTATGGTTTACTGGACATTTATTAATAATTAGTGAAGCTGAGTGATGACACAGATTTACTATATTATTATCAAATTTGAGTTTTCCCATTGAAATTTAAATAAATATAAATATAAACATGTTTTGTATTTTATTATTTTCAAAATAAAATAAATTGAATTCTGATGGAATTTTTCACATTTTCTCTCCCTGCAATATCACTAGCAATAATTAGTAAATGGAAGGGTCACATCTTCCCCTCATAATTTTAGAATCATCACAGGGAATAAAATAGACAATGAATCTAACTCCTAATTTGCAAGACTCTTTCCCACTAGAAATATTTCTTCTAAAAAACAGATTGGACAAAATCCTTTAAAAACAACAACAGCAAACTTTAGTCCCCAGTTTGAAAAAACATTTACTGAGAAGTGTGACAAACTTAATATGGGAGTAGGAGTATTCTTTTTTAAATACTAGAAAGACTCCCATGCTAGAAAGATTCCCATGCTTCCTTCCTATGGAAATGTGAGGATCAATGCTCACTGTTTTGTTTATTCTTTAGTGGGAGAAAAAATAGAAAAAGAAAAACAAAAGCCATGATAATATACCAAAGCTAATAACCCTTACTAATAAATAAACAGTAAAATGCATAACAAAAGAAAAATAAATAATACACAGTCATCTGAGAAAAGGCTGGAGTAAATATTCATACAAACATGCACACATTTAGTTCCTATTTATCAGCTCTAGACTAGTACTGTAGCAGCAAACCCTAGTGACTTCAATGCTTAAAAAGTGGTAAGAATGCAAGGTAAAAATAGGCAAATACAAGAAACAGCACCTCAGCTGATTGGCTTTGTTAAAGCAAAATTTTAATCCTTAAATAAAAGCTCAGAGGGGAAATTAATCTGGATTCAGATGGGGTGGAAAGAGTGACAAGGAACTTTTTACACATAATCTTTAAGCATGTATTAAAGGCTACATAGTGACTTGTACAATCTAAGTGAAATTAAACAACTATGTAAAAATACTATGGAAAAATAATATTGAGCACAAAATATATATATCTGAAGATTACATTCCAGAAGAAAACCTAATCCAAGAAATAAGAGAAAATTTAGTCTTAAAAATACAAATTACCCAATAGAAAATGGTCAAAGGATATGAAAACATGACCCATAAAAGAATACATAATGGTTCAAGAAATGTATGAAAACATTTTTCATTTTTATATACAAATCTACCATTTTCTCTTATCAGATTGACAGACTTAAAAATGAACTAATATTCAGGATTGATGAGCATATAGGAAAATAGATACAACACATGGTTGGTGGAAAAATAAATAATAAAAAATTTTGGATGGCAGATTAGAAACAACTCTTAAATTTCTTAATATAGGGTAAATTCTACCTGCATAAATTTATATTATATAAAAGGATATAATTCTTTATATATTATCTGATTATAATTGAATGAAATTACAAATTGACACTAAAAATATTATAGAAACTATATAAATACGTAAAGATTTAACAATATACTTTTGAATAATGAATGGATTATAGAAGAAATAAGGTGAGAAATTAAGAAAATTCTTCAAATCATATGAAAATAGGTATAACATACCAGAACCTCTAGGACACTAGGAAGGCAGTTCTAAGAAGAAAGTTTATGGCTATGTGTGCCTGCATAAGAAAATTAGAAAGATCCCAAATTAAAAAAAAAAAAAAAAAAAACAATAATACATCTCAAGAACCAATTTCAAAACCATTTTCAAAACCAATAGAAAAGATAAACAAGATTGGTAAGCCCTACCCAAGCAAAACTAACCAAAAGAAAGAAAGAGATGACCCAAATTAATAAAATTGAAGATGAAAAATAAGAAATCACCACAAACATCATAGAAATTCAGAGGATCATTGGGGACTATTTTGAAAACTTACAATGCAATAAATTGGAAAACCTAGAAGAAACTAGTGCATTTCAAGACACATATGAACTGCCAAAATTTAATCAAGAGGACCTAGAAAATCTAAAAAGGTAAATAACTAGCAATGAGATAGAAGCAGTAATAAAAAGTCTTCCAACAAAAAAAGTCCAGAATCAGATGAATTCTCAGCTGGAATTCTACCACACCTTTAAAGAAAAACTGATTCCAATGCTCCTCAAATTATTCCATGAAATAGAATAGTTTGGAACACTTTGAAATTCATTTTATGAAGCCACTATCACCCTCATACCAAAACCACATAAGGAAACATCAAGGAAAAAAAATTATAGACCAATATCCTTGATGAACATAGGTGTAAAAATCCTTAATAAAACATTAGAAAATCATATTCAAAAACATATTAAGAAGTTTGTGCATCATGAACTTGGTTTTACCCGAGGGTTGCAAGGATAGTTTAATATACACAAATCAATAAATGCAACTCTCCACACAAATAAAATTAAGCACAAAAATCACTTAGTCATCTCAATAGATAGAGGAAAAGCCTATTACAAAATTCAGCAATGATTCATGATAAAAACATTGAAGAATCTAGGGATATAAGAAACATACCTTGATGTCATAAATGCTACATACAACAAACCCAAAGCAACATCATGGCAAACATGGAAAAACTGGAAGCATTTCCTTTAAAATCTAGAATAAGTCAAGAATGTCCACTTTTACCCTTCTATTCAAATAGTACTAGAAATTCTAGCTACAACAATTAGACAAGGGAAAGAAAATAGGAAAGGTAGAAGTCAAATTATCACTGATTACAGATGATTTGATCCCATTCTTAGAATATCCAAAAAGCTCCTCCAGAAGATTGCTAAAACTAATTAAAAATTCAGCAAAGTACCAGATTACAAAATCAACATACAAAAATCAATAGCCTTCTTATCCACCAATAATAAATCTTCTGAGAAAGAAACAAAGAAAATAAACCTATTTACAATAGCCTCAAAAACAAAACAAAATTTTAAAAAAATTGGAATAAATCTAACCAAGTAGGTGAAAGAAGTCTACAATGAAAATCAGAGAATAATTAAGAAAAAAAATTGAAGATATGAGATGGAAAGACTTCCCATGTTTGTTATCAGGCAGAATGAATATTGTTAAAATGGACATACTTCCAAAAATAATATACAGATTCAATGAAATCCCCATTAAAATACTGACATTCATCATAGAACTAGAAAAAACAGTCCTAAAATTTATTTGGAGGAATAAAAGAATGACCCAGAATAGCCAAAGCGATTCTAAACCAAAAAAGTAATAATGCAATATCTGACTTTAAATTCTGCAGAGCTAGAATGACAAAAACTACATGGTACTGACATAAAAACAGTCACATAGACCAATGTAATACAATACAAGACATAGAGAAAAAGCCACACAGACATAGATGCAGATCCTTGTCAAAGGTGTCTAAAACATAACCTAGAGAAAAGATAGCCTTTTAAACAAACGGTGATGTGAAATCTGGTTATCCATATGTAGAATGAGAGGAAAATGGGTTGAGATGAGGTTAAAGACAATTTAAAAGACAAACCATACAGAATTTTACTCTAAGTGAAATGGGAAGTTGCTGAAGAATGATATAATCTAAGAGCAAACCTCATTTCTAAAACATGGACTGAAGACAGCAAGATAGTGTAAAGTCCAGTTATGGTCCAGGATGGCTACCTTAGTGACTTCCATTAAGAAGGCAGTGGTGAGCCAGGCACAGTGGCGCATGCCTGTAATCCCAGCACTTGGGAGGCTGAGGCAGGAGGATCACGAGTTCAAAGCCAGCCTCAGCAGTGGCGAGGCACTTAGCAACTCAGTGAGACCCTATCTCTAATAAAATACAAAAAAGGGCTGAGGATGTGGCCCAGCGGCCGAGTGCCCCTGAGTTCAATCCCCAGTACAAAATAAATAAATAAATAGACAAATAAATAAATAAATAAATAATAAAAAAACAAATAAAAAGAAGGCAGTGGTTAGCCAGGCGTGGTGACACAGGACTGTAATCCCAGCACTTGGGAGGCTGAGGCAGGAGGATCTCGAGTCCAGAGCCAGCCTCAGCAATGGTGAGGCACTTAGCAACTCAGTGAGACCCTGTCTCTAATAAAATACAAAAAAGGGCTGGGGATGTGGCCCAGTGGTCGAGTGCCACTGAGTTCAATCCCCGGTACCAAAAAAAAAAAGAAAGCAGTGGTATGGGGTTGTGGCTCAGTGGTAAAGCCCTTGCCTGGCACATGTGAAGCACTGGGTTCAATCCTCAGCATCATATAAAAATAAATAAAATAAAGGTATTGTGTCCATATACAACTAAAAATATATTTTTTTTAAAAAAAGGAGAGAAGTCAACTGAGAGATTTGTCACTTCTATTCTGAATCACTTTGGTTGTTCTAAGCGCTCTGAGCTTTAATTTACAAAATATAATCTAGGGTGAATTGTATCAATGCAAAGAAATGTTCAGAGCATTATGTGAGACAAGACATGGAAAGCACTAGACATAAGGTAAACTGCAATAAATTCATTCCTTTACAAATATTTTATTTTAAAATAATTTCCACTCCAGCTTAAATAGTGATAGCAACTAAATATCTACTCATATTAACTGTTTAGTTTTCAAAATGTGTATATAATTCCTTAGATAACCAAGTGAATGTTTGGATATTGGATTTACGAAATATTTGAGATTATAAAAACTAGATCTTAAGGCACTATCCAATTTGTTACAACAACAAAAAACCTACAAAAGATGAAAAATTCTATTTAGTTTTGAGTATATTGTATCAAATATTTTTAAAATACATTAATTTAAAAGTGAAGAATTAAAAACAAATTCTTCAGAAGAAAATCCTTCTCAGTTAAAATGGGAATATTGGCTTGAATGCAATGACTACTGTTTGTTCCTGTGCCTACATGCCTCCTTCACATGCACACATACACAGCTTTTAGCAACCCTGTTTAACGTTTGCAAAGGAATAACTGATGAGAAGAAAGGAATAAGTAAATAAGTTGCATGAACTGCATATAATTGAACATTCTTCAAATTCTTTAAACAGAAATTTCAATACCATGGAGATCCTTGAAATGAAGTCAGATAAATGTGGCCAATTATAATGAAGCATCTCTTGCCAAAAATTTAGAGAAGCCTTGCACAAAAATTATAAATAAATAAAAATCTTACTTCAAAACTATATTATAAATATGTGTCCTCAGTTCAAAAAGTATCATACCCTTTAAAATAGAACAAAAGGAAAATTGGCTGAGTGTTCTACCCAAGAACACAGGGAATCTTCATTTCTGAATAATGGAAGGAATAGCACTTAAGGAAGGAGACTGTAGCAAATGAAAGACTCTTTTGTTTTTGTCTTCCCCGTTATACATGTATAAATCTGAACAACAACAACCAAAAAATACAAATCCCAAGACTTAATTATACTGCCAAAAACTTGTTTCTGAGAGTTATTGTCAAATCTTGCTTCTGTCTCCAGGGATTGAACTCAGGGGCACTCGACCACTGGGCCACATCCCCAGGCCTTTTTTGTATTTTATTTAGAGACAGGGTCTCACTGAGGTGCTAAGTGCCTCACCATTGCTGAGGCTGGCTTTGAACTCTCGATCCTCCTGCCTCAGCCTCCCAAAGTGCTGGGATTACAGGCGTGTGCCACCACGCCCCACTCAGATGGCTATTTTTTAAAGGAAGACTACTTACCTCTTCCTTAAAAAAAAAAAAATCACAAACAACTTAAATATTCTCAAAAGAGGAAGTGTAAGACTCTCCATCACACAATATTTCCATATAATGGGATGTTCAGTCCTGCACATACAGAGATTATATCTAAAGCATTTTAAAAATAATTTAAAATCTCAGTGATGCTGATATTTTGCCCTTCTCACTCATTTCAGGACAAAATGTGCATGTTTTAAAGGCAGATGACCTAAACTGAGATTTGATTTTGGGAAAAAGCATAGAGTTTAGTTTCTTAGCAGACTAAGTAAAAACTGGACCCATAAGCAGATGTTGATCCCCAGATTCTTATTATAATATAGGGAATCAAAATTCTGCTGAAGTGCTGAAATAGGTTGTGTAAAAAACTATAGGAACTCTTTGCCTTCATCCCAACAGTAGCATGAATTTTTTTTTTTTTTTTTTTTTTTTTTTTTTTTTTTTTTTTTTTGTGGTACCAGGGATTGAACTCAGGGGCACTCGACCACTGGGTCACATCCCCAGACCTTTTTTGTATTTTTTATTTAGAGACAGGGTCTCACTGAGTTGCTAAGTGCCTCACCATTGCTGAGGCTGGCTTTGAACTCACGATCCTCCTGCCTCAGCCTCCCAAAGTGCTGGGATTACAGGCGTGCGCCACCGCGCCCGGCAGTAGCATGAATTTAAAATGAAAATAATCCTAGATACAAACACATTCCTAAAACTTTTTTAAATAACTGTAATCCTTTGGCTACGTCAATACAATGAAGAAATAATATTGATAGATAGCCTTTGGCTATGTCAATATATCAATGAAGAAATAATATCAATAGATGTAAGTTAAAGTTTTCCAGACTTTTAAAAAATACATATTGATTTCCAAAAGGTTTGTTTCCACTATTGAAAGGAGAAATTTAAAACGCCTAATTATCACAATAAGTAAAGTTCAGCTACCTATTTATCTTTAATTCCATTAGGCAATGCTGAAAACAGAAAGATGCCTTTAATATGACATTTGAAAATACTTCTCTTAGACAAACACAAACTTGAATAAACTCTCATACTACTGAATTTTCAACAACTCATTTCTCTTTGTACTTCCGTCTTTCCTTTATTATTTTTCTTCCCTCTCAATTTCTATGTACTCTTCAAATTTTATACATAACCTCTGCTTTCTCCCTTTTCTTCCTCTCCATTTTTTTTTATTCTTCCATTATGATACTGGTACTCATAGGAAAAAACGATGCAAAAATATAGCAAATCTTTTTTTTCATATCAGAAAAATCTTTAACCAGTATTTGCAAGCATAGGTAGTTCAGTCACTTAAATTCAATTTGGATTTTAATGATTCTAAGTTATATCTCTTTACCTCTTTTCTGAAACAAATATTAAGTGACTGGTAATTGGGAGATGAATACATTTTACTCTATAATTTTTTTTAAGAAAAGTAGTCATTTATATTTGATATCTGTATTTTATTTCCCTACTATACTATACAGTCTAATTTCTAGTGCATGGAATGTTTTGTAGCTCACCACCTCAGCAAGATTAAATCAGAGGATTACCATTAGCAGAAGGCAAAGTTGGCCCAGGCAAAAATGGAACTGGTGGTGTTTGACTTTAGTCTCCCCCTCTTTTCTTCCTTGTAATAAACTAAAACTATTAAATTCCATTTTTTTCCTTTACTGGTTCAATAATTATTTACTGAATGCCAACAATCCGCTAGGAACAATGGTTAAGTGCTATTGATAAAGAGATGAATTAGGCTTTCTCTGACATGGAAGAGCTTACAAACTAGGTGGAGAAGCAAGAATGTAACTGCAATATAATGTGATAAGGTCCACAATAGGAGTAACAACAGATTGCTGTTGTCATTGTACACCTGCTGCTCAAGAGTCCTCTACTCTATACCTTGAATTTTCCTTGTATTTACAACCTATCTCTCTATCCTCTGCATTAAAACTTACCTGTCAGTAAATCCCATTTTCCCTAAGGCATATCTCTTAGATAGGTGTCTTGGGAAAACAACCTCACAAATTAACTCACATTGGATATGAAAAGAATAAAAGCCACACAGTACATCTCTTACATTTTAAAAAATCACTTTATTTGAAAAGAACTGATTGCCAGTGGTAGGAGTTTCAAGAGCCATATAGTACATACAGCAAGCTATTAAAAAAGAAAATTTAGGAAGATAGTCCTTATACACCTCAAAATCAAAACAGGGAGGAATTAATTATTCAACAAAAAATTCTATTTATGTCTGGATATTATTATTATTTAAGACAATACAGTATATTAAGTACTTAGTAAGAAAATATGAACTAATTTAATTACTAGTTTAATAATTAGGAGTAGTAGTTGCTATGAATAACTACTATTACTCAAATAGTTATTGAATTGATTTTAAATTATAGAAGTTTGCCTTATTCATTGGTTTATTATGAAGATTTGCCTCTGATACATAATAAGGGATTGTTTTCCAGTTGCAAAAGTATGATTCCCATAATTAGGAGACTAAAATATAATCAGAAATATTTACATATATGAAGAAAATTATTCATGGGATCAAAAAATTGGAATTGTACATACTAAGGAAAAGATTGTTTAATATAATGTGTTTAGGAAGAAATTAGTATCTGTAGGAACTGGGTTGTCTTTCATGAAAAATGAAGGGTTTAAATCATAATGAACTTTGCCTCTACTTATAGGCTTGATATATATGTGAATAATATATATAAATATTTCCCAACTTTCCTATCACATTAAATTTTATAAGTTCCATCATAATTAGAGAGTCTACATAGATAAAATCAGCTCCTTTTATATTTATTTCCCCAGTACTAATGTTTAACCCAAAGTGAGAGCCTTATTAAAAATTTAATTGGCTGACAACATGGATTGAAGATTGGATAAATAGAAAATCACATTGATGCAAGTGAATTTTATGAAGTCATGGGCATATCTATATATCTGAAAATTTAATGACATTTAGTAAAGACCTAAAAATAAGTAATAAGTGTTTGGGGGTTCTTTTGGGGGGAGTGTATATTTTTTGTTTTTTTCAAACAGATTTCTAGACTCTGTGAAAAAATTAATAAATAACTAATATTTATTCGGGGAATCAAGAACAAGAAGTTTTAAAATGGACAAAACTGAAGTTAAGTTGAATAAAACTCCATTTCAACTAGAATAATTTGTGGCATTTCCCTTTATCTACTTTCTGTAGATTCATGAATGTTCTCTATCCTATGCTTACTGACACTCTGTCCCAAATTATGCCCAGCAGTTTGAAATCATTTCATCTATAATATGTAAAGATCTTGCTTACTTCTATTATACATATCCCAGATCTTTATCTCAAAAGTTTTCTAGAAATTAATTTGTTCACCTTACTTCTTTAAAACTCAATTTCCATACCTATAAAACAGTAATATCTACATTATAGAGTTATCATGATAATCTGATGGACTCAATGTATATTATAGTTCCAGTTATTTATCTACCAATCCACTATCATTATCCTTCTGAGTCCAACCCCTCCACTTAAGTACTTGATTTTGTAATCTTCCAAAGTTTCTGAGATGCTGCTCTTATCATTTATCATTTCTCTCTCCTTCCCTTCAATGCTTGTCTTCCATACTTGTCACCTCTACTGGCTCTTTATTTTTCAAAAACATGTAAATCACCCTCCTCCTATATAAACTGCCCTTGGCCCTGTACCCTTCCTTACCAACAATTCTCCATCCTTTTCTCACCTGTAATTGACTAAATAAGGAAAAGAAAAGTAAAAGTATTTCTTTTTCTACATGAAATAACTTGTGATTTAAAAAAAAAAAAGTATAGAGAGTAAAATGCCATAATGACAATATAAAAAATTACCTGTTTTTAGCCATGGGCATTTATTTCCTGGTATAATACAATTATGTAAATTGGACTCACTATTTAAAGTTTTGAAACTCAATATTTCTACTGGCAGCATTATACTTTATGAAAATTGTATTAAAATAGTATTTTAATGACTGCATAATACCCTATCATCTGAATGAAATATAATTTATCCACTGCTACATTTAGATATTTGGGTTGTTTCAAAAACTTTGCTACTAAAAATGGTATAAATGCCTGAGATATAGCTCAGTTGATAGAATGCTTGCCTTGAATGCACAAGGCCCTGGGTTCAATCCCCAGCATCACAGAAAAAAAAAAAAAAAAAGAATAAAAATGATATTGGTAAACATGCTTATACATAAATCTTTACAAATCTCTATGAATGTTTCTATAAATAATCCCGTCATGTTTAAATTACTGACTAAAGATAAACAATGTAAATACATTTTATCTTTTTGACACAAACTAAAAACATTTTCAAGGGAAATTTGTCCATTTACCTTTATATTCAAAATGCTGTGTTAATGATGAAATGAGTTAAGAAAGCAAATAATTTTCACTTAATCAGGTGCTTATATGCATATTCTAGCCCTTCCTATTCCATACCTTATCCTCTAGCAATCTCCTTATGAGCTTCACAACTAACCAATGTATTGATGACTTCCAAATCTCTCTCTTCAGGTTCGACCTCTCCCTTGAGCCTCAAAGTCTGATGTCCAAATACTCCTTGACTGTATTCTATTGTAGCTATGTCAGATTCTAAGTGAATAAAAAAGTAAACTATTCTTACATCTCAAAATGCTTTGAATGATTATATATTACCCAATCCTCTGAATCACAGTACAACTATACCCTGAATTTCCCAGGCTGGAAAGTGAAGATTGATCCTCAACTACTTTTTCTCCCTTACTACTACATCCAAGCCATCAATAAGCATTAGTAAATTCACTTTCTATGACAACTAAGACAAAAAATAACCATGTATTACTAGATTAATGATTCTAAATATTCTTTTAAAATCCTTTTCCATACTGGTACCAGAATGACATACTTAAAATATAAATTGCAACAGATTGTTCTCCTGTCTTAGAACACTTAATGGAAAAAAAAAGAACTAAATATGATAATAGTATTTTAAAATTAAACTTAAAAATCAATGATAGTTCTAATCAAATAACATGGGAAAATGCTTAAATACACCAAATTAATAAAGAATACATGAAAGAATAAAAAATGAGAAAATAAAGAATAAGAAAAATACTACTAATGTCCATACATGTTAAAATACTTGAGAACACTATATAGAAATATATACTAATAAAATTGAAAATTTCATTGAAAGGTATAACATCCTAAGAGAATAGAAATTTTCAAAATTGATTTTAGAAGTGGAAATTTTAATCAATCAGAAACTTAAAGCAGAGGTTTTTTAAAACAGATGGTTTTAATGGTGAATTCCTTTAAATTTCCTTTTTTATTAATTGAACAGATAAAATTACATGTATTTACCATGTACAACATGATAAGTATATATTCATTGTGCAATGATTAAATCTATCTAATGAACATATGTATTACCTCACATACTCACCTCTGTTTTGTGAGAACACTTTACATTCACTCTCTTAGCATTTTTCCAATACATTATTAAACATGGTCAACATGTTGTAAGATAGATCTCATAAATGTATTTAATTGATTTCATTCAAATTTTGGAACTTTTGACCACCATCTTTCAAACCCAGTTTTAATGAAAAACTGAATGCCATAAATTTTCAAGAATCAAAATAAGTCAATAGCATTTTTTAAAAAGGTCTCCACATTCATTTTCTGATAGCAGCACAATTCTGATGACACAACTTCACAGGAAAATATATAAAGCTATTGAGCAATGCAGTGTGGTTCCTCTGAATTGAGTTGGGATGAAAGTGTAAAACACCAGGTTTTTAGAACTTACTAACTTATTGCAAAACCAAAACAAACAAACAAAAAAAAAAAAAAAAACCCCAAATAACAAAAATCTCTAAAGTATTTCACTAATACTTTTTAGTGATAATATGTTGAAATGATATAGTTTGGCTTATTAAAATTCATTTCATCTGTTTCTTTTTACTTTTTAAAATGTCACTACTAAAAAAAAGTTACATTACATGTGTAGCCAACATTATATATCCATCGGACAACTGTTACTATATACCATTTCATATATAAATAAGGATAAAAAAACTCCTATATAAATTAATATAAGCAAAATATATAATAATACATAATGACCAAGAATATTTAATGTGGTTCACCATTAGGACCTTTATTCATATAATTTTTACATGATAAATTCATATAGTAGACATAAACAATGACATAGAAGAAAAACAAGCATTTTAAAATGCATGTGACAAAAAAACTAACAAATATTCTTGATTTAAAAACTGACTAGAATAAATTATTTCAGCATAACAAAGAATATCCAACTAACAAACGGATGACACTGCACTTAATAGTGAAAACACTAGACATTCCCACTCAAGCTGAAAGACAGACACTTACTTATATCTATTACAATTTGAAAGCTCTAGCAAACCATACCAAAAAACCTGAAAATTGTAAATATTAGAAAGGAATCAACAGAATTATCATTACTCAAGTAGATACAAGTTACATTAGAAACCTAAGATAATAAACTAAGAAACTAATGGAGTAAGAGAAGTTGCTTTACCATATATAATACATGTATGCTTTTTGATATATATATATTTTGCACTATACTAAGGAGAGCCATATAAAAATATAATAGAAAAACACAGTCTTTTACTATGATGATGATAACACATTAAAATGACAGAAAAGAACACTTCAAGAAGGGTTGGAACTATATGGAAAAAAATCTAAAAAATGTTCATGTATCTTAAATATATTTAGATATCCTCTAAATGGAAAACATATACATTAATTCTTCCCCACCAAACAATTCATAAATTTAATGGAATACTTTTCGGATGTCAAGTGAAATTGATGGCAAGGTAGGGGTGGGGGACCTTGGTTAAATTATTCTAAAGTTCTCATGAAAGATTCTACAAATAAGAATAGCCAGTAACCCTTTAAAAAAAACAATAAAAGGAAACTCATTATCAGGTTTAAACTGCATTGCAAAAGCCACAATAATCAAAATAGCATAGTCCAAATAAAGAATATAGAAACTGGTAGAAATTAAGAGAAAAAAAATAAAAAGGCTGGAAATCAAATAGAAAGGCTAGAAACAAACCCATTTGTAACTTAAGTATTTAGCATATGATAAATAATGCATTTCAACTCAGTGGGGAAAACATAGATTTTTCAATTGATGGTGCTGGGACAACTGGTTAAATATTTAGAACATAGTAAATTTAGAGCCTATCTCACACTGTATATCAAAATAAAATCCAGATGGTTTATAGAGTTATATGTAAACAATGAAACCATAAAAAAACTAGAAGCAAATATAGGAGAATTTTTAATCTTATCTTTCTAAGCATAAAAATAAATGTAGAAGCCATAAAGGAAAATGTAATAGATTTTTAGGAAATAGTATATTTGACCACATAAAAAAATGAAAAGGTCTATATAGCAAAACCAAACAAAATTAAAAGGTATGCAATAATTTTAGAAAAAAACCTATTTGCAACATATGACGGAACCCTATGTAGCAATTAAAAATAATTAAGAACCTGAGAAAAATGATAACCAGATACTGTTAAATGAAGAAAATTCTATAAAACAGTACATATATACATATATATATATATGAATATAGTCAACATGCATTCACTAGTTTTCAGTTTTTGAGGTCACTAATCAATATATAGGTATACATATTTTGACAGAGTATACAATGGTTTTTGACAATACACCCAAACATATATATATGCATATATCCATATAAACATATATGTATGTTTGGATATAATGGTGTCCTACACACACCATATTGTTTAAAATCTCCATACTTTCATTCATGTACTCTCCTTTGACTAATGAGATCTATCTTCTCTGGTTGTCTGTTCACTTCCTATTCTTCTTCAGGGATCATTTCAGGCATCTCTTTAGGCATCAAGAAGTTTCCCCTGAATTACCAGGTTTGAATATGTGCCCTTCCTTTGTTTGCCTATAGTACACTGTTGTACATTTTGAAATCAGTACGATATATTATTAATATTATCCTATTTACATACATTACCCCACCCTATGATTAAAGTTTCTCAAGAGAAAATATATTACCTTTCTCTGTATGCCCAGTTTCTAGTACTATATTTGTCGAGTAACACACATTCAAAAGATATGAGTTTGAATTATTGCTGAATTATCTTCTAATTAAAATTATTCTGAAATGGAGCTAATATCAATAGAAAGCCAAACAGTGTAAGAATGATCAAACAGTACAAGAATGCTGAAGGAGAGAGAGAAAAAAAGAGACTGAGCAACTTAATGAGAATTTCTTCTTTCCTCCTTTCCAATACATACCAAAGCTTCCTTCAGTATCCTGAGTTTATAACAATCTTTCCAAAAACCTAAAGACATATATCACTTAAAGACTGTGTCCCACAACTCAAAATTTATAGTTAGTTAATTATTTCTCATCTATGAGTCTATATATGAGTCTTCTCTGTCATCACAGGTTGAGCCGCTTTATGCAATGAGGTAAATAGCCTAGTGCTTTAATATCATATAAATACAAATTTTACTTATAGCCTTGGATAATTTTCTGTGTGTGTGTGTGTATCGAAGATAAGTATATACATATATATTTATGAAGATGATTACATATATATATTTATATATATATTATATTTATATATTTATATATATATATTACATATATATATATTTATATATATATATATATATATGTAATCATCTTCATAATTCCCTAGGACAGGGAGGGTCAACTCCAATTTCCTCCTTTCCCCGTCATCATCCAGAACGGTAGATAGATACCAGGTATTATAGATATCACATAGTAGCACAAAAATACTTTACACTTGCTGAATATACCCAATACTATGTAATTATAAAAACTGTTTCACCTGTGCGTCTTCTAGCTATGCTAGTCCGCAGACCTTTCCCAATTTTAGTGCAACAGTAGAAGAATGTTGCCACACTTTTCTAGTAAGAGTATATATTTCAGTGAACTCATTCCTCCACAAAAGATAGAACAAGTTTCATTGCTCACTCTCCAATAGTCAGTCTTCTTGAGCTAAATCAAGATATGTTAGGATTTTTGTTGTTGTTGTTAGTCAAATATTTTCTTTATGTAGCTTAGCCTATACAATGTCCCACATCATACAACCCTATTTACCACTAATGTCAATTTATTACCACTTGCTTGTTATAGTTCAAAGTTTTCCAATAAGATATCTGACCTCCTTTAAATGGAAAATAAAATCTTTAGAATTAAATTATTTAATGCCAAGAAGGAAAGTCATCTTTTTCTCCTTATGTCTTTGTTTCACAAAACTATTATCAGACAGTCCACGCAAACAACTAAAAACAAAAAATTATATGGTGTAGTTAATTGAAAAAATGCTTTTGCTGCACAAAGAAATTGACACTAAGTGCTGTATTAGCAGGAAATCAGTGATTTTCAATTGACATTGCACAGGAAATCGTTTAGTGTCAATTGATATTAAATGGGCAAAATTGTACTGAATTAGTACAAAATGATTTGGTGGAAAAAATGTGCTTCCATTAGGTGACTTGATATTAAGTGGGCTCAAATGTAATAAGTTTTAGAGGTCACTAGTCAACAAAAATTAGGGCATGCTATCCAACCCTGAGTACATCAGACTGCTTGCTCTTAACACCCTTATCAAAAGATAAGTTAGTGTCATATTATCATGACAAAACTGTCTTCCTTTGAGCTTTCAGGGGATGTGGGAAAAATGAAATTGCTTAAACAAGCTAAATTAACCAGTGGTAAAAACCATGACTTCTTGGGACTATGTAGTGGTCCTGATCCTTCAGAGTATTTTGTAACAGGGAAAACTAGGGAGTGATGGGGAAAGAGAAGTGTATCCATGCAGGGGACACAGGAGGCAGAAGAGGCAGGAGTGGGATTTGTGAAGGATAGAAAACTACAAAATTTACTTGTTAGTAATATAAAAAACAATAAAGGTGCTTAATCAGACATACAAAGAACAGGCTACCTAGCAATGCAATATACATTCTTCTCAAGTATACAGGGGATATTTTCTAAGATAGACTATATGTTAGGTCAAATAAGTACCCATGGATTTAAAATATCATGCAAAGTACCTTCTCTTGCCACAATGGGATGTAGTTAGAAGTCAGTAAAAAGGAAAACAAAAATGCAGATTTGTGAAACTTAAACATATTCTTAAAGAAATAATAAATCAAAAAATAAATCCCAAGAGAAATTGGAAAATATATAGAGGCAAATGAAAAAGAAAAGTTTGTTCCTTACTAAAACTTATACAGAGCAAAACTACTAAGGGGAAACTTTATAGTTTTAAATACTACAAAGTATTTAACTTACATTAAATAAGGAAAAATAACAACAACAAATCTAAAACCAGTGACCTTACTTCACAGTTTAAGGAACAAGTGACAGAACAAGCTAAAACCAATGTTAGCAGAAGAAAGAAAAGTTAGAGAAGAGCAACAAAACCAAGATGGGTTCTTTGAGAAGACCAACAATTTCAATTCTGGGTATATATACAACAAGACTGAAAACACGGTCTCAAGGAGATAGGTGTACATTAATGTTCATGGCAGCATTATTCACAAGAGCTAAAACACAGAAGCAATCCAAATGTCCATCCATGGACAAACACATAAGCAAATGTGGTATACAGTTAAAATGGAATACTATATATGTTTAAAAAGTCAGAAACTTCTTACATACACCACAATGTGGTGATCTTTGAACACATTACGGTGAATAAAATAAGCCAAAGACAAATACTGTATGGTGCAATTTATATGTGGTACTTACAGTTGTTAAAATTATAAAGACATAAAGTATAGTGGTGATTGCCAGAGGAAGAAAAAGGGGGAAATCAGATGTTATTATTCAAGCATACAGCGTTTTAGTCTCACAGTTTAAAATAATTATAGTGATAGATGTTAGTGATGGTTTCACAACAATGTAAGTATACTTATACCACTGAACTGGACATTAAAAATGGTTAAAACGGTGGTATCCCATAAATATGTACCATTTTATGTTTTTATGTATCAATTAAAAATAAATTTAAACTTTAAAAATTGTTAAGATGGCAAATTATACATTATGTTATTTAATTACAATTTTAAAAATTGGGAAAAGTTGTAGGAAGGAGTTGTGACTTTTCAATTAACCTTGTCCCACAATATACATATGTGTGTGTGCATGTGTGTGTATGTGTGTGTGTATAAATATGCTTTTAAAAATTCTGGGGAACTCATCATGGTAATCACCAGGCTTTAAGAAATAGCAATTACCTTTCTTTATCTAATTTTGGCTTTGAGACTAAAAATAAGTCTCTGCAAGACCCTGAGACCTCAAAAAACCCATAGCCCACAAAGTAAACTAAGAACATTACTTAGAATTAGCAGAAAGCATTTCAAAATAAAATTCAGCTCCATTCACAGAGGAACTTAAAATGAGTCTAGAACTACATTTAGAAAAAAAATCTACAAGTGAATGATTCTGCTTATTCAGAAAAATAACACAAAAGAAATTTGGTTGACTAATGATGTATGTTTTTAATAATTACTATTTATTGAGCTCTCATTAATGATAAGCATAACTGTCTTCTTACATATGACAATTATTTCACAATCTGATAAAGTTCCTCTATTTTAGAATCAAAGATCACAAGATTAAGAAAACTGACCAGAATCAAAAGTAGTAAGTGGCCAACTGGATGTTAAACTCACATCTATCTGTATCCAAAGTCAAGAATTTTAATTTGTTAATATATAAGTCTTTTAAAACTGGGAAATAGTTAATAGTTTAAAATAAAAATTATCTCACAAGAATATCTGAAGCTAAAATATACTCAAGCTCAATGAAGATATAAACAAGGTAACAAGCTTTAGGAGGAAATATAAATAGATTGGATGAATTAGGTTCAGCAAGAGGGATATTTAAGCATTGATCAATAGGTGAATATTAGTTAAAACAAAACAGAAACAAAAAGATACAACTGAACCTACATGTAACTATTCCTTTAAATCTTTCTTTGGATGTTATTTTATAATAAATATACCCATTAGATGGCATTTATTTTTGTGGTCTTAACAGAGAATTCCATTTGCATTTCTAAATAGATCCAATAAGTTGAAAAATATGATTAAAAATTAGCTCAATTATCCTAACTATAGAAAACTTAACTATTCAAACAATGAAGTTTCACACAGGTACCACCACTACCTATATAGTCACACATTACCAAATTATAGTCATAAGTATTTTAAAAAAAAACAGCTTTTTAGCATTAAACTTTCAGTCTCAAGTGATCCATGATGATAAATGGTCACAAGGTCAAAGACCTACAAGGAAAATCTATGTAAGCTCTCAGGTGGGTTATCCAATATGCATAAATCCAAAATATATTTGTTAAGAACAAGACAAATACTATACACCCTTAATTCTGAAGCTACTCACAGATATCCAATTAACAAATTTTAATAACAAAGCTTATTCCTCGTGTACACACAGCTCAGAACTGAAATGGTTAATGTAATTGAGCTGTGGATGTTTTACTGATAGTACCTCAAATGTGCATTTACCAGCCTATTTGTAGTCTGATACATATTAGCAAAATATTAATGTTGTTCATTTTGCAAATTTTTTTTCCTCCAGCTAATTTAATGTCCACTGCTTTTCAGAAGTTGTTTGAAATGGTGATTACCATACTGAATGGTGATTACCAGAGACTAGGGTAGGGATTGAATAATAGAGAGATATTAGTCAAAGGGTACAGAGTATGGAAACCTATTGCATAGCATGGTGACTATAGTTAATAGAATATTTGTATACTTAAAAATTGCTAGGAGAGTAGATTATAAAAGTTCTCAACATAGATAAAACAAGTATATTAAGTAATGAATATATTAATGGACTTGATTTAATCATTTTCAAAAGTGTATGTATATCAAAACATCAATTGCACACCATAAATATATATGAGTTATATTTGTTAATTAAAATAATACCAAATACATTTACATATTTAGTACTGAGGATTGAACCCAGAGACACTTTAACACTGAGTTACATTCTCAACCCTTTTTAAGTTTGAGACAGGGTCTCCCTATGTTGTCCAGGTTACCAAGACTGGCATTGAATTTACAATCCTCTTGCCTCAACTTCTCTGGTAGGTGGGATTATAGGCATGCACTACCACACCTGGCTAGGGAAGACAATTATAAAATTAGAAGAAGAAAAGTTTAGTAGATTAGGCAAGGGAATGAACAAGAGGGAGGGTGATAGGAATAGTAAAGAGTAGAATAAACCTAACATAATTTTTCTACATACACATATGAAAATGCCTAAATGAATCCCACAATTGTGCCCTCCCACGAGAATGGGGTCCAAATTTGAATAAGATATAATCCACGTTTTCATAATTTATCAAAATAGATTCTACTGTCAAGCCCAAGTAAGAAGAACCAATAAAAACATAGTTGTCATAAGAAAAAACATAAAATTAAATTATTTTGTACTTTTTTACTCTAGGTTTTATACTTGAACCAAATTCTGAATGATCCACTGACCAGTTTAATCACTGACTCATTCACTCAACAAACATTTATTCAGTGATTAGTATGTGCTAAGGAATGCAAGGTAACAGACTAAACGGGGGGACAAAAAGGCCTATACTTGTAATCTGTTGGGGGAAGTAGACACACACAAAAATAATGATTGTCAAAGTACTGAATTTTATTCTAGAAGCTGGTGCTCTAGGAACATGCTAGAATGGCGTTTAACTTTTCAAGGAAAACCAAAAAGACTTCACAGAAGAAGTGATATTTGAGTTGGGCTTTAAAAGATGAACTGGATTTCAATATACAATAAGGGAAGAGAATGATGTTTCAGATAGAAGAGTATCACATGCTAAGAGGCATGAAAATACAAGGTGTTTAGTTAAGGAAGAATAGCAAGATACTTGACAAGACCAAACTGTAAGGCATAAGGAAAGAATGAAAATAAGACTGAGAAAATAAACTGATCAAACACATGAGGTCAATATATAAACCATCCTAAGGTGGTAGGGTTTAACCTTGAGCACAAAGGGAAGATATTTTCAAATAGAAGGGTGAAATAGTTTGCTGTGGATTTTATAAAATTTATAGACATAAGTGTGAGAAATTTGTGCCTGTCAAATGTTAGTTTTTGCTTTGAATTATACTTTGTGGGGGGGGAAGCTGAATCCTTCAGCTATTGGCATCAGTAAGCATAAACTAATAGGTATCTAATAGCAGCATAGAATGCCAAATTATATGCAATAACAATTACTATTTCTGAGCCTATATTTTTCACTTAAATAATTCCTTTACTCAAAAATTCACTTAAATGAATAAGAACTATTTGGACTGATTATCATGAAGTAAATTACTGGAAAGGGAAAACACATTTTTTAAAGAATTAAAGCCTATGATGATACACTATTGGGAAAATGCAGTTAGCTCAAGGAAGGAAAAATATTGGAATGAAATTAAAAGTATAACTTTAAGTTCAATGGACTTTTATATTTCTCCATTTTTCTTGGAATAATAGTAGTACATATGTGCATATAAGACCTAAAATTTACAGTCATTTTATATTCACTGTTTCTCCTATCTGCCTTGATCCCTCCCATAACCTTATAAACATATCCTCATTTTAACAAGAATAAAACCAAGGCTCACATAAATTAAATAACTTGGCTACTTTCTATGGTACTGTTAACAGATGATAGTGCCTAAACCAAAACCTTAGTTCTTTGATTAGAAATCCAGTCTTTGGTTTATTGTGTCATATTGAACAACTGAAAAGTAGGTAAGAATTTGAACAGGTTAAGAAAAGGAGTTAAAAGAACCAAATAATTCCCATGCAACTTTGTGGAAAATGGAAAGAAAGAAAAGGAAAATACTAAATCAAATTGCATATTCATTAAGTGCATGCTTTTCTGAGAATTATTTTAGAAAAACTTGCATCCCAAAGAAAATAATACATTGGAGAAATTCTATACAATTTTTGTGTGTAGGTTTATAAATTTTTTGACAAGATTATTAATAAGAAACACAAAAGCAGTTTGTAATTTAAAACCTAAAAAATTCCAAATGACTATAAATTTCTTATAGTGAAATCAGCTCTGCTTATGCCATGTTATCATATCTTTAAAATTAACCACAAAGTTCAAAAACTGAACACAAAGTTTTTAAAATTAAACACAAAGTTTACATACTAAAAATTGTTTATTTAGTAGTTTGGAAGATCTCCCTCCATTTCCTATGGGGAAGAAGCTATAATGATCCTGCCTGGATTTGGAGAATTAAGAGTTTCTCTTTTATCAGAATTTACTTATCTTTCCCATTTCCATACCTAAGAATCCATTGTTTTCTTCTCCATTTTCCATAGAATGGCATGAGTTGCCTTTGCCGTTTAGTTAAAAATCTTCACCAAAATATCCTTAAGTATATTGAGACCAAGTTGTTCAACCATTATGAAACAAGAAAGAAGGCAAAATCTCAAGTAGAGCAGTACAGAAATTTGAGATACTCAAAGCAGTGAAAAATAGAAACTGATACCAGCAGCCTCTTAGAGTTCAATTTAATGTCCCAAATACTTAAAATCTTATCTCGATATTCCTTAGGCCATCAGTAAAGTATAAATCAATTTCAAAACACTATGTTCACATTTTATAAAAGGTAAAACATGCTAAAGTCCATATGCAGAAACTTTCAAGTGGATGAGTTCATCTGCAAATTAGTAGCAGAAGTCTGTCTAATACAAAGGAAATTTCCATTCAGGTCTTCAAAAAGAATAGAACTAATTTTAAAACATCTTTATTTGTGCAACAATGAGTCTAAAAAAACGAAGTATCCAGTATATTTTCCTAGAGCTAAAAGAAAACCCACTTTCATTGAACATACTCTATAAACAATTAAATATTCTTTCTTCCTCCTTCACTCACTGAATCTTTTTGACTTTGAGTGACCTTACTAGTTTATAAACTGGACAAATTCAGCATATCTATCCATACCTGTACAAAAGACATTTCAGGTTTTCCTGTTTGGATTAAAACCTAAAATTAGTTTTCATAATGAAAGTTAAGTTTGTTAAGTAAGATTCAGTTAGACCAAGTAAGAGGAACCTATACTTGAATTTGAAAAAAATCCATGAGATCTTCACTAGGAAGCTGTTTACCATGCTTGATCATTATACTCCATTTTTTTTTTTAGTTAAGTAAATAAAAAAACAACAACAACAACAGCAGCATGGAAAGAAGGTAGACTAATACCTTTGATTGTAAGTGTTGAAATTCAAAGTTAAAACCAGAGATATTTGGTTTTAATATAAATAATTAACTGAAGACATGTATTAGTAAAATTTTCATTAAATTCTGTCCGAAGAACTATCAGTTTTCTCTGTTTTGGGCTGCTTCTATCTAAAAATGCATGTCCTTTTCCTTACCTTAAACCTGAAAATATTGTTTCTAAACCTAAAGTCTCACATTAACAGTGTTTTAAATAAAATTTGAGTCATAAGTTCTCTGTAATATCAGAATGAATCAATACATTTTATGTCTTAAGTCTGAAAACATATTCTGTAAAAGACTATAAATTCCTAAATTAAAAAATTTCATTTTTAAGAAAAAAAAACTGGAAGCAGTAAAGAATAGCTCATCTACATAGTAACTGAGTTTTTAGATACAAAATTTTAATCCATGTTTTCTCTATTACTTTATTACTTCTCTATTATTTCTATTTCCACGCATTCATATACTTTCATTTTTAGGATTCATTCTCCAATTAAATTCAAATCACATAAGAATAAATGGTGGCATTCTCTAGTGAGAAGAAATCACTACATCCTTACAGCTGAATTTTATTCTTAAATTAAGACATTCATTTTATCTATAGGTATTATTTTTCCTTTTTTTCCAAACTTCACCTCCAGTCAAATGTGGCTCATCCTATTATTTTGTCAATCTGAAAGGCAAAATGAATGATGAAAATAAATAGATAAATAGATAGATTTATAGATAAATCTAGATAAACAAAATGATGTTGCTTTGTAGATTTCAATGTTCATTTATTCAACTTTTGCAAAAAAAAAATGCTTAGCAATGTTTTTCTACATCAGTGATTTCCAATCACAGCTAAGCATAATAATTACTTGAGAACCTTCTAAAACATGCCATTACCAGAACCCTACCCTACACTGATGAAGTCACAAATGATAGTCCCAATTTTAAAGCATACCTAGTATTGCACTTTTGTTTAAGTTGTTTAGCTAAGTTACCAAGAAAACAGGTTACTTTTATCTACTGCTTCTCACTTTCCTCATCTCCAAAATGGGCAAAAAACGAAGTGTATGTGGATATTATGATCATTGGAATAATGCCTCACACAGTCTGCACTCACACATTTGTTGATGGTATTCTTATTAGAATTCTTGCTACTCTGCATGGATGGAACCTTATGTGTTATAGAAGGGAAATGGTATGTCTGTGAATAAGGAGAAGGGAAAACATTATTCCTACATTAACCTCTGCCCACAAAGTAAGATAGGGAAAAATCAGTAAATCATATATTGGCTTCCTCTGATAGATGTTAGTCTTAATAAAGTATCCTTATGCCACATAGACAGCATCACAATGGCTCTGATAGACCCAACATAGAATTTCCTGTAAGGATTCATGAATCTCATTCATTAAGTTGCTCATATTGAACATTCTCATTCAATTTCCTTAGATTTAATTCCAATCAACTGCAAGACATGTAGTATATCATTCAGTTTACACACACACACACACACACACACACACACACACACACACACACATACATCTATATGCTATATATATTTATTTAAAATATTAAGAAAGCTAAATGATTTTCTTTTGTTGACATAATTTTTCTGCAGGGGCTGAATTTTGTACAATAAGCATTCATCATTTTTATGATAACTAAAACTACATAGGTCTTTTCATTTGAATTAGACAAAAAAAATCATGTACATTAAAAAGTACAAAGCTAATTTATGCAGAAGTTTGTTTGCCGATATTGTTATTGTATACACTGACATTACCTTTTCTTAAAGGAAAAAAAGGTTGCAAACAACTAAAATGTAATCAATCCAGTTAAATTCATGGTGTTATAATGTTCTCCAAAAATCACCAGTGGTAAAAAACCTTATAATATGAAAGGAAAAAATTAGAGAAGGAGACATGAGTATAGGTAATTATATCCCTTTCCAAAAAATGAGGGAAAAAATCTCAGTATAGATTTATTTCTTTTTCTCTACTACTTATTTTTTCCTAAATTCTAACTCAAGATGTGAATCTCTCTACTTTTTTTTTCTTCTTATATTTTAACATCTTACAATTGTTTCTCAAACTGCTAGTATCTGCTAGATTACTTAAGGGTTCAACAAACAGGTGCACTATCAATTTTATTTGGAAGAATGCACTTGTTTGAAATTTTTCATCAAGGTATGCCTATCCAACTCAATTATAAATTGTGTGATTAGGGAAATTTTTTAGCCAGGAAAAGAAGTGTTTTAAACTCTTTGTTTTTACTGAATCAAAAAATCCTAATTTATAGACCTTTGGGATTCGTAGTAAATTAGAGGTGGCTCTATCAGACAGTTCTAGATAATTTGCAAAAAAAATACTGACCCAGAATTATGAAAAGGTTTCTTGTTAATTACCTTCAGTATGTGCCAGATACTAGGCCAACAGTTATACCAAATTCATACCTAAAACCCTGAAGGTTTCAACTCGAAATGAAGAAAATGGGTTCTTAATCCTGCTACTATGGCAGCATTCATTCCTATAAAGTCATTACAAGAAAAGGCATTTCTTTATGTTCTGCACATGAAAACTGTTTTGAAATGGGCTTAATAATATAGCATCAATTCCTAGTCCCCAAAATAAACACACTAAATGTTGGGTAAGAGTCAAATTCTCATAAATCACTGATCCATTTGCAGAGTTTCAGTTCTAAAGAAATCCTACTATCTTATTCTCAATTAAAAATAATGTTGACCTTAAATTAATAGGTCAAGTACTTAAAATTTATATATAAATGTTACATATGTATTACTCGATACACATATATATCCACACATATGTGTGTGGATATGACTTGATGAGGCTATTTGAATTATAGGAAAAATTTTTACAGGTATTCTAATTTTTATATGAAGAAATGGTATTTCTCTCCTCTCTCACTTACACTTGCCAATGTAGTTTTCTCCCCTTGCTCTGGGCAGGCAAGGCTGGCTCTCTATACTGTAACAATTACATTCTTCCAGCCAACATCACAACTCAGAAAAGAATTATGAAAAAGAAACAAACAGCCAGGTGCTATGACACACACCTGTAATCCAAGAGGCTCAGGAGACTGAGGCAGGAAGATCACAAGTTCAAAGCCAGTCTTACAATTTAGCAAGACCCTAAGCAATGCAGCAAGACCCTGTTTCTAAATAAAATACAAAAAGGGCTGGGTTGAGGCTCAGTGGTTTAGAGCCACTGGGTTCAATTCCTGGTAGCAAAAAGAAAAAAAAAAATGAACACAAATATCTATTGTAAAGTTTGGTGTTTTAGAGAAAAGCAAGATAAAATTCATCATACATATTTCTCAGATATTTACAGCACAAATATCAAAAGCTGATTTAGACCCTCCAACTTAAAATTTAATTATCACTAGCACATACATTAAATGGTGTCCATATTTTCAGAATGCACTAACATGTCAATATGATAAAAACTCCAAGTAGTTTATTTGGCTTTTTCCCTGAACGTTTTTGCCATTAACTTCGAGGTTGATTTCCCAGTTTTAAAGGTATCTTAAGAATCACTTGTATCAGGTTTTGCTATGAGGAGTACAACTCTGAATAAAGCCTTTGTAGTTTTGATCTTTTCACCTTTGGCAACAAAGTCATCTTTTTAATATCAGAAAGCATTAAAAATAACCAGAAAAAAAAAAAAAAAAACTTCAATAGCTCCCTTTGATTATTCTACAAGGTTTGAGAAAAGACAACACACTAGGAGCTAGGAGGAAAACAGACTGCTAGTATTCATCACTGGGCTTTCTGTTTGTACTTTTTAAACTGCTTATATGAAATCCTCACACTTGAATGTTCACTTCCCCTAATACATATTAAATGTACACTCTATTGCTCCAGAACACTGTTCACTATTTCTAACACTACTGATAATTATTTCATTAAAATTTTCACCAATACTTATATATTTCAATAAATATATTTTAACTACTAATGCATTTTTGTGAATTGGGAATATAACAGAAATGTAAAAATGAACAATGCAACATTTAATTAATTACATAATCTGTAATTTATGTAAAAATGCTATTCAAGTTATATTACATACCAAATCCTATTAGCTGATGTTAGTTGAGATAAAGTCTTTGCAATATAAGTGTGAACTTTAATTGTAAAAGTTTGTGAAAAAAAGTGATCTCACACATCTGAAGATTAGAAATGAATGAGGACAAAATTATTTCATTGCTTTTTTTCTCCCTAAAACCACACAAAGCCATGGAGTTCTTGCCTAAATTGCCAAAACCACAGATAACAGTGAGAGAAACTCTTACACTGGATAAAAACAGAAGTTTGAGTTAGAACAGGTGAGGAAGCGAGGTAATTTTATTACAAATAGGCAAACTAGGGCTGTAGAGAGCTCACCTACCATGTGTAAGGCCCTGGGTTCTATCCTCAGCACCACATAAAAATAAATAAATAAAGGTATTATGTCCAACTACAACTAAAAAATAAATATTTTAAAAAATAGGCAAAGTTTTCTAAGTAATCAAGAAACTTTCTAGAAAAATAATCCAATCATGCCATAAAACAATCCTCCTCCCCTTCATCTGTGATTGAAAAACATGCTTATTCCAAATATCTTATTATGAAGCATTATAAAGAAAGTAACAGCCATAAAACATTCAATGGATCTCTTGGGTAATAAAACTCATATGCATAGTCTAGTCTTACATAAATGTGGGCTTCCTGGGTATAAATTGGCTTGGCAAGCATCTGAAAAGTATTGTTTCTTTTGAGCAACAGTCCAAACAAGCAAAACAGAATACCACACTGAAGATATGATTTCAGTAGGTTTTCTTCTTAAATGTTAGAAAAATTCAGGTATGTGTAGGGTACTTTAAGATAAAAATCCTCAGGGCTGGGGTTGTGGCTCAGCGGCAGAGCGCTTGCCTCGCATGTGCGAGACCCGGGTTCGATCCTCAGTACCATGTAAACATAAATCATTGCATTGTGTACAACTAAAGTAAATAAATAAATATTTTTTAAAAATCCTTATGTAAATCTCCACCTTCTAATAGCCATGCACTGTATGTAGTACCACAACTTCTTGGAGCATATGTATTAGTCAGCTTTTTGTCACTGTGACTAAAATACCTGATGAGAACAACTTAGAGGAAGAAACATTAATTTTGACTCTTGGTTTCAGAGGTTCAATCCATGGTCAGCTGACTCAGTCGGAGGCTAGGCAGAGCCTCATGGCAGAAGGACATGGCACAGGGAAACTGCTCAGCTCATGAGAGTCAGGAAGCAGAAAGATAAAGTTTCCAGGGACAAAATATAAACACCAGAGGTATGCCTCCAGTGATCTGCTTCCAGTCACACCATACCTGCTTACAATTATCACCCAATACATTAGTCCTTTCAAATTATTAATCCATCAAATGGATTAAACCATGATAAGGGCATAGCTCTCATAATCTAATTATTTACCTCTGATCATTCTGCATTGTCTCACACATGAGCTTTTCAGGGACCCCTCATATCCAAACTGTAACATCATATTTAAAAACGAAAGGCCTAGGAAGGTTTGGGGATGGAATCATGGATAATAAATTTTATAGATATGCAAGATAAGTATTTCAAAACTTTGTATCACCTTTCACCGGTTTTCATTTTCTTCTATTGAAGCATTTAGATACCGCTCAAATGGTAATGATTTTGTTTCTACTCATTAAAGGCATATTATAAGGGATTCTCTTTCAAAACTGCCATATATTTCTGCCCCAAATATAGATCTTCTAAGGTCTGTATGCTAGACAAATGTGGCATGGAGAAGTCATCCTCTATGCCCCTGTGGAGTTTGTTTACTCTATGCATGTTGCAAAATTTACTTTAAAAATGCAATAAAATGTATGAATGATGATATTTTTCCACTTATTATATTTTGAAGAAAACAGAATACAACAAATCTGAAACCATATCTGAATTTTGCCACAAATTACTAAACATAAATAAATCAATTTCAGGATTTATTTGGTGCTGAAGAACTCTCTCCAATAAAGTTTACTCTATGTATGGTGAAATGAATTGTTACAAGGCTTGTTCTGTGCACACTTTGCCTGTAATTGTGACAATTCCTTGATCCAAGAAATGGTATAACCATGATGCTGTAATAAAATTAATAATTATAAGGGCTGAAAACTTTTCTACATTAAACACCAACTCTGTTCTTACTTGGATTACATCTTCACAGAAACAAAAAGCATACATATAATATTGCCATGACTGAAAGACATGCTAATCAATTCAATTAACTGCATATATTCCTGAATTACCAAAATAGAAAAGTTCCACAGAAGCATGTGCAACATACTATGAGAAGTTCTCAATGTCTGTCTATTTAATGTGGCTTAAATCCTATCTGTGCTAAAGTCAGGGTCTTGGGTTCATATGATTTATTTTGATAAATTATAATGATAATCATAATAATATCCCAACAGAAGTGTCTGTCATTTCAGATAAGATAAATAATCTTGGCTGAATTAAAACAAATGTTGAGGTGATTATTACTGTGTACATTTCAAAGTAACCATAAGCTCCACAAAATGAATCAAATTCACAATTGCTACTCTCACAAAGTTTATGTAAGGACTACTATGAAAGGTCAACCATCAGTCTTTCCTTACACACATAGGAAGTGAAACCAATGATCTGTCCTTTATTTATAAAGATGTATCTATTTTTGAATTTTTATTTACATTTAAAATGGGCATTTCTTCCACGTTTGACTTAAACAGTAATTTCTGGATGATCTACAAAAGAGTATTTATTAAAGATTTCTATCTTTAAAAGGATTTATAGTAATCCATGTATGTGCTAGCTTACCTTTACAACTTCATCTTTCATAGGTACAATATACACACTTTCGCCAGTCATACTGAACTGTCTGCAAACTTACTCTAGCCATACTGAACACATGGACTCATTAACCAGTCACACAGTTTTTAAAAAAATCTCCATGATTTTGGACAAGCTGTTTTTCTACAATACCCTTAACACTTCCCCCTCTGGCTAACCTTGCCAGTGCCATCTTGTCTTATGGGAAGCTTCCCTCAACTGGGTTAAGTATCCTTTCTATCTGCCTCTATACCTCCCTACAGTAATTTGCTTTAATAATAATTACTGTATAGTCTGAAAATTCTAGTGGCCTGCTTGTCTCCCCCTGCATACCACATGCTCCTTGAAGACAGGGAGTATTGGATGACTGCTTTTCTATTTCTAGCTCCTAGACAAATAGCTAGAAATAGATATTTAGAAATAGATATTTTGTACTGACTAAATATCTCATATATTATCAAAAGATAAAGGCATACAATGAATTAAAATGCATTCTGCTGTCATATTACCTAATTAAAATAAACAAATTAATTAAAAAAGATAAAGGCAAACTGTTTATTTCAGGAAAAAAATGCTTTCATATTATGGGGCACATACCCTATTTATTTGGAATAACAAAATATTATTTAGCAATGATTTATTAACTAGAAATGACCTATATCAGTATTGGTTTGGAGTAATCTTTTTTTTTGGGGGGGGGGGAAGCGGGGGATAGTACTGGGTATTGAACTCAGGCACACTCAACCACTGAGCCACATCCCAGCCATTTTTGTATTTTATTTAGAGACAGAGTCTCAATGAGTCACTTAGTGCCTTGCCATTTCTGAGGCTGGCTTTGGACTCAAAATCCTCCTGTCTCAGCCTCCTGAGCCATGGTGATTACAGGCATGCACCACCATGCCCGGCTGATTTTGGGTAATATTAGAGGATGTTCTACTGAAAGTAGAAATGGAAATGAAACAATTTAATAAAGTTTAGATATTAATCAGAAATAACTTTCCTCTGTTCAAATGTGAATATACAACCAGTGTAACTCCACATCATGTACAACCACAAGAATGGGAAGTTATACTCCATGCTTGTATAATATGTGAAAATACATTCTACTGTCATGTATTATTGAAAAGAAAAATGTTTTTTAAAAAGTTTAGATTTTATTTCTGATAACTTTGTTCACAATTGTAGGTATAATATGCCAATATAAATCAGTCTTTCAATGATCACAGAAAAACAAAAGATTATATGGTTACATCACAGAGATCATAAATATATATTTAAGGAACAAGTGTTAAAAATTTTCTCTTGTATTATGCAAATGGTATTGTATCTTGTGATATCTTCAGTGACAATATCAAATGTATTCAAAACATGTTATGACTAAAATAACTTGGGCAAAACTGAAATGATGTGTTTCTAACAACTTTGAAATAAGTACTAGTTTAAAAAATGTTAAGTATATAAAAACATTCATAGAATTAAAAAAATTAATAAATTAAAATATTATTTTATAGAACTTAGGTTTTAAGTTATGCATGTATTAACAAATTAGCAAGTTAAATAAGTAAATGTGCCTATCTTAAGTTGCCCCCCAAAAGTTTTTCATTATGAAATATATTGACTTAATAATCAGAGTTACCTTATTTGGAGGCATATATGAATTTAATGTATGCATGATTAACTGAGTGACTAAATTAAGCTGTATTCACTTTCTTTTTTTTTATTTGTTCTTTTTAGTTATACATGACAGTAGAATCCCTTCTGAGATAATTCTAAAAGCATGGAATACATCTTGTTCTAATTCAGGCCCCTTCTCTTAGAAGGCAAAGCTGGGATTACATTATCAAACACTTGATGGAAAAGCAATTTATAAGACATTTTCCAAGTTAAGAGTCCTTGATAATATGTGCTTTCTCTAGGATTGGTCAGCTCCATTTATCAATGATTTCTGAAGTTTTATTTCACTTTCTATGAAACCTGCCATAAACATATATCATCTCAGAAATATAGGCTAATTAATTAGCACATAAATTTAGAGAACTTTTCAACAATTTTTTCTTACATATAAATACGTTCAGATAAATAAGTCAACTGATATACACATATGGCTAGAATATCACTATGTAGTTTTATCTACAGAAAAAGGTAACAATAGAAGGATAGTAATAAAATATCTACTATAAAACTCAATTAGAATAACAGAAAATGAAAATCAATGCAAAATAATAAAAATATAAAATTATGTAATTTGGTTTTTAAATGAGGAACTATTATTTTCAAGCACATTCTTCATTTTTAATTATATTGTCCCAGTATGCAGAAATTCCAATCTGGCTATATCTAAATTATTATTGATTTACTTGAAATTTTATAACGCTAAGGCAGTTTTTACATGCTTTTTTAAAAAAATTCCTAGTTGTAGATGGACACAATACCTTCATTTTATTTATTTTTTATTTTTATGTGGTGCTGAATATCGAAACCAGCACCCCACATGTAAGAGGCAAGTGTTCCACCACTGAACTACAACCCCAACCCCAGCCCATGCTAAAGCTTTTGATTTAAGATATCCCAGTCAAATTTTCTTCTGGTAATATCCATTCAGCAATTTATTCAGGTATTGAATTAGATACTAATTCATAAATAAATATTGAGATCCTATTAATATTTTAGGTGCTATGTTAGCTCTTAAAATGACAATGAGAAAACAGAAACAATCCCTGTTTTATATAAATTAATGTATAATGAGAGCCAGACTCTTAATCAATAGTCACAGAATGACAACATAACTACCAATAGATTTTAGAGGGGAAAAAATGAGATTCTATGAAAGCATTTGAGGAAGGACTTATATGCATATGAACATTTCATTCAGGAAGTGATTTTTTAATCTAAAATGTAATGGATGGGCAGTAAGTTAGGGACCAGCAAACTAAAGATAGTAGGGATCAGGATTATGATTGAGCTTCTTTTTTAAAGGAATACATATGCTAGCATGTTAGTCAGCGTTTTGTCCTTACGACGAATATACCTGACAAGAACAACTTAGAGGGGAAAAGTTTATTTTGGCTCATGGTTTCAGACATTCAGTCCATGGCTGGTTGATTACATTGCTCTAGGCCCCAAATGAGGAAAGCACATCATGATAGAAGAGCATGGTGGAGGAAAGTTGCTCAGCTCATGGCAGCTGGGAAGCAAAGAGACCAAGGGAGGAGCTGGGGGAATAAGATACAGTTCCCAAGTGCATACCCCCAGTGACCCACCTCCTCTAGCCATGCCCATCTGCCAACAGTTACCACCCAACAAAGAAATTGTCTCAAATTATCAATGCATCAAATGGATTAATCCATTGATTAGGATACAGCTGTCTGAAAAATCCCACATTAACGTAGGATCTTTTAGGGAATAACTCATATCCAAATCATAACAGCTGGTAAGAGTTGCTTGTTAATTAATTATTGGAATAGACATTAATAACGGTAAAGTAATACCTTAAGGATAGTTTGTTCTCTTGAAAGTATTAGATTTATTCTAGTGATGCAGGTCATAATATCAGTGTGTTTCAAAATCTCCTTTGAATAAAACAAATTTCAGCAAGTTCTTTTTCCAAATATCATACATTTAGAATCAGTGATAATTGATGAGATTTAACCTAGATTTGAGGACAACTGAAGCATTCTGAAAGTCAAGGTGCCTAGACCACAGTATTATCCTGTGTCCTAAAGAACTATGTAGTCAAATAGATGAGAGTTATACTGTACTAATAAAAGAAAATTCATCACCCTTTCTTCTACAAAGTTTAAGTAAAAGGCAAATAAACTTCCCATTTAGGAAAAAACTTGTTACGTTTTTATTCTTATCATTGATTATCCTATACAAATAAACAAAAACCAAAAAGTTAATTTAAAAATTAACAAATTTAAATTACTGAGTTTTATTTTAATTTTGAAGTATATTTAATTTTAAATATCCAACTATAAATTATTCTGTAAGAAATTTGGAAAAAGAAGACAACGAAAATTTCAGATCAACTCATTCAGAATCCCATCACCAAAAAATGAGTACTATAAACATTTTGGTGTTTAAATTATTTTAGTTAATATTAATAGCAATTTTAATTCTTGGGTTTTTAGTAATTTTTAAAATCTCTGTAGTCTACCAATCTCCTCAATTTTTCTTACTCTATAGTAAAATCCACAATAAAGACCCATCTTAATACTAAATACTCTGCTTATGATTCTCTCCTTTGGGCTAACCAGTTTAGCTCCCTTTTCACAATAGCAATTTTTCCCTGAACTGAATATTTTTAATACAAATAAATAATTACAAAACAAAGCCTATCTTACATTTTTGTGAAATCCAAACAAGAAAAAAAAAAGATTTTTAAATTGCTTCATCTATTCCATACTGTAGACTATATATCTTTTCTCTATAAGCCCAATAGAGTTTTTCTTCTTTGTAATTAGAACTATGGGTTTTTTTTGTTCGTTTGTTTTATCTATTTATTTTTTAAATATTTATTTTTTAATTGTAGTTGGACACAAAACCATTATTTTATTTATGTATTTTTTCTTGGTGCTGAGGATCGAACTCAAGGCCTCACATGTGGTAGGCGAGCGCTCTACCACTGAGCTACAAATCCAGCCCGTTTTATTTTTCTTTCAATTTTATACCACAGAAAGTAGTTGGATTGGTTTAAGGCCATATTCTCTATTTCTTTAAAAGCCTCATCAACTATTAGAATCATTCAGAATAGTAAAACATTCACATCTTAAGGTAAACAGGAATGGAAGCCAACCATGTTTCATCTCTCTCAGAGGGATGGGTTCATATATGTGGAATAATAGCAAGGGGATTTGTCCAACAATTAGACTTATATTTCTCTTACTCTTTTAGTAAACATATAAAGTTAAATTTCTATTAATTAGATATGCTTATTTATTGGCGAGATTCCACCCTTCATCCTTTCATCATTATATTTATTCATCCTATACTTCAAGAATTTCCATATTGAAAACTAAGAACAATTTTTTTTGTTGTCTCTGCTTATATCATCTCAAAGCCATGGGAAGCAGTGCATCATTCTTAAATTCCAAGTCAAACTTCTTTTTTTTTTTTTAATATTTATTTATTTGCTTTAGTTGTATACAATGCATTTGTCTTTATGTGGTGCTGAGGATCGAACCCGGGTCACACACATGCTAGTCGAGCGCTCTACCACTGAGCCACAACCCCAGCCCCCAAGTCAAACTTCTAAGAGATAAAATGCCATAATGCCCACAAAAACAAGGAGAAACAGAGCATTGATACATAATGTAATCAGTATTGGGATATGTTGCAAAGTTTTATTTGGATTAGTTTGTAGTTAGTCACCATACATTTTTTTCCATAAACTACCAGTTATTACAATTTTAATTAAATTGGACTTTATATTACATTGTTTACATTAGTTATTTACTCTGCAAGCACAATCATAATCATTTTCTCCCATTAGTCAATATCTGCTCTACAAAATTAAATATTTAGATTTTTAATGTGAGGCATCAAAATGTAGTTTTCCACATAACCAAAACAAAAGCTGAGTCAATCTTTGAAGGAACAAACTGTAGAAAAATAACTGTGAAGGAAGAGATTTCTCACTATGATAAAAATATCAAATGATCTGCTCAGAGTGAGCATACAAAGACACTTTTTCAACATAGGTTGTTTTTTTTTTTATGTGTCTTTCCAAAGAGGGCTGAAATAACCAAGTGACATAGTATAATCATTCCTTAAGCTTTGTTAATTTAAGTTCAATGGTTGAAATCATAACAAATTTTGGAGCTTCTCATACAAATTCATAATGTTAAAAAAGTTCAGAAAGATTGTATGAATTACCTCAGATTTTTATAGTTATTCAATAGAAGCATTACAAGTAAACCCAAATCCTTTCCCAGTCAAGCACTAGATTAGAATACTACAATATTCTAATTTTAGTCTCTCTAAGCTAAGTCAACACAGTTGAAGTAAAAATTAACAATGCATAATTAATTACTTGCCAAAACAGCAGTGATATTTAATGTTATCCATATCATGAAAGCAACAATTACTTAAATAACTCAAAATTGGTTGATTTGACACTGATCTATACAAATCCTAAAACAAACAAAAACCTAGGACATGCTCCTAGGTTGACTCATAGAGGGATTATTAATATCACTACAACTATTCCTTAAAAGTAATACTCATGTTTTCTTAGCATTTTATAATTTTTTCAATCAATAATATACTCTCATAATGTACCAGAAAAATGTAGAAGCAATTATAAGAATTATTACAACCACCTCAGTTCTCAAGCTAATTTATGTTAAAGATCTTCAAGTCGGATCTCATTGAAATCACATCTTTTACTAGATACCATGTTTTCCTCACAGCACACATTTCACAGGTTCCCTGAGACCAGAGCCATGTACACAGTGTAGGTCCCAGGTTTTTGAACTTCCTTCTCTAATTACTACTATCTACAGTCAGAGAATAATTTTAACCCTAATAAATCTTTGCTGATTCTTTACAATCCCCCCCCTCTTTTTCTCTGCATGATTGGGGAAAAACAAGGAGACACAAGTAGCCCTATGGAAAGGCCACTGTGGAAAGAGATTTATATACTTTCAACCAACAGTTGCAAGGAAATGAGACTCCCTACCAATCACCCTTAGGGTAAGCCATCTAGGAAACAGGTCTTCTAAGATTTGGATGATAGCTACCCTTGCCAAATTTTTCACTGCAACCTGTAAAATACTGAGCTAGACCGCTCTAGTTAAGCCTTTCCTATAATCTTGACTTATAGAGAGATGTTTCTTGTTTTAAGTCACCAAGTTTAGGTAACGTGTTATATGAAACAGGCAACAAATATCCAATATGAGAAATTATTTAAATAACCTAGGTATCTGAATCTGTTTCTTCACTGTTACAGAGAGATAATGGAGAAATTAATATCTAACTTGTACTGTTACAAAAATAAACAATGTAAAAAATTGTGCCTAGTAAACAACAAAAGATCAATAAATGTCACGTATTTCCCCATTAACATTATAATCAAGTAATATTAATCACAGAAGTTTGCCATGTTTCATAACTTTTTTGGCTTATGTTCACTTTATTAGCTAAGTAGATGAAATTCACACATTAAAAAAGTACAGAAAATTAAAAGTTATAGAAAATGAAACAATGAAATTATTAAAAGAAAGTACTAAGAATAATTTCATAGCCATGGGTAGGAAAACTTCCCTGTTAGCCTGTTTAACAAAGGTTTGTCTAACCCAAGATTGCAAACATTTTCTCCTCTTTTTCAAGATAATTTGTAACCAATTGTACAAGTAACATTTGTAACCAATTGTACAAGTAACATTTGCTACATGTTGAATTACATGCGAAGCTTTTAAAAATATTTCCTCATGATATATGTGTGAGTCTATTTCTTGGCTTCTCTATTCTTACATATTGATCTGTAGGGTTAGTTCTGCTTTAGAGTAAATCCTGTAATCAGATAATGTTATGCTCCTCAACTTTGTTCATCATTTAAAACAAATTATTTGGACTACTCTAGATCATTTAAATTTTCAAATAAATTTTGGAAATATCCTGCCAATTTTTATAAAAATATTTTTTTTTAATTTTCCATGGTGAAGAGGATTGAATTTCAGCTCTAAAGATTAGTATACATGCTAATTTCTAGAATAAGTAAATATTACCTTAACTGGAAAAGGATAAGTCTTACTTTATATGGCAAAAGAAATGTTAGGGATCTTGAGAGTAATTTAATCTAGATTGTCTAACTGGCCCCTAACTGCAACCACACTGAAACAAAGATACACAAAGATATGAATAAGAAGTACAGAGAGATATGGCCACAGTCAAGTAACGTCAACAACCACCAGTATCTGGAGCTGATGAAGAATAGATTCTTCTTTTGAATTTCCATGTGGAGTGAAACACTGCAAACAACCTGATTTTGGCTTAGTAAAACTGACTTAGGACTCTGGTCTCATGAACTATGAAAAATTAAGTTTATGTTATTTTAAGCCATCCAGTTTGTGGTTAATTGTAACAGCAGTGCTGGGAAAACAGTACAACTACTTAATTGACGTTTGACCTATAGATTATTTAGAAGTATGTTGTTTTAATTACAAATACTTGAAAAATTTCCAGATTTCTTTATGGTTTTGATTTCTAACTTAAATCTGTTATGTATAAAGAAAATATTTGAATTATTTCAATCATTTCAAATTTATTGAAGCTTGTTTTATTGTTAAGTATTTTTTCATCTTGGTAAATGTTCCATGTGGACCAAAAGAGAATATGTATTCTGCTACTGTTGGATGTAGGAGTCTATAGATATCAATTTAGTCAAATTGGTTCATAGTTTTAAGTGTCCTTTATCTTTATTGTTTGTTTTGCATATTCCTATCATTTACGAAGATCATTTAAATTATCTGTACTTGTGTATTTTTCCTTTCCTTTTAATTAGCTTTTTTGCTAATTTTGGAGTTCTGTTAATAATGGTAAAAATTGTTAGGTTGTGTGTGTGTCTGTGTGTGTGTGTGTGTGTGTGTGTGTGTGTGTGTGTGTGTTAGTTTTTGGATGAGGATTGAAACCATGGATACTTTACCACTGAGCAACATGCCCAGTCTTTTTTGCTCTTTATCTTGAGACAGTGTCTCAGTAAGTTGTCCAGGTCCACTTAGAACTTGAGATTCTACTGCCTCAGCCTCCTCAGGCATGCATCATTGTATCCAGCTATATTTTCTTGATTAATAGAACTTTGGGTTTATAATTCATCCCTCTTTTCCAATGTCAATATTATTTGTCACAAAGTATATTTTTCTGATATTAAGATATATCCAGCTTTCTTATGATTAGTGTTTGCATGACATGTTTTTCCATTTTTAAATTTTAATACATCACTATTTTATACATAGCATATAGTCGGGACTTACATTTTATCCAGTCTAATAATCTCTATGTTTCAACAGGACTGTTGAGGGCATTTAATGTAATTATGGATACATGTGAGCTAAATTCCACTAATTTACTATTTCTTTTCTATTAGTTCCATTTGTTCCTTCTTTTTCTGACTTCTTTTTAATTATTGGGTATTTAATATTTCATTTTATCTCATTTTGGCTTATTAGTTATATCACTTTGTTTTACTTTATAATTTTTGTTCTAGAGTTTTAAAATATGTAACTTTAAGTCAATTAAAACTACCTTTGAACACACATGCTCCTGAACTTCAGAGTTTTGCCCCCATAAACCCGTCATAAATTAAAAATATTAAGAGCTGAAATTGAATTTAATATACACAACTTACTGAACATCATAACTAAGAAATACAGTACACTGTAGAGTATGGGTTATCTTCATGATCATGTGACTAACTTGAAGCTGCAGCTCACTGCCACTGCCCAGCATTTACAAAAAAGCACTACACTACATATTATTAATGCAGAAAAAGATCAAAATTCAAAATTTGAAGTTTGATTTCAATGGTTTGTGTATTGCTTTTGCATCAATGGGTGAGGTAAAAAAAATCACTAGTTGAACTATTATAAATGTGAGACTGTCTGTAATACCACTTCATAAGGTCAGACCCTTTCAGCAATGTACTTCTATCTCCTTGCTTCTATTATTTATGCAATTCATGTCAAACCTCTTATACATATACCTTATAACACCTTGGGTTTTTTAATTGGTTCTTTTTAGTTATACATGACAGTATAATCCATTTTGATATAATTACAAAAGCATGGAATATATCTTGTTCTAATTCAGTCCCTAATACCTGTCCTTCCCCTTACCTCCCCCAGGCCCTGCTTCCTTCTCTATAGTGATCTTTCTGCCACTTACCCAATTTTTAAAATTAATTTAATCTGAATGTACAAAATGGTGAGTTTTGTGGTAGATTCATTCATATATGTGTATAGAAACTTGTTTCATATTCATTCCACTGCCTTTCCTTTTCCCATCCTCATCCCTTCCCTTCACTCCCCTTTGTCTTGTTTACTCCACTGAACTTCTAACCCCTCCAATTATTGTGGGCTAGCTTTCACATATCAGAGAAAACATTTAACCTTTGGGAGGATTGGCTTATTTAACTTAGCATGATAGTCTCTAGATCCATCCAGTTACTAATATATGTCATAAAGTCATTGTTCTTCATGGCTGAATAATACTCCATTCATATATATACCACATTTTCTTTTTCCATTCATCTGTTGAAGGGCACATAGGTTGCTCTTCAATCTAGCTTAGCTATTGCAAATTGAACCACTATAAACATTAATGTGGCTGTATTACTATAGTATAATTTTAAATCCTTTGATTATATCCCAAGAAGTAGTATAACAGGGTCAAATTGTGGTTCCATTCCAAGTTTTTGTTTTGTTGGATGGTTTTTTAATATTTTTTAGTTGTAGCTGGACACAATAGCTTCATTTTTATTTATTTTTTTGTGGTCCTGAGGATCAAGCCCAGGGCCCCTCACATGCTAGGCAAGTGCTCTACTGCTCAGTCACAACCCTAGCTCCCCATTCCTAGATTTTTGAGGAATCTCCATAATGCTTTCCAGGGTCTCACCAATTTGCAGTGCCACCAATAATGTTTGAGTGCACCCTTTTCTCCACATCCTCACCAACATTTACGGTTGCTTGTATTCTTGAAAATTGCCATTTTGACTGGAGTGATATAATATCTCAGTGTAGTTTCAATTTGCATTTCTCTAATTGCTAGAGATGTTGAATGTTTTTTTAATATATTTGTTGACTGAACTTTTGAGAAGTGTTTGTTTAGTTCCTTTGCCCATGTATTGATTGGTTTGTTTGTTTCTTTTAGTGTTAAGTTTTTTTGTGTTCTTCATATATCCAGGATATTAACGTCCGATCTGAGGAGCAATTGGCAAAGATTTTCTCCCATTCTGTAGGCTCTCTTCATATTCTTGGTTGTTTCCTTTGCTATGAAGAAACTTTTTATTTAATTCCATCCCATTATTAATTTTTGTATTTTACTTCTTACACATTTGGAGTCTTTTTAAGAAAGTTACTTCCTGAAATGATATGAACTGTTGGGCCTACATATTCTTCTAGAAGTTGCAGGGTTTCTGGTCTCATTTCTAGGTCTTTTATCCAGTTTCAGTTTGGTGCAGCGTGAAAGATAGGGGTTATATTTTATTCTGCTATATATGGATTTCCATTTTTCCCCGCACCATTTGTCAAAGAGGCTACCTTTTCTCCAATGTAAGGTTTTCGCACCTTTGTCAACTAATGAAATAACTGTATTTATGTGGGTTTGTCTCTGCATCCTCTTTTCTACTCCATTGGTCTTCACACATGTGTTGGTGCCAACACCATGCTATTTTTTGTTACTATAGCTCTGTAGTACAATTTAAGGTCTAGTATTGTGATGCCTGTTGCTTTACTTTTCTCGCTGAGGATTGCTTTGATTATTCTGGGCCTCTTATCTTTCCAAAAAACTTTACAACTGCTTTTTCTATTTCAATGAAAAATGTAGTTGGAATTTTGATGGGAATTGCATTCAGTCTGTATTTTGTTAGTATGGTCATTTTGACAATATTAATTCTGCCTATCCAAGAACATGGGAGATCTTTCCATCTCCTAAGGGTTTCTTCAATTGCTTCCTTTAGTGTTCTATAGTTTTAGTTCTATAGTTTCATTTAGTGTTCTATAGTTTTCATTGTAGAGGCCAAACATTTTTTTTATATAAACATAAAAAGTATATGGGTCTCACTTTAAAGCTCAAACAGGGCAAGCCTAGGGTGCTTATTAGGCCCTACTGAAAAGGTATGATCCATTTGGGGTCTCATATATATACAACATTTTCCCTATATTATATATGCATATAATAATATGTTACTTTAAATGAATTTTAAAAAGATAAAAAAGTATTTATTTATCTATATTTACCATTCCTGATATTCCTTTTTACTTTGTCTTATTACAACTTTCCATCTTATCTGGTATAATTTTTCTTATTCCTCAAGAATGTTTTTAACTCTTCTTGTAGTATGTGTCTGTGGATGATGATTTCTCCACTTCTTTTAACCTTAAAGAGTCATTATGTTATAAAATCTACACTTTTTAGTTTTCTTTCAGCAAAAAAAAAAAAAAAAAAAAAAAAGTGTCATTCTAATTTCTTCTAGTTTGGACTGTGTTGGGCGAGAGGTCTTTGATAATTGTCTCTTCTTGATGTATGGATGTATGTAATGCATCTGTTTCCTGTATCTCCTTTTGAGATTTTTCTCTTTATCAATGATTTTCAAGAATTTCAATATGATATGTCTTGATGTGATATCTTTGTTTTGTCTATGTTAAGATTCTTGGATCTTTAAACATATAGTCTTAGTCAAATAGTTTTAAAATATTTTAATCCATTAATTATTCAAATATTTTCTGCTTTCTTTCCCCACTGTTTTTTGGAACTAACATATTTTAAAGTGCTTAAATGGTGTTCCATATATCTCGGAGGCATTAAATGTTTGCCTGTTGTTTTTTAACTTTTTTTCTTTGTGTGCTTCAGATAGAATAGTATGTCTTCATATTCGCTGCTTTTTCTCTGCAGTATTTATTTTCCTATTGTGTCAATGCAGTATAGTTGTTTATTTCAAATATGATATTTTCAGCTCTAAAATTCCAATTGGTTCCTTTTCATTTCATTCCTCTCTTCCTCATCAGAATGTTTTCTTTTGTATTCTTGATCTATTTATAATAGCTGTTAAAAAATCTTCTAATTCCATTGTCTCTGTCTTTTCTGGGTCTGCTTTCATTAATGATTTTTCTCCTGGTTACATGTCATATTTTCCAGCTTCTTTTCACACAATATAAATTTTAGTTTGATGTTTTGTTTCTGTTGTTAAGTGCTGAATTTTGTTGAATTCCTTTAAAAAGTGTTAAGACTTATTTTGTCAACCTGATCAATAGCTGGTGGATCAATCTGATTTTTTTTTAATTGCATTTTGAAATTCTGCTAGAGTAGGCCTAGAGTGGCTTTCTTCAAGTGTTATGCCCAAATGAAAACAGGTGATTCTTTGGGGGGTCTCATGACCCTGGCTGTTAATAAGGTCTCTCTACTTTGGTTAAACAAAATTCAAACATCTACAAATTCTGTAATTTAGGGAGTGGGTCGCCTGTCAACTCTTTTTCTTTGCTCAGCCTTCAAGAGGTTTACCCAAGGTATGTACAATCTAGTGTTCAGCAATAAACTCAAAGAAACCTACACAGATTTCTGGAGCTCTTTCTCTGCACAGCCCCCTTCCCTCCAGTATTCTACCTGCAAATCCCATTGCCTTAGGCTCTCCAAACTTCAGTTTCTGTCTTCTCAATTCAATGTGATTAATGTATTGTGTTTAGGTTTCCCTTCTCTATGCCATGGTCAGAAAAGTATACCTAAGCATAATTCTTTCTACACAATAGAACATGGTAGCAGTTTTCTAAATATATGTCTCTCCCTATTGCTTAATATATACTGCACGGTTTATTTTAAAGAAACATATCTTTCATATGTATCTGATGTATCATTATTATTCTGAAACAAAATGTTATATAGGAACTATATTTAGGAATATAATATGATTTATATTTATTCCTATAAGCCTCATCTCTGAATAATCTGAAAATTATATAGCAATTCCTTGTCTTCCAAATTACTGACACATAAAATAATAGAGAAAATAACAAATTAAACAAGTTCACTTAATATCATCCCTAGATATATCTAGGTTCTAGCCATTCTAAACTGGGTATCTTTACCTAAACAACCTCCTCTTAACACCCATTTTCTTGATTTTCTTTATTAAGAAACTGGCTTTATTTGAGAGTATATAGAAACCAAGGTGATTATTAATAATGACATCATTATTTCACCAAGATCAGGTCATGTCATACTAACCTCATTTCTTCTTTTCTGATAAGGCTAGAGAGGTTATTTGATTAGAAAATGTTGCAAATATATGCATCTTGGTATAAGCAAAGGATTTGACAAAATAATGGCAATGAATTTAGGTAGATTCATAGCTTTTTGAAAAACTTCACCCAGATATTCATTTTGATTTTGTTTTCTTAAATATTTGTTAATGACCTACTAAACACAAAACAATTTACATCTACTATGAGTAATCTTGTTAAAACTAAACGTGAAATATGGAAGCTTCCTATAAGGACTTCACTGGTGGTTAGTATAGAATCTTAAGAAAAAAACATAATTTGTATTTTGTATTGTGATTTGTATTTTAAGAAAGCATACTCTCAGGACCTATATGACAGCTTCCTGTAGAGGTGACATTTTAATTGGAACTTGAATTATGAATATGATTTGCATATAAAGAAAGAGGAAAAAGGTCTGTACGTGATACCATTAGCTCACATTCATTACTTATGTACTCTGATTCTTTTATTCTCTACAAAAATCCTTTTGAGGTGGATTTTGTATTATTATTCCTAATTTTAAAATAATACCATGAATGCACAGGTGGTCCTAGAATAACTTGCTCTGTTTAAGAATCCAAACTTAGGCAGTTTACCATAAAGCCAATCTATTCAATATTTCATTTTGGAATTTTATGGGAGACAAAGTTTACACTGTACATTGCAGAATTCATCTTTATCTTATCCTTAACATTTTACACAGTAGCTTTTATCCATTATTTTATACCTTTCATTTCTTCATATGTGAAAATTATGAGGTTCAGTAGAAAAAGCATAAGCTTTGTAACAAAAATCCTTAGTTTGGGTTTTCAGTTGCTGTGATGGACATCTGAGTGGCTTGGAAAAAACATGTAATTTAAGTTTAGATATCTATAGGTGAAGATGATATTATCTTTTGAGAGTATGATAATTATTAAATGAGTCTAAGTGAAAATATTTGATCTAGCACCTACTGCTCTTTAGTTGCCTGCTTTTTTGTATCCTCACCTAGATGGGAATATATATCCCTCCTTAACTCTCAGGATCACCATTAGAATCCAGTAAAAATGTATATTGGTATTGCTTTGAAAACTGTTGCCTAAATATTTAGGTATTTAAAATTATGGTTATCATAGATTGAATAATATTTGCCAACTTCTGTGGACTTTGATTTTAAATTTGCCAAATATCCTCTTGCCAACCAATTCGTCAATCCCCAATCTTTTCTCTTCCAATTTGAAGACTATTTTTCTTAGCAGAAAAAAATATAAACAAAACAAATTTTTTATAATCTATGCCTTCTACATATCACCTCCTAACATTATGTCATAGCTCTCAAGTAATTCAGTAGAATGTGAATTTTCAAATCTCTTTTGAAAGTTAAGAGTAGAGAGTTAGAGTACATATATCTAGAAGAGATCTAAAAACATTGAGGGACATGTTGTCAAAATAGCTAAAAGAATTTGATATGGGTATCCTTAAAAACAAGTATTATGAACAGCAAAAGCCAATATTTTCATTTTATGACAGAACTATTTCAGAGTGGCTACATCTTGATTTTTTTTTTTTTTTAGTTCAAGCATTGTTCCTTTCTACCAACCACTACACAAAAACTAAATAATATGCACCCTATGCCATAAAAATAAAGTATAAAATATATACTCCCATCTACATTAATTAACAAGAAAGTACTTTCTGACCCTCAGCTTAGATTGCCCATAATATAGAATTTATCATTAAGTGTTCAGTTCACACACATAAACTCAAAACTGGTCCAACAACTTCTATTATGCCAGTTACCAGCATTGCCAGCCCTTTGCCCTTCATTGCCTGGAGGATGTCCATCAGAAACAGGGAAGCAGAGCAAACTGCCACAATGCACCATTGATGTTTGAGCAAGCCTGCCCAAGCAGCTGCAACAACAGGGCAACTCTTCAAAGTGTAGGCATTGAAACTTACAATTCTCCCTCCCATGCTCTATCAATGAAAACCTTTATAAACCACAATCAATCACAAAATAAATCTTTGAGACAAATCTTGTTCTTTCTTTATTTCTCCTCTTCTCCTATCAACACCAAATGTCCTTGGCTAAGAGGGGGGGGGGTGAATAAAGGGGAAATCCCTCCCTTTTCTACTGTGGTCTCTGCCTCTGCATCTGTTATGTTCTAGAAAATTTTCTCAAGGAGGTTTAAGGATGTCTGCTAAACACTTTTGTTTACCAGACCTGTTTTTGGCTCTTTTTGTTTGTTTGTTGTTGTTGTTTTACTGTGGAGTTGTTATTTAAAAGCTTCAAAAGGCACTTGATATTTTGAGCACACTCATACTGGATTTTTTTGGCAAAGCATGTTTCCAATTATTGAAAGATAATCTAAATTCTGAACTACATGCACTGAATCACATAACCTCCATAATTTGTAAGCCATAAGAAAAGTGACTTATATTAGCTGTAGATGAATAGATAATGAGTCAATGAATAGTTAAAAACATTGATGAGAAAGCATGCACTTGTCATGTGAAGCTTTGATAGAAAAAATATTCAGTATTTAAACATTACTTAGAATATGGGGAAGGTATCTGTTCAACAAATGAACTGTTTGTCTTATATAACTATACCTACCAAATCAAAATTTATTGATCTTTTTCTATTTCTTCTTAGCCATCAATAGTTAATGCCTGTCTTTTATTCGGAACACATACATAAGATCTGTCTGAGAATTGTAGCAACAACTTTAGATTCCTCCCTATTGCATTTAACATGCAAACGTGTACCTTATAGGAATAAGAGGAAATCCCTTCAAAAAATATTTCTTTTCAAAAGACAGAATGTCCAAATTTCACCAATGTCAACCTAAAACTAATTGCTCCAGATAACTAAAAGTTGGACATTTTATCAATAGTTACCTTTCTAGTTGAAAAATCAAAGTTCAATATATTTAGTATCTTAGACAATTCAGGCTAAGACAACAACAACAAAAAAAACATAGACTAGATGGTTTAAACAATATACATTTATTTCTCACAGTTCTGACATTTGGGAAATGTGAGATAAGAAAGACAATGTGGTAAGGTTCTGGTGAGTGCCCTCTTCCTGGTTCACATATGGCTGCGTTCTTGCTGTGCCCTTGAATAATGGAGAGCAGAGAAGCACAGGAAGCAAGCTCTTGTCTATAAGAGCACTTAGCCCAACATGAGTGCTTCACTTTTACGATTTAATCACCTTTCAAAGACCCTGTGTCCAAATACCACCACACTGGGGATTAGAGTTTCAGCGTATGAATTTTGAGAAGATCCAAACACTCAGTGCATAGCACTCATGTTCTTAATCTGTTAGAATTTTTAAACTATAATTTTTCATTATTTTCAAAGCAACACATCTATGTAGTTTGAGTTAAAAAGTAATACAAGGTTTATATGAAAAAACAGAATCCCATATCCCCACCTTTGAGGATTACTGCTAAAACTCATTATAGGGTTTATCTCTCTTCCAAATTATATGCTTATATTGATATTTTTATTTTAAATCTTAGACACATCTATTAATTTTCTATCATGAAAGATAAAGACTTCGCTTTCTTAACTACATCATTCCCCTTCCATCCTCCCAATATTCAGTCAAGTAGCATATTTTGAATACATTTCTTACCTTGAGTAACAATTTTTCCTTCCTAGAGTTATTAGCATTTTTGCCCTGACATTCCCAAAGTCTATAGGAAAAATAAAAATTAAAAATATTATCTTAATATAATATTTCACACTTTTAAACTTGAAGAATCCTTTCCATTTCTTTTCTCTGAGGCCATCCTTTCTTGGAGTATTCCGTCTTCCAGCTCAATATAAGATCAATACACAGCTGTTCTCCAGGAATTTCCTTTCACCTTTTTCTTTTCGTTTTCAACATTTATTTTCTGGATGCTCTGTCTTCCCCTTTTCTACTTGTTTTTCCTCATTTTTTATATAGCATAACCTACAAATAATTCCTGAAAAAGTAAGTGTACCATATAATTTTATAATTTCTTCCCTGTCATTTTCTTTGCTGTCCCTGTTTTCTTATCCTATTAGTCAGATTTCCAGCTTTTTGTATTGTTTGTCTGATTTTATCTTTTCTCCCCAGTTTTCCCTTTTTGACTTTTTGTTCTACTTACAAAGAAAAATTTAACCCTCCTATAAATCTATTATTTTCGCTATTATGATCTATTATTTAGCTATTAATAATACTACTTTAGCTATTAATATATTATTTAGCTTATTTTTTTTAGTATTCTTTTTTATATTATCTTGTCATATTTCATCGAATAGTAATTCTACTGAAGATGAAAAGAAAAGGGTGAAAGGAAATTTCTGGATAACAGCTGTGAATTAAGCTGGAATCTACTAAATTAATAATACTAATTGTAATTTATTTATTAATTATAAATTATTTTTATTTCAACTGTTTTCATCCATGGAATATAGTGCTTCTAATTATTATACAGTTCTGTAGCATGAATTGGTTTGCTTGTCATCCACACAACACTCCCCAGTCATTTTTATTCAGCTTTCTCAGTTACATTAGTTGCTTTTATATCTTTCAAAAGTTGTAACTCTTTCATATGTTGCTTCCTCTTCCTTGTTCCGGTATATTCAAGTATTTTTTTAGTCTTTTACTTAGATTTTTAATCCCTTATTAGAAAAGAAAAAGGAAAAACATGTGTTCAATCATCAAGGTTAAATGGAAGTCTGCCATTAAAATTTTCCAAAGATATTTATCCTATAGATATAACCATACTTTTATAGGATCATAAAATCATAGGGCTTTTACTATCAGAAAGCATCACAGAGACCATCTGATTCAACCTTATTTTAGAAATGAAAATCCAAAAAGTTATGTCATTTGTACAAAGTTATTTAACAATTCATAGATGTAGAATTTGATCTTGTCATCTTTACCATCCTGGCTCCTCACATAGAAAATCTCTTAAACCAGCTACTTACCCAGTACTCTCAGACTCATCCAAAGGTTAAAACATTTGAATTAGCCAGTCTAGTTTTTGAATATCAGAATGGGAGAAATCTGCCATTAAATAAAATCTTGGAAAAAATGACTTAAAAAATAAATATCTGGCTCTGACCCTCCTGTTTTGTATAGAAATTCCCTAATTTATACTCTCCTTAGCCTGCTTCAGCATGCCAGACTTAACCTAATTTTCAGTCTTGCAGACCCCAGAATCACCCAATGTTTTCTCAAAGAAAAGTAAATTTTTGTTTGAAATTCAACCTTTCCCCCAACTGTTCATGGATCTCTATCTGGCTAATAATATACTTCTAAAATAATTTCTTTCTCCATGAATGGCATTATCCAGGTACATAATCAAAAAGCCTGATAGCAATCCTAAATTTCCATTTTCCTCAATAGCACTCAACTCCTACCTTTATACCTGAACAGTTCTCACAAGTCTAACTCCTAATAATCTATTGACACCATTCTTCATAAGCTTCCTCACAGATTCACAGTCACCATTTCAATTCAGGCCCTCAATGTATTTCATCTTGATTACTATTAATTGCCCTCATTACCAAAAGCACAAATTCTAGTCTAATTTCTTTATACCCTTTCTTTCAACTCTATGGCTGAGTAGTTTTTTTTTTGTTTTGTATTGTTTATTTTTTTCCTCAACAGAATTAAGGAGTCATTCATTTCCTTACTTTAAACCCTTTAGTGATCCCATCTCATTTGTAACATCTTAGTATATCACATATAAGGAACTTCATGATAGAAACCTGATTATCCCTTCAGTTTCATCTCCTATGGCTCCTCACTTTGCATTTTATTGAACTAGGAATTAGGCATAAATCAAAAGTCTCTTGTTGGGTTTCTATTCCAAATGGATCTTCACCACCAAATGCCAATTATCCTTTCCCTTCTCACAAATAAAGGCAGTCAAATGAAAAAAAAAATGATATGATTAAAAAGCAGTAGTAGCCATGTAAAAATTATTAAAGTTCTTTTACCATAATTTAATGTATTTATTTTTAAAAAGTTTATATTATATTTTAGAACGTATAACCTTTTTAAAGGTATTGGCAATATATTAAACTCATTATGCAGAACACTAAAGATGCAAATTAAATATGTGAGCATAACAATAATAGAATGTTAGTGTGTGAAATAGTTGAAGGATAATGTATTACTGTAGTACAGGACAAAACAAAGAATGCTTTTTATAGTATCACTAGACTATATACCATTAGTAAACAGATACCATGTTCTAATCATCTCTGCTTTCTCTACTGTGCCAAACACAACCCCCAACATAATTAAGTTCACAGTGAATGAATGAATGATCAAATAAAATTATAAATAATGTCATCTACAAACTCAGGCACAATAGCTTATCTATTACTTGATAAGCTCAACAATTCCATTAAATTTACTATTATACCTATTAAACTTACTCAAAATGTCATGTGTACTTATTTTAAAATTTGTAGACATATACTTTCTCATCAGATCTTTATTTGCGCAAATGTTAAATCTTTCACTGGATAACATAGAAAAAATCAACATAACAGAAAAACATGTAATATATCTGTCAATAAAATATTTTAAATGAAAGAAAGATGTTCCTGTTGTTACCATTCTTTAGATTGTCTTCCACAGCAGATCCCCCCATAACAGAAAAATAAAATCCTTTTTAGTTAGAAGTCTGGCCAAGTTACTGCCTTTCACACCATTGTACTGCTATCCAAACTGCCTTCTAAGCAAAATAGAATGGCACCATGGTACCCATACACATTCCAGAATTGTAGATTTCTCCTACTTCAACTTCACATTTTGCAATTGATCCTGGGCCAGAAATGGCTTAATCCATAAACAAAATCTCAAATATCAAGGAGATGGTCCAATACAGACATATAAGTCAAGAACACAGAACTCTGGTTAGGTATGGTGGCCCATACCAGCAATCTCAGATATTCTAATCACAAGGCTGAGCTAAGAGGATCACAAGTTTGAGTCCAAACTGAGAAATTTAGTGAGACCCTGCCTCAGCATAAAAAATTTAAAGGAACAGGGATGTAGCTCCATGGTTGAGCATTTGCCTAACATGTGCCAGGTCCTGGTTCAATCTCTAGTCCACAAAAGAAAAATTATTAACTAATTAAATAATAGTTTTTAAAAACCCAGAGAACTCTAAACATCTAAACTGAGACTGTCTCTTTTCTGTCTCTGCCTAGAAAGCTGATTAACAAGGAGTTCTGAATCAATCAGGTTCACTGATAGAAGTCAAATGAAGGAAATTCTCTTGACCTTTTCCTCCTTAAATGTATCAGATTTAAAAAGGGTTTATTATGGGTAGATTCTTACTATGTCAAAGCCTAAATATCTAGCCCATTGTCTAAACAGGAAACAATAGTATCTAATATCATTGCACAACATGAAGATTGCCATTTTCTGGAATATTGCCTACTTTTTCTAAGTTCCATAGTTATCCTCATATTCAAAAACTTTGTGGAGATGGTACATCTAAAGAAACAAAATAGCTGAAATTTAAATTGGTAAACTAAGGAATAAAAGTGTGGGCTAAAAAGAAGGATACAGGTTAATAAAAGATGTCATATAGAAAAACAAAGTATATGAAGAAGCCATGTCTGAGAGGAAAAAGCTGAGGAGAGTCAAAATTAATACAACATATAATAATCAAAATGAAAGCACAGGAAAGACAGTAGATGAAAAATCTGTTAGTTATATATGACAGTAGAGTATATTTTGACATTTTTATACAAACATGGAATACATCTTATTCTAATTAGGATCCCAGTCTTGTGGTTGTACATGATGTGGAGATTTAGTGTGGTGTATTCAAATATTGTCAGACTTAACTTTCCTGTGTGTGTGTGTATTCATATATATGAATATGAATCCAAAGGGTTTATGACAGGTAAGGATGCACTAAATGTGAAGAATAAACAGACCTAAATTCTACAATAAGTATAGCAAGTAACCAATGATGATACTTAACAATATTTAAATAAACAAATGGGTACTTAATAACTTTCAAATATACTATTCAAATTTTTTTTCTACATTAGAAAATGTTTCAAATTCCACTTTGCTAATTACTTGCTTTATTTTTAAAAGATTATGGAAGTGTCTTGTAAACACCTATAGATAGTACATAATATCATTTCTTTTTTAAAAAAAGTTAAAAATGGCTGATACTGCATTCATTCTTATGCCACCAGCAATGAATAATCTATTATACCATTCAAACTAAGGGGAAACTATCAGCAGTATTACTGTCTCTAACTTTGAAGCAACACATTCCTAGGGGGACAACCAGGATGTAAAATTATATAAAAGGTGTGTGCCAGCATTCAGAAATACAGCAGGTAAAAGCTTAATTCTCCACCCAAAAGGCAGTTTCTAAATAAGGATTCATTAATGAAAACCTGTAACCTTGCAGTCAGCAAGAGCATTTAGGAATTAAACACATGCAGTACAATGTCTACCATAACAATCAGTATTCTAAAACACAACTATTGCAGGTTAGCTACCAGGATTTTTGTCATCCTTTTTTTCCCCTTTATTTATTTTCTACTTACAATTGGGAGCAAACTGTGTGAAGCTTAGTGTTCATTTTAGTGAAAAACATATTTACTAAATCTAGGCTCAGTGTGGGGGGGGGGGGGGGGGTGTAAGCATTCTACATACCTCTACCAATACACCTTAAACTCTAGATCCCAATCTTTTTTATAGACTTCAGCTGAAAAACCATAGCTGTTTCACTTATATCTCACACACCATTTCAGATCTCAGAATTTCCTGATAACAAGCAGTGATGGTCAAACTTCCTGTTCTCATGGACACTGGGGGGAAAAAAATGAGCAAGGTGGGGCTAGGAAATAGAGATTCTCTGTTAACCCAAATAAAAATAGTTAAATCTTGGTGCTGAAATATTCTAATAGTAAGTGGCAGTGATTTAGAATATTATAATTTAGAATATATCTTAGAGCAGATGATCTCAGATGATGATGATTGATGACAACAAACATGTTTTAGTATTTGTGCAAGGCATTGTTCTAGGCACCATACATCTCATTTAATCCTCACACATTCAAAAAAAAAATCCTTGCTAGGCAAATTTTTTTTGTCCCTATTCTACACAAAAGGACAGTAAGAAAGAGAAGTTGGCTAAAACATAATTTAAACATATTTAGCTTACTTAAAACTGAAATATAAAACTTTGTACCTATTTACCAACCTTGTGATGCAAGACTAAAGGCTATGCAGTTTTATATTATTTTTCTTTCTTAAATTATACATAATATATCATCTATGATTTCCAGCTTGGGTTTATTTAAAATCAGCAAAAGCATAAACGGACTTGGAAAGCAAGCTGAATGAAGAATTTGGAGGTTTTACATTCATCTTCCACCTGTACCTAAGGCAATCTTTCACAGTTGTATAGCCCATACCTATCTAAACTGTAATTTGTTTTCATGATTCACCTTTCAAAAGTCTTTCCAAAGCATTCAACTTAACTTGCATAAAATAATAACCCTTTATATTTTTGTACTCATATTTCATCAATTTTCATATTTAAATTATAATTGCACTTTTGACTGGCACATACAAATTTGAAAACAAATTTGAAATACACATCACTCTAGGTATGTTTACCAGCAAGTGAACAGATAAATAGAAATGTACCACATTTTTAGAGCATATACTACTGCCCTGAAGCAGGCATTGACTAAGCAGGCTTCTGCAGTATTGTTATAATTTCCCAAATTACAAAGAGGATAATTTAATAAGTATATTAAGTTTCTGACAGAACAGATTTATAATTAAGAATAGAAACAAATGTGATAGAGAGAATTATAATGACACCAAAATTCTTTACAGAAAAGCAAAACTTACCTTCTTATCTTTCTTTAGAAATTCTAGGAAAGTCCTTCACTAATTAAAAACCAGATCACAAAACTCTACCCCTAAACTCAATAAAGCATTAGGTGACACCTTCTCAAAGCATGAATATATATACTCACATGCAGATTAAGCATTAATTTAAAAAACTTATGTTTTTAAGGGAAAAAAAAAACTTTCTCCCTACTAGGGGAAACCACACCTTCTATGAAAAAAGCTCTGAATTTAAGATCCTGGTTCAGTCAGTTACTATTTACTTCATGTGGGGTATGTTACTTCATTTCTCTGAGCTATAGTATTATTTAATGAAAAAAGAAACAATAATACCAGTTCTCTCCATTTCACAGATGTATAATCAGAATTGCCTAAAATATATGAAAACACTCTGCAAATATCAATCATCATATATACATATCCATTAATATTACTGGAAGTCCTGGTTTATATTTTGGACACAGAACTTTAGAGTCAAAGGAGGTCATATTTTAAATTACAAGGCTCAAGTTCCTTTGTTTATTTGCAGTACTGGGTATTAAACCCAGGACCTTGTGCATGCTGGGCAGGGGCTCTATCACTGAACTACATCTCCAAACCCAAAACTAATATTTAAAAGCCAAATTTAAGGTTGGAGGTATAACTTACTGGTGGGGCATGTGCTTATCAAGAATAAGCTCCTAGCTGAATCTCTAAGCACCAAATAAAAAGAGAAAAGAAAAAAAAAAAAGCTAAATTACTTTCCTCCTTAGAGTGGCATCAATGACAGAGCAGAAATAGAGAATTCTTGATGAATCAAGAAGAGAATATCATAAGCATAGTAGTGAGACCCATTGGAGATTGAAAGAAGCAAAAGTGCCCAGAATGAACTAATGCTTAATGTAGACTATGAACAGAGATAAAATTTTTGATGTCACTCAATTTCATACAAGGAGTCTTAGCAGTGGCTTTGGCGAAGATATTAGGGAAAAGACAGAATAGATAAGGAAAGAAGAAAAATTTCAACTATACTATACCAAACAATTGTTCCATGTTATACAAAAATTTTGATGGCTTAACAAATTTCCTAAATAAATTAGGAAATTTAATGTAATTGTTATGTCTGTAATATTCCTTTCTACTGGTCAGAATAATTAACCATAGGTTAAGAAGTTAAGAAAACAATAGGATGGACGTCAGTGAAGTTCAAGTACTTTAATTGGATTCCTTTGGGTACAGTTTATTTCCCCTTTTCTCTGGCCATTAATCCAGTAGCGGAAAGTGATCTAACATAGCACCATGGCACGAAGGGACGGACCCTGAGAGCCTGTCTCTCTATGATGACTATTCTTGTGCATCCAGGCCGCCTATTGAAACTAACAATGCCTGCTGCTGCTGCTGCCGAAGAGGATCATCCAAACTCTGAAAATGAAACACATCACACAAAGAGATGAAAGAATTCTTATTCCACAGGGTTTAGATTGCAGCTGGTCATGCATGCCAGAGGGATGTGCCATGAGGATGACAAAGAAGCTTCCAAAGAGAATGGCCAGGGCAGCCAGCCGGACATTTTGAAATACTTAGGGAACTATTCTTTTGAAACTAAAGCAAAAACCAATATTCTTTATAGCAGAACTTGGGAGATTCAGGGTTATTTAATCTCTTCAATTCACCCAGGTGTGAATATTCTTGCAATTAAAATAAACTTGGAGAATTTCTAATTGGTTATGCATTTTGGGGAGTTCTCCATTTATGGTAAGAAATTATATTATATAATTGATTTATATAATTGATTTTCTTCTCTGGGTTGGAGCTCAGTGTTACTCTAGAGTTTAAGACTGAATGAAAAACAGGTGTTGAGCTTTTCTGTAATTGATGGAGGTATACTGGATAATAAATAACGCTTGTTAAACAAATAGCACACTGGTTAAGACCACATACTTTAAGGCCAGATCAGTGGTAAAACTGATGTTCATTACATAGCTTCAGGTCTCATGGGATCTCATTGTCTAATATAGTTGTGCCAGGTAAGAGTTTGTTGACAAAAAGTGCTCCAAATATGGAGCACTGAGGTTGTGGCTCAGTGGTAGAGCACTTGCCTAGTATGTGTGAGGCACTGGGTTCGATCCTCAGGACCAGATATAAACAAATAAAGAAAGAAAGGCCCATCAACAACTAATAAAAATATTTTTAAAAAGTGCTCCAAATAGTATTTACAGCCAAAAGAAGCTTCCCTAAAACCACCATTGCTTCTGGCCTCTCCATGGGCCACAGCAAAGCACAGTCCATTCTTCGACTCCATTTATTGGGGTGTCAAAAGCAGCATATAGGTTTATAGAACTTCTCTAATAATCACTCCTCTCAATCAAAAACAGAAACACTTGCTCTTCCTCCCTGGCTCTCTCACACTTCTAGTCTTCCACTATTTACAGGATAAATGTGAAAGAATGTTTTCATTGCCTACAATGGTGCACACATTAGACTTAGCAATCACTTTTTCAATTGTATCACTGATTCCGATGAACTCTGGTATAACTATATGTGTGGGCTTGTGGAAGTGAGTTAATCTCATTTAGCTGTGATTCCTTGCTGGTAAAATGGAAATAACATTTGCCTTATGAGATTGTTGTAAAGAATCATAATATTTACCACACTATTTAGATACGAGCACAAAAGGTGGGTGATTTAATAAATGGTAGTTATTGTCTGTGCCATTCTCAAAAACAAAAGAGTTCACATAAGAAACTGAAATGATAAATGGAACATAGTATCAAAAATATCCCCCATCCTGTCTGGATGTTATTATTGATTCAAACACTGTATCATTTACTTCAGGTTAGATCATACTTTAAAAGAACCATTGCTCCTTTAGATTATGCCAAAGTGAAAAAAAATCCATTGGGAGAAAGATTTCTTTTCCACATGTTCACTCCGTACTGAAAGCAAGCTCTTTTCCATTTGAAAAGTTAAGTGTTTGAACTTACAAAACTTACTACAAAAGCAAAAGTAAAATATATTTGAGAAAAATTATGGGCTTATGCTATAGGTGCTAGCACATTCAACTGCACAAAGTGAACTTTGAACACTAAATCCATTATCAACATATTCTAAAGACTTAAGGAAGCAATCTTTCAGAAAAACCTAAAACTAACAGATAAAGAAAAATATGTTATATAGGTATATAAAATATAGTAAGAAAAGAAAAGGGAACTAATGAAGAAAAATAAATATGACAATGATATTTGTAATGTAATATAAAATTATAAAACCCAGAATTCATTTTTCCTGAGAATTATAAAATATTTTAAATTCAATTTTTAAAATAAATCCCTATCACTATTTACTTCTTTTCATTATGAAATTTTGCTTTCAATTATTTATGCTAAAATCCATCATTTACATGGTAAGGAAGACAAAAGAACTTTGTAGCTCACTCTGAAGAAACTGGTCAACAATTAGTGAAAATCTGGGTCATCATTTTGTTCACCTTTCCAATTAACTAACAATCAGTCACTAAATCCTGCCAATTTTTCCTTCCATTTGTCACTGTTATATCCTATAATCACAAACAATCTATTATGCTCCTTATTTTTTAAATAATCCAGTGTAATAGGAAGCAGGTAAGTAAAGCAAAAATTACAGTGCAGTGTAGAAAGAAAAAAAGTAACTGCAGGGTACCAATAGATAAGTACCAAACTCACTGAGAACAAAAGTATTAGTAACAGTTTAGTTTTCTGCTTCTGAAAATGATGGAGTAATAAAAATAGGATTTATCCTCTTGCCTTAAACAGCAAAAAATCTGAATAAAATATATACTGATTTGCATACATTGGACAATAAGCAGCACAGAACAGCAATCTCTCAAAAAAGAAAAATGAAGAATTATTCCCATCATTGCTGTAGCTTACTGCCTGGAAGGAATTAGCAGATCATGGTTCAAGGGGAACCCAAATAGGGGCTATTTTACCCAGAGCCACACAACTACAAAGGAGTTGAATCGGGGTTTATCTGTGAATTTTTTTTAATACAAAGCCCCAGAAGTTTTAATTTTTACTCACCTCTTCACTTCTATTTTTTCTTTTGCCTGCAGATATCATATTTCAAGGTTTAGTTTAAACATTATTCCATAAAGCTCCTTTGATTCCATTGTACCCAGCCACATAAAAAAACAAGTTATCATTATCTATAATACTGTATTGCCTTGTTTTTATTGTTATTATGGCATTAACATTATTTCACTTTAACTAATACTAATACTGTTAACTAACATTTATTAAAAACTTACTATATTATATGTGTTTTATTTTATTTTGGTAAGAACACTTAATATGAACTTTACCCTCTAAGTGAAATTTTAAAAGCAAGATTTTAAGTATTTATGACTATAGTATAATGTTGTATAGTACATGTCTAGAACTTATTCATCTTGTTTAATGGAAACTTTATGCCTATTAATGAGAATTACCCATTTTCTTCTACTCCCCAGACCCTGGAAACAACTATTCAACTCTTAATTTCGATGTACTTGACTATTTTAGATACCTCATATAAGTGGAATCTTGTAGTATTTGTCTTTTTGTAATTGACTTATTTTAACATAATATCCTTAAATTTCATATATGTAGTCCCACATTGCAAAGTTTCCTTCTTTTTTAAGGCTGAATAATATTCCATGTGTGTATATATATCAAATTTTTCTTTATCCCTTATAGAACATTTAAGTTGTTTCCACATTTGGCTGTCGTGAACAGCACTGCAATGAACAAAGGAGTTCTGATATCTCCTCAAAATAATGATTCAATAATTTTGGATAAACAACCAAATAGAAATAGAAGAAAAGCATCTCAAAATAGTATAGGCCATATATGAAAAATCTATGTATCAGTTTTCAACAATGAAAAACTGAAAACTTTTCCTTTAAGATCAGGAACAAGGGGCTGGGGATGTGGCTCAGAGGCAGAGCTCTGGCCTAGCACGTGCGCAGCCCTGGTTCGATCCTCAGCACCAAGTACAAATAAACGCATCATGTACAACTAAAGCAAATAAATAAATATTTTTTTTTTTAAAAAAAAGATCAGGAACAAGGCGGGGATACCCACTCTCGCCACTTCTATTCAACATAGTACTAGAAGTCCTAGTCAGAACGATGAGGGGAGATAAAGAAAAGGTATTTGAATCAGAAAGGAAAAAGCAAAAATGTCCAGGTTTGCAGATGACATGATCTTATGCATAGAAAACACTGAAGACTTCATGCTGGGTATGGTAGCACACAACTGTAATTCTAGTTGTGTAGGAGATTTTAAGATCCAGGCCAATCTGGAGAATTTAGCAAGACCCTGTCTCAAAATAAAAAATAAAAATGGCTGGAGATTTAGCTCAGCAGTAGAACACCACTGGATTCAATCCCCACCATTAAAAACAAAATAAAACAACAACAACAACAATAAAAACAAAAGCAGTACTACTAAAGTTAGTGATGTTTCAGGACAAACAAATCTAAATACAAAAGTCAGTTGTATTTCTATACACTAACACCAAACTATCTGAAAACAAAATTGAGAAAATGATTCCATTTAAAATAGAATTCATAAGAATAAAATGCTCCAGAACAAACTGAGATGACAGATTGTGCACCAAAAATTGCAGAACACTAATGAAAGTGATTAAAGACATACCTAATGAAAAGATATACTTTGTCCCTAGATTGGGAGTCTAAATATTGTTGGCATGTACAAATTACCCAGTGATCTACATAGACCATTCTACAAGTTTACAATTCATATGAAACTACAAAACACCATGAATATCAAAATCAACTTTGAGAAAAAAGAATAAAGCTGCAAGCATTACACTTCCTAATTTCAAATTATATTACAAAACCATAGTAATCAAGAGTATGATACTGACATAAAAAAACAGACATAGACCAAGGTAATATATAATATAATAGAGGTCTCAGAAATAAATCCACACATATACAATCAACTGATATTTGATAAGGGTGCCCATAATATGCTATGGGGAAAAGGAGAGTCTCCAAGAAATGGAGAAAGTGGATATCTGTACAAAAGAATGAGAAAGAAAAAATTGGACCTTGATCTTATATCATATATGAAAGTCGACTCAACTCAAATATAGTTATGATTTACACGTAAGACCCGAAGTTGTCGAAGTTGTGAGGCTCTCAGAAGAAAACATAGAAGAAAACTTCATGACATGACATCAAAATTATAGAAAACAAAAATTAACAAACGTAACTACATATCAAAGTAAAAATCTGTACAACAAAAGAAACAGTCAAAAGAATGAAAAGACAACCTATAGAATGAAAGAAAATATTTGCAAATCATATAGCTGATAAGGGGTTAATGTCTGAATATATAACAAATATAGAGGAAAAAGACAGAAAAAAGTGAAAAAAACTAACAACTCAGTTTTTAAAAATGTGCTAAAGACTGTTTTACTCTGAATGTTGAAACTTAATCACTGATGCAATAGAAATAAGATTGTTAGGAAGTAATTGAGTTATTAAGGCACAGCCCTTGAGAATGGGATTAGTGAATTTATAAAAGAGGTAAAAGGGGATTTTTTGCCCCTACCATCTTGTATGAATGCAGAAAGTGCCATCTATGAAAAACGGGGACTCAACAGAAAACAGCAAATCTACTAGAACTTTGATCTTGGATTTCTTAAAGAATTGTGAACAATAAATTTTTGTTATTCACAGATTACCTCGTCTAAAGTATTTTCTCATAGAAGCCCAAACCAATTAAAAGACTTGAACAGACATTTCTTCAAAGAAGACCAACAAATGGCCAATAGGTAGATGTCACTATCCATCGGGATAAAGCACATCAAAACCACAATGAGATATCACCTACCACCTATCAGGAAGTCGATTAATGAAACAAAAGTAAATGTTGGTGAAAATGTAGAAAAATTGGAACCTTTATACACTATTGATGGGAGTACAAAATGGTGTAGCTGATAAGGAAGACAGTATGGAGGTTTGTCAAAAGACTAAAAATAGCATTATCACATGATCTACCATTCCCACTTCTGGGCATTTATCCAAAACAGCTGAAACAGGATCTCAAAGAAATTAATACACTATTTCTCTAAATGCTGTACATGTACCAAGTTATTTAATCCTCACAATAACCATATATGATAGGTATTGCTTTGAGCCTTACTTTGTAGATAAGGAAATTGAAACACAGACAAGCTAAATAACTTGCCTGAAGTCATACAACTTGTACATTTTAGAACACAAATTCAAACTAGATAATCTGGCTCCAAAATTCATGCACATAATCTAGTGGTTTTTCCTGTCTGAATCATCTTCTAGAATTCTTAATTGAGACAATTCATCTAACTAATCTTGTTATTTGTATATCTCACACAACACAGAGCAATGCTTTAAGTCTGACAGATACTCTATGATGTTTCTGATACAAGTGAATGAATGAACGAGCAAGCAAGATGAAGTTGAAGAAGAGGATTTAGAGTAAGTGCTAAGTCAGAACTCTGGTAAATCCTAAACTATAAATACAATATACCTACAATTCTTTGACAGAAATTATTTTTCATCCTCATAACTCCTCAGAAATTTCATCCAGGTGCCACTAAATCTTTTACATATTCCACTGATGTAGTTTCACTTCATTTCATCTAATTTCAATATTAGCAAATTATTGATGTATTTTTTACATCTATCTTTAATGACAATTAAGAGATATATTCATATATTTATTGTATATATTCATATATTTATTGCATAGAACAATACTATTAGGAATATATACAGATGGCCAGGCATGGTCATAAGAGAGAGAGAGAAGGAAGGAGGGAGGGAGGAAAGAAGGAAAGAAGAAAGGAGGAAAAGGGGGGAGGAAGGATGGGAGAAAGGGGGAAAGGGAGGGAGGGAGAGAAAGAAAAGGGTAGAAAAATGTCTGAGTGAGGAAATGAAGAATTTGCAATGGTAATAATAAAAGAATAGGAACAAAAACAATTAATATTTATGAAGCACTTATGAACTAGGCACCTTAGCAGGCATTTTAAGCACACTATCTCACTTAACCCTCATTACAACCATGAGGAAAGAATAAAATGCACCCTGAAATTCTGGAATTCTTATTTATAAGCAGTAGATTGTGTCAAATGAATTAAAAGAATGAATTTGCAAAGATGATATTAATTTTAGTAAATTAGAAGCTTAAAAGTCATCGACTACTATATTAGAGTATCTCATTATTAATTACTGTTTTTTCATTAACATTATCATAAAGTCTTACAAAATTTCCTGAGAAGTATTATTATTCTACTTACATTAATACAATCATGACTTCACTATTTAATCCACAAGAATCCATTGACAAGTTAGTATTCTATTTGCCAAGAAACTATAGTAAAGTTTACAGATTCTTGAGTTAGGACAAAAGGGTTACAGGACTATAAATTAATGCTCACATCCACTTATGTAGTTAGCAAGTGCTAAAATAAATGCACCTTAAGAATTGATTTGAATAACCCCTAGGTGATCAACAAGTTCCCTCCATTTACACTCCAGAATTAAGAAATTTTGTAGACAATAATCATGATTAAAACAGATATAATGGAAATATATGTGCATAGCTACAAAATAACATAATCTCAAGATTAATTTTCAGTTGCTAGTATCTTAAATCGCAAATGGTTATCATGAAGTTTGCATTTTTCATTTGATTCACTTCATCTTAGCAAAAACTCTGATACAATAAACCTTCAACAGTATGTCATAAACCTCAATAATTAATAGAATATTGGCCATACTTTAAAATAATAATGATAGTGTTATATTACAACACATCACATTATATTACATTATTAATAGTTACCAGTAATGAAGTGCCTATTATGTGCCATGTAAAATTAGATGCTTTACCATGTAATTTCATTTATTCTCCATAATTCTGGGAGTTTGGTTTCCTTATCTGCATTTTACAGATGAGGAAAACAGTTCAGTGTTATGAACTAATAGTTCATGTGCCCCCCACCACCACAAAAATTCACATTTGAAACCCTACCTCCAACGTGATAGTATTATGAGATGGGGCTTTTGGAAGTAATCAGTATTAGGTGAGTTCATGAGGGTTGAGCCCTCAAGAATGGAAAAAGTACCCTTACAAAAGAAATCCCAGAGAGTTAGCTTATTCTTCTTTTACCAGGTGAGGATACAAAAAGTTAGCTATCTCCAAATTACAAAGAACACTCCCCAGAACCTAATCATGCTGGCAATCTGAACTTGGACTTCCAGCCTCCAAAACTGTGATAAATAAATGTCTGTTGTTTATAAGCTACCCAATCTATGTTACTTACTTGTAGCATCCCAAACTAAGAACTCAAAACAACTTGTCTATAGCTATAGATACAAATCACCATACTAGAATCAGACTCAAATTCACCCTGAGCTCACACAAACAATAAAACTATTTTGCAAAGTAGGAAGTTGCAAATTAGCATACAAAAGTCAACAGCCTCTGACACAGAAGAAAAAAAGCCAGTTAGAAAATAATATGAAAGAGAAGACTCTGCTTAGGATAGTAAATACATAAGAAAGTAAGCAGATAAATGAATAAATGAAAGAATACCTGGGATAAACTTATTAACAAATGTTTAAACCTGTAAGAAGAAAACTATACAACACCTCTTAAAGACAAAAAAGATATTAAAAAATGGAAAGAAAGAAGGCTCTCTTCATAAAGATGTTAACTGCCCCTATGTAGATTCATGAATTTCTTACAATTCCAACAAAAAATACCATCAGGATTTTTCCCCTTAAGGTCTGCTAGCCAATTATAAGTTCAATTAGAATAATATATAAACAAGAAAACCCAGGGACCCATGAAAAAAAAAGAGTAACAGTGGGAATGGGGAAGGAGGATGACAATCTTATATATTAAAACATATCATAAAGCCTCTATAATTAAAATAATATAATGGCATATGAAGAGACTAATGGCACAGAATAGAAAATCTAGAAATATATCTGATTTTTATTAGAAAAATTTACTATAGGATATCAAGCAAGTACTCAAAAAAAAAAATTGATGCCTTTCTTTACAAAGTGAAAGTGGGAAAATTGTTCCTAATTATGCTTCAATGTGATAAGACCAAAGAAAGTCAACTAAACAATATTAAAGGAAAAGGTCCCTTTTTAGTCAGACAATCATAATTCCCAGGATTCTATGGAAAGTAAAACCTAAAATACCTCTGGGAATCACAGAAATCTCAGTATTGTTGGAAAGCCAAAACCACACTTGTAGGTTTAGTTAGAAGTAAATTACAGTACCCCATAGCTCTATTCAGATCCAAAACTTTCCCTTGTGTTTTAGTATGATGTTTACTTTTTAAAAAGAATTAAAATTTTTAAATATTTCAATCCATAATTTATATTAAAATGTGTAAGTCATTTTTATGTGCTATAGCACAAGATCCCATAATAGATATTTAAATATATCCCATAATTAAAAATAATAACAATGCAAATATATGCCAAAACTCTGTAAACAATATTTTCAAAAAATTTGTTGTGGAGAAGGACCCCTGGTGTCCAGCTGGATTTAAGCCAGTCTAATGATGTGGCTGTTGACTACACACCATTTGAATTCATTGTGAGATAGCATTTGTGCCTACCTTGAAATATTTCACTTTCTCATAAAAGATATCAAGCCTTGAAAATTTCTAAAGATTATATTTAGGAAAAAATATTGGTTGTTTTATATCTTTCTCAATAAACATTTCAAGAGGCAAAATACATATTTTTTGGACACTGAATACAACATCACTGACTGGCAGGATGCATCTCAGACACAATAGTTACACTGTCTGATTGGTGTCTCTGGAACATATAGATAGCATCTACAATTATAAAAATAAGTACTGTGTCCACAAGTGACTTCTGATAAAGCTTTTTAAAAAACAGTAAAATGGTACATTGGCAAAAGACATCACAGCATTGCTGTACACTAACATTGCCTTGCAAATGAAAACCTGCACTATTCCTTATGATCAGGGTTTCACCCATTTATTTGGTTAATCATTCAAATGGCTAAACAGACCTCTAATTTGAAAATAAAAACCAATTGATGCAATCACAAACAAGTTCTAAAATTGCGGTTTATAAAAATTGAAATCTTGTTCTAAGCCAAAACACACACACAGTTACCTTTTCCTAATCAGAGCATTCATTTCTCCTCATTATGATCTCACAAGCACATTAAAATCTTATTAACATTAATTACTTCTGAGCGCCTATGCATGAGCAGTGACAGTCGTGAGCGTGCGCGTGTCTGGATCATATCTACATTTATATACCTTGCTGCACTTTGCTTATAAAACATGTGAAAATATTTCTACTAACACCAATTAGCTAATTTCACACACACACAGATAGTAAACTGCTGTCTCACTGCACAGCCTATCAGAGACCAGCAAACATATGGACAAACGGACGGGAAAGAAGGAAGAAATACCTCTTGAATGTGAGAATTGAAATGCTTTATACTTGAGCCTTAATTCTTTAGGCAAAAACAAGCTGAGGAAAAATTTTAAGAATAAAAATTAAAAACAATTTAAAATAATAAAACCAAGCATTCTATTTTCTACACAGATGGGTTCAGTAATAAAAAAAAAAAAAAAAATGATAGAGACAAAGAAAAACTGACAAGGAAGAGGCAGCAGACACAGGAAAGCTAGAGACAACAGTGTCCTTCCTTAGATGTGTGCACACACATGCATGCACACACATGCACAAACACATGTGCCCCACATAAATATACTCATAATAATATTTGAATAAAATAATATACTTTGATCATAAGAATAATAACACACTACACCTTAAAATCAAACAGGTCTATCTTCACAAGCAAATAAAATTTTTGCTCAATCCAAATGATTTATGGGTTCTATTTAATATCACAAACATTATATAAGAGAGCCATTCATCCCTACAACAGAAACTCAACATAAATACAGAAAACTAGGCAGTTATAGCCACAAAACTACATATAATCCTTATTTCTACTTCATGCTCTCCTCTCCACATCCTTATACTTTATCATTTGTACATATACTTCATTAAATTATGTCCTTTACTCCCATCATGTCCTTTATTAGAAAGATTTATAAAAAATAAGCACTGATCATCACATCAACATTTTCTCCAAGTCATGTGCCTATCTTCTCCTCAGTCTACAATCTGTACTAAATTCAAAATTCTGTATTTATAGCCACATATTTTCTGAATCCTTCTACCATCTTTAATTCTTTGTTTCCGTTGACCACTATCCCAAACCCTATATTGTTTTCACAAAGAAAATATTTTAAAGCCCTTATGAAAATAAGATTAGACATCAGCCAAAAGAGCTTGTGCTTATCCATAATGAAATTTTCAGTGAGAAAAAATACTTAACCTCATTGGGTCAGAATACCTAGGTTTGGAGAAAACAAGGAAAGAATAAGAGTTAAGAGTTAATCTTAAAAATATTTTAACGATTGATTATACTCATTAATTATTTGACTATGAATGAAATAGAGAATATGAGATAATCAGCCACCCAGAACAATTAATGCTTAAGTTGATTTAAGCAATCATAACTTATTTTATAATTCCAATTTTCTATTTTTTTCCAACAGCTTCATTATCCTATATGACAGAATAAAGATCAATAACCCATATCAATCCAGATGTGAACCCTTACAGATGTACTATGTAAGAAAGATCTAAGCACACTCTATTGCGTATAATATATATCAGAGAAGAAACGGGAAGACTTTTGAATCCTTATAAAATATGATTTAACCACACTGATATCAATATAAAGTTTAAATGGTAGTCAAGAATACACTAAATTTTTTAAATTTAGCATAATTCAACACACTCATAACTGGACAAAATTTAGCAGACATTCTCTGCAAAACCTAAAAACAATAATATAGGCATTGTTAGCTAACTAAATGTTAAAAGTTGTTTTTTACAATATAATCCAGAAAATATGCTAATAAGATGTTATTTAAAATGAGCAATAAAATGGCATTTCAAATGAGCAAAGCTTATTTCAAATAATTCCCAACTTGCCACAATATTTCTTAATAAAACAAATTACCATTCTTGTGGAGTTTATTATAGACTTTATATAGGTAAGTACCAATTATTACAGTACTATATACTACTAGTAAATATTCTAACTTAACCAGATTCATACAGAACCAAAAGTGACCTTTTTTTACAAAGCCTACAAAACTAGGAAAATTAAAATTTGAAACCATAATTGTGGGTATCTGCCATAACACACAGTACTCTATCTTCAAAAATATGTTCATTTTAATTTGTAAAAAATTAAATAGTTGTTTATAGGTCATTAATGGCTTAACAGAATTTGGGAACCAAAAATTAAAGTATTAGCAACTACTGCCAAATGAAGAACAATCAGATATTTTTAAAAGTATCTAAATTTGTAGATCTATGAAAAATAGATTTATTTTAAAAATCAATTTACATTGACGGTTTCAAGAACACATTGTGTACAAACACAAAAATTATGGAAAAGGAGTAAGCAACAAAGAAATAATCTTGGGTAAAAATCAACAGAATCACAATGTTAAGTTTTCAGTTAGCCACATTGTAGGTAGCTTCCCAGAAATCCACTGACATATGACCAACAGAGAACTAGTAAAAAAGTGCAAAAATACGTTGAGATTTAGAACCCACCTACCCTTTCATAAATGCCACATCAGAAACTGCAAAGATTAGGTGGCCAAATTTCAACATCAAAGGTGTATTTGGCATTTGAACTAGATCTCTAAGAATCATAGTCTTTATTTTCCAATAAAAACTAATAAGCTAAGGCTTACTTAACTCTTTCCTGCCTTTTTTTTTTTTTTTTTTTTTTTTTGAGCTTCTCAAGGATTACTGAAATTGGAGACTACACATGAAAACGATAGTTTATCATTTCCAAAAAAGATATTCATCCAGATTGCCCACCAATCCGTGAAATCTGAGATGCCTAAGGATTCTTCTTTGTGAAAGCCTTACAAATATATCCAAAGATGGTGAGTCCCATATGGCTCTGATAAATGAAACCCGTTATTGTGAATTTCAAGCTCTTCTTTAAAACAAAACACTATTGGGTGAATTTGGTGCTCATGAAATAAAGCACTAATTGCGTGGCCTAACAACACTGAATCCTCTGCCTAGCAGACATTTTAAGTTGTGCCAAATTGGTTTTGGGATGTGAACAAATATCCTGGAGCCAGACTCTCTCACATGCACGCACATCTCCCTGGAAGGAAGTTGGGCACTCTTGGAAACTGCATTAACTCTTTCAGGCCACCAGGGAACTTCTCACTAAAAGAAAGGGCCCTTTTAAGATGAAAACACATCATTCCTCCAAAGTTAAACCCAAGTAAAAGATAAAATAGTACAAACTGATTTGGGGCCAGTTCAGCATTAAAGTGTCCTTACATAATAACCCATATATGTCAATGAATGCTTTTTCAATGTATCCAGAAAATCTTATTCTCTTTTCCTATGTGTGCATAATTTCTAAGACATTAATAAGAGTTGTGTGCATTCAGGAGAGGAGAATTCATTTTAAGCTTAATATGCCACATTTGCCTCAGGCCAAGTGATAGGAAACTTTTGTTTCTTTGGTAACCACTTTCACCTTATTATGACAAAAAACTTGAGTGTTTTTTTTTTTTTTTTTTTTCTTTTTAAGCCAAATGAAACATAATTTCCACACCAGGTCTTTCCATCCCGATTCAAAATAATGCCTACAAACCTGAAGTTACACATTTAAATGGAAATCAATCAAATCCTCTCTCGCGCTCTGTCTCTCTCTCTTTTATCCAAATTTAGGAATTAATAAAACTTTTTAGAAGTACTTAGCTATAAGAAAAGTTTGTAAGTACAAATTCTTTCTTTTTTTCAATCTCAAATTCTTCACAAGGAATTTCTTAGAATTAGTTGTTCATTTTTCTAGTGAATTTTAATTAAGTACTTTATTTACAATATTCTGAAAGCACAATCCTTTCTCCTTTAGTTCATTGATAAATATCCCAGATTATACTTGTCCCTAAGACTACCCAAATTCCACTAACTATAATTTTACACTTTTAGGTTCTAGTCATTTTGTGGTTGTCACTCTTATCTTTCATTTTAAAAGTTTAATAAAGATATAAATAAAATTAAAATTACATTTTGGGATAGAAAATAAACATCTGTAAAGATGTTATTTTTTTTTTTAAATATTTATTTATTTACTTTAGTTGTACACAATGCAATGCATTTATGTTTACGTGGTGCTGAGGATCGAACCCGGGCCGCGCACGTGCGAGACGAGCGCTCTGCCGCTGAGCCACAACCCCAGCCCCAAGATGTTATTTTTTAACCACCTCTAGTTTAAGCTTTCTACATATATTTCCTGACAGCCATATTTAATTTCCTGCCAACTAGTGTGATTTTTTTTTTAATTTATTTATTTTAGTTGTACACAATGCTTTTATTTTTACGTGGTGCTGAGAATCGAACCCGGGCCGCGCACGTGCTAGGCGAGCGCTCTACCACTGAGCCACAACCCCAGCCCCAACTAGTGTGAATTTAAGTGTACTACCAGAAGCCTGTGTTCATTTTTTTAAAAAGTCTTATATCCTAACAATTATCCTGTGCATGCTTCTGCTATTGACTCTATTACTAAGATTTAAAAAACAGCAACATATTTGTCAGACCCTATTTGAAATAGACAGGACACATTTGGTGAATCAAAAATATAGCAGCTTCTGACCTCAATTAATTCTGGCCCTAATTAATCACAATTCCTAAAATGTAACCCAAGAGTTCAGATGTGTTAATATAAAGGTAATCTATCTGATTTGTATTGGGATGTTGGAGCTCTGCATAACTTATATTTTTCCTACTCAAAATTTAGAGGCTCTGTTAGTGCACTGGACTGTTTGTATCATGCATCACCTCTAAGTTCTGCTGCATGTTCACTTATTTAGCTACTGGCAATGAAATTAAACTCATATTCTAGTTTAGTTTGTTAGATTTCTAGAATCTTACTAATAGCATTAAGAGGTAAATGAGAATGCTAACCAGATACCTCAACACGAAGAATTTTCTCTATTTTTTAAATCAAATATGTATTCTATCAGTGAGAAACTGACAAAATACATACAACTTTGACAGGGTGATACTAGGGCCAAGAAGCAATTTTTCTAAAGGTTCAAGCAAAGGGGATGCTATGCAAGTTATAAACTCTTTTTAGAAGATAAAAATTCTGATTAGTATTTCTACCATGGTCCTCCTTTCCACCCTAAATCTATATGATGACAAAAAGGTACCAAATTTAGTTTGTGTTCATTTCAAACCCCTCCAATCAACTGTAATTAGGAGGTAAAAAATAAATGCCTATCTTGTAATAGATGTCCCCCACAATTTTCATGTTTACAGCTCTGCCACGAGCTCAGAACCAATTTATTCAATACCATTTTCCATATCTGGTTATATGTTTACTACATAATCCAAATAAAAAAGAGGCAGAGGCTTAAAATATGCAAACTGTCCTTACAGCTCAACTAATTTCAAATTGTCTGAATAGTCAAAATATATTTGCTAATCAGATTCTAAATCTGAGGCTATCATCAGACTAGTTTTTTAGATGTTAAGACAGCAGTGTAAAAGGAGGATGGGAGATAAAGGGGTAAGGAGCATTAAACAAGTATCTTGACAGACAGAGGAACTGGACTGTCCAATTTTCTTACAGAAACCCTGAGTAGCCTGGCTTCCAGTACCAAACCAAACCTGAAAACTGCTATGTAACTTTAGGCAAGTTATTTTACCTCTATTGGCTTTTATTTCTTCATCTGTAAAACAGGGTAATACAGCTTCAGACACCGATTGCTTTCTGCATCTCTGCACTAGCTTAATTTTTTTTTAATTTATTTCCTGAGCCAAAACCTCACCCACATGCCATCAGTTATTTTCCCTCCTTTTTCCTGTCTCCTTTGCCTCTGAAGGAAATAAAATTAGCAGTCAAAGTTAAACATGCCCAGTGGGCAAGACAGTCTTTGGTTTAAGGAATGAGATGAAGTAAGTTGTGCTAAAGTGCTTATTTGGCCCCAAAAGGTTCATTGTTGGGATACTACCTCCCACAACTAGCTCTACTGGAATTTTTCTCAGGAAAATGGAGAACTGTTTTAAGATAGACATGCCCTTTAAGCTGGTCTCAAATCAAAATAAATTTAGGATATTCAAAAACACCCTACAAGATTTTTCCCTGTGGAGCCTAAATAAATCACTGACCAAATTTTCCAATTCATGCTCTGCTGCTAAATGGTACTTTCTACAAAATCATGTTTTATGTTCTATTTCTGAAAAAGGAGCATAAGTAAATTTCACTTTATGTTTTCATCTTTCTCTCTTTACTTGATAGTATTTGAAAAGTATGTCATTTGAAAAAAGACCATTTTTAAAAATAAAAAATTGAAATATAACCCAAATATCCAAAAACTTAATTTAAAAGTCTGCTAAAGATAAGATTATATCCCCTGGTTAGTGATTTTGTGGATCTTTCTTTAAAATGTACTTTTTAATACATGATTATATAGCTATTCAGAATATCCCCCAAATGTATGTGTTTCTTAATTTATAAAATCATGATTATTTTCACACCTAAAGGATATATTTCAGAGTTCCTTTAAGTTGTGAATAGCCCTATTGCATATAAAATATTATTAAACCAATAAAAATAAACATTACATTTTTAGCTATTTATATACAGGATAAGTGTGAATTGTATTAGTTTGTACTCTATACATAGGCTGTTATTTTATACTATAAGGCTTTCTCTTTTCAAACAAGATTAGGAATGATCAGGAATCAGTTTGGGGATTTTATAAAGCACTGATACATTGATTCTCATAACACTTTTATTGTATTTTCAATGCAAACCAATTGTTTTAAGACTCATAACAATGGCTATATTATGAAAGTCCTGTGTTGCATGGCATATTATAATAGATAAGAGTGAAATTTTCATTCAAATAATCTGTCTCAAATAATCTGCAATATTATTAGAATCTATGAGGTAGTTTTTGTACTATAAAGATGCCCACATACTACTCTAGATATTCTGATTTAAGATATCTGAGAGTAGAACCTGGAAATCTGTGCACTGGAAAAAGCCCCCAGCTTGTGATAATATATAAGAACTAACTAAATTAATGTTTCTAAAGTGTGTGGATCAGCTAAAACTCACGATTCCGGAGTTCCACATAATACCTACTAAGAATAGAACTTAGAAATGTGAATTTTAACAAACACCCTATGGTAATTCTTTTTTTCTCCTTCTTCTCTCCTTCTCTCCTGTCTTTCTTCCTTCCTTCCTCCCCTCCCTCCCTCTGAGGACTTAACCTAGAGGTACACCCCTAGTCTCTTTTTTTTTTTTTTTTTTTTTTGTGGTACCAGGGATTGAACTCAGGGGCACTCACCCACTGGGCCATATCCCCAGCCCTTTTTTGTATTTTATTTGGAGACAGGGTCTCACTGAGTTGCTAAGTGCCTCACCATTGCTGAGGCTGGCTTTGAACTCGTGATCCTCCTGCCTCAGCCTCCCAAAGTGCTGGGATTACAGGCGTGCGCCACCACACCCGGCACACCCCTAGTCTTTTTAATTTTTATTTTGAGACAGGGTCTCACTTAGTTGCTGAGAGTCCTGATAAATTGCTGAGACTGTCCTAGAACTTGCAGTCCTCCTGCCACAGCCTCCTTCCCCAAGTTGCTGTAATTACTGAAGCATAAGGTAATTCTTAGGTACACTAAAGTTTAAGAACCACTGAACTAGTGTATAATACCACGATATTTAAAAGAAATTGTTTTTCATCTTTGATAATTTAAAATTTTTTAACTTTTATTTTTAATAAATATCATGGTCAAAATGAACTTAAACATACATGATAGGTCAAAATTGTTATCTAAAGAAAACATTAGTTTTAGGCTAAGCATTATAATTATTAGTAAAGGTTTTAAAGCCAAACTGGAAATTGAGCTACCATTTCAAATGATTTCCAGAGACCAATACCACAGAGAAATACTCCAACTAAGAAATGCCATGAGTTTTAATAATTTTAAATTTGTTTTGCTTTTTCTTAGATTTTATTATCTATTCTTTCTGTAATTACAGCAGTAGTAATATGTAACTAAAATATTTGTATACAGCTTTCACTATTTAAAAAAATTTATATACATTAACTCATTTAATATTCATAATAATCTTGTGAAACAGATTATTTTATTTTCATTATTTATTATTACCTTTCTGCAAATTAGAAAATCAAGCTTAAAAATTTAAGAGACTTGTCCAGTCCTGAGTTTGTTAGTGTTTATAATCATATGTGTGAACTTAAACCCCCAGAAGTAAATTTCATGCAAACATACTGACATTTAAAAGTTAGCCCTGAAATTGCAAGTAGTCTATAGTTCTATACTAAAACATGGCTCATCTTGCTATTTAAATTTAGTTATTTTATGTTCAAAGGATAGAAATGGAGCTCAATTAATAAAAAAAAAACATGCAAAAAATTAAAAAATAAACAAAAATTGGAATACCCCTCAATTTTAATACTATCTACCCTGTCCACATACAACTCACCTGGTACAAGAAAATCAGTTACTAAAACATGAGATATCAAATAGTACTTTTAAAGGCTATCAATTCAATTTTCAACTATAATGATACTTTAAAAAACTGAGAAACAAAATATACAACTAGAATAATACTAAGATGAGTCCAGTCTCCCCCAAAATTCAGTCAAAACCACCTTCAGATCAACTAGCCTAGTGCACTCCTTTTATGCACTGAAAATTGACCTAGGAAGGCAAATTATCTTAGCCAGATAACAAAGCAAATGTGCTACAAAGCTAGAATTAGAAACTTTGAGTCTCTTTTTTCCAAAGTTAGCTACAATACACACTGGTGAACAGATGATGCATTGTTTTCCTAACCAAAAGGAGAAAAAGGTCATTTTTAATGTAAAAGAAAGTAAATTTGTAAAGAAATGTTTGGAAAATAGATATTATTAGAAGATATTTTTCCAGAGAAAATGCTCTAAAATATTAATATATGTGTGTGTGTACAAATTATACAAAGTATTTATATATATATAATTGCAAATATATAAAGAAATATACATATGTGTATACACACACACACACACACTCATGTATAGGTACATAATGAATAAAAACGTTTAAAACCAGCCAGACATAATCATTCATTCAGATCCCAAACATTTGAGTGACTCTGAGCTGAATGCCATAGAAAAGTCTGGAGGCAGAAGGATGAATAAGACACAAACACTCCCCTTGAGCTCAAGGCTTAGATGGAATGTATGCTTAGAAACAACAACATTATCAAGTGAGAAATGATATTACCAAGTATGCATATAAAAGTTGCCATGAGAATATGAAGAAAAGAAGTAATCTCACTGTCTGCAATGACTGAGCTGAGGTTTTATGAGTGGTAAGAATTAGGTTAATATTTCTGGTGATCCTGCCTTCTCCATCTCCAATTCTAAACTGAATACATCTCTATTTGTGCCTAGAATTTTTAAAGGGTTTTTAATGTTCACTCTTATGAAAGAAAGGATAAAGTACACACATCCTAACCTTTCCTTGAGGAATAAGAATTGCCAAACACAAAGTATTTTACAGAAGTTTTGTAGAGCTACTGCAAAATCAGAGATTAAACCAATTTGCCAAATGATTGCAAATGCCCCGTTCTTTCCTTTTCACTGGCTCATGCATTAGTTACTCTCACAGTAAAAGGGACACAAGGTGGCACTGTCGTGCTGACATTCATTTCAGGGCCCTTTCTAATGGACAAAATTGATAGAGGCAAAAGGCTCTTTTGTGACAACTAAAACCAGAGTTGTAATACTGGCCTTCTCCTCCCATTAATAGTGGCCTAAGGAGAAGCAAAGCATTTTGCATTTCATGAATATCATTCCTTTATAAAAGAGAACATATTATCTGATGGCTTCTCCAAAATCTCATGTCTGTGTTCATAAAATGTTCAAAGGCATATAGTTCTGCTTTGCCAGTAGAAACTCAGAAGAGAGCTGTTTACCATGGGCAAGCTGTGGACATGGACCACCTCTCCATCTAGTGGCCAGTGGGGAAGAGCGGAACCATAGTAACCATGTTGTACTTCGCTTAGTTAAAAAGGTCTCTTATCAAATTCAGTCAGTAAGTCTGACAAACAATATTTTTTTTTCATTCATTGGATCATTAAATAGACTCAATAATGTATTGTGACACCTACTTACATGTAGGACAACCATATCGGAATTAAAGTGCTTGTGCTCTCTCGGACTATGTATACTTTGTTCCTCTATATGACTAGTCCAAACTTTTCTCCATAAGTTTGTAACTCGTAAGTAGAGAATGCAAACAGATATAACTGTATATGTAGCTACTTCAAATGAAATCATACATTGTTTAAGATAAAAGAAAATCTACAAAGGTGATTTCCCCCTCATTTTTAGAGGCAAGCAAACTGAGGAATAGAAGAATTATGATTCACTAAAAGTCACACAGTACAGGAAGCCAGACCTCTAAATGTAATGATTTCAAATCCTTTGGAGGCATTAATTAATGCCTCCTGACTGGCAAGGAAGTGCTTCTTGTACTACACCATAGGGTTTTTATCAGCCAGGAGAATTAATATTGAAAACTTTGTTTCTATATTTTCATACTTAGTTGATATGACTGTAACTATTATGTACAGGCCCTAACACATCTTTATATTCACAGGTATATTCTTTTTTTTTTGGTACCCAGGAGTGAATTCAGGGGTGCTTAAACATGAGCCACATCCCCAGCCCTTACTTATTTTATATTTAGAGACAGGGTCTCACTAAGTTGCTTAGGACTTGCTAAGTTGCTGAGGCTGGTTTTGAATGAACTTGCTATGCTCCTGCCTCAGCCTCCTGAGTTACTGGGATTACAGGTGTTAGTCACTGCACCTGGCTCATAGATATATTCTGAATGTAAAAATATAATTTTTTTTAGTCCTGAAAACCACTCATATTCATTCAACATTTAGAAAGCAAAACATCAAGGGGGAAGGCAATGGGGTAGAATGTGCTGTACAAAATTGGTTTCAGAAGGTCATGTAAAACAGAATGTGAATCCATTCTGATAGATGAAAAGTTTGAGTTTTCTGTTTTGTTTTATATAGAAATTATTTGACTTTAAAAGAAGAAACACACACTCAGTTAAACATTTCATCCATTTTAATTCTGCTCATGATGCTGCTTTGGCGCAGGTTTGGGGAATGCTTTGTTAAGAAGGCTTCTTATCAAAACAAATGAAATCTGTCCACCAACTATGAAAATCTGCTCACAACTCCAAACTTAAGGATTAAAGGGCAAAAGATATGATGGAAACCAGGCAGTACCTGTACTACTACTGTGAGATGTTTTGACTTTTTTCTTCTATGAAATTTTGGTGGTGCAACTGGACATCTGTCTTGGAATGGAGAGGAATTTAGATCTGCTTTAGTCAGATGAAAAAGTTAATGATATACAGATAGGTCGAATGGCTTTTATTGGGGGTTGGAAAGAATCTTTTTCTTTCATTATACTTCTAAATACAAAACCTTCAAAAGTACCCACCTTTCCCTCCCTTAGCATTACTTACTCAAGTTATTTCCAGTTTCTTGTTAATTATCTCTCTTCTTCTGCCCTCTAGAAATGAAATGTGTCTATTCCTCTACATCACTGTTGATTTAAAGAATCAGAAAAAGTTGAACTATTCTGGTTCTTTTTGTCCTATCTAAAGCCAAGGCAATAGGTACAAGTGACCAAGAAAATGGAGACATTAATAAACATAAACAGAACCAGAGTATATTTATTGGACCTAGAAGAATTTTAATGTGTCCAATATCAAAAAAGAAAATCAAAACAATAAAACAAAAAACAAAAAAGACAAAAAACATAAAAACACCCTTGTGATATTATTTGCTTAGTTTCTACTTAAACAATAAAAAAAGAAATATTTTTCTCATTGTTTAAATATCTTGCTAAGTATTTTTTTTCAAAATGATAGTCTTAAGAGTTTTCATACATGTACATATATCAAACAAAATTTAATTTCCCTTTAATTTTCTTCAGTTACATTTCATTTACCTGAAAGAAGCATATAGTGTTGAAGGAATTGCAATAACAAATCACAGTTTGGTTACAACAGTAATTCACGGAACATTTTTAAAGAAAGATAAAAATAGTAAGTATCCAAGCTAATTTAATGAAAATAATTCTAAAAATTTGAGAAAATTAAATTTTAAATAACTTAAACTTTATTGCTTAAAAAAGTTTAGATTAAGAATTTCCCTAAGAACAAACATTAATAATTATTGTCATTTCTACCCTTCTACCTTTAGAGTTTTAATTTATTGGGCATCTTTTTAATTTCCCAAAATCCCCAAACTCCATCACACAATTTTTATTATATAATTTTATTTATTGAATATAAATCCTTATATTAGTAGTTTAATATGGAAACTTTTCAAATAAATTTTTAATATTTAAATGCTTATTGTATAAATTCATCATATCTTGAGGGCTAAAATTCCTTTCAAATATCAAGAAGGTAAACATATAATTGCCACTCTTTCCATCAGAGTTTCAAAGATAATGCTAGGTACTCAGAATTAATATTAATGTATTCCACTTCCATCTGAGAAGCTAGAGGGTCAATGAAAAAGTCCTTGCTCCTTGTCTTAGGATTCCCACTTGATGTCTAACTTTGTCTAAGTAGCTAACTTTGTCTAAGTTAAAGTGATTATATAAGGGTTGAATTGATTAAATGAACTATAAAACACCTGTCAAGAGTTTCAGTTGAGTATCAAGATATTCCAGAAAGGCAAGCTCCATGTCCTCAAGCTGATTACTTTCAAGTGAACTGTAGAATCACCAAAAGGCTTGATCCTGGAGTAAAAGAGGGGTTAGGAAGCCAAAGTCGAGCATGATTTTTTTCCCACAATTTATTGCAGAAATAACACACCACTTATTCATTATCACAGTTGAAGAGCTAGAGTGGCAGAAAAGCCCTTTTTTCTTCTAAGCCCTTGAATGCTGCTTCCATCATCTGCTATAGTGGTTACTACATACATAAAAGTGATAATAGATTGCATTATTTCTTCCCACAGCCTCAGAAACTTGCCTATGCTGAAATTAGAAGATAGCTTAAGGATATTTTTTGATTGGCATCAATATTATTTCATGATTAATTGCATGATATATATGTAATGAGAAAAAATGAATTCAGGCATTCTCTAGAATTTCTAGGATATGGTTATTGCCTCTGGTTTTTTGGTAAAGAATGAAAAGGACCTTTCTAGTTATTTGATATTGACTATAGTTTCTTGGAATTCTGTAAAATACTATAAATTATTTAAGACATGGAAATATATGAAACAGTTTTCAGGAAAATTATGTTTCAAGTTTTCTAAGACACCTATGGGTACATTTGACTTGAAGATTTAAAGCCAAGTATCAAGTGGTCAATGCTGACTCTGGTAGCATTGCAAATACTCCCTAGTAGTTTTATAGGACAGTCAATTGTACAGGACACAATATATGAAAAACTCATTTAAAGCTTTTGGTTTCTAACTGAATAATAGTTCTCACAAGTACACACTTGCACAACTGCTAGAGTTTTTGTCCTTGAAGTAGGGTAAACTGTTCCTATATAAGGAATAACTGATGTCTACAATTTGCTTGTAAAAAATAGTTACATGGCTATACAAATGAAAAATATTTAGATTTCCTTTTCAGAGCTTTGTGACTTCTTATACTAACTCACTAGTTAAGAAAGTTAAGATGGTCATACTATTTTACTTCTTTTGCAGAAGTTTAGTAAAATGCATTTTCCACTAAAAAACACAGTTAATTAAAATATATTTCTAAAGTGGCCTCCAACAGAAGTCGCTTTTAATGCCCATTATCAACATGTATACCTAAGAGGCCACCCTTGGGGTTGAAGAAGGCTGAAACTAACAGTATTCAGAGAATGTCAACACCAGTCCTTCCTTTGCCAGAAAAGATCATTAGTTAGCAATATGAGTCAGATGCTGCTTCTATACACCTTGCCAGACCCTGGGGCAACACATTTTCTCAGAGCCTGAATTTGGCTTCCTATGTGGCAACATGACTGGCTACTACTACTCAGTGTTGGGCAAGTCTATGAACACATCCACTGATAATTTCTATATTTATAGAAAGCCAGAACATGTGTAGATAATCACACAATTGGATATTTATGTAGTGCCAGATTTTATGAATACAAGAATTTGTTAATTAGCACAAGGACTAATCATTAAAATTCAAAAATAGATAAATAAACAGGAATGCCATTTATTTGTTAACATTTTGGGGGAAAGTATGCAGCTGCTATCCTTTTGATGAATATAGGCTTCTGCAGAAAAATAAGAAGAAAATATATCTGCAATTTTTGAGACCCTAATGAGTAAGATCCAGGAAACCACTATATCGTCTTTGTATTAAAAATAATCATAGTGATTCTCCCCTTAAGTTAAAAAAAAAAAATATAAAAAATTTAAACTGGCATGTGCTTAGCATTTGAATTATACTGTTTGGCATTCCACTGTTTTGGTCCTTTTCAAAAAGCCAAAGCTGATTTTCATCGGATAGGAGTTAAAAAGCACACAAACGTCACTCAGTACCAAATTGTTTTAGCTACAGGGCATGGCAAAGCATGAAATAACTGCTTTAGAGCACTTCCTCATGTGGGTGTGTTAGATAACTGTCTGCTCCAACATTAAAATGAAACACACTGTGACCTGACCAAGGCTTCCGGGATCTAAACAGGCAGATTTCATGTGCTGATAGGAAGAGCCCACCATAACCAGCAAGGCTGGTTAATGAATTTTTCTGGCACTCTATAGCCCTCCTGTGACGCAAGCCTTTCAGCTTTCCAAATCCCTATACAGCAGAGCACACTGGTTTTAAGTTTACTTATGTACATTTTACAATGTCCTGCTGTATTTGGATTGTGACAGTTCCTTCCAGAAAAGGGCAAGATTACTTTTCATACTAAAAAATATTTTAAATCTATCCAAGGCTAAGAATTAGAATGCAAAAGAAAACATATGCACATTCTAAAAATTAAAACAACCACAAACCAACTAAAATTTTGCTTATTCTTTCTAGAAGGTTAAAATAAATTTTTATTTTCTCGTGAGTTATCTCCATTTTTTGTTTGCTTATAAGTAACATAAATTTACTTAATGTGAAATTTTAAAAAACTCATATCGGAAAAGAATTTGTGATTTTGTTATCTATACACATCCATGAATAAAGGCACAGAAATGCACACCAATATTTCCACATATAGATGTGTACCTTAAAACAAAAAAACAAAAAAAAAAAAAAAACCTTAGTCAAGAAATATAGGAAAATTTTCTTTAAAAACATGAGCAGAATTTTAGATAGTTTTCACATATGAATATATAAATGACAGGTGCAAGAAAACATGCACATTTTTGATCTCCTTAGTTTTGAAAACAAATTTTTGGGCCAGAATCTGAAATGGAAAAAATCATATTCAAAACACCATTTACTGTGTGCCATATTAATATGCAGTTACATAAAAACGTCCCCCAAAGTTCCTCTTAAACCTTTGAGTGGGGGGAAAAAAGTCTCTGGCCACCTGATTGAGTATACTTTGTATTTGTACTATACACTTGGTCAAAGCTGGTCTTTCCAGCTTAAAAGACAGTTTGGGAAAATAAGCAAAAGTCCAAGTGTTTTTAAAAAAATGAGATAAAAAAGACTTTTAGCAACAAAAGTTCGCCACCCTCCTGGAATAATGGATTTTTAATAAACTTTTTACTAGATTTGAATCTTGAGAATGTGTTTGGGAATCTGTTCTAGCATCCCAGGTGGGTTAAGAATATTGCTTATGCACTTCTTTGTGTTGTTAGAAAGGCCTAATGGAATTAAGGGGTTGGGGGTGGGGAGTCTGCCACTTATATTAAATAAATAATTTATTATAAAAAAGGTGTTATTATCAAAGACCTCTACAGATGAGCATCCATTTTCTATCCTTACTCTTGTACATACTAAAAACATTTATTGTGTCTTAATTTTTATCAAATGAATAGCAGTTTTACTTTCAGACAATCCAAATAAAAATTAAAGAAGTCTATTTCAACTGGACATTATATAACTACTGCTTTGAATTTTGAAGAACATTGTTCTGGGAAAACTGTTCAATAATATCCCCTAGTTTGAAACATAACTTTTCCTACCACAAAAAAGAAGAAAAGGAAAGCACCTCAAAACTGTATTTTGAAATAACAAATACATTATTTATGGTCCCAAAATGTTAAATGAATACTTACAGTTGTTGCACAAGATGGCCTGATACACTTCATAGCTTCCACTTTGTAAAAAATGGCCAGCCCCCCTCCCCTCCTTCCCCAAGCATAAATAAACAGTAACATACTAAAAGGAAACTATCCTAGGATAAAAACTGCTTGTTAAGAAAGTTTTCAATCTTCTAACCACAGTGATAGCCCTATAAATGCAAAAGTCCATTTGTAAAATAAGAGTTAGAAAACAGAGTACCTTATTTCTTTCAAAATATAACCCTAGATGCAATATTTCTATGTATGTGATGAGAAAAACAATTTAGTTCTTACCCTCAGCAACTACTCCTCACTTTATATACGACATCAAATAAACATGTTGGCAAAAAGTATTCAACCTGCTTCAAGGATTTAAACTGTAAATATGGACTTTAAACTTCAATGTAAAACAAAGAACAAGTCTCACTTTAGTAATACCCACACTGGCACTGCAGCTAAAACTCATTGGCAAATAACTAACAAAACCCAGTTAGCAATAAATAAGGACAACATGCTATATAGACAGACAGATGGAATTGCATAAACAGACAAGAAAAGCAAAGAGACAAAACATACGGAGGAGTCTGTTTTAAAAGAGTGAAAGATTCTGATTTATTTGGTACTTGAGAAAAATAGGTTTGTAATTATTTTTAAAGTAATAAAACTGAATCACAAGGTCACACCCTTAAATAAGTAACAACAAAATTAGTAGAGGTTAGGCCTCCTATATATGTTCCAAATTTTAAGTTAGCATTGCTCTGTCAAATTTAAATATGGAAATTAAAATTCAAGTAAGAAAGGATAAAAGCACTGGGGACTAGAAGAGATGATAGATGGAGGGGTGATTGAGGCAGCAGGATTTTTTTTTTTTTTTTTTTTTTTTTTTTTTTTTTTTATGAAAGTTGTCTGCCCTACCTTCTTCCCCAGCGCTGAGTTTCTCTTCTCATAATCGGTGTCTCCCTGGAAGTACAGTGTGAGTGGTAATGACTGCCTGCCTCCCTAATGAGTCCATTTTCCTGCTCTTGATGTTGTGTATATACACACACTGCAACCTACCTTACAAACCACAGAGACGGGAAGAGAGAGAGAGAGAGCAAGAGAGAGGGAGGGACAGGGGGCAGAGAGAGAGAGAGAGAGAGAGAGAGAGAGAGAGAGAGAGACAGAGACAGCAACCAAGCGAGTGAGAGAGGAGAGAGAAAGAAAAACAGAAAGAAACAGAGAGAGAAAGGCACAGACAAAGCCCTCCTACCAGACAGCAGACAGCCCTCCTTCCCCTATCCAGTAAAATGCAACTCGTCTAATGCAGCAACAGGTTCAGTATTGCCAGACTAACAGAGTGAAAAAGGTATATTCTCTATATCATTACTGCTTACAAATAAACAGTTTAAGAGCAGCTGGCTCCACCTTCTTTATTTATGCTCCATTATGAGGAATGTATTGTTTCAGTTCTGGCACACAGTACGTGTAATTATCATAAATACATTTTTTACATATTAGCAGGAAATAGTGAAATGCATAGCTTATTTTTGCAATCTTTTAAATTTACTTTTTTAATGTGAGAAAAATGTCAACAAATCTGTTCTGACAAAAGCCTATTAATGATTTTAAAGTCAGAGCAGTCTTAAAGGAGGCTCTGTAAGAAACAGACTCCATACAATAGGAAAACTGATCTCAGACAACACTGATAACTGCAAAAAACAAATCATTGCTCAGTAAATAATTCAAGACTATATAGAAAATTGCAGACAAAAACAGAATTAAGTTTAATTAAGTTAATAATAAGCTAGTACTCTACAAGAAGGCAGACTGGCTTCTTATTTGAAGGATCTAGCTATACAAACATCACAATGCAATGTACTCTGTATGAACAGGTGCGATGCAAATAAGTATATAATATACAACAACAAAAATCCCTTAAGAATATACCATCACAGGCAGACAAGACTTCATAGAATATGGATCTGAAACTATCCTAGATATCACTTGATCTTTTATTGGAAGGAAAAAATTATCAATGCTTCTAAGTAAAATTTCCCTAAAATAATAAAAATGTTTTTCTTTGTCTGACACCTCTAATCAAGTTTTTTTTTTTCCACATTCAAGCTCCGAAATAATGTTGTTATTATGTTCCTCACCTATCACACGGTCTCCATGCCCTTTCCTAACTCCTAGGTGCCTTTTTCCCCTAAAGTGACATATCTGCAACTTCAGAATTACAAACATCAGAAAATAGAACTAGTTTCAAGCCATTCTCCTCCTCCTCTTCCAATTTTTCAAAACGAGACTCTGCTTGATGAGTTGTAATTCACTCTAGCACTGTATCAATCTAGACACCCACCTTCATTAATGTTTCTATACAGTTTGGCTGTGTGTCATTCAGATAGGATTTAGGAACATTAAAAAAGAGGTAAATTTTTCCAAGGAAAATTTGTAATAAATAAAAGATAAGGGTGCATTTAAATTATTCCAACCCTGCATTTGGGCACCAAATGCAGCATATTATTTACAAGTTTATTAATTATAAAATCATCCTTTTTATATATCTTGGTATATTACTGTGCTTCAAAAATGTGTTCCTTTGTATAATCAAAACTACCATATTACATAAGCTTCAATTCCTTTGCTTAAAAATTAGTTTTTCATTAAAAGGCAAATATCTTAACTACTTCAATATATAACTCACTCACTTGATTTATAAATCTTTTAGAATGTCAGCTAAATGATCATGTTCAAAACACAGATTAATAGTATTTGAGCAATTTTAATGGTTGATAACCTATAACATAAAAATTAGAAGTTAATGTCTACCCATACAAGTTATCCTAAGAAAACTCTAGTGAGAAGCCAAGTGTCTAGGACCTCTAGTATCATTGTAAACCCAATTCTACTTCTCTGATGCATCAGTAGCATCTTAGCCTCTGAAGAGTGGCTACTCAAAGAAGAGATAAAACCCATGCTAAAATTGACTAACATACTCCTACTTTGGTCACATATATGGAGAAAACCCTTTATAAAGTACACTAGGTATATTCAAGGTACCTGCATGCTTCTCATCTGTGTGTGTGTGTGGGGGGGGGTACTGGGGATTGAACTCAGGGGCACTCTACCACTGGGTCACATCCCCAGCCCTTTTTTGTATTTTATTTAGAGACAGGGTCTCACTGAGTTGCTAAGTGCCTCACCATTGCTGAGGCTGGCTTTGAACTCGCGATCCTCCTGCCTCAGCCTCCCAAAGTGCTGGGATTACAGGCGTGCGCCACTGTGCCCAGCTTCTCATCTCTTATTGTTCTGTTTTTCTATATTGCCTGATTGTTTCTCTGAAGCTTTATTCAAATGTATCAAGAAAATTCCATTAATACAAGTAGACAATCCTTATTAGTTTGAAAAAATTATTCAAATTACATATTTGTATGTTTTGACTTTTGTAAATAAGGTTCAAGTTTTTTGTTGTTGTTGTTTTCTATTGTTTTAATCCTAAGAGAACAAGAAGACAGTATTTGACTTTTGCAGGTAGGAATCAAAGGGAATGTAAAGGACTAAGAAGGGTTTTCACCTTTTCTATTGAAAAACTAGAGAGGTGATTTTAAAAGAGAAAAAACAAACATTTTGGCCTAGTGAAAAAGCACAACATCTCCAACACTTTCCCCCTATCTACATACTTTCAAGTATAATAAGTGGTACATTGTTACCATTTTCTGGACTTTTACCTATGCTTTTTCTTGCTGAGACTAGAGAGTGGGAAGACTTCAATTAACCATAATACCAGGTGAAATGACATAGCCTTCCCTGGGTATCTGTGGGAAATTGGTTCTAGGACCCCTACAAATGCCAAAGATGCTCAAGTCCCTAATACAAAAATTACATTATTTTCATATGATGTACACACATCTTCCTATATACTTTAAATTCTTCTCAAGGCTACTTATGATACCTAACACAATGTAAATGCTATGTAAATAGCTGTTATACTGTATGAAATAATAAGACAAAGTCTGCACACAGTAACAATGCGATTTTTTCCAACATTTTTGATCAGCTCCTGGTTGAATCTGTAGGCACATAACCCAAAAATATGGAGAACCTAAAGTAATCTTGATTGACTCTCAGACTGTGGATTTATAAACTTATTTAATTTTTCCCCTATCTTAATATGTCATGCAGGCAATTTGGTTCTGTTAGAAGATCCTAAAGAGGAATTTAAAAACTAGTCCTCTTCTAAATGGACTTAAAGATTCAATGCAATCCAAACCAAAAATCCCAGAAAGCTATTTTGTAGACATTGATAAATTGATTCTAAAATTTATATTGAGAGGCAAAAGACCCCAAATAACCATATGCTATTGAAGAAGATGAACAAAGTTGGAAAAACTATAGTAATCAAGTGTGGCATTGGCAAACAAAAAGACAAATCAATGGAAAAGAACAGAGGTGAGAAATAGATAAATGTAGTCAGCTGAACTTTAACAAAACAGAACAGGCAATACAATGGAGTAAAGACAATCTTTTTCAACAAGCAGTGCTGGAACAACTGGACATTCACATGCATGTGCAAAAAAGGAGAGGAGGAAGAGGAGGAGGGGAGGAATCTAGAAATAGACCTTACTTACCCCTTTCACAAAAATTAACTCAAAATGGAACACAGACCTCAATGTAAAATGCAAAACTCCAAGATTCCAAAAGATATTAAGTCTAGATGACCCTGAGTTTGGCAATGACTTTTTAGATAATATATACCAAAGACATGGTCCATGAAAGAAAGAACTGATAAGCCAGACTTCATTAAAATTAAAAATGTCTTCTCTGTGAAAGACAGTCTCAAGAGAATAAGAAAAGCTATAAACAGGAAAATATATTTTCAGAAGACATATCCTAGAAAAGACTTACCCCAAATAAGCAAGGACCTCTTAAAATTCAACAATTAGAAAAAGAAACAATCTGATTAAAAAGTGGACCAAAGAGCTTAACAGACACGTTACCAAAGAAGATATATGAATGGCAAATAGGTACATAAAAAGATGCTGCCAATCATATATCATCAAAAAAAAATGCAAATTCAAACAATGAGATTAAAACACTGACAATACCAAATACTAGTGAATATATGGAGTAACATGAACTTTCATTCATTGCTGGTGAGAATACAAAATGGTATAACCACTTTGAAAGGCAGTTGATTGTTTTTTACAAAACTAAACAGACTCTTAACATGTAATCCAGCAATCACACTCCTTGCTATTTGTGTAAAGGAGGTGAAAACTTATATCTACACAAAAACCTAAAGAGATGTTTATAGCAGTTTTATTCATAATTCCTCAATCTTGGAAGTAATCAAGATATTCTTTAGTAGATGGATGATGGATGAACTGTAGTACAGTCAGACAATGGAATATGGATTCAGTTCTACAAAGAAATGAGCTATCAAGTTCGGAAATGACACAGAGGAAACTTAAATACATATTACTAAATGAAAGAAGCTAATGTGAAAAGTCTAAACACCATATGATTTCAAGTATCTAACATCCTAGAAAAGGCAAAATTATGAGAGAGTAAAAAAGTCAATGGTTGCCAGGGTTTAGGGTGAGAGAATGATGAACAGAAAAAAAACATACAATATTTTTAGGGCAGTGAAAGTACTCTGTGTGATCCAGTGGTGGGAGACACATTTCTTCAAACCCATAGAATGGGGCTGGAATTGTAGCTCCGTGGCAGAGAGCTTGCCTAGCATGTATGAAGCAGTGGAGTCTATCCTCAGCAACACATAAATAAATAAAGTAAAGGTATTGTGTTCACCTACAACTAAAAATTTAAAAAAAATTAAACCCACAGAATGTATACCCCCAAGAGTGAACCTAGATGTTAAATATGGATTATGGGTGATAATGATGTGTCAAAGTAAATTCATTCATTGAAACTCATGTAGCACTCTATTGAGGGATATAGATAAGATGGGGGGGGGGGCAATGGATAGGTGGGAGCAGGGAGTATGAGAAATCTTTGTACCTTCCCCTTACATAAGCTGTGACTAGAAAGCTCTTTAAAAATGAAGTTTGTTAACAAATTTTCAAAAATTCATTTCAGTCTTAAAATTGCCACTAAACTTTGCATACCCTGGCAAGTCATGTAACCATCCTCACTCAGCTTCAGTAAATATAATAAAAAACAAAATAACTAAAAGAAAGAGGGGAACTGGGGCTATAGCTCAGTGGCAAAGCACTTCCCTAGCACGTGTGGAGCACTGGTTCGAACCTTACCACCACATAAAAAATAAATTAATAAACAAATATATCATGTGTTCATGTACAAATAAAAAATATATTTAAAAAAAAGAAAGGAATTCAATTGGATACCAATAAAATTATTATGCTTAAGTGCTTACTATGTGCCAGGAACTACTCCTAGTACTTTTCAATTATTAACTCATTAAATCCTAATAATCATCCCCCAAATTTTTTTAGTCTCATATTCAAGATGAAGAAACAAGAGTGTTTAAGTGATTTGCATGAGATCACACAATTTAGCAGTAATGGGATCCGAACCCATACTGTCTGGTTTAGATCTCATGTAGTTAATACCTATACAATGATGTCTCCAAATATCTAATTATAGCTAAGGCCCCATCCAGTTATAAGATTCTGTAGTTGTGGATCAAATTCAATACATCCTAATGATTCCTCATCATACCTTGCTTAATAATACAGCACAGCCCAAATTCTTTAGCACCCAGAGATCTCAATATATATGGTATAAAAATACAGCATCTCTGTATAAAATATAAAATATATACTCTTATCAAGTATTCTTAAAAGTTGTGTAACTTGAGCATCAAATATATAATACTAATGTGAATAATCTTTTTAAAACTAAATAATACATAAAGATGCAATAAGACTTTTTTTTTTAATTTTTATAGCCTGAGAAAGGAATGGAAAAAAGCAAGTATTTAATTATAAAAGATTTATAAGAGACACTGAATGAATAACACTATCATGTGATTTTATACAGTAGGTTTAACTTTGAATTATTTAGAGATATATTCTGAATTATGATACTAACAACTTATTCTCAAAGAAAAAATTTACCCTTGTTCTGACTTTTAGCATTAATGTGTATTATGTGCCCACTATGGCACCATAATCTATAACTGGGGTTCAAAGTGAAGATAAAAAGTACAATGTAGTTACTCCTCTTGAAAACTCAGACTAGTGAAGGACAGGCATGTAAATAATATAGCAAGTACAAGCAAATAATCTTGCCACAACATTATGTGACATTTCACATAATGTTGTGCCTTAAATTTTGTGTTCCCTTCTCTTTTAGCCAAAAATTAAATCTAACAAAACAAATAAAAGTTTCTAAATTTTAAATGTGGCTTATGGAATAGTGTATATGTGTACAACCTATAAATAGTACTTCTAAATTGTGAGGGAAGGAGGAGGTACTGAGGTTAGAGATGGAAAGAAATAGCTTATTCTCTCTAACAGCGTGGTTGATAGATGCATTGAGTATACTTTATCAATTTTCCCGAAAAGAGCACAGTACATTTGCTTAGTTGGCTATAGAAACCAGCAAAAATATTCCCTGGAGTGGAAAATTTCATTATTTTTAGATTTACAATATACCTTGGTCAGGGTGATGTTGACAAGTGAATACTTCCAAAAGAATGTGAAAGATGAGACTGTTTTTTAATTTTCAAAAGGAAAGAAAGTAAGGTAATTTCAAAAGCATCTGCTGTTATCCCAAGTTATATTTTTGCTGAATCTATTAATTATTAATGTTCTTTAATGTTTTATAATACACAAAGCTTAAAAGAACAATATTGTTATATTTAAAGATTGTTTACAGGATGTTTTCTAGAACATACCTTTTCTGCAAAGGAGAAGAAGGTGGAGGGGGAAAAAGTCATTTGTAATAATGGACAGTTTTAGAAGCCTTAGAAATTGGATAGAAAAGTAGTGTCTGGGACTGATGGGTTGAAATGAATAAAGACTACACTAAGCAGATGACTCTGTCACTGAGGCCACGATCAAAACATTAATTCCGTGTGCCTAATTAGATAGTAATCCTTAATTTTCATATCTGTTTAAAACTTGTGTCACATCATTCTCAAGAAAAACTAAGAGACTGAAGGTAAATCAGAATTTAACAATACGTACCAGTAGTATGATCCTTAGAGGAAGAGACACATATCTAATTTTGATTTTAATGAACAAATATTTCAGTTTTTAAGATGAAAACAAAGCATTACATGTAATCTACATGACTGGAGTACCTGTATTATTGCTCTTTGCAGTGTTGGAGGATTTTATACACCTCCCCTCCACACTGGACTCAGAGACCCCCCACAACACATATCAGAGCAGAGGCCCTACTTATTAGCTTTGTTAGTCTAGCACCTGGCAATAAACCTGGTATATAGTTGAAGCCAATAAAGTAGTTTTGAATGAATGAATATATGCATGATTACAGATAGCAATGATATGTAGGGTTTTCAAAACTTGGTTAATTAAAACTTTAATAAAGTCTATTAAGGATGATATAAACAACCTATAAATAGTACTTCTAAAACTTTATTACACATAAAACATATCCTTTTTAAAAGATCTTGTGACAAAAATGGTTAGGCAAAAAAGTAATAACTTTTCAATTTTTCTGTGTGTTTTTAAATTTTTTATAATAAAATAAAATGTTAAATGAAAAAGATAATGCCCTACAGCTAGCAGAATTTTAATTCACATCAACTCTGAGAAGAAACTCCAACTTGCATTTACATTTCATTTATTATTTTTTTCACATCTACAATGTTAAATGTTCAAGTAGAAGTCTGAGGTTGGCCTGAGAGTTCTTCATATAGGAATGGAGCTGTCTCCTTTAAGAAAATACCTTGGGAAGCACAGAGATAAGGAAGAGGAGAATAGCAGAAAAGAAAGATGAGCAGTGCAGAAATTCTAATGTTCAAATAGCCAAATATTAGGAGTGATGCCTAATATTGAATTCAAAGAATTTGCTTTTGCAATGAAAATATGTTGTTTCTCTTAGACCTTTGGGAAAATGTTATCTACACACTTATTTAGCATAATGAATGAAAATAAAAAGAATGAAAAAGTGAAGGTACTATCCCACATTCACTCATATACTGTAGCCTTTGCAAACATGCCAGTTTTCTCACAAAAGAGAAAACACCAAGAGTACCAGGGAGTGGAGCAGTGGTAGTATGAGCAGTGGCCAGGTGGTAAACAGTGAATTATAAAAAGTCAAAAGTATCTTTAACATAGAATGACAAAGAATGACTCAGATATGGAAATGAGCCAATCACCTCTGTCCATAAATGTGTAGGACAAGTGGAAAAGAGATTAAAAGATTAATGTTTCAATTATATATTATTATTATACTATTATTGTTGTTGTTACTATTTCTATAAATTGATCCTAAAAAGATTATTATCTGCAGAAACTTAGGGGAAGAGAGTACTGTCAATCAATAAATGTAAAAATCAATGGATTAAAAAACAACAAATGTCATACTATGCAAACCCTTCCTGCTCCCTGCTCAACCCTATTAACTTAACACTCTAGGACAATGCTTGTGACTATCTTTGTTACAACACCTACATAATTTGTTCATATGTGCACCTTACATTCATTTTACAAGGAAAAGAAAAACTACAGAGGTGCATTCTATTGGAAAAATGAAAGTCACATAAAAGACATAATAAAGGCATCTTAATTACAATAGATATAGTTTGTCCCACAGACTAGTTGAGATCCCCACTGTAATGCCTGGTGAATGTACACTCAACAACTCAAATGCGACCCAGTGCCGTGGCGCAAGCCTGTAATCCCAGTGGCTTGGGAGGTTTATGCAGGAGGAGCGTGAATTCAAAGCCAGCCTCAGCAACTTAGGGAGGCACTAAGCAACTCAGTGAGACCCTGTCTCTAAATAAAATACAAAAGAGGGCTGGGATGTAGTTCAGTGCTCAAGTGCCCCTGAGTTCAATTCCCCGGTACCAAACAAACAAAAAAAAAAACCAACCCTCAATTGTCTTCATACCTTCCCAGTATACAAAAATTGCTACTATTGACAAGGATACTTTTTATTTTTATTTATTTAATTTTTTATAATGATACTTTTTAAAAATAAGTTATCACTGCTATATGTTTTAGGTGTGCTAGCAGGGATACATGCATTATGTCATTTAATACTCCTAACAGCATTATAAAAAAGGTAATATTAATGCTTTCATCTTATAATTAAGAAAATGGAGTCCCAATATCTATAAGTAAGTAGCATAATGTCAGGCCTAATACCTATCCAAATGGAATTTGTGAATGATGAAGGAGGGGTTTAACAAAATTAATCCAAAAATTTTCAAAAACAATAAACTGCAGAGATCAGGAAAACATTTAGGGAATTAAAAAAAAAAAACTATGATAGGGAAAAGATTGGAAAACATGTATGTTTCCTGGAAAATTGCAATCCTTATTTTACATATGTTTGGGGAAAGGTACATTAAATCTCTGAAGATACAATTTAAAGAAAGGAAAAGGAAAAGCAGCATATAAAAATAATTTTCAAAAATGACAAAGGAAACATACAGTTTGATTAAAGAGTTGGAAACATTAATAACAATCTGTCCAGTAATTCTGAAGCCAGTTATTAATAATAGAGTCAGCATGATAGCAGCCTGCTAAGTCCTCTGAGGCAAGAGGCCATAGTGATGATTCAAAATGGGTAAAAACTATCATTATTTTGTTGTTTAGGAAAACGCATTTAACGAAAATAAGTTTACAGCCATAAACTTTAAAAAATTATATAAGGTCATAGCAAAAATTATAATCTTAACTTTCAATCTCCATGTCCATTAATAAGGACAGAAAAATAACATTAGAGTATATATATTCAAAATGTATATCAGATACTTTTTAACAGTATTCTTATAAAATAAACATTTGAAATAAATTTTAAATCAATCTAAATTTTAGGGGCTAGGATTGTGGCTCAGTGGTAAAGCGCTCGCCTAGCACGTATGCGTCCTGGGTTCGATCCTCAGCACCACGTACAAATAAACGCATTGTGTACAACTAAAGCAAATAAATAAATATTTTTTAAAAATTTAAATCAATCTAAATTTTAATCTGAAGTAATTTTAGTAATTATATTGGGTATTTCAAAATTATAGTTTGCTTAATTTTGACTAGTTTATAAATATATGTGTCAATTAAGAGTGTTATATACAGGGTTGGGGTTATAGGTCAGAGGTAGAGCACTTGCTTAACATGCACAGTTCCTGTGTTTGGTCCCCAGTCTGGAGAAAAGAAAAGTATTCTATACAAAACTAATTCTACTTCATAAATTTAGACTTGTCATAATATTAACATGCCATACTCTTATTTCAAATTGATGGCATTTTGCCACTTAAAGTGTAATAATTGTACCTTCTACAACACAAATAATAATCCAACATCACTTAAAATTATGTGAAATAAAAACATAAGTATATCACCAGTTAAGGAAAGTTTTATTATAATAAATAAGAGAAGAACACTGCCCCAAATGAAATAATGTTAATTGTGAAAAGAACTATGAAAGAAATAAATCATCATTATACATAATATTCATTTTAGAAATATAAGTGTCTAGACACAGATACATGCCTCTTATGCTGTCAGATCTAAAGGTATAAAATTGAAAGGTACTGCAAACCACTCTAAGGTAATAATCTTAAAAAAAATCATGAGATTTTTGCCTAAAATAACAAAAATTTTCCCCCTCATATCCCTTCACCAATAAATACATTTAGTTTAGCATGCCCCCCAATAATTAATTGATGATTTATCAGTTAAATTAATGTATAAAATATATGATCATGAAATATTAGATATTATGAAATATTTAATATTAAACATGTTCATTATCATATAATGTATGAATTTTAAAGTTTTCCAGATCCACACTTTCATTATTACTATTACTTAAAATTTGCCTTAAGAAGTATATATAAATAATAAATTAGAGAGTTTGAGACAGTGGTGATAGTCAACATACTTGTAGCTGATAGGGCATAGGCACTTAACAGTAAGAAAGTTTACTATAACTAATCAAACCAGATGCTGACTGCAAGAAAATGATACATTACCAGTGAATATTAACTCTGGCTATAACTATAGAATCCATCTCCTAAAACAAATTAATAATAATTAAAGATGTAGTTTTGTCACTAAGTTACTTCCTCTAGAGCAATTGATTCTCCAATTGTTAAAATCTGTAACCTCCATCAGTAAAATAATTGAAGTCTACACAGATCTTTGTCTGTTGGTTCTGAACTTCATTATCATGTAAAATTTTAGCTAAGATCTTAAGGTTCATGTGGATGGAGGGGAAGGGAGGGAGCAAAGGGTGAAAAAAAAAAAGATGGTAGAATGAGATGGATATCATTAACCTAAGTGCGTGTATGAAGACACAAATGGTGTGAATATACTTTGTAAACCAGAGATATGTAAAAATATACTCTATAAATATAATATGAAATGTAATGCATTCTGCTGTCATTTATACCAGCTTAGAATTAAAAAAAAATTTTAAAAGATCTTAAGTTTCTCCCATACTTGTTTATGTATTTTCTGCTAAATTTTAAATTTGAATTAAATACAAAAAGCCACATCCATGATACTCTGGAGTATTTGTGTGTACCTTGGCTTCAATTCATTTGCTAAAGTAACATGCTTATAAATGACAATGAATTCTCTTTATATGCTTGATTCTGTGGTAGAACTTGCAAACTATGTTTCACAAATTGCTTTGCAAGAATGGAAGGACTGGCATAATATTAAAGACAAAGTGAGATTTATTTTTTCCTCCTCTCTTTTGACACTGGCAGGCTCAGCTATGGTGCTCCAGCATCCTCTACAACACAGAGCTCTTGGGAATTATCTCTTATGACTGCTGACTACAGCAATGGTATTGTGAATATAGACATCAGCAGCCACCACAAGTGACTGGAAGCTTGACAAGCACAATAGCATCACTGGAACTGTGGACTCTTGGGCTCTTGGAGGGTCTGTAAGAGTGCAGGCACCTAACTGCTTGCTAAATAATGATAGTGGTATTCTAACAGTTGCAGCAGCAACACTTCAGCTGCCTCAGAAGCACGGCATTTATAAACTGGATAACAAAACTTTTCCCTGCTTTGTGCAGGCACCTAATGCTAAATAACATTGCCATCTTGCTTTTGTTCTACCAGACCTTCCAACACTTTTGTAGCCAATTCCCTGGATTAGAATTCCTGTTTTGAGTCATTTCCATTTGTATAACTAGTATTGATTAACATTAAGCCCACAATCCAATATAGGCGTAACTGTTTATAACTTTTACAGACATATACTACTATACTAAATACATTATAGAACATGCAATAGTAGATATCTTAAAGGATGAGATAAACAAGAAATAAACATTTTAAATAAATTTATCAACAATTTAAAAGCATATAATCTAAGAACCAATAAAACAAATTTAATTAAATAAGCATCATTCTTTATATCTTGGCTTGGTATTGCATTTTGTGAAATGGTCTTTTGAAAAATGATACTATATTTTTTCCTGCAATATTTAGCTGTAATGGTTGTCATAAGGGGGTGAGGGAGAAAGTCTCAGAAAATAGGACCCAAATAGAAGAAAAGTACTATTTCTGCTTACCAAATCACAAAACTCAATTAATAATCCCAATCCCAATTATGTAAAAGAACTTTGCCGAAATTTGGCTAGTAAATTTCTATCTTCGTACTCTAATAAACTTAAAAAAAAATGTATCTTTCATTTTATTTTTAACAAAATATTTTAAAACCTATGTAAAGGTTAGGTTCCAAGTTTTTAAAAATATGTGGATGCATTTCTTTTTACAGTTCTTAATGTTTATAGAAACTAGTTTCACAATGAAATGGGTTTTGGCAACAAAATCTCATTATAAGGAAAATAATTACAAACATTACAAATAAAATGCTCTCACCATGCCACGGGTCTTTCAAACAGCAATTACCTTCTCCCTCATTATCAGTACCATTACTTTAAAAAGAGAGATCAAATAAATATTTTTGAAAGATGTTTGAAAGGACCTGTCACCTGTCATGACAGAAAACGTACACAAAATGAGAACCTTTGTCATAATGTAAAATAAAAATGCGTAACTTCCATAAATTTGATATTATTTCTCAATACTCTGACACTGGATAACCAATGAACCTCAATTGTGCAAATGAAATTTGTGGCCAATCTCTCTTATTAGAAGGTACCCTAATGACTCTACTAAAACATTATGGTTCTTCCATATTTGGTAATATATTTTCTCCAAAATTTTAAAGACTTAACTAAAAAATAAATTTACTACATTAAAGACATCCCACAGCCTTTGTGTGTACTTTTGACTTCAATTTGTTAAAATAGCTTGTCCATACATGGTGAGTGAGTGAATTTCACACGTATAAATAGTTTTGTAACATGACCCAGAAACTTTTCTTTCAGTCAAAACAACCACTCCAATACTGTAAAATTATGTTAATACAGTTAACATAGATTTTCTAGAATGCATCATTTAACTAAGAGAGTATTTCACTTCTTCACAGTCATCTTCTCCAGTAATCCCTTAGTGATTTGTAAAAACACAGTTCTTCATATTACTGAAATTGAACCTAGCAAATACCACTGACTGAAATATTAGAAATACTGGGGCTCACATTTAACTACATAGTAAAACATTCCATAATGCATAATTTGCTCAATATTTGATTCTTCAAATCTTCAGCCATGTTTTCTATGTATTTTCTAATAGCATTTTCTGACAAATATGACAAAGTTGGTTGACATCATTTTTCATACACTATTTCAGCTGTGTTTGCTCTAGTAGGAAAAACAATGTTTTCAATGACATATGTATAATGCATATATAAATGATATAATTACATGTAAATATGTATTTATATATTAACTATTAATTTAAAATCTGCCAAATCTTCTAAACATTAATTTAATGACTTTGTAAAGTCTGAACTGAGTATCATGTAACATTGAAAACTGTTTGCTTCATGATCTGGGTAGTTACATTTTACTGCATTACCAATGATATGGTCTTGTGTCATCATTCAAAAATATCTCAAAGTACACTATATACCTAATTGAGATTCCTTTTGAATGATAGTATTAATCAACATTTCAAATAGACTTCTCCTTAGTTATTTTGGATTGACCAATTCTAACTATGATTACACACCATTTTTATAATGTAACCAATAAAGTATCAGTGGTATGCTTTAAGGATATTCTTGTTCAAATGTGCTAGGAATACTAATATTATCTTATTATGATTTTTATTCAGTATGATTTTGTCTATTTTATGAGTTAGTTGAAACTAGATAACATAATCCATGACTCCTTATAACAAGACACAAGTAAAATTAAATACCTACTACTCTTCAAGCAAATGAACTCTGACTCTCTCTTCAGGATGCTTTGCATAATTTAAAATGCATGTAAATATATTCTGACATTGCCAACATATATCTGAATGTTAAATATTAGTATTTTATTATAGCTAGTTTTTTAAAAAAATATATAAGCATGAATTTCTTTTTTTTTTTTTTTTTACTCTCAAACCCTACTATTCCCTAGAGTACATGGAATCTATTATTGAGAACATGGTTCTACAAAATTGGCCTTGGATTCAGATTTGAAAAATACTTACTAGCTCTGTATCCTTAAGCACGTTACTTATCCTCCAGTCTCATATAACTTATCTATAAGGTGATAATAATAATAATAGCTATATCACAGAGCTATTTTGATGATTACATTAAATTGATAATGGGATAACATTTGTTATGAATGTACAAAGTTAAAGGCACTGGACAAAACACATTGAGCTTATTAATTCTTGAGTACAGTTTCTATACATAATGAGCACTTGATAAATATTAGTTTTCTTCCCCAGAAAAAAAGTGGTTAACTGAACAAAATAAGGAGTATCTGTTACTGTAAATAGAGTGGGTTGTTTACATGCCTTTCTCTCATACAACTTCAAGGTTTCCAAAGCAAAGCCATGTTATAGTCATCCATGTATCTTAACAGAGCATGAAATACAATTTTCTGAATGTATCAAGTGCTCAATAATTTTTAAAATGTTAAGTGAATGTACATGAGCACCACCATAACTTGCTTTTTCTTATATGTAAAAATTACAGCAACCCCTGTAATGACATATGTGATTGATAACTGCACAATGCAAAACATGTTAATTGTTTTTATACATATCCTATTATACCTTTACAGAAAGGGTAAAACTTTCCAGAGTTTTTGAAAGTGCATTATCTCTTGATTATTTGTACTGATGAAAATTACAATATGGATAATCCAAAAATAATTTATATTTGATTTAAGTGTGTTTCCATATTTATATTTGCATATTGTTATGTCTTATTATTCTATAAGAAAGAATATACTTCAAACAAAATAAGCTACTTTATTGAAAACTGACTTAGAAGAAGTTGAACACAATATGCTTATCTGATCTTTACCCTCTGTATAGCTTACTCTACTCTGATTATTCAAACTATATGGAAACTACATGGAACTTGCCTTTTCTCATATAAAAACTCTTTAAATGTTGGTTTCCACAAGGATATTTTGTGTAGAAAGCAGGGATTTTTATTAGTGAATTTGAAATCAAGTTTGCCTAGGTATTTTCAAAAATCAATTGAAATATATTATGAAACACAATACATCATTTGCTTCACTAAAATTGAGAATTCTGATTTTTATTAAGTATTTTATTGCTATAAATAATAAGCATTTATTTATTCCAATAATAAAAGGCATCATTGTACCTTAGAGAAAACCTTATTATTTCATCTTATTTTTAATTATTCATGGACCATATACCCCATCTTCAGGTATATGGAAAGCAGAGTGATTTGGCAGGGAAAAAAATGGACTTGACTATTCCCAAAGGACCTTAAAAACAGCATATTACAGTGACACAGCTATCTCAATGTTTGTAGCTGCGCAATTCACAATAGCTAGGTTGTGGAACCAACCTAGATGTCCCTCAGTAAATGAGTGGATTAAGAAAATGTGGTATATATGCACAATGGAATTTTACTCAGCAATAAAAGAAAACAAATTAATGGCATTTGCAGGTAAATGGATGAAGTTGGAAGACATAATGCTAAGTGAAGTTAGTCAGTCTCAAAAATCCAAGTACCAAATGTTCTCTCTTATATAAGGAGGCTATTTCAAAGTATTGTTGGATGGGGGTACATAGGAGGATTAGAGGAACACTAGAATGGTCAAGGGAAGGGAGGGTAAGGGAGGGAGCAAGAGGGGAGGGAGGGGGAGAAAAGAAAAAAAAAAAAGGTGGTTGAATGAGACGGATATCATTTTCCTTAATGCATGATTGAAGACCTGAATTGTACGAATATACTTTGTATACAAACAGTTGTATGTAAAAAGATTCTAAATATATGCACTATGAGTTGTACATATTAAAAATTATAAAAATAAAATTAAAAAAATTAAAAATTAAAAATTAAAAAAAAAAGGACTTGAAAGTCAAACAAACCTGGATTTGTATCAAACATTCACATTTCTTTGTTTATGACCCTAAATAAGTTAAATTTTCCCCTGAATTTCAGTTTCCTCATTGGAAAACAAGGGGGAAAAGCATTAAATGTGAATAAATACAAACTGTTTGATCCATAGCAAAACTCATTAAGTAATAATACATTTCCTCCTTCTCTTCCCAAACCCGAAATTCTCAAATTTTATTGTATTATGAATTTCTTCCAACTAGTAATGATTCGCATCAACAATTTACATGTATCAAATAACAGCTTAAAAATTTCTTCACATAAACTATTAAATTTAATTCTCACTGCCACCCTGTGAAGTAATTTGTCATTATCCTAATTTTTCACAGTAATAAATTGAGCTTCAGAGAAAGTAAATGATTTTTCACAATATCTTGAAAGTAGTAAATTACAAAACCAGAGTTTAATCTAGGTCATCTAGTGCTGTCCTATTCTATCCAGGCTGCTTCACTAATTTAAAAAAAAAAAAAAGAAAAAAACTTTCCACCAGAGTTAACAAAAAGTTTTAAACTAAGAAAGTGATACCTAATGATAATGAATATTATTAAACTATCTGACCCAGCTCAAAATGAGATAAGAACACAGTCACATTATGGGTATCATCAGCAGTTCTATGAGCTAAGATTTTATTTGACACAATCTTTTAGTAATATATTCCTAGAAAATAGCTTTATATGAAAAATATTAAGAAGATATGCTTGTTCAAGATTGGGAAAGATTAACAAAATTTAGAGTATAATTTGTATTCTTCCATGATAAATTTCTCAACATTTTATTTTTTGAAAATTATATCAGAAAAATAAGAATGTCTAAAATATTGGATAGTCTTTGATTAAAACAAGATCCTCACTTCATCTAACTAAATTTGAAAAAAAAAAAGTTGATTAATAATTTAGATGACCCCAGAAGCACTTTTCAAGACACAATTGAAGAATCATTTTTTGGAGCCCTTACCTTCTCTTTTATCTATTTTTTTTACTAATTAGGAGAAAATAGAGCACAAAAGTTAAAGGTCTGTGGGTTCTCTATATAGACTACTTAAGTTCAGATCTTGGCTCTACTACTTTAGACAAATCCTTTAATGTATTAAAACTTTTGTTTTCATCATTAAAGTAGCTAACATTTATTAAGCATTTGACCATATTTAAACAATTCAAGATATTTTACAATATCTTCCACATTTAATCAATCATAAACCTTAACATTTATTAAGCATTTGACCATATTCAAACAATTCAAGATATTTTACAATATCTTCCACATTTAATCAGTCATAACCCTTAAGTAATATTATAGTATTAGAATATCATTTGTACGTGTGTGCGATGCTGGGGATTGAATACAGGGCCTTTGCACATGCTAGGCAAGCAGTTTATCACTGAGCTACATCCTTAGCCCTACTTTTATCTTTTGTAGATAATAAGAGTTCTAAGGTTCCCCCAACTAAACTCAGTCCAGCACCCTAATTATAGACTATAAGCTCTTAAAATGCTAGGTATGCGTGAAGTTAAATGTCTGGCACAGAAAAAGCATTCAATAAATCGTAACATGTATTTGTTTCTATTTTATCTAAATGTCAACATATTTAACAGTTGTAAATTGAATGAAGTAGTATGCAAATATGTTAATTCCATGATTCTTTTCTACACAACATGATCATTGTGAGTCAGAGAGAAAGAGTAAGCGCACTAATTGTGAATCACTTACTTGGGATTACTTTTAGGGACCAGATTTGTAAATGGCACTTAACTAATATAAGTCAATAACTGAGCCAACTTAAATACAAAAGAAACCAGTCTGAAAAGGGTACATACCCTATGATTACAACTACACTATATTCTGGAAAAGGCAAATCTTTGGAGACAACAAAAAAGTCAGTGATTGGGATAAAGAAACAAGAATAGATAGAGCACAGAGTATTTTTAGGGCTTGGTCTGTAGATATTATAATGGTGGATACAAGTCACGCATTTGTTCAAAACCACAGAAAGCCCAACACCAAATGTGAACCCTAATATAAACTAAGATTCTGAGTAACAATCATGTGTCAAAGTATGTTTATAGATTGTAATAAATGTACCATTGTAGGGAATGTTATGTATAGGGGTAGAAGACATACAGGAAATCTCTGGACCTTATGCTCTTAAATCGAAATCTGCTCTAAAAACTCAAGCTTATTTTTAAAAATAATCATACAGTAGATCCTGAATATCAAGTCTCAACAAATCTCAAAGAAATAATATCATATTAACTAACTCTCAGCACAAGCAGTTAAACCAAAACTCAATAGTAAATAGATTTTTAAAAATTAATAGGAGCTTATTTGGGAATGTAAACATAAAAAGTGAAGACACGAGGGGGATGAAACCATCAAGATGCATTGAAGTTAGATGAGGACAAATGACAGAATGTCACAGTGCCTTAATCTAGGAAAAAGAGAGAAAAAAAAAAAAAACTGAATGGTTACAAATTCCCAAATGAGAAACTGAAAATAATTTCAAATTAGGTTTTAAGGGGTGAAAATAATTTACCAAAGGCCTTGGTTCTTTGACTAGAAACTCAAGCTTAAGACTAGAAAATCATGACTCCCAGTTCAGAGTTCTTTTCACTATACCAGAATGGCACAATCAAAACATGTTTGACTCAAGGCAGTAAATGATATTCAGCCAAGGAAAAAAGTAATGCAAAGTTTTTGAGTCAGACTCAAGTATTCTAGCAGGTATGGAGAGGAACATCTACAATTTCAAAACAGCTTTAATCAGAAGACAAAGAACCAAATTTAGAACTTGAAAAGGGACAAAATTTCATAATTAATGAGAAATGACCAGACTATAGCATAAATAAATGTTGAAATCAATAAATTATTGAAATAAAGTCAGTTTTACAATATATGTCCTAAAATTTCCTGAATTCACATCTAGTCCTAATTGGGCAATGATCCCATTTTTTGGTTGGACTGATTTATTTTATATAATTCTTTTCAGACTGGATTTTAAAAATCTTTGTATATGATAGAAATTTTCAAATACAAAGATAGTACATAATGACATAATTCTTCTGTACTCATTATCCAATTTCAATAATAAACATTTTGCCTTTCATATTATATCTATTGCCCTGACCATCATTTTTTTTTTAATCTGGAATGGTTGAACTGATTTAAGATAAAGAGCAAAAGCATCTCTGTGATAAGAAAAAAGAAAGGATGGAAGAAATATTTTTGGACTGTTTTTGAGACTTGAACCAGGAATAATATTAGATAATGAGGCCTAATAATCCAAGAAGCAAGGATAATAAAGTGAAAATCTATTAATGACATGGTTCAGATGTTGTTTGACAATCGTTAGAACTGTCTATGGAGAAGAGTGTTTTATTATTTTTAAACTTATTTTAGCCTCACACCAAGTAATATGGCAGGAAATGTTGCAAAGCTTGAGATTATAGAAATTATAGTTCCTAAAGATAGGTTTGTCTTAAAGGAACATATAGATTAATTTTGTCATGTTTAAATTCATATGATCACTAACCTACCATACCCCAATAAGCACCCATTTAAAGAATAGCTTTTACTATTTATAAAACAGCAATATCACCAAATCTCAATTTATTTTTAATGCTTAAAATTTATTTTTATGTCCTATAGTAGTTCTTTCTATGTACTTGACAAACTTTCCCCATTTTTAGGTTTTGAAATTTTAAATATAAAGCTCCTCTTATCAGGTCCAATGTTTTTTTGTTTTAGTACTGATAAAACCATGTATTTCTGGATCTTAGGAGATCTTTTGAGTATTTAGAATTTCACTTCAATTTCTAATCTAAATGTTGAAAGCAAAGGCTGCTAGAAGCTGACTATGCCACAAATACAACTATATCTGAAACATGTAGATTAAAAAGAAAATGTGAAGAATGTCATGCTGAGTTGTCTCAATTTTCATTGTGAAATAAGAGGCAAGAATTGGCAGGTAGAGATAGGAGAGATGAATTTCTAATTGGGAAAAGGGAGTTAAAAATGAAATAACTAGTGAGGCCCAATTTGAAATTTTAAAGCATGAATCTAAGTATCAAAACACATGTTCTTTTTTTCTCTATTTGGGTCCTCCAAATTAACTTTCAATTGCAAACCCAATGAACAGAACCTAATTTTTTCTTCTATCTTCTGTAGCAAATGCTACCATAAAGCTGTTTCATGCTCTCCATTATCCCTCAAATATAACAATTTTCCTCAAACAATAATATTCCCACCTGCATTTGATGTGAATCAAGCCACATAATGACTATACAATCCTTTATCTCTGATGAAGTCCTTCATTCTCCATGGATTTTCAATTCAGTCAAAAGGCTTCACTATCCCACAAAGCCTTTATTTGCCCTGCTTCTACATAAGGTCCAAGATCCTGCTTTTCCAATGAACATTTTCTATAAAATTTTCTACATATTGATCCTATTCATTTTCTGACCACAAATTTTTAAATGGCTATTCCTTCTGATTACTATATTTCTATTATAGTTACTCATTTTAAGTACCTTGGTGTCCACTAATCCTCATTCCCAATCACCATCACCTTCCCACAAACCTGTATTCAAACAGCCAGATCACTTACCAACTATCACTTACCCCTCCAAATTTTATTTTCTCTAAATTCCAGTGTCAAATTTCTGTTCTTGAGGCAAAAATATATCAGTCAAAAGGTCAGAACCTATTAATTTATTGCAATACTCCAATCACTGGAAAACATCAACGATTTTCAATAAAGATATAGGTATAGCTCCTTTCCAAATGATGTCATAGCCTAGTTCTTTGTGTTATGGTTAACACACACCCCTTTCTGTGGCAATCGACTCTAGGTTCATGAATGTGTGAGGGTCTTTCATCTACTTTCTCAATTTATACTTCCCTAAGATATCTGACCAGCAGACAAGAGTATTAGGAGTCTTATTATGTATCAGTTTTGTCATCATTTCTTAATTTGGAGAGCATCTATTTTTCTTACATTCACAAAAACTTCTTTCTCCTTAATATCTACCCTTCACATAACTTAACAATTAATATCTAGGACAGATTAATAATTGAAGATATTCTAATATATGACTAATGAATACAGCAATTATTTACTTATCTGAACATATAATTTATTTTAAAAATCAAAATAGACACAGATTAGAAAACAAAAGAGGTAAGCATTCTAGAAACACAAAAGGATTAAGAAGGGAAGCAGATTAACTTGCCAAAGAGTGTTTCTTTACCAGGTAACATTAAGCAGAATACTTGTCAATTCTTTAAAAACTATACCACTATACATGCTCTGGACACCTGAGAAGAGAAAAAGGCAAATCAATGAGGGAGGTTCCTTCAGCTAATGCTAAATGTCACCTGAGACCTAATGTTTGTCACATACATAACCAATTACTCAAAACCAGTAACCACACATTCAATCCATCACTTGAAAGGCAATTTTACATACTTTTCCAAGGTTGTCTACTTTATATTTTCTACTCCCTTCCAAGATTAGCTTTGAGGTTAATGAGTATCTTTATTCTCCTGAATAAAACTATACTGGGACAGGATATATGGAAGGCTGAATTCTATAAGTCATCATAAAGTTAGTTCTGTTGAAGGATATCAGTGAAAAATTCACAAGGCAACATTCCTTAGCATTATCTGCATATACCATCTAAACAACTCATAAGCTACTTACCCACTCTTAGCCTTTGTTTGCTCAACTGTGGGGACATGGGGATCCCCATAGTTTTAGAAAACTATGGGGATAATGAACTATCTCATGGAGTTGTAAGAAACAAATGAGTGAAAATGTTTAAGTATTCAGTTGTTTGGCAAATAGTGGTGATATAAAACTAAAAATGAAAATAATAATTTCCTAAATGGATAGGATTCCATTGGTTAATTTGGCTTTAGATTAACAAAAAATTGCTAAAAATAACAAATTAATACTACATGTTTTGCGTTTTGTTAAGAAATTATTAATCAACTTTGAATCAAAATAAGTAAATGGATCAAATTTGGTATACTAGTCAAATTCCTTTGAATTTTATAATAGTCACAATATATATTGTTAGTTTTCAAATCTAACAGACTGGTATCATCAAACTGCAAGCCAAAATAAGTAGTTACTATAAGATATGCTTTGGATGAACTTTTGGATATTAAAAACATGCACCAATAACTAAGTCTTTTGAAGCAGTAGTTTTTAAATTAAAAGTTAGCAGTTGGGGGCAGTGGGAGGAGAATTGACATTCAAGGAAAAGATGGAATTAAAAAGGTAAATTCTGGGAGACTAGCCCTACCACACACAAAGTTTTATTATAAAATTTTACTAATTATGAAAATATATAAGTTGTATAGGAATAGTTAAACCAAACAAGAACATGTAAGAGAGAGTTGAGCAGACTGTTACCTAGATACAGCCTAACTATACAAGAGTTAGCATGGCATATCACAGGAATGACTACACCATATAATAAATATAACTGAAAATTTATTACCTTTTAGAAAACAATTTAATTTTTTATTTCTATATAATATAAATTTCAGAGAAAAAACTTCAGTGAATGATCAACACCAGCCATAAAAAAATAATAAATATAAGCACATAAAATTAAGATTTTTCTGCTCATTAAAATAATAAAAGGAAGTGAAGACTTAAGGTACAAATCAGGAGAGGACATAGAAAAGGTATCCAGAATATAAAAAGAATTCATAAAAATCAATAAAAAGAACTATAAAAAATGTAAAAAACAACCATTTCACAGGAAAACACACACACACACACACACACACACACACACACACTCATAGCCTCACCACAAGAAAATTCAAATCAAGACCACAGATTTTTTTTTTTTTTTTTTTACCAACTCAGGGCAAAAATTTTTAAATCCGACATTATGCTAAATAGAATATAGATCAACATGTATAGTATACCCATTGCTTGTGGAAGTGCATATGAGTAAAGGTTTTTAGAAAAGCAATTTAACAATGTCTTGTGTAGTTGAGCATTAACATATATGACACAGCAAGTCCAATCTAAATATGCACCCAAAAAAATGTCTTATGTCACCAAGAGACATATACATGAATGTTTATACCCGAACTACTGCTGGAAATGAAAGGGGCAAGAAATCCAATAGCAGGAGAAATGATTAATATATTGTGGTATAGTCCAAATATTATATGGAAGTAAAAATGAACTTTATGAATTATAGTTACACACAATGTGAGTGAACATTAATAACCTATGTCTGAGAGCAAAAAAAAAATCCAGATGATAATATATAATGATCATACTACTATATTATTTAGTCACACATTTATATGTGGTAAATCCATACATAAAAATTTCATTTTTTGAAAGAACTATGAAAAAATAAACACAAATTTTAGTTTGATGGTACCTCTTGTTAGGACATATTGAAGAGTACATATATTGAAGTAAATAATGTTTTCTGTTCAAATTCTTTGAGACTGGAGTTCATAGGTATTTATTTTGATTTAAAAGAATGGATGAATGAATAAATGAAATGAGGATAATGCATAGAACAATGACTATGAATCATGTTATGATTAATTCTATGCACCCAAACTTCAATTTTTTTAAATGACAAATGCTTTAGAAGTAGTTCTCAAATTTTAATGTGGATATGAATGACATGGAATCTTGTTAAAAGGAATATTATGATTCATAAGGTCTGGGACAGAGTTTGAAAGTCTATATTCTTAGCTCCCAGGTGATATAAAATGCTTAACAGTACAAAACCTCATTAATTAAGAGGTTTAAATAAGTATTTTATTTGGATAGCTTAAAATTTGGTTTTAAAAAAGTAAGAGAAAAAAAAAAAAAAAAAAACACCACCATGGTTTTAAGATTGAACATCACTCAGTCAGGAAATTCAGAGACTCGGAGCTGGGAATGCAGCTCAGTGGTAGAGTGCTTCCCTACCATACATGAGGCCCTAGATTCAATCCCAAGTACCTTAAAAAAGAATTCAGAGACTTGAAGGGCAAACTAATTAAACTGAACTGAATACTGAATAAGATAATAGATGCCACATTTTAGGAAATTTATCATAGTGCTTAGAAATAATGATTTTGTTTTAGCCCATTTCAAAGAGAAGCAATTTTTGATAAAAGATATTGGAATTCAGAGTTTACTTTGAAGTAAAAGACAATCTTTTGTGAATTACAAGAAACTGAAAGGATATTAAGAAAAAGAAAGATCACTTTGGTTTTGTGAGGATCAGAATGAACAGATCACTTGAATTTTCCATTTCCTTGGTATTCACTAAAAAACTGCAACTTTTTGGGGAGAAAATCACTAGTGGTTAGAAATTTTTTTTAGAGAAGGCATAAAAGGAATAGAAGAGATGACTGACAATGACATATGCATCCAATAATGTATGCAGCATATACTAAAAACACTACTACTTTAGTAGCATTACTATCTTCAAGCAAGAGTTGAAAAATATATTAAAAATACCACACAACTGCTATTAATTTCATATTTAATAAAGGTAATCAATATACAAGAAAGTAAAAATGAGTTTGATTTATTAAAACATTTCATTAAATAAAATTTACAACATCAAAGAGAATTAATTCAGGTAGTTTTTATTATTTAAAGAAATGAAAAAGAAAGATTGCTGTCTTTTAAAAGACTTTTTTACTCTCTTATAACATCATACCCACTACTAGAAAAGAGTAAGTAGTGAAAGAGCAAGATTATGATGAAAGAAAAAATAAAATAATTGGGACAAGACAATTTTTTTGGGGGGGGTGGTGCTGGGGATTGAACCCAAGGCCTTGTGCATGCAAGGAAAGCACTCTACCAAATGAGCTACATACCCAGCTCCAGCACAAGAAAATTTTAAAGTGGGTTCATAGTATGATACACTATTGGAAAAAAGAGTCAAATATAATTTATTTACACTTAGAAACATTTGTTTATCCTAATTTCTACAAAACAGAATCTAGGTATCTTTAAGAGTAAGGAAAAAAAAAAAAAGAAAAGGTGGTTGAATGAGACAGATATCATTTTCCTAAATGCATGATTGAAGACCTGAATTGTACGAATATACTTTGTATACAAACAGTTGTATGTGAGTTGTACACATTAAAAATTATTTTAAAAAAAAAGGAGACTGATGTAAAATAGAAAAAAAATTTAAAAAAAGAGAGTAAGGAATGTTAATATTTTCTATCCATTTTCGTAATAAAATGTGTTTTAAATATTTTTGTAGTGGTGTTCTTAACCTACTACATAGTGTATACCTGGTTCTCCCACACCCAGAAAACTAGCCAATGGCAAATTTGGTGTTTGGTGACTCAAATATTATAAAAGATTTTACTATATAGAGTATTCGTGCTGTAGTCACTATTAACTGTAGATATAAATTAGAGAATTTCCAAAGAAATATAACAACAAATTACAAAAGTGTGCTTAGCTGTCCTCGGCCATTTGTTATGTCAAAATAATATAGCATTATCAGTATGTCCAGATAGAATAAAGGCCTTGATTTCCCTTAAAAAATATCCATATTTCTATAATGGAACAAGAGATCATCAGGAGATGTACCTGGCTGAAAAACGTTCCTCAATGACCAGGAAAAGAAATAAAGAAATTCTAAAGATCTTAGACTTTAAGCAATTGACCATATTCAAAACTTACATAGATTTCACTGATTCATCTGGTTGAGGTTTTCATTTGCTTCATCAGTAATATAATCTATTTCTAATATGTTAAGAGGTTTAAAATCAAGCATGCAACTTGAAATACAAATAAATGACCTATAGGGAAAGAATGGCTCCCTTCAGATTTTCATCATCATAATTCTTTGTACAATGCATTATGCTTTTTAAAGCACATCAACATTTATTAATTTGACCCTCACAAAAGTTGTGTGAAGTAAGCAAAATACAGCTATCATGATTTTAAAGATTAAGAATCTGAGACACAGAAATCAAGCATTTAACCTTACAATAATATTACATACTTACTTCTAGTTCTATTCTTCCCTTTGATACCTTTACTTTCTTTCATTTTTACATTTTATTACTTTATTGAAATCATTATTATACCTATAATTTATGGAGTCAAATCAGCAAGTACTTATCAGCTAAATTCTATGTGCAAGGCACTAATTCATGTACACTTGGCATTATAATTAATTTGTAACATCAAAAAAAATTGCCGGGCGCGGTGGCGCACGCCTGTAATCCCAGCACTTTGGGAGGCTGAGGCAGGAGGATCGCGAGTTCAAAGCCAGCCTCAGCAATGGCGAGGCACTTAGCAACTCAGTGAGACCCTGTCTCTAATAATAAAAACACAAAAAAGGGCTGGGGATGTGGCCCAGTGGTCGAGTGCCCCTGAGTTCAATCCAACGGTACCAAAAAAAAAAAAAAAAAAAAAAAAAAAAAAAAAGAACACTGAACAAACTAAAACTTACCCCTAAAATTTTACCAAGGATGTCAGCTGCATGTCAGCCCTGATGCAGGTTTGGCCTATAGATTTTCATCTGATCCCAAACTATACATCATTTGTAGATAAGTTTGTCTGATGTGGAAGGCTAGAAGATCATCTAAAGATTTAAGAGAACAGTAGAAATGTCTGGTAGCAAGTAATACAAAATTAAAGAAAATGTAAAGGAAAAAAGCAGTCTTCCTAGATGCCAACAATATTCAGAAATAAGAACTCATTAGTGTCAAAGGTAGCCATAATATTTTTTTTTTTTTTTTTTTTTTTTTTTTTTTTTTTGTGGTACCGGGGATTGAACTCAGGGGCACTCGACCACTGGGTCACATCCCCAGCCCTTTTTTGTATTTTATTTGGAGACAGGGTCTCACTGAGTTACTAAGTGCCTCGCCATTGCTGAGGCTGGCTTTGAACTCACGATCCTCCTGCCTCAGCCTCCCAAAGTGCTGGGATTACAGGCGTGCGCCACCGCGCCCGGCTTGCCATAATATTTTAAATGCTTAAATTATTCACAATATATATTCAACTATCCTGAATTTTATTATAATCCATAAGTAGAACTTTTTTTTGTTCTTAGTGTAACTTGTCTTTTGCATTTTATTCATGGCAGTATTACTCTCCTTTCACAATTCTTCCCATAGTTAATCCATTTTAACAACTTAGTATGCATCTTACTATATTCTTCTCCCTTTGCAAATAATTCTACCATAAAATGGACACATACATAGATAGATATCACATATAAATACACATATTTGGGGATTTTGTCATTATCATTCAAAAACTGAATGTTACACATACTTTTCTATCCAGGGCTCTTCTCACTTAAGTAATTCCTGGAAATTCTTTCAGATCACCAGAGACAATTTTAATTCACATCTTTTAAAGACTACATTGTGTTCTATGGTCTGATTTTGCTCATAAACATGACTTTTATTATTATAGTACATTTTGTCTCTTTTCAAAACTTTTAACCTTAAGTTCTATCTTGTTTGATGTCAATGTTACCATTCATATTTTCCTGTTTTTGTTTGCATTGTCTTCATATCTTTATACCCATCATTTTACCATCTTTTCTTTATAATTTTGTCTTAGGTGTTTTTCTTGTAATATAATTTGGCTGACTTATGTTTTTAATGCAATTTGACATCATCTCTCTTTTAATGGGAAAATTTAGTCCATGTATAGTAAATATAATAGCTTGTAATACTTAATTTTATAACTTAAGACAATTATTTTTTGTTATTGTTTTCTCATTCTTCTTTCCTGTATTTTGTTTGGAAAAGGGCCTATGCATTCTATTTTTTTCTTAATATGGAAGTTCTAAGTGATTTTCTATTTCATTATCTTCCCTTTCCTAACTCTATTTAAACAGATATATGTGTCTGTTCATTATGTGACAGTTTTCTCCCACCAAGATTCCACACCTTCATTTTCTCCTGTGATATCTTCAGAATACATTCCTTTCTTGTTTTCTTCCTTTCTTCTCATTGCTTATCATTTTCCTCCTCTGATATTTTAGCTACCCAGCCCCCTCTATCTCCTATTTCAATGGGACAGTTTACTACACTTAAAATTTTTCTTACAGAAAGATGATTCTTTTATTTCAAGGCCCTGAAATTGTTTATTTTAAATATTGCTAGCCATCTATCTTTAAGATGAAATTTTATCTATATTTACACATGCAGAATTATATGTAAATGATCACTATTATTCACTATATTCCTCTTCATCTTCTTCATCCTGAAGCTTTGTTCTGGTTCATTTGTTGCTTGCTTATAATCTATTCTCGGGCATTTTCTCAGATGGGGTATAATCATTATATACTCTCAGCTCCTGCATATCTCTAAATGTATTTCACCTTAGGTCCAATTGATGACTGAGATTTTTGGATTATACTTATTTCCTTTTTTAAGTCTGCAGAAGTTTATCTTCTAGTTTCCATTATTATGGATATGTAGTCCTTTGAGACTTCAGTATACTATTCTTCATATGAATTTGTTCTTTCTACTTGAGAGTTATGTTTCAATTAACATGTAGAATTCAGAACTTTATCAGGATATGCCTGTTTTTTCTTTTGATCAAGGCCATAAATTAGTAAACCTTTTCAATCCATAGACTGATTTTTCTTAATCTCAGATAAATTTACTTTCAACATTTTTAATTGTATTTCTCCTTCATCTATTCTAATTTCTTTCTCTGTGATACTATTATTCACATTGATTCCTATATTTTGCAAATCTCACCTTTTAATTCAAGATATTGTTTTATTTTTGTTTTGTGCTTTGATATATTTCTTGTATTGGTGTTTTAGTATATACTAATTCATATTTCTTCATCTTTTCTCTCTTCCCCCCCCCCCCCCAGTACAGGGGCTCTCTGCCACCGAGCTACATCCCCAATTTTTAGTTTGAGATAAGGTCTCACTAATTGCCAATGTTGACTGTGAATTTGCAATCAATTATTGGCATATGCCACCATGCCCAGCATTTTTCAACAGTGACCATGTTTTCCTTCCATTTGTCCACTAAGTTGTTCAAATAAGGTTTTTTTTTTTTTTTTTTTTTTTTTTTTTTTTTTTTTTTTTTAGTACCTGAAATTCTCTTCTTTATTTGAATTTCCTTAAGTTTTCATAATTTATTTATCTACTTGAATTTCAAGTTCAGGTTCCATCTATAGTAGTCAACAATAACTAGATATCTTGGGTGTGTATTCTGATTTTCCTACCTGATCTTCCTGTCTCATTTTTTACTGAATCTCCACAAATTGTTAAGTTTTCATTGATAACCTACTGGAGCTCAGGTATGGTGAGAGAATTCTAAATGAAATAAGTATGACAGGTTGTAAAAAGCAAATATTGACTGTCAATTCCCTGCCAAGGTACAGGAAGGAAGAACTTCATGTTGTCCTATCTCTATTTCTTTTTAGCCTCATAGACAAAAAAAAAAGACTCCATTCAGCTATTTTGACTTTATATCTATTTAGGGAAACCTGGATTCTTAAAATGTGTAAATTTTCATCTTATCCCTCAGGGTTAACAGACTTCTGAAGCCCAACTTCATCCCAATGTCTGCTGCTTTCTGATGTTGACCTGGGACTCCTATTGTTTTCCTCCTACTTACTTGCCCAATTGAAGGTACAAAATTTCCAGAGCAATATTTCTCTTCCAAGTTTTCATGGCAGTTGTTCACAGATTGCATCAACCATTTCATACAGAAAGGTAGGAAGCTTAGAATCAAAAGTGAAGGGAAAGAGAACCATATATATACCAATTTGTTTTTAAAATCCTCTATTTTAAAATAATCTGGGGGTGGGATTGGGTATATAGGACTATGTTTGGACTTTATTATTTTTATTCCCCAAAATCAACAGTTTCCTCAGAAGACATATTTCTGAATACAGTATATAAAAATGACAATATTTTTGTATGGTCTTAGATACTGATTTCCAAATAAACTATAGCTATTAATCATTTTATGTAAGCAATTCCAGTTTTAATTATTTCAGGACATAATTATATATTTTTTGAAAACAACTTCTAATCAATCTGTTTTAGTTCCAGTTAGTAGAAAAACAAATTATGACTCTGGCCAATCAAGTAAAAGTCCCAATATGTACCAGCGAGTTCTATAAATATGAAAAGGATGTCACTATTATACAGGTTTTAAACATGTGTCCAACATGTGGTTTATATGATATTGCCTTCAATAGTGTTTACAGTCCAATTATCTTTTTTACTTTCTAGAAGAGCTATAGATATCATTAATATTAAAATATTTAACTAGAATTGTTTTCTAAATAACTCAGATAAGGTAAAATTAACAGAAACATTTTTAATTATGTGAAATTTCATGAACTTTTTTTAAGAATTAAAAAGCTCATATGAAATGTCCAATATCTCAATTGCAATCTACAAGGTGCAAAAAGTACTATGGTTTGTTTGTCCTACTATACAGATAGTAATCATATAGGATATGAAATTTGGGTTTCATCCTTGAATCAGTTGGTGATGTAATTCTGTGTACTCTATTCAACACAATATCCTGAATTGATTGTAGTAGATTTGCTTTACCACTGATGGGTAATATCTGATTTATTTCTTTTCTGAATCAATGATAAATATACTTTTTTATTGAACATCTGCCATGATAGAATTTCATTAAGCATCTAAAAGGATAAAAGATCATGAACATGTTTAAAATGTTTGGGTCTTGAAAAATTACAGACAAAGTATAAAAACAGGTAATAACTTTCACAACACTAAAACTGAACCAGAGTTAGCTGAAAATGAGGAAATGGTTAGGCTAGTAAGCAAAAATTAAAGTCATATTCTTCAGATAGATTGAAAAACAGCTTGACAATAACATTTATTGAACCCCTCCTATGTGACAAATATCATACTAATAACATAGCCACCAAGATGAGCAGAGCATGACATCTGTCCTTAAAAGACCACATTTAGGGCTGGGGTTTTAGCTCTGCAGTGAGTGTTTGCCTAGCACTTGTGAGGCCCTGGGTTCAATCCTCAGCACCACATATAAATAAATAAAAGTATTGTGTCCAAATGCAACTAAAAAATAAATGTTATATTTTTAAAAAGACCACATTTAGTTTGGTATAAGTCTGTTACTTTTCCTAAGTGAAAAAGCTCAAAGACTTTGAGTGTGAGTTAAGCTGCACATAGGACACCAAATTTAATTAAATTTACTTTATACCAGAACCATTCGTTTTTGCATAATAAAACTGATCATCACACATAAAATAAAAAGTGTCATCATTAAACATATAATATAAAGATATGCATAACCCAAATGTACAGAAAAATCACCACCATTTATTTTTGCCCCATATATATTTTGTTTCAAATTGTAACTTTGCTATGAATGTTGAGGCTGTAATACACAATATCTGAATTGGAAGGACTTAGAATCAGATTCATTTTTTCCTATTTTGGTTCTCAGCTCAAAATACCCTCTATTGTCATTGTGTTACTTTGCTCTAGAAGAAGAAAAATTAAAAGCACAAGTTTTCAAGGGATTATATCTAAGGGCCACATATATAAAGGATGGTGAGATGCAAACAATATAGCTGTTAGGAAGACTAAGTACCATATGATATCAAAAAAATAAAGATAAAGATTAGATCTAAAAATGAACCTGAAGAGGAAAACTGTCATGCTGGAATTGAATGTTGATGATTTTTCCAACTTCACAATATATTTTTTTCAGTGATATAATCACATGAAGCTTGCAAAATTATCATTGCACTATATACCACAATGCACTAAAAATAAGTCTGAATAAAATATCAGAGATATTGGGATAAGTCATGTAAGTGATGGTATAGCATTTTCATTCATTCACACTAATATATGTAGCATAGCTTAAAAACAAATATTATCTCTTTAAAAACCTCTGAAATCTTTAGTACATAGTAGATAAAACAATACTTGCTTTGAGATATACTATCAAATAAAATTAAACCTTTCTTTCTTTATGGTAAGATACTAAAGTAAAGTTAAAACTACATGAACAAAGTCTAGACTATGTTCCATGCTAATCTTGGAAGAACCTGTTTTAAAATCCATAAACAAGGGATCAAAGGCTAAAATTATATAATGAACCAATTAAAATTAGGATATAAGATATTTCTTCCTCATATCCATCAAACCCTCAGGAAAGCTAACAGGTATTGTATTTGAAAGCGAACTCCGAATAGAAATTTTAAAATGCCCCTAAGAACAGTTCAAAATTGGGTTGCACAAAATAGGCACTCAATAATTGGTTTACCACATAGTTTGTTGTACTAAATCAGAGACTTTGTAATATGCTTAAACATGTTGCTTAAATCTAGGCTAGTATTGATTCTTACATTTTTTGTGCCAAAAGCATAGCAGTCTCTGTACCACAAACACTACATGGACCCATATTTATGCCAGCTCTTGGTTTCTGAAACAAATAAAAGGACACAAATAGCAAACAATAAACATAAGGGCCTTTCAAAGTCAGTAGGATCTACCACAGTTTGAATATGTTATTTCTGTTCTACCACATCCTTGTTTCCCTATGATATTTAGTTCTTGATTGTTCAGTCTGGTTGGATTTAGTTTTTCTTTTTGACTTCTACCTTCCCAGTACTCCCAGTATTTAACATTTCCTTTGACCTGCTCCTACTCAAGATTTCCACAGCCTGCTTTAACATGATACCCGTTCCACTGTTATCTATGGCACCGCACAGGAGGCAGCTACTGAATCCATTCTCTGTAAAACCTTTGCACAAATTCCCTCAGCATTTTTAATTCTAGACTGGAGAGTTAAATTGTAAAAACCAGACTCTCCCATAGCAACCATTCTTCCTCCCACTTTCAACTCTTTGACTTTGTGCCCTTCTCTAGAACCTTCTCCAAATCAAATATGTTTTTCTTTAAATAAAATTACCAGTACTGATCTGAACAAGTTCTGAGTGAAATAGTCCCAAAATAGAGTCCTGATTGGGTAGTAATTAAATTTACGTCCTCTAGAGCTGGACTTGAGTTTTAATTCCCATCTGTTACATACTAGCTATATGACTTTGAATAAGATATTACTCTTTCTGAGCCTTAGCTTAGCATTAAAATTGTCATAATAAACGCACCCATCTCCTATGATTGTAGAACTAAAAAAAATACAGATATAACCAATGTCTTCTTCAGAGTAAGCTCACAATAAATGTTGACTACTGTTTAAATGAATTTAATTTTCTTTTCACTGTGCTTCCTTCTAAAAAATGGTGCTAGTGTTTTTGACACCAACGTCTGTAGAAAACAGTCTACAGTAATTCCTCAATACTCGTACTAGGTTTCAGTCAATACTCCAAAATCAGTTTCACCTAAGCTTATTTAGAATATCTATGGCATTACTTGCATGCACTGAAAAACTCATACCACTTTTTGTCCCAAATGAATTGATCTCAAATTTTTCTTGCAACTTTTATTAACTGGACACTTGATAGGCTAGTTTTATATTCCCTGATATATTATAGAATTTACTAAATATTCTATGGGGTGATTTTTAAAATGTTATATGATCAGTGCCAGAAACATCTGAAGCTGTGGGTAGATGTAGGAAAAGCAGAATATTCAGATTTATATAAATTTCTGCAGATTTGTTTCCACTTGTGAATAAATTTGATAGATTTGAGCCTCTCAAAACCATTTACAACAGCAAAAGAAATAAATGAGTCAATTAAAATAACCTAAGTGAAACTTTTAAAAATAAACATTAAGGTTGTCATTACACACAGATCTATAAAGTATGTCCACACAAATTGCATCCAGTTGTTTTTTTTCTATATGACAGGACAGTGTGTGCAAAGTCTTTTCTAACACAGATTCTTTTCAGTACCCCATATCAAAATAAATAGGCAAATTTGTCTGTTTTACCATCTGTCCTATGGGAATCTACTCCTGAATGGGTATAATGTGGGATCAAAAATCAAATGCACTAGTTAAAAATTACAAATTTTCTAAGATCCCGTGTGGAAATGGTTCCTGATTACTCAAAGTATATCTACTTCCCACTTAAACAAGAGAGATATAAAAACCAAATTCACCTTTTTTCCTTTGGAGACATATTTATTGAACTATCTATATATTTTATGAAATTATAAGATGACTGAGTGAATTCATTGTTATTACCTGTTTTCCTTAGTTAAGCAATTTTATGCTGGATAAGAAGGAAAGAATCAAGTTTATGAATTCAATTGCTAATATAGCTGCCTGAGTTAAGGTTACTTGGTGAAAAATTCATGTAAACTAATAAATTTATTATATTTACCAACTGCAAGGGATTATAAGCACTTAATATTGTGTCTACAGTGTATAATTGTAGACAGTTATATATTATGCTTAATTTGAAAGCAGATATCATTAAAAAGAAAACTATCAAGAACTAAAAGGAAAAAGAAAAGTCAAATATTTTACATGTGAGTATTTTAGTTTTTCCTGGTGGTATAAAATTCAACAACCAGTATCACAGTACATTCCAGTATCTGGAACTAAAAAGACTGAAATGTTGATGAAAACATCATCAAGGGATGATGATACTATGGTGGAGTTGTATGGATCCATACAACTATATGACATGCCCCAAATCATACCACTAGTTAGTGGCAACACTAAATTTAGACCAAACTCTACTTACTCACTCTAACACCCAAGATTTTGACAAGGTGCAATAAAGTAAAAGAATTAAATTTAATATATGAGAGATTAAAAAGATAGATGTTGCCATCTCAAGTTAAAAACTTTTAAAGACTTCTGCCTCTTTAATTACATGGTCTTAGGAAAAGTTTAAAATACTATAGGATTGTTAAAAAGAATTGATTAGAAGTAACATAGCTTAAAAGAATATTTGAAGTTTTCCTTAAATCAAAACTACAGTAAGCACATTTTTTGATATCTAAAGGAAGCCAGAGATTTATTGTGTGCGTGTGTGTGTGTGTGTGTGTGTGTGTGTATAATAGAGAAAGAAGGGAAGTAGAATATGATGGTTATTTATGTTTTTTGTTTATTCTGTAAGTTGTTAGAGGTTCTTCTAGTTTTCCTTTGCAATGGTAATCTGTGTTCCAAAATTGAAGGTACACATAAAATGAATTTCTGATAATGTATAAAGCAGTGAAGTATAAATAAGTAAATCTTTAGAAACTTACCAATGACAGTAAGATAATGGATCCCAAGAATTTCAAAACTAAAAACCCAGATTTTTTTAACCTGTGTTGAATTAGAAAGAACACCTCTAAAAACAAATGTCAAAATTGAAGAGATTGAATCAGTACACCTCTCTAAACTGTGTGTATATTTTTCCTGAAGAACATATTCATGAGCTGACAGTAAAGACAGGCTGCCTGCTTTGACTATAGTTTTGTTTACCTTATACTGTCAAGAATGGATTTTGACACAGTATTAATATTGCTATTTTTATTGATATAATTAGCACTGCTATAAATAAGTCCTTGGCCTGCCATATCTAACTATATTATTACAATCAGCAATATTAGAACTTATTTTTCTTATATAACATCTTGGAAATAAACTTCTGGCCCAAAGAACCAAAGCAATCCCATGATATGGAAATTACTGAAAAAACAACAAAAAAGTTGCTCCATCAATAGAGAATACTGTTTTGTGTATGACTTCACTAAACAAACTAGTTTATATTTGTTTGAAACTAAAGTTTCTCACCAATCTGCTGTTTCAATTTCACATCACACCATATTGTACCTAAAACAGGCAATCTGGATTCCTGTTGCTACAATTTTTTTCCCCCAAACAGCTCAGGAATGAGACTGAAATATAAGGCTTGAATCTATAAAGCACAAAAATTAACACACTCAAAATCAAGAATGGTCGATAAAATAAGCATGCCTGTAACCGTATAATTGCTAGTGGGTAGCCAGCCCACTTGTGAATTTTTGATCATTACATGAAAGCAAATTCAAAACATATTTTATCCTGCTTCTAGAACCCATCAGCTGTGACAATAACCTTATCTAGACCTTGAATCGTTTGTTCATTAAACAAAGTGGGGTGACTGACCCAGTGCATATTCAACATAGAGTATGAAGGCCAAAACAAAATGACAATACAGTTCAAAACAAGTTTGTGGACATTTTAAACTAGTATATTAAAACCTTTCTTTGTCTCTATCACCAGTTGACAGATGGTTAGCCCTCACACAGCCTAGTATCTCTGGCAAAGAAATGACTGTGTCTAGCCAAGAACACCCCAAATTTTGACTTAAAATGCACTGTACACATGCTTAGACTTACCTTACAAATATGAATATTAATAGAATTCGTCATGCTTATTTTATTACTATAAAAAGCTTGACAGATGTCAGTATTTTATCTTGAATACCTCGTATCTATGAATACCCCATTTTGAAACATTCATCTATTTTATGTGGATTCGGGTTCTATGAACTTCCCATTTCAGATTCTATTCATTTATGCACAGCTTGGTAATCACACTTGAAGAAAACTTCCAAAATAATATGCTAACCATTCCCCCAATAAAAAATTTACAAAGATTTAACTAGTTTTTTGTTTCTGTGTTATTCATAGGAAAGTTCTGGTAACAAAGCATGTTGAACAAAAAACACCTGGGAACTTTGAACACATTTGATATCAAGGACCACAGGGCAGAACTAGAATTATTTATCCAGTAATGAAATATATCTTTATTTAAAAAACTGCTCATATATAAATATATACTCAGACACATATAAACACACATTGTTCAACCGTCCTTATTATAATTAGGTAAAGTTCTTAGTTTTTACCATTCTATTAACCATTCTTCCACATTGCCTTTTAAAAAAATATTCAGCTAAAGCAATACATTTCATGTTATAAAGTCTTTATATCCTCCTAAATCTTCATATTTATAGCTTTATTATGATGACAAATCCTCTAAAATTCATTAGTATAGAGGCATAAGGAGAGATCCTAATATACCCACAGAGATACAAACCCTCAACATCAGAGGATGGGGGTACTGGGAGAAGGAAGATTGTGTATAAAATAAACTATCCCATTTAAGAACTAAACTTGTATTTGGCTAACAAAGTAAGACTTTCGATGATAGAGAAAAATAAAAATCAAAACTTGTTATTTAAGAAGCATGAACTACTGCCCTGTATGGTGGCCCAAGCCTGTAATCCCAGGGGCTCTAATCCCAGCAGCTCAGTAGGTAGAGGCAGGAGGATCAGGAGTTCAAAGTCAGCCTCAGCAATTTAGCTAGGTGCTAAGCAACTCAGTGAGAACCTGTCTCTAAATAAAATACAATATTGGGCTAGGGATGTGGCTCAGTGCTCTGGAGTTCAATCCCTAGTACCAAAAAAAAAAAAGCATGAACTAGGTTTTGACACCCACTACATGAAATCACAAACTCAGAGTTAAATCATACACTCATTTATGAGGTACCAAGTTTCCTTCTGTTAGAACCTAGGATTTTTCCACCTACAGTTGAAATGATTAAAGTAATGCTAAAATCTTCTGTAATGTTCCTCTTGCATTACAAATGGTCTATTAAATCAGAGATATGCCAATCAAATGCTTTTGGAGTTAAAAAAAAAAAAAAAGGTTTAAATAACAAAGATTTTTTTTTTTTTGCAGTCTCTCTTTTTCTAGCTCTTTAACGTCAACTATAAATTAATTACAACTTTCACCTTCTTTTGATAAAACCACAACTAAAAAGATTGAGGTACTTGATTTTTCAGATATATTCCTAAAACAAATCTTAACCAAAATTAACAGATACTCTAGCAGTTGTTTTACCACACTGTGATAACAAGATAATGCTACATTTGAATTTTACAGTAAATTTCAAGATACAAGATATTTTTAAAAATTAAGCAACATTTTTATTTATTTTTAAAACATGCTTAAAATTGTGAAAGATATAAAGTCCTATCTGTCAAAAAGACTTACTGAAATATATGGAGATGTTTCATGACAATAACAAAAGGTACAAATATAAATAAACTCTCCCTTTCCTATAATTTGCAATTGGTAAACACCTCCCCCTCCCTGAAATTTCTACAAGATCTTTCAAATCATAGTTCCTAAAATAAGAAAGCAGCTAGAGTTTCAAGTTTCATCCTAAAATCTCATCTCCTAGCAATGCAGAGTACACAAACTGTGTGTGGTGTAAGTTCTACAAGGGCAGGCAATTTCTGTATCATTCACTGTCAACATCCCAAGTGCCTAGAACAATGTCTTTAACAATTCGATGATTTAACCATCCATTGCAGAAAAACATGATTATTTCAGAGAATAAAACAGAATCCATTAAATTCCACTTCCATATTCCAAATGTTTTAAAGTTTCTCCTTATCACTTGTTCTGAAGATATTTGGAATAATTTGAAATTCATTTATAAATTATAGATCCTTCATAGGAATTTGGTTAAAGCCCTATTGCTCTTCTAAAATGACCTAATTATTTGGTCTAGCCATTTTTCTAGGAAATCCAATTTATGAGAAAGTCTTCTGAAGACTTTCACTAATGAGACAAAAAATAATTCATTTAAAATTGCTTTTCCCTTAGATTTTCTTCCTTATCCAAGTAGTCCAACTCTTCTTAAACTGACAGAGGAACTGGATATTGGTGGGTCTCAACTTTCCATCCTAACTATATAGGAAACTGGCATCATATCAAGTAGTTCTAAATACTTATCCCTGCCCCTGACCAACAAATTTCTCACATGAAAAGTTTCTCCTTCCTCAATTATTTCCTTTAATCTCATCTTGCTTTTCAGTAGCTAGTGGTGTAAATGATCTATATCTGTATCTTCTTGGTATAGTAGTAGTCTTAAAACACTGGCCTAGATTGGTAAGTATAAATACTTCCTCCTGGAAATGAATAAAATTTGACAATTTTTAGTCTCAAACCTTCTAACCTGTTAAAATTAGAACCTCACCATGAAAGGGCATGCTTGTTTGAAAGCTGGTAGATAGTAAGTTTGTCGCCTGATCTTCATATGCAAAAGGCCTGTATTTCACTGCCTTTTAAGATATGAAATCACAAAACCAGACAGAAATACCCAACTGCGCAACTCACTTAAGCAAGCTATCACTTTTCTAAAAAACTCACTTTTCTTCTTCTCACCTGTTTGCTTCAGCTCCATGTGTTCTCAAATCTAAACTCCTTCAAAACTGAGCCCAATGGAAATCACAGCCCCAATCTGGGGAATTAAAACTTGAGCAAACAGTAACATCAGAAAATTTTCAAGGACATCTTCAAAATCTTTCTAGGGAGAACAGAATTCAAGAGATGGCACTGGAGTATTATCATTTTACTATTTGTGTTTCGATTCTGATATATTCTAGCTCTGATATATTCTAGCTAAGAAGGACAATGATCAAGGGCATGAAAATCAATTTAAGCAGCTCTTTTTCTTTTCCTAGAAATATAGATAGCCCCAGTTGTAAAGTAAAAATGCGCAACAGTCAAATCTTGACTGGTCAAATGTGGGTGAATAGGGTAAGGGTGAAGTCTATTTCCACAAGATGGCAAAGAGTCCTTGAGATTAGGAGCAGAAACAGAATGAAATTGAACCTTTTATGAATTTAAGTTAAATTCAGTATTTACATGTATAGAATTTATTTACAAAAAGATAATTATATGCCTAAAACTTTCAATGGCAACAAGTTACAACAGTAAATTTTGTAGAACACAGTTCACTTGAAAACACTGGAGGAATGAGTGGCCTTCAATATTACCAGAGGAAATTTACACTTAGCCTCCGGCGAGAAAACGCCATTTCAGCATTTCGGTATTTTTAATAATACAAATAGTGATGATAATCTTCACACTTCTAGAAAGGTAACACGTTCAAATTAGCTTGAGCCAATGCTGGCTCTCAGGACAGTACTATACCCACAAGCTTCAAAATTACTTCCTGTTTCATTCAGATTTTTATTGGGAGAACTGTCATCCTGCTACTGACCTCTTTCAACCCGGTTGAGAGTAAGAGATCAGCGGATTACCGCGCTAGGTAGTGTAGCTGTACGCCATATTGTGTTTTTCGCTAATGTTTATAGTTTGTGTGTGTGCCTAGCATATGCTTGTGCAAGTGTGTTTATCAATAGAACTTTTAGAAAATTCCTGCTTCCTGCCTCTCCAGCATCCTTAAAAAAAGGGTAACGGCTTCGGGGTTGGGGAAGGACCTGAAAATCCACACAGACAGGAATGCATTAAACAATGTAAGGGAGCGCACAGAAACTTTCAAAAACCTTCCAGCCATTGTATCTCAGATATTAAAAAGCGTTAACATTTTTTAATGTTTCCAAAGTGGCCCAAAGGAGAGAAAGAAGGAAAGATGGGTCTTCCCTTCCCAAGCCCCCTCCTCTCTCTAGTCCGAGAAGCGAAGCAGGCGAGGGCCGGTAGCTCCGGCGTCTGGAGAGGCGTCCAGCGGCTCTGGGGCCAGGACACCTCCCGCCCCCAGTTCTCTGAAGACGCTCCAGAGACCGCGAGAGCCACGGCAAGCGGGGGAGGGCGAGGAGGGAGGGGGCGGAAGACAAGCGGGCGCCTCTAGCAGCTCCGGAGCCCCGGCTAGTCCCCCTCAGCTCCTCTTCTTGGAAGCGGCAGCTCCAGGCGCAGGGAGTAAAGAGAAGAAGGCAGAAGACACGTTTCCAGATGTGGGACGCCCCGCCCGCTCCCGGCACCCTGAGACCCTCCCCGCGGGGTCGGGTGAGGCCGCAGCTGGGCCCGAGGAGGGGCGTCGGGGGGAGGGGGCGCGCGCGGGGCGGGGCGCGGGACGCGCGCGGGGCCGGCGGACGGCCCGCGGGCTCGCCGCTCTGTAACTCGCTCCCCCAGCCCCACCCCGCTCCCTTCCTTCCCACTCTCGCCGCCCCCCAGTCCAGCGCCTAACAGACGTCTGGCCCCTCTCGGCACGCACACACCCATCTCTCCCCCCCGCCCCACAACAAATTAGAGTTTTTGGCGTTACCTCCTCGCGCTCTTTAATCTTCTTTCCTCAACTCCTAAACTTCCCCCCCGCCCCTACTTCTTCGGCAGAAGGCCCACATTGGGCGCCTCATGCCGCGAACCTCTAGCTTACACCACTATTTGGTTGCGCTCATGCCACTCTAGGCTTTAGTGAGCCAATAAGAATAGGACGCCCCTCGTGAGGTTGCCGCCCATAAACAAAATGCACTCTTCCTCCTCCCCTTTCTGTCCCCGCCCCCAACTACCCCTTCCCTCATCTCTACCTTGTTCGATTGGGCTAGTAGAGACCCAATCCGCTATCTTAAACATCCATTGGGGCGCGGAAACTTCGCTCAAACTATTGTTAATAGACGATTGGTAGACAGTCCTCCCACTCCCCCCGCTCTGCCGCACCTTCGCCCACTCTGGAGAGGTCAGTCGCATCTCGTCGTTCAGTGATCCGACAGGTGGAAAACTATTGGTCGGCAGAGCCCGTCAGACCGGACTGGAGTGAGCCGCGATTGGCCGGTACAGATACGATCAAGTTAGGTTGTTTACTCCTCCGCCCCTCCCCACTTATCTCTACGCCCCCGCCCCCTCCCAACTGCTTTTACTTTCTACGCATTTCTATTTCCTCCTTTATTTATTTATTTGTGATAAACTTAAATGACCCGAGGATGGAGGCGGGACTCGAGGAGAGGCCCGAGGATGACGAATGACGGCCTGGGGCCAATTGTCGAGGGGACTGCGGGGTGAGGGGCAGCGGCGGTGGCCAGTGAGAGGCAGGTGTCTGGAGCGCTTTAGGCCTATGGAGCCGGGATGCCCCGGCGGAGGCGGCGGTTACCCGCCGTCTGGCGCGGCGAGACGCGCCGAGGGGGGAGCCACGGGAGGTTTCGAGGGGGTGTCGCTGTCGCAGACGGCTGAGGCAGCAGGATGGAAGCCGGATCCTGGTTGGTGGGAGGAAAAGCAAGCTAGAGGGTCTGGCGTGGTGGCAGCGTACAAGGCCACACTGGGTCATCTTATTCTTGAGAAATGGGGCCCGGGTTGCCGAGGCAGGTCACCAGAGGCCGCCTTAAGCAACGCCAGTGCTCGAAGGGGGAATTTGTTTAGAAAAATACTATGTAAAACAGTTTCGAATAAGCCACCCCTGATATAAATGAGGATTTATTATCCTACCGGAAAAAGCAGATTATGTTTCTTACTACCAAACGCCTGAAGTTCCAACGACCCAACCGAAACCCACAAAATTCAGTAACCTGAGCGCCAGAAGGAACAAATAAAGCGACACGAAAAATTAAATACGGTTCAGATTCTTCAATAAAACCTTCATTCTCGTTGATTTGTCATTCAACATGACACTCCCCAGAGCCAGATTCTTACAAATATTGGTCCAGTACTCTGGCATTGGGGTGAAAAAATAGGCTTGAGGCCAGCAGGAAGCCCAGTATAGATTCCTAAAAAAAAAAAATCCTTAAAAGTACTGAGATGGAAAAAATAATTGTTCTTCAGTTTATAAAGAAAAATAATTCCTGCCAAAATAAGAAGTTGAAATTTTTAGAGAACTTAAATAGTAATCGATCACAAAAAAATAAAGACTTTATCAAAAATACAGTGCATAAAGAATGTACTGTAGTTTCAATTTGAAAATGACATTGTTTATAAGACATGGATCTGATGTACAGTTTCCAATAGACTTAAGTAAATCTTCTGGATTTTAATTTAGGTTTCCTTGGCATGTGCAGCCTGCTTTCCACACTAGATGCCTGGCTTTGACTAGATGGAAGTCTTTGGCAGAATCTAAGCAAAATAGGTTAGCCCTAATGAAAAAAAAGCGCAAGGCCTTGACCTCATTAAACTTTAAAGCTACCTTAAGGATGATATGTATGAGACACTCAGAATTTAGAAAACTATTGTATCACATGTCTAAAGACCAGAGAGGTGTACAAATTGCTATAAATAGTGAAAGCAGAAACATTTTTAAATTTATACATAAATTCACATAAAGTGATGTAGTGACAGTAATAAGAATTCCATACAGTTCAACTTCACATAAGAAAATTAGTACAGGTTAACAAAGAGTTCCAATAGTTAATTCCATATGTTCTCCAAGGAGCAGTGGCCACCCAAGTGACCTCTTAAAACATAACTGTTTTAACAACATTTTTAAAGATATTTGTGAGCAAATTGACATAAATGTTGTTGGGGCCATGATAAGGCATTAGGAAAACTGAAATAATCTATTTAAATGATAGTAATAAAGTGAGGTCTTGGATGTAACTGCCCCTATTTGTTATGCTTCATTCTCCCAATATTAGAATGCTTATGTCTCTAAGGAATGCCTCAGTCTTCATATTTACATTACACCCTAAGTATTTTCACCGCCATGCCCCTCCCCCCCATACAAACATTCCAAAATATGTAGCAAGAATTTCATAATTATGATCAGAGGCAAGAGGTTTTTTTTTTTCATTAGCAATTAGCAGAACAGGAAAAATAATAAAGAACAGCATGATAAGAAAGCATGGGAGGATAATGAAGAAAGCAAGATAGAAAAGGAAAATAAGAGTGGTCATTACTTAGAAAAGGATCTTATGAAAAACTTCTGTTAGTTCTCTAACTTGCCTTCAGATATTCTAGTAAAGTTTCTAAGGTTTCAAAAGAGGTCAATAGTAGTAAAAGATAAATTTCCTACCTTACAAATGAGGACACTTAGACTTTGAATATACTGCATCACAAGTGACCTAACTTGTGTTTAAACTCAAGTCTGCCTGCCTCTTTCCTTTATACGATACCCATTTATTCAGCAAATATTATGTGCATTATCTTCACAAAATATATACTTAGTGGACATTGAAAATCAGTAGGTACTTAGAAAAATCAAAAAGATTTGGCAGTTTTTCCCCAAAGATTTCTCTGTTTGGGGAGAGAGAAATAAAGGAATAACTTACTATGTTGAGTATATATGTGTCATGCACAGTATCAGAATACAAGAGAAAGAATGCCTAACTCCTAAGAAATTGGGAATATTTGTAACAATGATATTATCACTACACAGAAATCAAAAGTTAATCAAATAAGATTCTGCCCTCAAGCTTATATTCTAATAAGGGAACTAATTATATAATGACCATGTATAATGCATATATATAACATACATATATATGCATGCACACACACACACACACACACACACACACATATATATGAAGAAGTAACATTTGGTTTTTAGAGGTTGTTTTTACAGAATCCATTCGAGAGCTTATCACCTTTCCTCGCACAATCACATATGCAATACACATCACTTCTTGATACTTTTAGCCATTTGAAAACAGGTACTATTTTTCTATAAATGAGCTCCCTAATAACCTGGGAAAATAATAACCAGTGAAAGAATGTTAAAATAAAATATCTTTTATAGTGAAATAAATTGATTTAGACACCAAAATTTGTCAGGAAAATATGCAAAAAATTAAGGTTAGACAATTCACATCCAAAGCAACTTGGGGGATTTTTGTAAATCCACATGTAACCCAGATGAAAGACAAGTTATTGTGTCTCTGAAAACTTTATATAAAATTTGCCTTGACTCTCCAAATTCCACAGTATGGTAGAATTCTGAACCCCTTTATAATATTTCACTGGGATTGCAAATCCTTATTTTCCTGATTTGCTATACATCCAGACTCTCCATGCCTGTTCTGTTCTATACTAAGCTTTGATTTGAATAGGAAATTCAAACCAGAACCATAAGAAGTTTTCCCAAAACCTCACTCACATAATGAGAATATAAGAGTCTTCACTAAATAATATAAGACTAGAGAAAAAGTAGGGGAAAGAGGAAATCTATTAATAGTGTAATTAACTGATTAATGAATGTAACACAGGAATACAAGAGAAACCAGAAAGAAGCTCATGCAAAAAAAATTTAATTTGATAATGTTATAGATTGGCAATGCAGATTTCAGGTGAGGGGGAATATTCAATAAATTATATTAGGGAAATAGGAGGAAAAGAAAGTGGATTTCTACACAGTACACAAACATTTACTTCTAGTACTTTGTGGCCTACATTTTGTCTTCAAGCTGCAAACATGAGGTGAGCACTATGATTGGTGGTTTTGTTTGAATTACATAACTGGATTTGGGGAGGAGGAGCAGTTCCCCAATAGGAGCTCATCAAAACAGTCTATGTTGAACATCATGAAAGACCCACAAAGTTTCTTGAATCCCTAGATCCAATTGTACCTAAATCATTCTTAGTGCATGAGTCACTGGTTTTAATTGGTTAAGATGGCTTGAATTATATATGTGTGCACTTGCAATTTGGCATTTATAGATCATAGGTGAAGTTCATTGATAATTTTACTTACTTAGATTCACAGTATTTCATAATTATTAGGAGAAGTGATTTTCAGTTTCTTTTCACAGCTGTAAGAAGGGATTTTTTTCCTATTTTCTAGTTATTATTTCTCATGTGTAAGCAAACTGTTTTTACATGTTTACTTTGTATCCATATATCTTGGTGAACTCTATTATTACTTACCATTTATTAGTTAATTTTCTTCATTTTGTTATGTTGACATTCATGTCATCTCCTAATACTGAAGGTTTTTTCCCTTTTTAGTGTTTGTAACCATTGTTTATAAAGATTTGTCTTTTTATATATATATATGTGTGTGTGTATGTGAGTTTTTTTAGTTGTAGATGGACACAACACCTTTATTTACTTATTTATTTTTTAAAGATTCTTTTTTTATTCATAATATATTTTAATCTAATTTGTCATATATGACAGCAGAATGCATTACAATTCATATTACACATATAGAACACAATTTTTCATCTCTGGTTGTACACAAAATATAGTCACACCATTTGTGTCTTTATACATATACTGAGGGTAATGATGTCTATCTCATTCCAATATCTTTTCAACCCCCATACCCCCTCCCTTCTCCTCCCACCCCTTTCTTCTATCTAGAGTTCATCTAATCCTTCCATGTTTCATCCTCCCAACCCCACTATGAATCAGCATCCTTATATCAGGCATTTGTTTTTTGGGGATTGGCTAACTTTACTTAGCTTTATATTCTCTTAACTCCATCCATTTACCTGCAAATGCCATGATTTTATTCTCTTTTATTGCTGAATAATATTCCATTGTGTATATATACCACATTTTCTTTATCCATTCATCTATTGAAGGGCATCTAGGTTGGTTCCACAGTTTAGCTATTGTGAATTGTGCTGCTATAAACATTAATGTGGCTGTGTCCCTGTAGTATGCTGTTTTCAAGTCCTTTGGGTATAGACCAGGGAGTGGGATAGCTGGGTCAAATGGTGGTTTCATTCCCAGTTTTCCAAGGATTCTCCATACTGCTTTGCATATTGGCTGCACCAATTTGTAGTCCCACCAGCAATGTATGAGTGTGCCTTTTCCCCCACATCCTCGCCAACTTTTATTGTTGTTTGTATTCTTTTTTTTTTTTAGGTTTTTTTTTTTTTTTAAATTTGAAGTAGTTGTATATAACAGTAGAATGCATTACAATTCGTAAATACACATATAGAGCACATTTTTACAAATCATTGTTTATATACAATGTATGTTCTTACTATTCATGTCTTCATACATGCCCTTAGGGTAATGATACCCATCTCATTCTACCATCTTTTTTTTTTCCTTTATACCCCCTTGCCCACTCCCTTCTCCTCCCTCCCCATTGACCTTTCTAGTATTCCTCTAATCCTCCTATGCTCCCCATCCCAACCCTACTGTGAATCAGCCTCCTTATATCAGAGAAAACATTGGGCATTTGGATTTTTGAGATTGGCTAACCTCACTTAGCATTATATTCTTTAACTTCATCAATTTACCTGCAAATGCCATGATTTTATTCTCATTTATTGCTGAGTAATATTCCATTGTGTATATATACCACATTTTCTTTGTCCACTCATCTACTGAGGGATATCTAGGTTGGTTCCACAACCTAGCTGTAACTCTACCCCCCAACTCCTCAGCAGAAGCCAGGGCGGGTTCTGTTTTGTATTCTTAGTAGCTGCCATTCTGACTGGAGTGAGATGAAATCTTAAAGTAGTTTTGATTTGCATTTCTCTAATTACTAGAGATGTTGAACATTTTTTTTCATATATTTGTTGACTGATTGTATATCATCTTCTGAGAAGTGTCTGTTCAGTTCCTTGGCCCATTAATTGATTGGGTTATTTGTGTGTGTGTGTGTTTAGATTTTTGAGATCTTTATGTATCCTAGAGATTAATGCTCTATCTGATGTGTGAATGGTAAAAATCTGCTCCCAAAATGTTGACTCTCTATTCACCTCACTGATTGTTTCTTTTGCTGAGAAGAAGCTTTATAGTTTCAATCTATCCCCTTTATTAATTCTTTATTTTAATGCTTGTGCTATAGGAGTCTTATTGAGGAAGTTGGGGCCTAATCCAACATAATGGAGATTGGGCCCACTTTTTCTTCTATTAGACACAATGTCTCTGGTTAATCCCTAGGTCCTTGATCCACATTGAGTTAATTTTTGTGCATGGTGAGAGATAGGGATTTAATTTTATTTTGTTGCATATGGATTTCCAGTTTTCCCAGCACCATTTGTTGAAGAGGCTATTTTTTCTACAATGTATGTTTTTGGCACCATTGTCTAATATAAGATAAATATAATTATGTGGGTTAATCTCTGGGTCCTCTATTCTGTACCATTGGTCTACAGGTCTATTTTGGTGCCAATACCATGCTGTTTTTGTTACTATTGCTCTGTAGTATACTTTAAGGTCTGGTATAGTAATGGCACCTGCTTTACTCTTCTTGCTAAGTATTCCTTTAGCTATTCTGGGTCTCTTATTTTTCCAGATGAATTTCATGACTGCTTTTTCTATTTCTATGTAGAATGTCATTGGGATTTTGATTGGAATTGCAGTAAGTCTGTACAATGCTTTTGGTAGTATGGTCATTTTGACAATATTAGTTCTGCCTATCCAAGAACAAGGTAGATCAAGAACAAGGTAGATCCTTCCATCTTCTAAGGTCTTCCTTAATTTCTTTTTTCAGCATTCTGTTGTTTTTGTTTTTTGTTGTAGAGGTCTTTTACCTCTTTCATTAAGTTGATGCCCAAGTATTTTTTTAATGTTATTGTAAGTGGGGTAGATTAAAGAAACTAAAGGGCTATGGATAGGAAAAGAAGAACTCAAATTAGCACTATTTGCCAAAAATATGATTCTATACCTAGAAGACCCAAAAAATTCCACCAGAAAACTTCTAGAACTAGTAAATGAATTCAGCAAAGTAGCAGGATATAAAATCAACACCCATAAATCAAAGACATTTTTGTATATCAGTGATAAATCCTCTGAAAGGGAAATGAGGAAAATTACACCTTTATTTTATTTATTTATTTGTATGTGGTGCTGAGGATCAAACCCAGTGCCTCACACATGCTATGCAACTGCTCTACCACTCAGCTATAACCCCAGCCCCTGTTGTTTCTTTTACTTATTTTATTGTGTTGACCAGAACTTCCAACATAATATTAACTAGTACTTATGATAGTATGCATCTTTGTCTTATTTCTCAGTTTTTTACATTGTACCTCTAAGTATCTTTCTTGCTGAAGATTTTCTTAAAGTTGATACAGATAGCTTGCAAAGTTCTGAAATTTAAACTTCACCAATAATTATAATTTTATAAATACCTTTTCTAAATGTATAATTGTTATATTTTTTCTGTTAATGTATTTAGTTATAATGATAAATTTACTGATGTTCAAACATAGTTCCATTCCTATATTGTTTTTTAGTTTTATTACTATTTTAATGAATATGTGTTGTTTTAGTCTGCTTTTCCATTGCTATGACCAAAAGAACCAGCAAAAACAATTTTAGAGCAGGAAAGTTTCATTTTGGGGCTCATAGTTTTAGAGGTCTCAGTCCATAGACAGCCAGCTCCATTCCTCAGGGCCAGGTTGAGGCAGAACATCATGACAGAAGGGTGTGGTGGAGGAAAACAGCTGAAAATATGGTACCAGGAAACAGAGCCAGAGATCTGCTCATCAAGGACAAAATATAAACCCCAAAAGCACACTGCCAGGGACCCACCTCCTCTGGGCACACCCTACCTGCCACAGTTACTACCTAGTTAATCCTATCAGGGGATTAATGCACTGATTAGATTAAACCTTTTATAACATAATCATTTCATCTCTAAGCTTCCTTGCATTGTCTCACACATGAGTTTTGGAGGAAAACCTCATATTCAAACAACAATGTGTTTAATTTACCAATATTTTTTTCCTGAAATTTTCTAACTTCATAATTGAGATCAATATTCACAGCTGGATGAAATTTATGCAACCTTCGCCTTTGGGATTTGTATCAGGCTAGCTTCATAGAATTAGTTGGGTAAATTTTGTTTATACTATGCTTTGCAGACATTTAGTTCCATGATAGAGCTTACCTATAAAACTCTCTTGGCCTCTGTGAATATTTTTTTTTTTCCTTTTTAAGACAGATATTTGAAAGTCCTGGGGTGGGAGATGAGTGGTGTGTGTTCCCACTGTAAGAGTGCCACTAGCTGACTCAAGTCTCAAGCTCGTCTAGACTCAATTGAACTCAAAGTGGAACATGAGTGGATCTCTATTGGCAGATGTAATCCTTAAGTTAACCACATCTGCAAAGTTCCCTTTTAGTATGTAATACATTCACAAGTTACAGGCATTAGAATGCAGACATCTCTAGTGCATGGGAACAATTATTCAGCAGACTACAGAAGTTCTCTTGCTACTCTTATTATTATATTCTCAAAAAACCCAAGGAATATGTGACCCATGTTTTTGAAAGTAAACAATTTTCTAGGTACAATTCCATAGGTCAACAAACACAAATTATTTCTTTAGTTGTAATTTTATAACCCAGGAACTGAACTACTGAGTTTCTATAACTGAAGGATTTCTGAAATGTTACCCAATATATAGACCTCTGAGAAGTAGAGATGAATGAAGTAGATATGGTAAATAGTATTTGTACATTACTATATGTTTTTAAGAGAACAAACCACAAACTTTCAAAAATCATTCAGCATGCTTCACTGTGTAAATAACTCCGTATATTAAAGATTAATTACATATCTCTTGTACACAAAAATGTAATGATGTCTGATCAAGAATTTCAGTCAACATTAGAGAATAGGCAATGAACTTTTGTCTCCCTCCTTAAATCTAGAAAGCGCATTCTCTGAGAGGTATTTAATGTCTATTTGAAATTATCAGAAAGGAGCAAAGTACCTTTGTGACTTCTTTTTCTTAAGACTACAACTTCACATGACAAAGGTTGCTAACTTTGTGAACTATGTTAATCAACTTTTTGTCACTGTGAACAAAATACCTGACTCATGGTTTCAGAGATTTAGTCCATGATCTATCAACTCCACTAATGACATGAGACAGAATATCATGATGGAAGAATTTGGCAAAAGAAAACTGTTTAGCTCATGACAGAGGGAAAACAGAGAATAAGTGAGGCACCAGGGATAAAAAATAACCCCCCCCAAACACACCCCCAGTGACCTCCCTCCTCTAGCCTATAGTTACCACCCAGTTAGTCCACTTAAATTATTAATGCACCAAATGGATTATTCAACTGATTAGGTTACAGCTCTGATAACCTAATCACATTGCCTCCTGCATTAACACAGGAGCTTTTGGGGGTCAGCTCATATCTAAACCACGGCATGAACCATGCCAAAAAGGGATCACCTTCTAGGTAAAGAAATGGTCTTGTCACCTGATAGAGGAAAGCATGAAGGAAATCTTGAAATCAGTTCCATTCTACAAATTGTGTACCTCAAACTATTTATGCAAAAAATTAATCTGTTCTGTATTAAGTTTCCAGAGAAGATGTAAGACCTCTTAATAACACCAATGTTTCTTTAATATCTTAGTTAAAATTTTATTTTTTTCAGGTTTTTGAAATTCACCTAAACGAATGATGTTATAAATGCCAAGAACATTTAAAGTTTTAAAACAGAATGCATTCCTAAGATTCAAATTTAAATAACTATCCTCAAAAATCAATAAAAAAAATACTAAAGCAATAAGAAAAGAATTACAATTAACTTTTAAGGATATTTGAGGACTGGACATTTTGAAAACATACATATAATGCTTATTTTCACCCTTTGCAGAATTTAGTGAATATGTTGTTTGAGAATATATACTATTTTTAAATTGGTTTTCTTGGCATATTTAGGGATCATATATTTTGTCCCTTTTTTTTTTTTTTCTTTTGGTACTATGTATTGAACTCGGGGGCACTCAACCACTCAGCCACATCCCCAACCCTATTTTGTATTTCATTTAGAGACAATGTCTTACTAAATTGCTTAGCACCTCTCTTTTGCTGAGGCTGGCTTTGAACTCTCAATCCTCCTGCCTGCTGGGATTATAGTCATGTGCAACCACACCCTGTATAGGGTTTTTCTTCAGTTTTTAAACAATTTATCATGAAAAATTTTAATTTTGCCATTTCCTTCAAGGCTCCATAGTCTATATATTTTGCAAATAATATTTAAAATTGTGAAACTGTAGTTCTGTCATTTTGAATGAAAAATTTTTATTGGATCTATATATATCTGTCATTATGGCCAATATTAATACACTCATTATGGGACAAAAGGCTAGTTTTGGAGCTCAGGAATTTAAAAATGTCTAAGGAGTTGATTGAAAGACTACTACTGTTGAAACCATGTAAGAACTAAGCTTTTTCAATAGGTGGTTGTATTCTCAGGAAATTGAAATGATTTAGATTTGGTGGATAAGCAAGGGAGTGGTTCCTTACAAATAAACAGATTCAGGAGTATATAATCATCACCCTTGCTAGCTATTATACTTTTTTCCAATCCTTGTACATTTTAGTGCTTCCCATACCATGTAAGAGAACATATGCCTGAAGTAAATTTGAGTTCCTCCATGGGGGAACAGAAAACCATGTGAAAGATAAGGAAAGACCTTAAACCTATTTTCTAATTCTAATTATTAGCAACCTGATTTAATTTTTACATAGTGGATGAATGCTTCCTTTCTTTGTTGTTTGTGCTGTTTGCCCTTCAAATTCAGAGGTAATATAAATTTTTGATTTGATGGAAGTGCTGAGCATGTATCTTGAAAATTATCAGTTCATTACATTGTTGTTATTTGCACTTATATATGATGATTTTAATGTGATTTTTGTATGTCTTAAATGTTTGTAAGAGCACTATTTTTCCCCTTCTACCTCATGATCATTAGAAGTTTCAACTCTGACATTAAATTATAGACATACTGAACATTTTAAATATTTACCAGAGAACTTCCTAACATTGCTAAATATTTAGAGTATAAAGACAAATTAGTCAGGGTTCCTGCCCTTATGAATCATGCAGTCTGCTGAAAGAAAGATGATAATTCTATTAAAATCTAGGAAGGGCCATGATCGAAGTATGTTTTGATACATTTATTGAATGCTTACCATGTGCCTACATATACAATTAATTCTTATAATTACTTTACAAGTTGGTATAATTATTATCTCCAGTAATGCAATGGAGAAACTAAAACTTAGGATAAGAGCATAGTGAATTCAGAGAACATAAAGTAATTTACTATGACTAACATCTAAGTTATAATAGAAGTATCCTTTATTGTGGGATAGAATTGCCTTATGATGTTTTTCCTTTTGGCTAGTAGAAACACCATCAATATGGCTACTCTCTATTTCAATGTCTTATTTTAACCATTACACCTGTGGTCTGCTGGTGTGACTCCACTGAATCAGTGCTGTTCATGTGTTAAGGCCTAGAAGCAGTAGTAGTGGAGGTGTTGGGGAGGTATGGGAAGGAATAAGCAAACCTTTGGAGTTGGGAATTGATGACTTCTATCCAAGCTTAATGGCTGCTATATAGTGGGTGACAAGTGATATGGAAACTGGAAAAGATTGATAGCTCCATCTCCAGTAGAGATTTGTCATTTAGTCTATGTTGTTCCATTTATAGAACATGGGCAGAGTAGATTTAGTATATTAAGGACTGCAGGGTTTTCAGTAGAGTAAATGATCATTGGCTTTACAGTCACCAGCTGCATTAGCTTATACCAAAAAGAGTTAGAAGAGTTAGCCTATCCCTTGAAACTTTGAAGCCAGGCATGACTTCTCCTTCCTACCTATGAAAGTCCTAGATAACATCTCCCAAAATAAGTCTACTTTATTTATATTGTTTAGTACCTTTGTTTAGTTTAGTCTCATTCATCAAGTCTAGTAACTAGATCTGGAAAATCAGCTGAAGCTTTTACATTAGCACTTGCTGCTTCACCTTACACCTAATGTTATGTTATGGAAATTATTTCTTTATTTAAGCCTCATGAAGTAATCTCTGCTAACTTTAAACTTTTCCTTTGAATCCTCCTCACCTCTCAACCTTTATAGAATTGAAGCCAGTTAGTCCTCTTCTCTGGAATAGGTTTTGGCTTAAGGGACTATTGTGGCTGGTTGTTCTTCTGTCCAGACCACTAAAACTTTCTCCACAGGGGCAATTAGGTTGTTTTGCTTTCTTATTGTTTGTGTGTTTACTGGAATATTACTTTTAATTTCCTTCAATAACTTTTGCATTCACAACTTGACTGTTTGGTAAAAAAGGCCTAGCTGTCAGGCTATTTTGACTTTTAACATGACTTTCCCAGTAAACCTAATCATTTATAGATTTTGATTTTAAAGTGAGAGAGATGTGACTCTTTCATTTGAACACTTAGAGGCCATTATAGGTTATTAATTTACCAAATTTCAATATTACTATGTCTTAGGTAATAGGGAGGACTGAGGAGATGAAGAGAGATAGGGTAACAGCTGGTTTGTGAAGCAATCATAACACACACACATTTATTGACTACATTCATCATCTTATATGGGTGTGTTTCATGGTGCCCCCAAATAATCACAGTACTAATTTCACTTTTTTTTTTTTTTTTTTTTTTTTGGTACTGGGGATTGAACCCAGGGCCTTGTGCTCACGTGAGCAAAGCACTCTACCAACTGAGCTATATCCCCAGCCAACCACAGTACTAATTTCAAAGATCAGCAATAACAGATTACCATAACATATAATAAAAATGAAAAGGTCTTAAATATTGATAGAATTGCCAAAACATGGCAAAAAGACATAAACTGAGCACATGCTAAAACAATGACAATAGACTTGCACAATGCAGCCACAATTTGTAAAACAAAACCAAACCAAAGATATATATATATATATATATATATATATATAGTATGCTAAAGTATACACGATAAAATGAAGTATGCCTATAATAAGCCTTTAAATCACATCTCTAATTGTCATATTTTACATTCTCAATGGAAGTTAGTTTACTATCATATACACATACTAGAATAATTACATTTTAGAATTTTTATTTAGAGTATAAAAACTTTAGATGATATTTTCCAAAGGGTGAACATTTTGAGATTTACAGCAATAGCACTCTGTAGAAAGAAACAATATTTGTTTTTCTGGAAATGGAACTGCAAGAGAATAAATCATGTTTGGGGAGAAATTGATAGAAAAAGATAAGTTTCTCCCAACCTTGTCATAAAATGTAAGATTTAGCATGGTTTTCAAGGGACAGAAATACAATGGTAACTGATACATCAACTTAAATCTAATAGGAAAGAACACACAGGATAATCTCTGGGATTAGGAAGAATACTCATATAAGATTTTTAATTAGAAAAAAAGTATTAGGAAGCAATTTGATCTTGAAAGCATTTTTAAAATGTACCATTGCATTTCTTAAATCTTTATTGACCATTTTAAAAGTTAAGTTTGAAGGTTTAAAACTTTGTAGAAGTTTCAGATTCAAGTATAGACTTCTGGGGAAGGATCAAAGTTATGAGGTATAATTTAGGAATATTGCTAAGTAAAGTACTTCCAAGGTAACCAGCCTTTGATTTATCTTTTCTATTAAAGATTTATAGTTTGAAATGTCAAAATATCACAGACTTGAGAAAAACTTAAGCCTTGTAGTGTTACTCTGTATACTTAAATATAATAAGCCTTTAGTGTTCTGTCAGAGTGTCGTATGTAGATGAAGGCTGAAGGATAACACCACATTTCCCCTGTTTAACTACCCTAAATGAGTGTGGCTAGTGGAGGGGAGTATATATAGTACAATAAACTTACCCAGAATTTTCTGGCTTACTCTCATGTCTCACTGTGACTCTTCATAGTTTTTTTTTTTTTTTTTTTTTTCTTCCTACCTATAGGTATAATTCTTATTTGGACAGAAAACTCAGGAATGAAGCATTTTGCCAGCAGACATTGGTTTTGTGAATACATAGCAGTGGTTTAAGGAATTTCTGGCTGATTCTCTCTCTCTAGTGAAAGTAAATCAAATGCTAGAGAAAATAGTAGATAAGCTGTTCTGTTCTTTCTGCTGTGTTGGAAGACATCTTGTAGGTCATCCACATCTGAAATTTTTAAAAAAGAAAGAAAGAAAAGAAAAAAATTCATCTGTCATTTCTGAAGATAGCATACAGCAAATATATTTGGGTATAATTTAAAACTTGATTTTTATAAAGAATATTGGGACTAGCACCCCAATGTTCTTATTATTTTCTTATTGAAAATAATAGGAAGAAACAGAAAGAATAATAGGAAGAAACAGGAAAACAATAGGAGAAAACAGAAAAGGAAGAAACTAGAAACAGTTTCTTTGGAAAGAAAACTAGTTTCTTTGGAAAGATACATAATATCTCTGCCCTTAAAGAGGGAAAAGAGCTGATAGTTTGCTAAATAAACAGACATGCAACATACAAAAAGGCACAAAAGAGCATGAAAATGGCTGTTTTTATAAGTTATTTTCACTTCCAGTCAGGTAGACTCACTGGGAGGTTTCATTAGAATGTGTATAATGTTAAGAGATGGAAATCCCTTGGAGTTCCAGGATAAAAATGCATATTATGGCATTATAAAAAGATGGGAGTTGGAGGCTTTTTTCTAGATTCAAAGCAATGTAAGAACTTACATACCAGCGTTCTACCATTATTCTGATGCAACTACTCTTTGGGTCTATTTTTCTTTGTATATTCTGCTCTGTCCCTCTCTGTTCTATAGTTTAGATTTCTGAGAATGAATCCACTTGATTTAGTTAATTACTCAAACTTCATTTAGCCTGAGCTTTTCTCATATGGCCATCAGCCAATGGGTAGATTAGATGGCTATAGGTTATGTGTCTATTCTTGACTTACTCATCTGTTAATAGGGATAATTATGGGAAGGGAGGTATAATCTATAATGAAAGACACAACTCCCTTAAGCTATCCCTTCCACAGAGCTATGTTATAGTATGTGTGGGGGGGACACCATAGCCTAGATAAAATTGGGAGTAAGCATATAGTTAATAAATGTTCTGGGATATAGAAGAAGAGAGTATTTAATGTATTTAATGGGGAATTGGTAACCAAGTAAATATTACGGCAATGAGGGATTTGAATTGTGTCATAAATGATGAGCAATAATCTAGTTTTAGAAAACAGGGAGAAAATAATCTAATATTAAAGTGTTGGCCTGAAAAATAGCCTTTATCTTTACCACTTAATAGCTGGGACAAATTTTTAATATAACTTTATAAGTTTTTCATTTTGATCGTCCTCTCCAAAATTAAACTGATTAAGGGCTAGTTTTCTGGTTGTAGAGGTAATTCCAGGAGCATATTTTTCTTACTGAATGGGTCTTAATACAAATATATGGTCTCATGGAGATAAAATTATACTGACTGTATTGCCACTTCCAACTCTCATACAAACTATAGTAAAAGGAAAGGGAGGATCCCTAGTAAAGAGAAAGAGTTAGGAAGTACAATTTCTTGACCCTCTAGGAAAGGTACAGATTAGTTTTCTTTGCTTTCTATCCCAGCACTAGAAATCAATGATTTACCCATAAGTTTGCTCTTTGCCTGTTGGGATTTTTCTAAACACCAAGACAGAAGCCCTTCTATTTATGTCCCTTATAAAACTGTTGAGGATAAGAACTGATTTTTCCAAGTAGAATGAGGTTTTCAACCCAAGAATAAATCAACCGTGGTAAGGAAATGGGTCATGTTTTAGAAACAGGGCATATCTCTGCAGACTGATGGTGGGCACGGTTATAACAGGGAGATAACATTTGGAAAAGGGATGCTGAGCAGACACAACCAAAAATATTCTGTGATTCCTCTTAAACAAAATATCAAGCCTTTAGAGAAGGCTTAGTTTTGAATTTCCTTCCTTTCAACTCTGAATTGTCGTTATGATTAGCCCAAAGTTCTCTAGGATTTAATAATAAAAGTTTATGAAGAAACCTAGACTGTAAAGGTTGGTTCTCTAAATTGGTTGTTGTTGTAGAATCCCTCCTCACACACACCACAAAAAAACTAGTATATACTTGGTGGGCAAGATTCTGTATCATTCCTCAACATTTTTTTCAAGGGAGGCAGGTCATCTAACATAACGACAGGGACTAACATCCATATAAATTCCCAATTTCTTCTTTGGTTCTTGGGTTTCCAGAGAAAACCATCATCTATTACAGAAGAAAATAACTAAAAGCAAACATTAAAGCACTTTGGGGACTTTCATTCCTCAATTATATGTCTGCTTTCTCATACTTGTGAGAATATGTAAAAGAAATGTTAAAAACAACCAATACTTAACCTAGTACTTATTATGTGCCAGGCACATTCTAAACCATGGGTGACAAACTATTTGGGGGCCTGGGTCAAATCCATCTTGCCACCTGTTTTTGTAAATAAAATTTTATTGGAATATGACTACTCCCATTTGTTTCCATATTTTGTGTGAATGCTTTTGTACTACAACAACAGAACTGAGAAGTAAAAGAGACCATATGGGTCACAAAATCTAAAATATTTGCTCTCTGGCCATTTATAGAAAACATCTAAGCACATAATATGTATAACAACAATTTCACTGTTATTTTACATATGAGGCAAGCAAACATAACTGTTTAAAAATTTCCTTAAATGCTCACTAGCTTTCACACAGCTGTGTGAAAGCATTAGAGGGTCAGGCTTACATCTTCTCTCAAAATTTTAATATATTTATCAAATATAGTGTACATCAAGACTCTGGTAATAATAGTTAACATTAATAAAGAATACATATTAATAGATGCTATGTTGTTTTGATCTAGAATGTCTCCCAAGGTCTATGTGATAAAGGCTTAGTCCCAAGAAAAGGTGCTACTGGAAAGTGATAGAACCTATAAGAGGTAGGATCAAATGGGAGGTCTTCAGGTTCTTGGGGGGTGTGTCCTTGAAGGGGATAGTGAGAACCTGGCCCTTTCCTTTTCTTCTTTTTCACTTCTTATCCATGGCATGAATGGCTTCTCTCCAACATGCACTTCTCACCATAACGTGCTGCTTCCCCACAGGCCCAAAAGCAACAGGGCCAAGCAATTCTGAAGCCTCTGAAACTAAGCCAAAAATAAACCTTTCTTTTTAAGTTGATTATTTTAGGTATTTTGTCATAGTAACACAAGTCTGACTAATGCAGTAGAATCCAGTAGTTCTCATCCAGGAGTGATTTTAAATTCTAAGGAAAAATTTGACAATATTTGAAGACATTTTTGGTTGTCATAACTAGGAAAGTCAATGCTACTTGCTTCTAGTGGATAGAGGCCAGGGATGCTGCTAAATATATTATGATGCATAGGAAAGTCCCCTTTCAACAAAGAATTATTTGAACAAAAATTTTAATAATGTCACTGTTGTAAAATTTTGGTCTGATCAAGTCAGCACACTGTATGTTAGGCCCTATTTTATTATAATAAACATGGGCTCACTCAGTTTACCTCAGTTAACTGACATTTAAGTATACCTAGGGAACATATAAAAGTTAGAAAAAAAGTGAAAGTAGTTTTGGCAGCTAAACGTAAAGGCATCTTTGAGAAATGGAGGGTGTTTAGAGTACAGAGTACTAGTAGAAGCATAAGTCTTTATGTTCTACTGTGAAGCATAAGTGCTAATGTTCTACTGTGATTACCCAATTAGTCCCTCTCAGCTACTATCATTTCTGTAGTGGCTTTTGGTACTAATTAGTGGGTTTTCTTACTCTATACTCTTTTATGTCACAAAACATTTTCTTCTCTCATGGATTCTGTATGAGTTTCCTCTTGCTGCTGCAACAAATTATGACAAATTTAGTGGCTTAAAACAACATAAATTTATTCTCTTTCAATTCTGCAGGTCAGAAGTCCAAAATCAATCTCAGTGGGTTAAATCAAGGTATCAACATGGCAAGCTCTTTCTGGAGCCTCTGAGGGGAAGAACCTATAACCTTTCTATCCTTCCATCTTCAAAGCAGAGCACTCTAATTTATGCTTTATGTCTTGTTGCATTCTTTTTTCACTGACTTCTGAGCCCTTCTTATGAGGACCATTATGATAACATCAGGCTTTTGTGGAAAATCTGGAAAAATCTCTCCAACTCAAAAGCTTTTTAACTTAATCACACTTGAAAAGCCCCTTTTGCCATAGAAAACAATATTCACAGGTACTGGTGGTAAGGGTATTAGGGCCATTTACCTTTTAATGCCTGAATATTGCCTTCACTTTCTGTTATATAGCTTCTGCCCATTTTTCTCTACATATATTTCAAACTTCCTCCAGTCAAATACCTAATTGGATCAGTTAATTACCCTCCAACTTTTTGTTGCATTCTTATTGGACAGAACTCTTTATGTTTAGTTACTTCATAAATTGATAGCCACAGTAGATGGTTGCTCTTGGATCAGGTAATGATTCCTAACCCAGTCAGTGATGTGAAGGTATACAGCAAGGTGATTCATGGGTAAGGGAAAGCTTGTTGCAGTATGGAAAATCTCATTAATGACTCCAGTTTTTTACCCCTCCTGAATCCATGACACTTGCTATGATGAAGAGACAGAATATATTTCTTCATCCTTCTATTTTGTACCTTTTCATGTGATTTATTTTGGTCAAAAACTGAGTAGTGATGATGGTGTACTCATGTGGAACCTCTATCAAGAGAACTTGCATTTCTTCTTTTATGCATTTCTACTTTGCCATGGGAAGAACAGGCATGGAACCGTCTGCTGGACCCAGGAAAAGAATGAGAGACTTGTAATGTCTAAGAGTACCAGCTGGTTCTCCCTCATGGGCTAATCTTAGATCAGCTAACTTGTGTTCAGCCCATTGATTCATGAACTAAATAAATGTAATACTACTACGACATGGAGGTTCTTTGTCACAGAGCAAGAGGTAATGGACACAGGCAACTTTCTTCAAAATGAATCTGTAGATGTCTTAGCTTTTATCAGAATGGGGCTATGGATATGACAATCAATCAAGATGCCATAGGTTTCCCTGTGAAGAGGAGGTGTTCTTAAAGCCCAAGACAGACTGACCAAACCCAAACTCTGATAAGAAAGAAAGTATCTCTTTTTGTGAGTTCATTTTTAAAAATTTTAATCCTTGGTATTGTTGGCTCTGATTATGGCTGATAATTCCAACATAATAGGTAGAAAAACAAGTGTTAGAATGACAAGGGAAGAAATCCCAGTCATCTATTAAAGAACAAATCTATTGGTAGCTGAGACTTTCTCATACTTTTCTAAAATGTGAAGCAACATTCATGAAGAACTATGGAAAATACAGTGCAGCATAAATATTTTACAGGATTGGGAAATACACAGAAGTATCAGGTGTAATGTGGATCAAAACCCAGAATCCAAAAGCAAGACTCCTTCTAGGGAAGAATCTTGGCTTTACATAACTAGCTAGAAATGTTAGTGTAGCTATTACAGTATCTTAGAGAAGGCTTAAACTACAGAGACTTTTTATCCACCACTTCTGGCACAGAGGAAGAATGGGGCCATTAATATGTTTGGGGCATTTGTAAACATGGCAGTCACTGCTGCAATTTGCCTGTCATAAACTATTTAATAGTTTTGGCCTGATTTTATTTAAATAACATTTTCTTTTGGTACTCTGTGGTCCACATGTGTTCAAAGGAAGTATATGTAAAGCTTCTCAAGACATATTTAATAAAATTTCCTAGAATGTTTTAGGGCTCAAGCCTGTAGAAGTATGTGAACTTGGTGATGAAAAGAACACCATATAATATTTTTATGTATCCTCCTTTTCTTTACCCTATGGTTAAAGAGAAAAATTCTCATATAAGAACAATTATAAAACTATGAAAAAAATGTTAACTGAGAAACTTTCTAGCAAATATTTTATCCTGTAAAATATTTTAAGATACTATTTTGCATAATTTAGATAAGATTCTTACATAATAACTTAATTTTTTTTTTTTTGCTTTCTGCATTGGTAAATATATAAGAAACAGTAAAGTAGGTAATATTGTAGGACAAATTGCACTATTAATTCTTAAAGCCTTTTAATTTATGCGAAGGCAATGGTGAACTAGTAAAGTAAGTGAAGAATTATAGGTATGAGTCAAACAATGAAATATTATTCTTCTTAATCTATTATTCTTTTATAACCATAAATATAATTTTATTTAAAAATATTAAATTTGTGATAGCAGAGAAAAGACTTCAACATGTTGAATCTGAACATTTTAGGCTCAAGGAACCAATTCTGACAATTTTTAAATGGGTAAGTTTTCTTGGCTTTTTTTATGTTGTTAATATATGTAGCATAATATACCACTACAGAAGTGTCTCTTCTTCAGACATATAAATAACAACAAATACTCCTATAATAACCACCTTGAAATGAGTTTTTAATTGCTTTGATGACTATAGTAGCAATTCTCAAAATATGTTAGCTCTGTTTACTTCCAATTTTATTCAGCATATGGGCATAGGAAAGCATTAGCATTTTCCAATTCCAAGGATAAATGTTTTTAATGTTAAAATAGCTCAGAACAGTTTTATGTTTTTCATCATGAAGTTCAAGCAAGAAATATAAATACAGAAACTTGGGTCTGCTGCTGTTATTTGCTAAATAAATTTGGTCAAACTGACAAGGATAAGGCCATGGTGAGCTCATGGATCAACTCCTTTGGCTGCCTTTAACTATCAACTCAGTTAAATACATGATGCAAAATTAGTTCCACTGGTAGGCCAGCTAAATGAAAATGTTCACACTATATAGGCATGTATTAAACCTAAACCATATCCCTCACTTCTAAAAATCTTTTACATGGAGGATGGAGGCTCTAGTAGTTGCTGCCATACCTGGTGGTGGAGTATCTGAAAATGACAGGAATTTGGGCTTGAGTCTCTGTCCACACAGTCAGGTTGAAAGAAATACAACTTTCATCACTTAGTTTTCAACTGAACTTAATTTTGATCAAGACCCTATTCTGCTCAGTGGTAGAAACTAGATCACATCAGGTTTTATTCCCCTGTTCTCCCAGTATTGAATTCAAGGTCCATAAGGCTTATAAAATAGCAAGGCATGGGTAATGGGGGTAGAGGGAGAATTTGATATAAGACAGTGTTAGTCCTGGCATCAACAACAACAGCTTCTTTCTACTCCATTCTACCTCTCATAACATGTCCAAGTTTTTATTTTTCCTAACAATAAGATTCCTTTGAATTTACTCCATACAATTCTAGCACCCCTCTTAGATGTTTGGGTTCATCACATTATTTCTACATCATGCATCTTCATGAAATTTGCCAAATGTAGTTTAACATTTCACCATTTTCTTGCTTTTCATATACATATTAGAATTATCCTATTGCTCCTATGCCATGTTCAATCTGACAGAAAGAATTTGAAAGGGCTTCAGACTAATCTCTCCAGACATCCATGTGACCATTGCTTCACATGCATCCTTATTCTTACCCAGGGCAAAGCAAGTTTCTTCAACAAACATTACCAAATATTTCATAGTGTGGAATTATGCTTCAGTCTCTAATTGAAACCCTAAGAACCTTAAGAAAGAGATGTTTTAGCATTTAGAGCTTAGTCTACATCTTAAAAGAGAGGATTTCATTAACAGGTATTAAGTCAAAGTGACCCTAGGAATAGTAATAACAGGGTCTAAGAAATGGGGGCTGATATAATGAGACATGGACAAAGCAGTTGATTCAAGGACAATGAGAAGACTGACTTGATTATAAAGTTGGGTTCTTGCTGGGGAATAATGGGAAGTAAGGTCAAACACACAGGATGGACCCTATTTCATGGTGAATTTTCTAAGGCCAGACCTGTATTTCTTTTGCAATAATGAGTTTTTTCTCAGAATTTTGACTGAAAACAATTTCAGTGAAATCCAGAACAGAGAATAGTCCTAAAATTTATGATTATAGAATGAGATTTTGATTTTAGTATAGTCAATATTGCTTCTTTTTCACCTTTCTACCATAATAAATTTTAATGAAGACTGATGGATTTTTAGTTCTCTGTTGAACTTGTGACTCTTGTGAGATAATCTTGCATGGGCCTCTGGGATAAAAGCTCTGTAAGGAAAGGGCCACAGACTTACTAATAAATAAGCTCCAACCTGAACCAAATCCAGGTGTGCAAGAGTCAGTTGTTGAAAACTACTTTCAAAACCAAGCAGAACAGAAGTTTATAAAGTTTCTGTCTTCTCCACTCCGTCTTCAGGGAGAAATTTCCTGGGGCAGACTGCTGTGGCCATAGAAGCACATCTGCATTTTCTTTAAAAAGTGAAATCATCCTTTATCCTATACTGTTTTGTCTCAACCTGGCAGCCATGGCTTGACTCAAACCATGCAGTATGCAATGGGTAAGGCTGCTAGAAAGGTGAAGAGCTCTGCGCCCTGACTATTCCCTGGAGTGTCACTCTCTGATGTGGTTTTGCAGCTGGTAGGAGTTTTGCTCTACACCTTTGCAGAAATACATACAAGAGTTTCTGCTAAGAACCAAAACACCTTATAGAATATAGTGTTTGGCCCTAAAACCATCTATCTTGCAATTGTATCTTGTGTTTGTGATTTTGGGTGATACAGGTGAATGATATAGGGTAAATGATGATATGGTCTGAATTTTTGTGTCTCCCTAGATTTTTATTTTGAAACCTGACCTGTATGTGATAATAGAAAGATATATAGGGCTTTTAGGAGGTGATTAGGTCATGAAGGCCTCGTGAATGGGAATTGGACCTTTGTAAAAGAAGCCCAAGAGAGCCAACTTGCCCCTTCTACCATGTGAGGACACAGGGAGAAGGCATCAGATATAGTTAGGGAAAATGCTCTCTCCAGACAGTGAATCTGCCAGTGCCTTGATCTTAGACTTCCCAGTTTCTAGAATTGTGAGAAGTTTCTGTTGTTATAGATACTCAGTTTATAGTATTTTGATATAACCGCCTAAGTGGACTGAGAGAATGGATCAAGGGGTTGGTGCAGGACACAAAGGAGAAAAGGGGAGGTTTTGCTAGTAATAAGGAAAATTAGAACTATAACAGCTATTTCTTTTTTGTGACCAATTTAGAAAATTTCCTGGAATGTCCAATGCTGGGACACAGTAGAATAAAGCTGTCCCTCTGGTAAGAGTGGAGAGATTATTATAAATAATTCCAGTATCCATCAAGAGCCTTAAATATATCAGTAATTCCATTTCTGTTGTTTTATGCAAGAAATATAAAATGGGGAAATTTTTATGTACAAAGATGTTCATTACAAGATTACTTCTAATAAATTTTTAAGAATTACAGAAGGGGTAAACAGTTGACTAAAATATGCTTACATTTATATGTAATGCAATATTATATGTAATGCAATAATAGATCTCTTAAAATGATGTTCAAGCCAGGCGTGGTGGCACGTGCCTGTAATCCCAGCTATAAGGGAGGCTAAAGCAGGAATATCCCAAATTTAAGGCCAGCCTGCGTTACATAGCAACTCTGTGTCAAAATAAAGTAAAAACAACTGAGGATGTAACTCAGTGGAAGTATGTTTACTTAAAATTGTGTTCACAAGTAGTTTTTAATCACAGGTTTGCAATTCTGATCACTAAAAAAACATTGCAAAATTAAATGTGTAAGATGACCTTAACTAAGTAAAAATATGCATTAAAATATGAGAATTATATCAGAAATACAGCAGTGTTTGCTTCTGAGTGGTGGGTGATTCTTTTCTCACATTCTCAAAGGTCAACATATTTTCAGGCTGGGACCCTCTACAAGAGATGTTTTCTATAACCCAATACAAAATATTACGCTGCTATAAAGTTGTTGATAATTGAACCATATAAGTTACAATATAAAGTCTTACTTCCCAATAACCTGATGATACCTCTCCATTGTAAATGATCTCTTTAGGAAGTATCACAGATTCATGTTTTTTAAAAGTAGTCTATTTTAACTGCTTAAAATGTTACAGAAGCAAGGCGCCACGGAAATGATAGCATATGACATAGACTAGGGGTTTCTGAATAAAGTGTGTTTCTGAGACCAGCAGCACCAACATCACTTATAAGCTTATTAGAAATACCACTTCTCTAGTCCTTCCAGAAACTAGCTTAATTAGAAGCTCCGGAGATCTGGCCTAATAATTGAAGCATTAACAGGTCCTGGTGTTCTGATTCATACTCAAGTTTAGGAATCAATCACCTAGAGCAGGGGTAGGTTAAAAACTATGACCTGTTTTTGCATATAAAATGTTAATGGAATATAACCTTTATCATTGTTTATATATTGTCTATAGCTAGCTGTTTTCATACTCTATAGCAGTGAGTAGTTTTGATAGACCTTAAGGTCTTTTCCATTTGAATCTACCGAAAAAAAATTGCCAACCTCTTGTCTGGAGCTTAGAAACCTCTTTATATTTACTTTATATATTTTTCACTATTGAAAATATGAATAAATATTAAAAATTTACCCTATGACTGGTGTTTTGTGATGGTGTCTATGAACTTAAATGTTAATGTGAAATTCATTAATGTAGACATTTTTGTGGGGCAGATAGAATGACCATTTGTATGAACTATCCTTAACTTCCATTCTATAAATAAATGCTCAATCAAAGAAAAACAATTCTTAAAAATGAAAAGAAATCACAAAAGTTTATATATTGCTGAGACAAATAAATCTAAAGGGTTCCACCTGCTGGTAGAAATAAAACATGACTACCAGCTAAGATATGCATTGTAAAAATTATCTGGTAGGTCAGAAGTGGTAGAGAAATTTAAACTGAAAGGATGATTATCTTGTTCTTTATTTTAAAGGATAAATTAACATAATTAATAATTATGAGATTTCTGGATCATATATGAAAATTCTATTTTTAGTTTTTTCAGGCAGCTCCATGTTTTCAAAATGACTATACTAATTTATAATACCACAAACAGTATTCAAGGTTTCCCTTTTCTCCATATCCTTGCCAACACTTGCCTTTCATAGTTTTAATGATAGCCAGTCTAACAGGTATGAGGCGATATCTCATTGTGGTTTTAATTTGCATTTCAATGACAAATAAAGAGGTTGTGTATTTAAAAAATATATATTTTTTATATATTCAATTTTCCCCACACCATTTGTGTGTGTGTGTGTGTGTGTGTGTGTATGTGTGTTGGCCATTTGAGAAATATCTGTTCAAGTTCTTAGCCCATTTTTAAATAGGATTTTTGTCTTCTTATTGGTTTTATTTCCTTATGTATCTTCCATAGTAGTTCCTTATACGATGTACAATTTGCAATATTTTCTCCAATTCACAGTTTGTCTCTTGACTTAGTTGTTTCCTTTGCTTTGAAGAGCTTTTTACTTAGATAGAATACCATTTGTTAATTTTTACTTTCATTGCTTATGCTTTGAGGGTTTTATCCAAGAAATCATGGACCTTTTCCCCATTTAGTGGTTTTATAGTGTCAGGTCTTATGTATAAGTCTTAAATCCATTTTGAGTTGACTTTTTTTATGGGCAAGATGAGGGTCCATTTTCATTCTTCTGTACATTCAATTTTCCCAACACCATTTATGTACTCCTTTCCCCAGTATGTACTCTTAGGAATTTTATTGAAAACCAATTGATCATAGATGCATGGATTTAATTCTGGGATTTCTGTCCTATTTCCATTGGTTGCTGTATCATTTTTACACTAGTATCTTGCTTTTTAGATTATTGTGGCTTTGTAAAATATTTTAAAATCTGGTAATGCAATGCCTCCAGCTTTGTTCCTTTTGTTCAAGATTGCTTTAAATATTTGGGGGTTTGGGGGCTTTATACAAATTTTAGGATGGTTTTTCTATGTCTGTGAAGACAGATATTGGAATTTTGATATGGATTGCACTGAACCTGCAAATTATATTGGGAAGTATGGATATGTTAACAATATTAGCTCTTCCAACCCATGAACATGGAATTTATTTATGTCATCAATTTCTTTCATATTTTATGGTTTTCAATATGTCAATTTTTGAATTAAATCCTAATTGATGTATTAATTTTTGATACTATTTCAATATGTTAATTTTTTGAATTAACTCCTAATTGATGTATTAATTTTTGATACTATTATAAATGAGATAATTTTCTTAATTACTTTATCAGAAATATCCTTGTTAGTGTATAGAAATATGGTATAGAAATACTGCTGATTTTTTTCAAGTTTTTGATTTTGTATCCAGCAGCTTTGCTAAAATTATAAGTTCAAACAGTTTTTTAATGTAGACTTTAGGATTTTCCTTATAAAAGATCACATCATCAGCAAACAGAGACAATTTTACTTCATCCTTTTCTATTTGGATGACTTATTTCAGGCCCTTATCTAGTTGCTTTGGCTAGGACTTCTAATACTACATGAAAAGAAGTGTTGGGAATAGTAATCCTTATCTAATTACTGATCTTAGAGGAAAAGCCTTCAACTCTTTATCATTGAGTATGATATAAGTTGTAGGGTTGTCATATATGACCTTTATAGCATAGAGGAGCATTCCTTCTATACCTACTTTATAGAGAGTTTTTATCAACAAATGATGTTGAATTTTGTCAAATGATTTTTCTGTATCCATTGAGATAGGATATTTTTTGTCCTCTGTTCTATTAATATGATCAAACAAATTCATTGGGTTGCATCTGTTGGATCAGTCTTATATATTTAGAAGTCTATCCAACTTTTAATGTCAATATTTTAGTTAAAGTACTGTTGAATATGGCTTGTTGGTATTTTTTTTTTTTTTTTGAGAATTTTTGAATCTCTGTTTAACAGTAATGTTGGTCTGTAGGTTTCTTTTTCTTGGGGCTTCTTTGGCTTTGGTATTAGGCTGATGCTGGTTTTATAAATAAGTGAGCAATTATTCCTTCCTCTTCAACATTTTTGAAGAGATTGAGAACTTGTATTAGTTTTTCTTTAAATGTTTGGTAGAATTCTGTTGTGAAGCCATTTGATTTTTTTTCTTGTTAGGAGACTTTTAGTTACTGATTCAGTCTCTTCACTTTTTATTGGTCTGATCAGATTTCTAACTGCTTCTTGATTCAGTCTTTGTAGGTTATGTTTCTAATAATTTATACATTTCTTCAAAATTTTTCAATTTATTGGTATGTAATTGCTTATGTAGTCTTTTAAGATCCTCTGAATTTCGGTTATTAGCTGTAATTTCTCCTCTTTCACTACTGATTTCATTTATTTGAGTCATCTCTCATGTTTTTCTCAGTCTTGTTTTTTTTCAGATATATAGAATATTATTATCTGCAAACACAGATATTTTAACTTCTTCTCTTCATATTGTTATACCTTTTATTTTTTTTTCTCTTGCCTAATTTCTCTGGCTAAAAATTCCAATACTATGTTGAATAAAAGCAGTGAAAGAGAACATCCTTGCTTTGTTCCAGATCTTAGACAATCTCTTTTTCAGCTTTCCTCATCTATTATAATGTTGGCTGTTGATTTGTCATAGAAAGTCTTTATTATATTGAGGTACATTCCTTATTGCTTAATTTTTTCAGGGTTTTTGATAATGGAGGCATGTTGATATTACCAAATGTATTTTATGCATCTATTGAGATGAACATGATTTTTGTTCTTCATTCTATTGATGTCATGCTTTATGTTTATTCATTTATAAATGTTGAACCATCCTTGCATCCCTGAATAAATCCCACTTGATCATGGTAAATGAGGATGTCCTGTTAAATTCAACTTGCCAGTGTTTTCTTTGAAAATTTTTGCATCTATATTATTCAGGGATATTAGTCTAGTTTTCTTTTTGTTTCATTTTCTTTCTTTTTGCTGTGGTATGTGTATGAGTGTGTGTGTGTGTGTGTGTGTGTGTGTGCGCGCGCGCGCGCGCGTGCTCGCATGTGTACATGCACCCTTATTTGGGTATCAGGGTAATACTGGCTTTGTAGATGAGCCTAGAAGACTTCCTTCTCATTTAAATTTTTGGAATAGTTTGAGAAGAATTGGTGTTATTTCTTATTTAAAGATTTGGAAAAACTGGGCAATGAAGCCATCAGTCCTGGGCTTCTCTTTGTTGGCATACTTTTAATTATTGATTCTATGTCATTTCTTGTTATTGGTCTCTTGAGGGAAACCATGTCTTCATGATGCCATTTTGGTAGGTTATATATGTCCAGAAATGTATTCATTTACTGCTAGATTTTCCAATTTTTTGGTGTATGGTTGTTGATACCAGTCCCTAATGATCCTTTGCATTTCTGTGGTAACCACTGTAATGTTTCCTTTTTCAACTCTGATTACATTTATTTGTGTCTTTCTTTTCTTTTCTTTTTTCCTGGCAAGACTACCTGAAGCTTTGTTAATTTCATTTACTTCTTCAAAAAGCTGACACTGTATTTCCATTATCTTTTGTATTGTTTTTAAATCTCCATTTAACTTATTTCTACTCTAATCTTTGTTATTATTTTATTCTACTAATTTTTGGGTTGTTTTCTTTGGGCTTTTTTAGTTCTTTGAAATGTTTAGATTGTTAATTTGACATCTTTCTTGTTTCAATGTAGGGATTTATTCCTATAAATTTCCTTTTTGGTGCTGCTTTTGTAAAGTCTTATAAGTTTTAGTATATTGTGTTGACATTTTCATTTGTTTCAAGAAATTTCTTATTTTCCTTTTTTATGACTCTTTGTTTATTAAAGAGCACATTGTTAGTTTCTATGTAATTATATAACTTCTAAAGTTTCTGTTGTTGTTGTTGATTTCTAGTTGTGTTCTATAATAGTCAGAGATGATATATGATATGGTTTTAACTTTTTTAAATTTTTTGAGACTGGTTTTGTCTCAACAGGACCAAAGCAAGACTGAAATCCCTAACATTGTCCATCCTAGTGAATGTTTTGTATGCTGATTAGCAAAATATATATTCTATAACCATTGGATGAAAACTTTATGGAAATGCCTGCTGGATCTATTTCTCCTATATTATAATTTAACTCTGATGTTTATTTGTTGATTGTTTGGGGGGGGATGATCTGGATGAACTATCCAGTGATGAAAGTAGGATGTTGAAATTCCCAACTACTACTGTATTGAAACTTACCTCTCCTTTTAGGACTAAAAATGTTTGTTTTATAGAATTGAGCACTGTGACATTACATACACATACATTTATAATGTATTTTCTGTTGAATTGATTTCTTGGTCATTTTATAATGACCTTATTTGTCTCCTTTTACAGTTTTTCATTTTAAATCTATTTTATCTGTTACAAGTATAGCTTCTCCTGCTTGCTTCTGGCTTCTATTTGTGTGTAATATCTTTTAATATCTCTTAACTTCAGTCTGTGTATGTCTTTAATGGTGAAATGAGTTTCTTGTAGACCACATATTTCTGGATTTTATTCTTTTTTATCACCCTGTCTATATGCTTTTTTTTTTGCAAGAAATTAATTCAGTTACATTCAAGATTATCATTAATATGGAAAGACTACAGTATTTTGTTAATTTTCTGATTGTTTTGAATATCTTTTTGTTTTTGTTTCTCTCTTGTTTATCTTTGTGGTTTAGTGTGGGTTTTTTTAATCATAAGTGTAACTTTTTTCTCTTTTCCTTTGGTGTATCTGCTCTACCATAATGTTTTATTCTTTCAATGTTTTTTTGTTGTTGTTGTTGTTGTTGTTGGTATCTGTTTTAGTCAGCATTTTTGCTCCTGTGATGAAAGGACCCAACCAGAACAACTGTAGAGGAAGAAAAGTTTATTTGGGGGCTCATGGTTTTAGAGGTCTCAATCCTCAAACAGCAGGCTCCATTCCTTAGGGCTCAAGGTGAGGCAGAACATCATGGCAGAAGAATGTAGTGGAAGGAAGTAGCTCACATGATGATCAGGAAGTAGGGAAAGACTCCACTTGACAGATACAAATATATACTCCAAAGCTACACCTCCAGTGCCTCACCTCCTCCAGCTACTTCCCATTAGCCTTCAGTTACCACTCATTTAATCCCATCAGGTCATTAATTCACTGATTGAGTTAAGGGTCTTATAACCCATAATTTCTTCCTGAATCTTTTTGCAGTCTCACACGTGAGCTTTTGGGGGATACTTCCCATCCAAACCATAACATTCCACTTCTGGCCCCCCAAAACACATATTCAACTGACAGTGCAAAATAGGTGTAGGCCATTCCTGAGAGTCCCCATAGTCTCAACAGTTTCAAGAGTGTTCAAAGTTCAAGTCCAAAGTATTCTCTGAGGCTCTAGGCAATCTCACATTGTGAGCTCCTATAAAATTAAAAACAATTTACAAGTATCCAATATATAATGGTACAGAGTAAACATTTCCATTCACAAAATTAGGGGCTTAGAAAGAAGGGATAGGACCAAAGCAAAACTGAAATCCAGTTGGGCAAACAAGCCCTGTAGCTCCATGTCTGGCATCTGGGACACATGGAATCCTGATGTTCTCTCCAAAAGGCTTACTGTAGCTCTGCCCCTTTGGCCTTGCTTTTTGTAGCCCAAGTGGCTTTTTTTTTTTTTTTTTTTTTGGCTTGTCTCTGCTTGATTCCTGCAGCTTTCCTGGGATGATATCCCACTTTACAGGCATTTCTCAATCTCCTATTCTCCACTGCAGCTTTGGCCAAATCTCTACACCTTGCCTTCTCAGGTAGTGCCATAGGAACTTCAACCCTGCTGCATTTTGTCTGGCATCTGAGGCCTTCCTTTGAAAGTGGAAGCCTTCATGACTTCTTAACTTCAGCATCCTGCATTCCTACAGAATCAGCACCACATGATTGAGGCCAAGGTCAACTGACATCTCAAGCAGTAGCCAAGCCTCCAGGGTCCCTGGCTGTAACAGCCTCTGAGTGTCTGGGTGACTGAGCTCATTGAAAAAACTACCTAGGCCTCCTTGGGTAAGAAGGATTCCCCACTAGCCTCTTCTCAAGAAAATTTTCACTTTTACTCCTTTAAGCCTGAGATGGGTATGGTCTTGCCAGCTCCTGAAATGCCCTAAAGCCATCTCTGTTATTGTCTTTAGGTAAAGCCTTCAAGAATTCTTTAGTGGCAGTAATGTCTAAACAACTGCAACTTCCTTAAGCCCAGTTTTACTCCTGCTTTTGAAGTCCAAGTTTTTCAAATCTTTTTGCCCAGTTTTCTGCTTCAAAACATCACAATAAATTTGGCTAGAAGTCGCCAGCTATGGCCATGCCATATTCTGAATGCTATCCTTCCTAGACGTTTCATCTGCCAGATTAAAAAGTCAATTGCTGGGGCTGGGGTTGTGGCTCAGCAGCGGAGCGCTCGCCTTGCACGTGCGCGGCCCGGGTTCGGTCCTCAGCACCACGTAAACATAGATGCATTATTTCATTGTGTACAACTAAAGTAAATAAATAAATATTTAAAAAAAAAAGTCAATTGCTTTATTTTTTTACTTGTTCTAATTAGTTATACATGACAAAAGAATGCACTTTTACACATCATATGGAGTATAACTTCTCATTCTTCTGGTTGTACATGATGCATAACCAGACCATTCATTTAGTCATATATGCAAATGGGATAATTCATTTCATTCTATTGTCCTTCCTACCCCCATACCACCTCCCTTTCCTTTACTCCCCTCTGCCTAATCTAAAGCAACTCTATTCTTCCCTATCCCCCACCCCAGAGACACACACACACATTGTGAATTAGCATCCAAATTTCAAAGAAAACAGCCTTTGGTTTTTTTGAAATTGGCTTACTTCACTTAGCATGATATTCTCCAGCTCCATCCATTTACTGGCAAATGCCATTCTTCTTTAAGCCTGAGTAATATTCTATTGTGTACATATCACATTTTCTTTATCCATTCATCTGTTGAAGGACACCTAGATTGGTTGCATAGTTTAGCTATTGTGAGTTAAGCTGCTATAAATGTTGATGTCTCTGTGTCACTATAATATGCTGATTTTAAGTCCTTTGTGTATAAACCCAGGAGTGGGATAGCTGGGTCAAATGATGGTTCCATTTCAAATTTTCTGAAGAAACTCCATACCACTTTCCATAATGGTTGTACCAATTTGCAGTCCCACTAGCAATGTATGAGTGTACCCCCCCCCCCACAGCCTCACCAATATTTATTGTTGCTCCTGTTCTTGACAATTGCCATTCTGACTGGAGTGAGATGAAATCTTAGAGTAGTTTTGATTTGCATTTCTCTAATTACTAGAATTCTTGAGCATTTTTTCACATATTTGTTGATCAACTGTATTTCTTCTTCTGTGAAGTGTCTGTTCAGTTCCTTAGCCCATGTATTGATTGGGTTATTTGGTTTTTTTGGTCTTTTTTGAGTTCTTTATATATCCTGGAGATTAGTGCTCTATCTGAGGTGCATGTTGGTAAAGATTTTCTGCCATTCTATAGATGCTCTCTTTACATTATTGATTATTTCCTTTGCTGTAAATTTTTTTTAGTTTGAATTCATCCCATTTATTGATTCTTGATTTTACTTTTTGTGCATTAGGAATCTTGTTGAGGAAATAAGATCCTAGGCTGAGGTGAAGATTTGGGCTTACTTTTTCTTCTGTTGGGAACAAGATCTCTGTTCTAATGTGTAGGTCTTTGATCTACTTTGAGTTTTGTGTGGGGTGAGAGATAGGGGTTTAATTTCATTTTGTTACTTATGGATTTCCAGTTTTCCCAGCACCATTTGTTGAAGAGGCTATCTTTTCTCCAGGGAATGTTTTTGGTGCCTTTATCTAGTATGAAATAATTATATTTATGTGGGTTTGCCTCTGTGACTTACATTCTGTATCATTGGTCTACATGTCTGTTTTGGTGACAATACCATGCCATTTTTGTTACTGTGGCTCTGTAGTATAGTTTAAGATCTGGTATTGTGATGCCTCCCGCTTCACTCTTCTTGCTAAGAATTATTGAAGGGCAGATGGACACACGCTGGAACCGCCATGTAGAAAAGGGGGTTTTATTAATCAGCCGAAGGGCCACATAGAGGGAAGAGGGAGAACTGGCGAGAGGAGATGGGTAGCGAGAAGAGAAGAAGAAAGAGAAAAAGGGAGGGGTTTCAGTCCAGAGAGCGCTTAAGTAGTGAACCAGTGGACTGAGGGACCCCCCCAGAGGGAACCCCAGTTCCATAGGCTGCTGGGGGTCTAAAGGAAAACCCATGTGTCATAATTGGCTCAGTAAGGCACCTGGGGTGTGGCCAACAGCATGGCCAGCCTGAGGTGCTTGGGAGGTGAGTCTTGTCTTAAGGTGCCTGGGAGGTGTGGCTAGTTGATCTACCAGGGAGGTGTGGCCTCCCTGCCCGGAATCTAACAATTACTTTGGCTATTCTGGGTCTGTTAGTTTTCCAAATGAATTTCATGATTGCTTTTTCTAGTTCTGTGAAGAATGTCATTGGGATTTCAATAGGAATTGTATTAAATCTGTATACTGCTTTTGTTAGTATGACTATTTTTACAATGTTAATTTGCTTATCCAGGAGCATGGAAGGTCTTTCCATCTTCTAAGGTCTCTTTCTTTCATGTTATGTAGTTTTCATTATAGAGGTCTTTCACCTCTTTTGTTAGATTTATTCCCAAGTATTTTATTATTTTTGAAGCTATTGTGAATGGGGGTAATTTTGTTAATTTCTCTTTCAGTAGATTCATCACTGATGTAAGAACACAATTGATTTATGGGTGTTGATTTTATATCCTGCTACGTTGCTGAATGCATTTATGAGTTCTAGAAGTTTTCTGGTGGAATTTTTTGGATCTTCTAAATATAGAATCATGTGATCAGCAAATAGTGATATTTTGAATTCTTCTTTTTCTATTCATAACCCTTTAATTTCTTTCTTCTGACTAATTGCTCTGGCTAGAGTTTCCAGGACTATGTTGAATAGAAATGGTGATAGAGATCTCTCCAGTCTTCCCACTTTTCAGAGGGAATGCTTTCATTTTTCTCCACTTGGAATGATGTTGGCCTACGTTTAGCATATATAGGTTTTACAATGTTGAGGTACGTTCCTACTATCCCTAGTTTGTCTAGTATTTTAAACAAGATGCTGTATTTTGTCAAATTTTTTTTTATTAATCTATTGAGATGTTCATCTGATTCTTGTTTTTAAGTCTACTGATGTGATGAATTATGTTTATTAATTTCTATATGTTGAATATATTTCTATATTTTCTTTCCTTGATGTGTCTTTGTCTGGGTTTGATATCAGGGTGATACTAGTTTCATAAAATGAGATCAGAAAGGTTCCCTTTGAAACTTTCTGAAGGTTCTATTACATAGAATAATTTGAAGAGTATTAGTGTTAATTCTTCTTTAAAGGTCTTATAGAAGTCAGCTGATGGTCCTACACTTTTCTTTGTTTTTAGGCTTTTGATGGTGTCTTTAATTCTATTGCTTGAAATTGATCTTTTAAATTGTGTATGCCCTCCTGATTCAGTTTGGGTAGGTCATATGTGTAGGAATTTATTGACATCTTCAAGATTTTCTATTTTATTAGAATATAAATTTTCAAAATAGTTTTTAATTATCTTCTGTATTTCAGTAGTATCTGTCATGATATTTCCTTTTTCATCATGTATTTTAGTAATTTGAGTTTTCTCTCTTATTCTTTGTTAGCATGGCTTGGAGTTTATCAATTTTATTTTATTTTTTCAATGAACCAAACTTTTATTTTGTCAATTTTTTTAATTGTTTCTTTTGTTTCAATTTCATTGATTTTAGCTCTGATTTTAATTATTTTCTGTCTTCTGATTTTGGTGTTGATTTGTTTCTCTTTTTCTAGGGCTTTGAGGTGTGATGTTAGGTCTTTTACTTGATTTTTATTCTTTTAATGAATTATCTCAATGCAATAAACTTTCTTCTTAGTACTGCCTTCATAGTGTCCCAGAGATTTTGATATATTATATCTATCGGTATTCTCACTTACCTCTAAGTAGGTTTTTATTTCATCCTTGATTTCTTCTGCTATCCATTCATCATTCAATAGTGTATTATTTAGTCTCCAGATGTTAGAGTAGCTTCTATTTTTATATTATCATTGATTTCTAATTTTATTCTATTATGATCTGATAGAAGGCAGGGTACTATCTCTATATTTTTGCATGTGGTAAAAGTTGCTTTGTGCCTTAGGATATGGTCTATTTTAGAGAAGAATTCATGTGCTGCTGGGAAGAAAGTGTATTTGCTCATTGATGGATGAAATATTCTATATATATCTGTTAAGTCTAAATTATTGATTGTATTATTATGTTCTATAGTTTTTTATTTAGATTTTGTTTGGATGATCTGTCCTCTTTTGAGAGATGTGTGTTAAAGTTACCCACTATTATTGTGTTGTGGTCTATTTTATTCTTGAAAATGAGGAGGATTTGTTTGATGTACCTAGATGTTCCATTGTTTGCGGCATAAATATTTATGATTGTTATGTCTTGCTGATGTATCCTTCTCTTAAGCAGCATGAAATGTCCTTCTTTGTACCTTCTGATTAACTTTGGCTTAAAGTCAACTTTATCTGATATGAGGCTGGAAAACCCTGCTTGTTTACATGACCCATATGAATGATATGTTTTTTCCTATCCTTTCACCTTCAGTCTGTCGATGTTTTTGCCTATAAGGTGAATCTCTAGGAGACAGCATATTGTTGGGTCATGTTTTTTAATCTTGTCTGCCAGTCTATTTCTTTTTATTGATGAGTTTAAGCCATTAACATTAAAAGTTATTATTGAGATGGGATTTGTATTTCTGGTCATTTTGTTTTATTTCTGGTTTTTAATTTGACTTAATTTCTCCTTTGTATTTCTTTTTTTGGTGGGGGAGTAGCAGAGATTTAACTCAGGGACACTCAATCACTGAGCCACATCCCCAGCCCTTTTTGTATTTTACTGAGATGGGATTTCACTGGGTTGCATTGTGTCTTGCTGTTGCTGAGGCTGACTTTGAACTCACAATACTCTTACTTCATCACTCATGCTGCTGGGATTACAGGCATGTGCCACAGATCCCAGCCTAGTTTTACCTTTGATTGACTATTCCTTTAGTGTAGTTCCTACCTTTGCTTGTTTTCACTTTTTTTTTTTTTTTTTCCCATTTCATTCTCATGGAATATTTTGTTGAGAATGTTCTGTAGTGTAGGGTTTCTAGTTGTGAATTCTTTTAATGTTTGTTTATCATGGAAGGTTTTTATTTCATCTTCAAATCTGAAGCTTAATTTTGCTGGATATAAAATTCTTGGTTGGCATCCATTTTCTTTCAGAACTTGAAATATATTATTCCAGGACCTCCTACCTTTGAGGGTTTTGGTTGAGAAATCAGCTGAGATCTGAATTGGCACCCCCCATACATAATTTAATATATTTCTCTGCAGCCTTTAAGATTTTATCCTTATTGTGTTTGTTAGTCATTCTCATTATAATGTGCCTTGGTGTTAGTCTGCTGTAATTTTGTACGTTTAGGGTCCTGTAAACCTCTTGTATTTGATTTTCTATTTCATTCTTTAGGTTTGGGAAATTTTCTGATATTATGTCATTGAAAAGATTGTGAATTGTTTTGGTTTGTATCTCTGCTCCTTCACCTGTTCTGATAAATCTTATATTTGGTCTTTTCATGCTGTCCCATAATTCTTGGAAGTTCTATTTATGGTTTCTTACCATTCTTCTCTTCAAGGTCAACTTTTCAAGATTATATATTTTGTCTTCATTCCTGCAGTTCTGTCTTCCTAGTGATCTAGTTAGTGTGTTGGTGATGATTTCCATTGAATTTTTATTCATTCCTTCTGCTTTTTTTTTTTTAAGAATCTCTCCTTCTTTATTGAAATGATCTTTCACTTCCTGTATTTTCTGTCTGATTTCACTCCTTATACCATCATTTACTTCACAGATCTGTTTAACTATATACATTCTTTTTTAAATAGCTTACTGTACAGCTAACATACACAAGATTATTTTCAAAAACTGTAGGAAACATAAAGTAAAATTTATTCCTATCAGAGTTACTGAAACATCAAGCCATCCACAACAACAGACCAACATGTATCCTATCTCATGGTATACTATCCCAGTTGTGCTATGGCAGTTGTGCTAAGGCAGTTGAATAAGCTGCTGAGAGATGAAACAAGATACCTGGAAGTGGTATGTGAGATAGATGTAAGGTTTATTAGAAACTACTTATGGGAAAGGTCCAGTGGAAACAGGATGGACAAGTAGCACCTCCATCCTTCCTGGTGCTTCACCAGAAAATAGGACCTCCTTCCCTCTTGGTTATTTGTCTAGGGTCAGCCCACTGGACAAGCCCTTATCCTTTCCACAGTGCTCTCATCTGCATCAGTTACTGCAAGGAGATGGGTTTTATAGGCTTAACTATGTACATTCTAAATTCCTTCTCTAACATTTCTTCTATTGTGTTGTCAATGGATTCTATTATTGGAACATCTTAATTTGTGTGGGGTGCTTTGTTCCTTTCTTTTTTCATGTTGTTTTGTGGTTTCCCATCTAGCAGTATGGATCTGAGGCAATACAGTTTCTACCCTATAGACTCATAGTGTCCCTGAAGGATTTTAGTACCTTGCCTTTAAGGGGTAGACCAATATTAATAGCACCAAATGTAAACAATATACAATATATAAACCTAATAGCTCCTATTAAAATATCTACAACTTTGTTGCAAAAAATCCAGAAATGATGTGTTCAATTATCATCTACAATATAAGCAGTAAGTTTGCTAAAAGGGTTTAAAACTTCAAATGGTGGATAAAGATTGAATAGAAGTGGTGTAGGATGTGATGTTTGTGAGGGAGGAGGAGAGAAGATAGAAATAAAAATTTATAAGAAGAGTGAAAGAGGAATTGATAGAGGCTGGCTGTTATCAGGAGAAAAGAGAGAATCCAGGTAAATATATAAGTGAGAGGAAAAATATATACATAGTTAAAAAAAGCAAAAAGAAAAGGTAAAAATAAAAGAACACAAAACAAAACTGTAAATACTATTCATATATCCCAGTCCTCAATAAAGTGATGCATGAAAAATACTTGGTTTCAAATATGGTAGAGATATGAAAGAAGAAGAAAAATCCTGATAGAAAATTGAAAAGTTGTTTCCATTGGTGTTCAAAAGTTTCTCAGCTTCCCTTCTCTGCTGATAGGTGGGGTTATCTGGAGTTTGATGGTAGTCCCAGTCTGGTGGGTATTGGACTGGCTGGCTGTGTGAGCTGATAGCAAGATGGCCTCAAACCTCTTCCAACCTTCCAACCTGATGTAACCAGCCCTATCCACCCCCACTTACTTCAGGACTAATGGAGCTGCAGAGAACCCAACTCTCTCCAGTCTCTCTAACCTGTGCTCCTCCAGAGCAAAATGCCCCCAGTCTCTGACTGTTCACAGGATTTCTTGGCCCAGACCAGTCTACCCAAACCCAGTCACTATCTGACAGATCTGGGCTTCAGATACCCTGGGCTCAGCCACATTGCAGACCCAAGATCTCAGTGCCATTCCAACTTGCAGAGAAACCACCAGGGATGAGCTCACACAAAGTAGCGACCCTGCAAATCAGCAAAATAATGGTCATTAGCACTTTCAGCAGGAAGACCTCAGGTGCAGCCAAACCCTCAGACACCTCAACACTGGACCTCCAGGCCTTGGCTGGTGTCCCCAGAGTCAGCTGTGCCCCAAGATGGTCATGATGGAAAACCTGCAGACACCCTTGCCCCCCAGGCCCTTGCTGGTGTATCAAGATGGAGGTGGCTACATGCGACCAAACCTGCCTGCACTCTGGCAAAGGACCTCCAGTCAGCAGCAGTGTGGACACACTGAGAATGGACCTCCATCAGTGGCAGAGGTCCATTGCTTTTAAAGTCAGACTCACAAAGAGTCTCAGGACATGGGCATAATGCAGACAACTTATCAGCTAGAACAAAACAGGAATGGCCTCTAGTCCAAATTCCAATAGAGTCCTCCTCTGAGCCCTCTTGAGCCCTTTCTTCACTGTCCATGGTCCTATTGGCTTTCTGGTCTTCTGAACTCCCACCAGAATTGGCCATTAAGCTCTACTTAGAACAATATAAAGCATTTCTGGTTTGCACTACTAAACATCTCAAAATTTCTCCCACCAATTCCAAAAAGCCCCAAATGCTTATGAACCACATGGTCAGGTTAGTCACAGCAATGACCCCACTTTTCGGTACTAATTTTTGCTTTAATCAGCCTTTTTGCCACTGTGATGAAAGGACCCAACCAGAACTATAGAGAAAGAAAAGTTTATTTGGGGGCTCACAGTTTCAGAGGTCTCAATCCACAAACAGCAGGCTCCATTCCTTAGGGCTCGAGGTAAGGAAGAGTGTAGTGGAGGGAAGTAGATCACATGATGTTCAGAAAGCAGAGAGATTCCATTTGCTAGATACAAATATATAGCCCAAAGCCACACCTCCAATACCCCACTTCCTCCAGCTACACCCCATCAACCTTCAGCACTCAATTAATCCCATTAGGTGGTTAATTCACTGATTAATCTAAGGCTATCATAACCCAATCATTTCTTCTCTAAACCTTCTTGCATTTGTCTCACATGTGAGCTTTTGGGGGACATCTCATGTCCAAACTGTAATAGTATTTATCTTCTTTTCATTTTAGATGTTTCCCTTTAGCATCTTTTTTAAGGTTGGTCTGATACCAGTGAATTCCCTTAGTTTTCACTTGTCTTCAAAAGTCTCTATTTCTCTTTTGTGTCTGAAAATTATTTTGCTGGGTATAGTATTGCTTGATTATTTTTTCTTCCAGAACATTGAATATTTAATCCCCTGCCCTTCTTTTAAGGTTTCTGCTGAAAGGTCTACTATAAGTCTAGAGGGATTTTCCTTGTTAAATGTGACTTGGCACAATTCTTTTGCTATTTTCAGAATTCTTCACTGTGGACTTTTGACAGTTTGATACCAACTACTTTTTCTCCAATCTCTTTGAGGTTCTATAGGATTCCCAGACTTGGATGTCCCTATTTTCCAGGATTAGGGAAGTTCTTAGTTATTATATCATCAAATAGGTTTTTTATGTATTTATCCTTCTATTTGTCACATGGAAGTCCTATAATTGTTTAATGAGGGCTCTAAGCGTTGGAGGCTTTCTTCATTCTTTTTAATTATTTTTGTCTTTTTCCTTCTCTTACCTTTTTTTAAAAAAATATTTATTTATTTACTTTTAGTTGTACACAATGCCTTTATTCTTATGTGGTGCTGAGGGTCAAACCCAGGCTGTGCACGTGCTAGGCGAGCATTCTACCACTGAACCACAACCCCAGCCCCTCTCTTACCTTTTTTAAAAAAATTTTTAGTTGTAGTTGGACACCACCTTTATTTTACTTATTTTTATGTGGTGCTGAGGATCCAACCCAGTGCCTTGCATGTGCTAGGTGAGTGCTCTACCCCTGAGCCACAACCCCAGCCCTTCTCTTATCTTAACGAGTTATTTCAAAAGATCAGGAATCCTTTCTTCTGCTTTATCTAGTCTGTTGTGGAGGCACCTAATAATATTTGTATTTGGCTTATTGAATATTTCATTCCCAAGTTTATGGCTATTTCTTTTTTATAGTTTCTCTTTGCTGATTTATATTATTAATTTTCTTACCTAATTTCATTGAACTGTCTATATTCTCTTGCCTATGATTGAATTTACTTAGAATCATTCTTCTCAATTTTTTCTTTGATTTGTTTTTGTTTATAGTCTCTTTCTGGAGTTGTTGTGTCCCTTTGGAAGCATCATATTGCACGGTGAGACCCATTCACAGAGCCAAAGTGGGTGCAGGGGTTCTTAGACACCAGTTTTTGCAATCTCACAAGAATGGTTTCAAGCAAGTCACACATAGTAGCAGACAATAGTTTCTTAGAATGGAAAGTAAAGAGAAAAAGGCACAATCTCCAGGGGAAAAGGGAGAGCATGGGTCCTATCAGAGAGGATAGTTTTATTAGGAATAATAGTTTTATTATTTTAATATCTAGTTTTATTAGGAATCCCAGAAGTGTTTTCGGAGAATCCTTCCAGGTCAAATTCTCAACTTTTGACTGAAAACAGGACTGCAGTAGACTTTCAAGACCTCTCTACACATAGTCTTACTCCATAAAGGGGAAATTTTACTATCATAATGACATGCCAAATATCCAAACATAACTTTCGCTCACCTTGTCCCACACTCACTGGTTCTAATTGGAAACTGTTTTTACAGATTTTATGGCTTTACTTCTAATTATCCTGTCTCCCTGAATCCTGGAATCTGGCCTGCGTAAGGCCCCAAACTCCCAGTTCAGGGTAACTTTTGCTCCTTTTATTTGTAGGAAAGCATCTTAGGGCCTACATTTTTCCTGTAGATAACAAGTTGTTTGTTGAGAAATGTAACATATCCTATTGACTAAAACCAGGTTTGGCCCAGAATGGCCTTAGATAAATTGCTGTGTTAAAAGAAAGCATGAAGGCTAGCTAGGTCAACACAGTGGGCTCAGTCTATAGAATTATACACTTAACCTCATGTTCTCATCACTAAAATCTGATCTGTTTGCTACCTATTAATATTGCCTTGCTTTCATATATTTCTTGTGTCCCTACACTGATATATGCACATCTGACAGATCAAGTTGTATCTTATCAACTTTATAGGATGGCTTTCCTAGTGAATACTTTCTCCTGAAGATTTGTCTTAGGGTGTTGATTTGGTAGGCTATGTTAGCTTTTGTTCCAGCTAGGTGCTCTAATGTAGTCTTTGTATTGCTGCTTTTTCTATAATCAATGGATTTGGGTGCGGTGCATGCTGTAGCCCTATCAATCTGCCTCTCTCTGCAGGTTGTGTAGGGGTGGGGACACTCTAATGGCCAAGATGGATATGGTACATACTGCAGTGGTAGTAAGGTGCCTGCTGTGTGGCCACCGCAGCAAGCCCAGGCAGGTGTGGCACACTGTGTACACAAGGTGGCAGGAATGTTCCTATCAGTGTCCATGGCCATATATGGGTAGGGACATCCCAACATAACTGGTCAGGTTATATGACACATATGTCAGTGGTAGGATGGCTGTAGACTTCACAGGCCATAAGAAGGTGGGGCTATACCAGCAAGCTCCAGTCAGATATGGTAGAGCTTGTGAGGAATCAGCAGTGGGCCCCTCTGCAGCACAGAGTGCAACTTTTTAGAGTCTGGGGACTTCACAGTCCTGCATGCTCAGGCATGTGTGCATCTGCTTGTGTGGTAGTGGGGGCAAGGTAACTCTGCTGTACAGAGTATACTTATCAGTTTCTGGAGACTGCATAGAGCTGAGGTCACTCTAGCATTCCAAGGCAATGTAGCACACATCATATATTATGTACTTATCAGAATCTGAGAAGTGCCCAGAGGTGGAACCATTCCGGTGTTACAAGAGGGCAAGTCACAGGACAGCAGGGTAGGGATTAGTTAGATTTGTTTTCAAAATCATGCTATGCTATGAAGCAGCAGGAACAATGGGGAAATGATATTTTCCAAACTCTGTTTCCCCTTTGGAGCAGTGCCATGATATGTACTCCCCCAACAACTCCCCAACTGTGCTTACAAAGCTTGGGAACTTCAGGGTTCCCCCAAAGGAAAAATTTCAAGTTTCCAAGGTTCCAGTGTGGGCTGTTGGGAGCCTTCCACTTATTTTTTTCTCTATTTGGTAGGGTTTTCCTATATTCAAACTGTTCTAGTCTGGAGCACTGAGACAGTCAAGGCAAAATACTAAGTGTTCTTTATCAGATAATCCATAGTCTCCATCTTCAACAATTTTTTCATTTCATCTCCACTATGTTCGAGGACTCTTACCCAAATTTTCTAGCTAAATAGTAACTATTCCTTCATTTTTTATTTCTCTCTGTGAGGCCCTAGTATGTCCAGTGCCTCTGTTCAACCATCTTGCTGAAACTCCCTCCTTTAAAGTTTTTATTTACAGGTAAGGACTCACTGTTGCCATTTTATGAATTGTTTTCTGGTTATTTTGTAGACTATTTATGCCTTGCTTCTCTTAATTTGTTCATTTGTGGTACAGTGGCTTTCTATAGTGGTGTGCTTTGGCTCATTTCTTTTTATCTTTTGCATATCTATATAAACTTTTAACCTGTGATTACTATGAGGTCTACAAAAACAAAAACAAAAATAAAAAAACAGATCTTAAACATATAATAAGTTAATTTAAGCTGATAACCACTTAACTTTGCATACACAGGTGCTACCTTTTTACTTCCCCTCTTCCCACATTTATGTTTTTAAAATCAAACTTTATGTGTTTTCATAACAGGTATTATTTAACAAATTATTTCAGTTTTAGTTGTTTTATACAATTTTTCCTTTTAATCTAGAGATATAATCATATAAATACTGCCATTGTAGTATTTTAGTGTTTTAGATTTGACAATTCACCAGTGAGTTTTATATTTTCATATGTTTTTATGTGGCCAATTAAGTTTTTTCTTTCTTAAGCTTAAAGAACTTTAGCATTTCTTATAAGGCAAGACTAGTAGTGATAAGCAGCTTTTGTATGTCTAGAAAAGTCTTATTTCTTCATTTTTAAAAACAGATTTGCTATATATAGTATTCTTGGTTGGTATATAGTATTCTTGGTTGGAAGCCTATTTTTTAAAATTCTTTTAGGATTTGGGGTATCTTATCTAACTCCCTTCTGACTTGCAAGATTTCTGCTGATAAATTCACTAAATTTTATACCAGCTCTCCTATATGTGATGACTTACTTTTTCTTGCTCCTTTCAATACTCTATTTAATTTTTGAAAATTTGACTCTGATATGAATTTGTGTGGATTTCTTTGAATTTATCTTATTTGGTATCCAATGGGCTTCTTAAATCTGCCTTCCTATTCACCCCCCCCCCCCAGGCTTTGGAAGTTTTCTGCCATAATTTCTTGTTGTTTTTCTGTTCTTAAACTCTTCTCCTTCTGGAACACCACTAATGCATAAGTGGTTCCCCGAATGGTGTCCCACAAATCTTTCAACTCATCTTTAATCTTTTTCATTCCTTTTTCTTTTTGACCCTCAGATTGGAGGATTGGAGGTGACCTATCTTTTAGTTTACTGATACTTTCTACTACACAGTCCAATCTATTATTGAAACCATCCTCTGTTGAATTTCTCGTTTCAGTTATACTGTTCTTTAGATCTATGATTTCTGTTTGATACTTTTTTAAAACTTTCTATTGAAATTCTCAGCTTGTTATCAAAATTTTCTTGACCTCACCAAGCATATTTAGACTATTAATTTGAATTCTCTGTTGAGTAAATCACATATCTCCTCCTCAGATAAGTTTTCATGGATTTAACCTTATTCTTTTGTTTGGAATAAATTCCACTGTTTAATTTTATTTTTCCTTTTATTTGTTCTGCATATTAGGTAAGACATCTTATATCTCCCCATCTTGTTAGACCAGGCTTTTCTAGGAGAAAGATCTTCCCTATCCATTGGCCAAAGGATTTAAGGTGCTGCTCATTTTATTCCCCAGACTGCTGTGTGTGACTTCCTAGAGCTCAGGACTTATACCCAGAGAGTGTAACAGCAAGACTCTTCTAGGTATAGCTTACATTATTATGGCTATATTCAGATGCTGAATACATGTTCCATTTCTTTCATCTTTACAGTAAGAATGAGTATAGATATTAATCTTCCACTCTTTCTGCTTTAAGCAAAGTAGTGGATCCGAGGCAAATGCCTTCACTTGTGTATTACACTCTCAGTTCCTAGTGATATGTCACATGATTGGCTCTGCCAAGTGAGCTTCGAATTAGGGCATTCTGTAGCTCACCCATTGGTTCAGCTCATCCATGTCCACAATCACTGTCATTTCCACTACAAGACACTGCTTCAGTGCAGCCTCTCCTAGCGTCTCTCTCCAACCTGCCCATGGTGGATCCACACTGTCAGCTGCTGGTGCCAGTGGTGCATTTTTTCTTTCTTTTATTTTAAAAAATTTTATTCTATCTACACTTCTGAGTCCCTAGGCCATTATGCGAGTATTAAATCCCAGTAAGATTTCTTGTTTTTACTGACCTCATAGAGAAGCTATTTGTCCACTTTCTTGGTCCTACACCACAGAGCTACTTGGAAAGTAACCTTCTCTACCCCACCATCTTGACACTTTCCTCTTGTTACTGTTTTTATAGTATAGCAATTTTAATGGATATGAAGTTTCTTCTTATTACAGTTTTAATTTGCATTCTATTTTCCCAGAAATTAATTACAGTTATTGTCTTAGTACATTTTATGTTATAACAAAATGCCAAAGACTAGGTAACTTATAGAGAATAAAGTTTAATTTAGTTCATGGTTCTGGATACTGGGAAGTCCAAGAACATGAGGCCTGAATCTGCTCAGCTTCTAATGAGGGCATTCTTGCTCCATGATGACATGGTAGAGGGCATCACATGGTGAGACAAAATAAGCATGTTAACTCAGGTTTCTCATAAAGCCACTAAGGCCGTCCACCTTCACAAACTCATCTAAGCCTAAGTATATTCCTAGGGCCCCAGCTCCAAATATCATTAACATATGTATTTAACATTTAAATTTCCAACTCATGGACTGTGGGGACACATCCAAACCAAAGAAGTAACACTGCTAAACCATAGGAAAGAAAGTGGTATTTTTGTAAAATGAGATTGGCCAAGATCCCCTTGGGCATTATTTATGGGAGTATTCTAATTTTTAATTGACACTTTATAATTTGTATATATTTTGACCAAGTTTTTACAATTTAGTGTTACTTTACATAATATATAAATACTAAACTTAAAATATTCACTTAACTGGAAAATATTCAGTTAAAAATATAAGGAGAAATCTTCTAAAGAATAGAGTTTTGAAAATAGAGACCAAAAAAGCAACTTGGCAGTGGAGAAACCTGATAAATCATACCTCAAGCCAGGTGATCATGGTTAATATTAAATAGATCATATTGAGAATACATAGACTTTATGTGATGAGATGTAATTACAATGCCATCTTACTTCTTTGGAAGGCTTTTTATGAGAAACATACTATCTCAGTCTAATCATGAAAAATATTGGCTAAATCCCAATCAGGAAACATTCTACAAAATGACTGACCAGTAAACTTCAAAACTGTCAAGGTCATCAAAACCAAGGAAAGTTTGAGAAACCATCACAGCTAAGCCTAAGAAGACATGACTATTGAATATAATATGGAATCCTGGATGTGATCCTTAGATGGAAAAAAGACATTAGAAAAACTAAGTAAATTAGAATAAAATTAACCTTGGTCAATGATGATATATTAGTATTGGCTCATTAGGGACTGTACCAAAAATGCTGGAAAATTTGGATATTCACATGTAGAAAATTTAAACTAGATCCCTATCTTTCACCCTATACAAAAAACAGCTAAAAATGATTCAAACTCATAAATGTAAGACCCATAACTTTGAAACTGTTAGAAGAAAACAAGGGAAGTGCTTCAAGACACGCACAGGCAAAAACTTCCTAAATAGAATTCCAACAGTTCACGAAATAATAGCAACATCAACAAATGTGACGCATCAAATTAAAAAGTTTCTACAACAAAGGAAACAATAGAGGGAAGAGACAGCCTACACAATGGAAGAAGATATTTTCCAGCTACTTTCCAACAGGGGATTAATACTCAGAATATATATAAGATGCAAAAAAAAAAAAAAAATGCCAAAAGAATGAATAACCTGGGGCTGGTGATATAGCTCAGTTGGTAGAGTGCTTGCCTCAAAAGCACAAGGCCCTCTGGTTTCAATCTCCAGCACCACAAAAAGACAGAAAGAAAAAATGAACAACCTAATTTTAAAAAGTGGACAAAGGAACTGAAGAGACAATTCTCAAAAGAAAAAGTACAATGACCAGTAATTATATGAAAAATATTTTCAGCATCTTTAAACATTAGGGAAATGAAAATAAAATTACATTGAGATTCCACTTCACCCCAGTCAGAATACAAAAGCAATAAATTTCTGTGATGATGTGGGGTAAAAGGAACCCTTACACATTTTTTGTAGGATTATAAATTAGTATAGTCACTATGGAAATCAATATGGAGGTTTCTAAAAATATATAAAATTACCATATGATTTAGCTATACCGCAGTATATTAAAAATTTAAGTTAGCATACTCTACAAACATACTCATTTTTATTGTGATACAATTCACAGTAGCCAAATTATTGAATCAACCTAGGTACCTATCAATGGATGAGTGGATAAAGAAAATGTGATATATATACACAATGAAGTATTATTCAGCCATGAAGAATGAAATCATGACATTGTAGGAAAATGAATGGAACTGGCAATCATAATATTAAGTTAATTAAATAAGTCAGACACAGAATGACAAGTATTGTCTATTTTGCCTTATGTGTTGAATCTGGTGTGGGAATGAAATATAAAAGTAGCAGGGAGACTGTTAGTTAAGAAAAGAGGATGGGAGAAGGGGAAGGAGAGGGTAATGGAGGGTGTTGGGAGGAAATATAAGTGTCATAATGATTTAAGATATTAATAATAAAGGAAATTGGTTAGGGGGTAAGGAAACACTCTAATATTTGAAGTATTTTTTTAATGGAAAACTTTCCTTAAATAAGTTGGTTAAAATTTTAAATGGACTGGGTTATTTATTTATTTATTTATTTATTTATTTATTTTGGTACTGGGGATTGAACTCAGGGGCACTCCACCACTGGGCCACATCCCCAGCCCTTTTTTTGTATTTAATTAGAGACAGGGTCTCACTGAGTTGCTAACTGCCTCACCATTGCTGAGGCTGGCTTTGAATTCATGATCCTCCTGCCCCTTAGCCTCCCAAGTGTGGACTGGGTTATTCTACTTAACATATTTTTCCAATTCCATCCATTTACCAGCAAATCCATAGTTTCATTCTCCTTTATGGCTGAGTAATATTCCCAACATTTCTTTATCCATTCATCTGTTGAAGGGCACCTATGTTGGTTCCATAGCTTGGATATTGTGAATTGAGCTGCTATAAACATTGATGTGGCTGTGTCACTGTAGTAAGTGGATTTTAATAAGCCAGTCCCAAAATACCAAAGGCTGAATGTTCTCTCTGATATATGGATGCTTATCCACAACAAGGGTGGATAGAAAGAGGAAGAATAGAAGTTCATTGGATTAGACACATGGGAATGAATGGAAGGGAGATGGAATGGGAATAGGAAAGACAGTCGAATGAATCAGACCTAACTTTCCTTTGCTCATAAATACACCATCTATGTAACTCCACATTATGTACAACCACAGAATGGGATCCTAATTAGAATGGGTTGTATTCCATGTAGATATAATATATCAAAATATACTCTACTGTCATGTATATCTAAAAACAACAAATAAAAAAATTTAAATTGTGAAAAATCTCATCCTTAATAGCAAGAAAATTATAAAATTTCCAGAAATTAACAAAAATATTTAGGATCTATAAAACTAATTTTTCTAAATAAACAAAGGGATCAAAGTGGACCCAAATGTGGAGGAATACATCATGTTTTTGGATTGGAGGGCCAATATTATAAAGTTGGCTTTTCATATGTATTGTTTGTCATTCCAAATATATCAGTAGTATATCTTATCAATCCAGACAAAATAATTTATCTGTTAAATAAATAGGCACAGATACTCAAATTACATTTTAAAAATAAAATAAAATATATTCAGCCAGATATTTAAACACATTATAAAAAACTAAAAGAGTGCACTGGTAAGAAAATACATCCTCTTATTTTTTCTTTTGATACATTCTATTTATTATAGTGGTAGACACAGTGTTGAAGAAGTGTTGATCTTAGAGTTTGTTGAAGACAGATAATGGTTACAGCAGTTATAATATGATGTACTAAGTGAATCATAGAAGACTTAGGGAAGACTCACTAGGAGAAATTACAATTATGACATCAGGGATGTCAGGTAGGTATTAGGTAAAGAGTCAAAAGAACATAGTAAATAGGATTACTACTTTCTGATCTGGCATATACAAATCTGGAAAGTAACTACACCCTTCTAACAAAAGTGAAAATCTGAATAAACTGAAAGTCAACAATTCTTTAGATCTGAAAAAAGTGAGGTCATTTCAGACATTACCTCCCAAATTGGAAAGACATCCAGATAAATGTAGAGAATCTGAACTTACCAGAGACAGAGACTCTAAAAGAGAAACCTCGCAGGAACCAATGAAAGAAGAAAAGAAAAATGAACTGTAATTGATGAATTGCCAGCAGCTCAGTGCAGACAAATCCAAAAAATAAAATCTCCCAGGTAATATAGTCACAAGGCAGCCCCCCGCCTGTTTGTGAATTTAACTACAGGGTTGTCTATCAGATTATTATAGTGAATATTAGAGAAAAATCCCCTTATACTTCTAGAAGGCAGAAGAGAAAAGGAAACATTTTGTAATATGCCAAGACACTATGTTCTGTCTTTCTATTTGGGAGGGAAGGCTTGAAATATATTCATGAAAGTCACAGCCAGTAGGCACAGTTCTACTAAAAACAAAAACAGAAACAACAACAAAAAAAAAAAAAAACACAAAATTTAATCAAATGATTATAGAATAATTCCTCTGTCCCATTCCTTCCTACCACATCAACAGGTCTTCAGTATACTAATAAATTATAATTGAAAGAACTATAAGACTCAGATATTACTCAGCAATAAGACAGAATAAAATCATGGCATTTGCAGGAAAATGGATGGAGTTAGAGAATATAATGCTAAGTGAAGTTAGCCAATCCCAAAAAGCCAAATGCCAAATGTTTTCTCTGATATAAGGAGGCCAATTCACAGTCGGGTTGGGATGGGGAGCATAGGAGGATTAGAGGAATACTAGAATGGCCAATGGGGAGGGAGGGGAAGGGAGGGGGCAAAAGGGTGAAGAAAAAAAAATGGTAGAATGAGATGGATATCATTACCCTAAATGCATATATGAAGTCACAAATGGTGTGAATATACTTTGCATACAACCAGAGATTTGTAAAAAAGTGCTCTATATGTGTAATATGAAATGTAATGCATTCTGCTGTCATTTATATCATCTTAGAATAAAAAATAATTTAAAAAAATAAAAAATAAAAATTTCTAACATAATCCTAAAGATAACATGGGAAGAAAAATAAGTGCACTTGAGGCATTTGAAGCTCCTAACATCTACAAATACATAAAATATTGAATACAGTCTAACTCCTAGCCAGATAAAAATAAACCTCACACTAAAGACCTGTTTAGCTGCATTCCCATCCTATTACCCAATATATCATGTCTACCATTTAAGAAAACATCGCCCAACATACTAAAAGGTGAGAACAACTATATGGATTGAAGAAAGAAGTGATAGCTACGTTTAACCTAACTTAAACATTTCTCATATATGTATGCATATGAGAAATATATATATGTATATGTATATGTATGTATATGAGAAGGTATGTATATGAGAAATATATATATATATTTGTGTGTACATATACATATGTACACACACATTTGTATACATATATATGTATGTGTATATATACACATATATGTGTATATATATATATATATAAGAAACATAACAAGGTACTCCATGATTATTTACAATTTTTATGTTTTTATGCATTAGTTTAAATATTAGTTTAAGAGTAGGCTCAAATCTTCATCATGTCAGATTAGGCCCCGACTTCCTTAACAAGACTCCTAAAGTGCAAGAAATAAAATCAAGAATCAATAAATGGAATAAATTCAAACTAAAAAACTTCTTCTCAGCAAAAGAAACAATGAGGTGACGAGAGAGCCTACAGTATAGGAGCAAATTTTTACCACACATACCCCAGATAGAGCATTACTCTCCAGGATATATAAAAAACTCAAAATTTAATACCAAAATAAATAAATAAACCAAACAACCCAATCAATAAATGGGATAAGGAATTGAACAGACACTTTTCAGAAGAAGATATACAATCAATCAACAAATATATGAAAAAATGTTCAACATCTCTAGTGATTAGAGAAACGCAAATCAAAACTACTCTAAGATTTCATCTCATTCCAGTCAGAATGGCAGTTATCAAGAATACAAGAAACAACAAGTATTGGTGAGGATGTGGGGGGAAAGGCACACTCATACATTGCTGACGGGACTGCAAATTGGTGCAACCACTCTGGAAAGCAGTATGGAGATTCCTTAGAAAACCTGGAATGGAACCACCATTTGACCCAGCTATCCCACTCCTTGGTCTCTACCTAAAGGACTTAAAAACAGCATACTACAGTGACGCAATGCAGCCACATCAGTGTTTATAGCAACACAATTCACAACAGCCAAACTGTGGAACCAACCTAGATGCCCTTCAATAGATGAATGGATAAAGAAACTGTGGTATATATATACACAATGGAATATTACTCAGCATTAAAAGAGAAAAAATTATGGCATTTGTAGGTAAATGGATGGAATTGGAGAATATCATGCTAAGAGAAGTAAGCCAATCCCCAAAACCAAAGGCTGAATGTTTTCTCTGATAAGTGGATAAGGAGTGAGGCATGGGATGAATGGAGGAACTTTGGTTTGGGCAAAGGGGAGGGAGGGAAGAAGAGGGGGCACGGGGATAGGAAAGGTGGTGAAAGGAGATGCGTATCATTACCTTAGGTACATATATAATTGCACCAATGGTGTCATTCTACTTTGTGTACCACCAGAGAAGTGAAAAATTGTGCTCCATTTGTGTATAATGAATCAAAGAACATTCTGCTATCATGTATAACTGATTAGAACAAACAAAACAAAATGAGTTCAAGAAAATAGTAATTTCTTTCTAAATAAATTTTTAAGAAAAAGAGTTCCTCTGTTCAAGTGAACAATTTGAGCAGACTTAGAACTTAAGAAGTATATAGTTTACCTTGAATGTTGAGAGCAGTTAGTTTGCTGAAGTATACAGTATGAAAATGACTTTGAAAAGATGTGAAAAGATCAGAAAATGATAGATGTGTTATTCAGCTTTGCATTCCTGCGACCAATATACCTGACAAGAACAGCTGAGAGGAGGAAAAGTTTATTTTGGCTCACAATTTCAGAGGTTCAGTCTATGGTCAGCCAACTCCATAGTCTGGGCCAGAGGTGAGGCAGAACATAACGGCAGAAAAGTGTGTTGGAGGAAAGCTGCTCAGCTCATGACAGCCAAGAAGCAAAGAGAGCTTGAGTGCAGGGAGCCAGGGGTAATATAATCAATCCTCAAGGATACGCTCCAGTGACCTACCTTCTCCAGCCATGCCCTACTTGCCTATATAGTTACTCTCCATTAATTTATTCAAATTATTAATCTACCAAATGGATTAATCTGATGATTAGGGTACAGATCTCATAACCTGATGATTTCACCTGTGAACATTCCTGCATTGTCTCACACATGAGCTTTTGGGGGGATACCACATATCCAAACCATAACAATAGATTAGCCTTTCTGATAGTAAACAATACCCAAAGACGCTCCTATATCTCTGGATGGATTGTTCAATTCTTTGAAGTAGTAAAAGGAAGCATCAGAAATACTTCAAGCTGAGCCGGGTGTGGTGGCGCACGCCTGTAATCCCAGCACTTTGGGAGGCTGAGACAGGAGGATCGCAAGTTCAAAGCCAGCCTCAGCAATGGCAAGGCACTTAGCAACTCAGTGAGACCCTGTCTCTAATAAAAAAATACAAAAAAGGGCTGGGGATGTGGCCCAGTGGTCGAGTGCCCCTGAGTTCAATCCCCGGTACCACAAAAAAAAAAAAAAAAAAAAGAAATACTTCAAGCTGAATTCTAACTTCTGGCTGCCAAAAAACTGAAGAGGTGTCAGTCTAAGGAGCTTCATTTCAGTACATGACATTATAGCATTGTTCTAGAATGACTAATCTGGTAATAAGCAAGGTGAGAGAAGAAAAACAGAATAGACAGTGAGGAAGCTAATAGTAAATGGATGATGATTGGTGGTTTATCTGGTTAGTGTTTGTTGAAATAAAGAAAAGGTGTTGGCTATTATATATATAATGAGATGAAAATCAGTAGGATTTAGCAATTAGATATAAAGACACAGTTGCAGGAGGGATTTTAAAAAGGTGATTAGAGAGAAGGTGTTGCCATCCATGGAAATGAGGAAGTTAGGATTGCTGCATGGAAGGCAATGAATAATCTTCTTAATCTTTTGAGTTCGATGAGCTAATGGGGAACAAGTAGAGATCTCCATCATGCAGCTGAATGCAAGTCATTCAAGGAATCATCATAGAAGAACAAACTGATGCTAGAACCTATGAAGCTGACTCCATCAAACGATAAATAGAAGGAGCAAATGAAGCAGAAGTGAAAGATCAGGAAACAGGAAATCAAGCAAGAAAATTGTTTTGAGTGTGAACTTCATTGTATACAACATTTATAATTTGGGCTTAGTTTAGATCATAAGATAAGAAAGAAAACTAAAAAATTAAATAGAATTTTATTTATTTAGGGCTTAATATGATATTGACTAGTGTAGGATGAAAATAATGAGTGGGAAGCACATTTCCTAAAAATTGTGGTTAAAGAAATGTGTGAATAAATAAATGTTTATGTTTTCCTACACTTTCTAGTTTTTCTCCCCTATAATAAAAGCTTTTTTTTCTTAATATTAGCCAATTGTACATGCCATAATATTTTTTTCTAAAAGAACAAAAGAATATGGTATCCTTAAAGTATATTTTATAATGTCTAAAGGCAAATGTGGTATGAGGAAGTAAGAACAGACTTATCTAGATAATATATTTTGCCTGTAAAATGGGAATAATAATAATTGTCATCGGCTTATCTCAGAGATTTGTTCTGTGAGTTAATTGAAAAGAATTGTGCATCACTGTATGAAGACAAAATGTAAAATAATGTATAACATAATTGATATTTAAAGATTTTTTGTGCTTCTGATCTTTTGCTGGTAATTTCGCTATTACTTTAAAGTCATAAGTATCTATTTTTTGCTATGTTCAGTAAAAAATATTCTCATTTTTATTTTATACTTATAAATTTACTGTAATTTTGCCTTCTGTGAGATGTTTGCATTTATCTTATTTTTGCCCACTTCTACTCTGGCAAATATGTGCCAAAAAAAATGTTAATACATCAACAAACAAACATTTTTGTTGGGTGTGTCTTCACTGTCCAAATGTTTGTTTTTAGCCAGAACTATTTGTTTCAAATGCTTTCATGAAATATGCATTTGTTTTTGGACCATCCTAAAATATTCCTGTCTACATTTCCTCAGGTCACCTTCTATCCAATGCTTCTTTCTTATGAGTTCTCCTGTTGGCCACATTTTTTTTTTCTGAGGCTTCAGTAGTTGCCTGGCAGGAATGCTTGTAAAAACATTTGCGGATAGCCCAAACATTTTTTTTTAATAACATTTGCTTGGAAAAAATTTACTGGCAGTCAGGACACATTATTTAAACATATTTCAAAATATTTATGCATCCCTGAAATACTTTGGCGGTGTCTGTAGAGTAAAGCTGAATTGATGGTTTTTTAGTTAAATCTTTTTGTTTGTTTGTTTTTGGTCATTCATAGTGGTTGATTGATGAGTGCTTGATAGAATTTCCACACAGTTGATTTGATTAACTCAATAGTAAGGTGACTATACCACCAGAAGTTTTTGAACTTTCTAACTTATCAGAGAAATGAACTTAATAAACAAATTAGAATAATTTTACTATAATCTTGTCAGATGCTGATTCTCAGTTGCTATTTTAGCTCTTTCTTTCCTCTCCTTTCCAATAACAATTCATAAAATTATGAATTTTTTTAGTATCATTTTGGTATTAGTATTTAGTAATAGATGTAGCTTGAATGAGACCTGTAGTTCTTTATATGAGACTTACACCATTTTTAAAAATTGTTATTTTGTATTCCACGACTACATCTAAATGAAAAGGGAAAATGGATAAATTATTTGTGCATTTATGTGGAATGCTCAAATAAAATTTTATTTTGAATGTGTCTTTTTTCCAGGAGGGTTCATTTTTGCATTTTTTCCAAAATAAAGAGGAAAATTTAAGTTTATCATTTTTTAAAATATTTATTTATTTAGTTAGTTGTTCACAATGCCTTTATTTATACATGGTGCTGAGGATCAAACCCGGGCCGCGCACTCACTACGCGAGCGCTCAACCGCTGAGCCACAACCCCAGCCCTTAAGTTTATGATTACATCTGGGCCTCAATTTTAGTTTACTTGTTGAGGAAGAGTAAGAAATATCACCTTAATTTTGGCTTCTGGGGGTGACAATACAGTGAAATTTTAAGTTTTTAGTATGTCTATTTAAAGCCACCATATTATGAGGGTTTTAATTCATGAAAGCCTCTTTCTCATTGAATTTGCCTTTCCCTGTGTTTTAGTCAGCTTTTTCATTGCTATGACCAAAAGACCTGACAAGAACAAGTTTAGTTTATTTGAGGGCTCATGGTTTCAGAGATCTCAGTCCATAGATAGCTGGCTCCATTTCTCTGGGCTCCAGGTGAGGCAAAATATCATGGTAGAAGAGTGTGGTGGAGGAAATCTGCTCATATGATGATCAGGCAGCAAGACAGAGACTCTACTTGTGAGAAACAAAATATACACCAAAGGTATGCCCCCAATGATCTACCTCCTCCAGCTACACCCTACCGGCCTTCAGTTACCACTCAGTTAATCCTATCAGGGGATTAGTTCACTGATTGGATTAAGAATCTCATAACCCAATCATTTCTCAGCTAAACCTTCTTGCATTATCTCACACATGAGCATTTTGGAGGCACCTCAGATCCAAACCATTAATACTCTGTGTCCCTACCTCTTTTTTTCTGCAACATATTTTCTTGTATATCTCTTTGGTAATTTTGTGGAATATTTTTAATATGTTTGCACTCTATTTTTCATGTGATTTTTTTTTGCATAGCCCAGTATACATACATTTAATTATGAGTATACCTGTGTCTATGTATGTGTGCTTTTTCACCTGTGTTCATCTATTTTTCTTTGGGCATCTCTATTTACTTTTGAGCTCTGTCCATGCTTTTATAAGTTCACATCTCAGTGTGTCTTTGTTTCTGAATCTCTCTCTTCCTGATTGTATGCATATATATTTTGTGTTCTCTATTACAAATTCAGCAAAGTTATGGGATATAAGATTAACATCCATAAATCAATTGCATTCCTACACTCCAGTGATGAATTAGCTGAAAGAGAAATTAGGAAAAACCATTCCATTCACAATATCCTCAAAAAATATTTAGTAATCAATCTAACAAAAGAGATAAAGAAGGTATACAATGAAAACTATAGAACACTAGAGAAAGAATTGAGGAAGACCTTGGGAGATGAAAAGACCTGCCATGTTTGTGGATAGGCAGAATCAACATTGTTAAAATGGCCATACTACGAAAAGCACTATACAGATTCAATGCAATTTCCATCAAAATTCCAATGATGTACTTTGTACAAATATAAAAAGCAGTCATGAAATTCATTTGGAAAAATAAGAAGCCCAGTAGCTAAAGCAATCCTTAGTGAAAAATACAAAGCAGAAGGCATCACAATACCAGACCTTAAATTATAGTAGAGGGCTATAGTAACAAAAGCAGCATGGTATATTGGCACCAAAATAGGCATGAAGACCAATGAAATAGAATAGAAAATGCAGCGACTAGCCCACATAAAGATAGTTATCTCATTAATTGACAAAGGTGTAAAAACCTTACATTGGAGAAAAGGTAGCTTCTTTGACAAATGGTGCTTGGAAGACTGGAAATCCATATGTAGTAGAATTAAATTTAACCCCTATCTCTCAGCCTGCACAATACTCAACTCAAAGTGGATCAAAAACCTAGGAATTAGACCACAAACCCTTCACCTACTTGAAGAAAAGATATGCCCAACAATTCAACACAGTAACACAGGAACTGATTTCCTGAACAAGATTCCTAAAGCACAAGAAATAAAATTAAAAATCAATAAATAAGATGAGATTAAACTAAAAAGCTTCTTCACAGCAAAAGAATCAATCAAAAGTGTGAAGAGAGAACCTACAGAATGGGAAAAAATCTTTGCCACCTGCAGCTCAGGGCACTAATTTCCAGGATATACAAAGAACTCAAAAAGCTTAACACCAAAAAACCCACAAATAACTCAACTAATTATTGGGCAAAGGAACTGAACAGACCCATCTCAAAAGAAGAAATATGAACAATCAACAAATATATGAAAAAACGTTCAACATCTCTAGAAATTAGAGAGATGAAAATTAAAAGTACACTGAGATTTCATCTCACTCTAATTATAATGACAATTATTCAGAATACAAGTAGCAACAAATGTTGGAGAGGATGTGGGCAAAAGGGTGCACTCATACATAGTTGGCGGGACTGAAAATTGGTACAACCACTCTGGAAAGCAGTATGGAAATTCCTTAAAAAAAAAACAACTAGGAATGGAGGCACCAGTTATCCCACTCTTTGGCATATATTCAAAGGATTTTAAATGAGCATACTACAGTGATGCAGCCACATCAATGTTTATAGCATCTCATTTCACAATAGCCAATCTATGGAACCAACCTAGATGCCCATCAACAGATGAATGGATAAAGAAAACATACACATGATGGAATATTACTGAGACATAAAGAAGAATGAAATTATGACATTCACCAGTAAATGGATGGATCTGGAGAATATCATGCTAAGCAAAGTAAGCCAATCCCAAAAAAACAAAGGTCAAATATTTTCGCTGATATGTGGAAGTTAAATCACAGTAAAGGTAGTGGGAAAGGGAAGAAGACAAGTTCAGCAGATTAGACAAAGGGGAATGAAAGGAAGGGAGGAGGATAGGAATAGGAAAGACAATAGAATAAAATATAACATCATTTTCCTATATACACATATGAAAGTACCCAAGTGAACTCCACCATCATGTCCACCCATCAAAATGGGGTCCTAATTAGAAGATATATTCCATATTGTATAATTTTATCAAAATGGATTCTACTTTCATGTATAATTAAGCAGAACCAATAAAATAAAATTTAAAAAAAATTTTAAATCTAGCTAGAAATCCACTACTTCCATCTCAACCACCTCATCCTAGTCTTAACCACCTTAGACAGCTGAAAAAGCTTACTAATCCTACCTGTGCGTTCACTCTAGCTTTTTCATATGGCAGCCCAAATGATGCTTTAAAAATACAAACTCAGTTATTTAATTTCATGCACAAAACCAATGAGTAGATTTCCCATTCCACTGAGGATAAAACCCAGACTCCCTACCATGAACATGATCTAATTTTTACCTGAATCTTTCTTACTTCATCTTCTTCCTATCTTCTCTTGGCAGGGAATTGTGTCCATTTAACTCACTGTTAGATTCCCAGTACCTAGAGTAATACTTGGTACAAAGTAGAAGTCAGTTAATTGTTCTTAAATAAATAAAGGAAGAAATATGTAATCAATTCCCAGCATACCCACCCCACCAAATAAAGAAAGAAATTAGTAATCATTCAGTTAGAGATAGTAAACATGACAGACCCAATCACTGAAACTCTGGTAGGAGGTGGGGTTGATCATAGAGGACAGAATCTCAGTTATTCCTAGTAACTACCTATGATACTAATAACCACTTTTACCACTAATCTACATGTGAAATTACCCCCAATTTTTTTTTAAATTATTAATTCTATTTTTTAGTTCTATAGATTCTTTATTTAGTTTTTTTTTTTTTTTTTTTTGTGGTACCGGGGATTGAACTCAGGGGCACTCGTCCACTGGGTCACATCCCCAGCCCTTTTTTGTATTTTATTTAGAGACAGGGTCTCAGTGAGTTGCTAAGCGCCTTGCCATTGCCGAGGCTGGCTTTGAACTCGCGATCCTCCTGCCTCAGCCTCCCAAAGTGCTGGGATTACAGGCGTGCGCCACCGCGCCCGGCTACCACCAATTTTGAAGTTCAAGTTCCTTCTCCATAAGCTTAGAGTAGGGCTAGCAGTAAGATAGGTTGGCTGTCCCCTGAGCTTTTTGATTTTCCCCAACCAGAAGAATGTAGCACATAGGTGGCCCTCAAGTGACCTTTGCTGGGAGTAGTGGAGAGATGCTAAGGTGAGCAGCCAGACAGATGCTATGTTGATGTGGTGAGACAAACTGTATATCCCGCAATATCCCAATAAGTAAATGATGCTTGTAGTTCACTTTTAAGTCTGTTGTTAAGACAGAGAAACAAGATATTCATAAAACCTTTGTATAAGGGAGTGTGGTTAAGAAATATTATGATTAACAAAATAATGTGGATATGTTCACAAGGATAAAGGAATAGAGATTCTTTAAAAAAATAATAATAATTTGAGCTGGGGTTGTAGCTCAGTGGTGGAATGCTTGCCTAGCATGTGTGAAGCCCTGGGCTCGATCCTCAGCACCACACAGAGATAAATAAATAAGAGTATTGTATCCATCTATAACTAAAAAAGAATAATAGTAATTTGACACACCTCTGAGTAGAGAGAAGACATTTTAGTTTCTATGAAGTGGCATCTATGACTATTGCTCTTCTAAAAGCATGTAGGTGTCTCCTAGTTGTTTGGTCCTCATTTTCTCAGTAATAATATATTACTTAATTCTTTACTTTTTCTTATTCTTTCCCAGATACAAGGGCCAACAACCTTTCTTCTATAAGCTTAATTCTGCAACTTCCTGTACTAGTGAAAACAAAATATTTCAGCATATTAATTGCTCAAATTTATAAGTAGATGAGGTCTATAAATAGTCTATGACTTCCAGTCTGAATTTCAGTGTTTTCAGTGAGGCCTTTTGCCACCTGCTTCTGCAGTTAGGGGCAATATGCCCAGTAATGCTCAACATATGTAACTAGTCCATGTGCCATGGTTTCTGTTTCCTTTCTGGTGTGTGGTCCAGCTTCCTGCTGGGCTTGCAGGCGTGGCTTAACTTCCTTGCCATTTATCTAAAGTTCTTTTCTCTTCCCTCTTTTTCTTTCTTTCCTTCTTTTCTTTCTTCTTTTGTCTCTACCCCCACCCCATTCCTTCTCTTCTTCCTCTTCCTCCTCATCTTCTCCCTCCTTCTGCTTTGTTAATCCTTTTTCCCTGAAGGCTTGACCTTAATTTCAAGCCTCTTTCAAACTGGACTAACAACTTCAGGCAAAATATGTGCCCAACAATGAGTATAGCTACTATCCAAAGAGTTTTCCAATATTGCCCTGTCTTCTTAGGTGGTTTTCACTGAATATCAGCAAAAATATGGACTGAGTTCAAATTAATACTCTTCATTGAGGACCAGCCCTACTAACAAGTTCATTCCCTTCATCCCAATTCTGATGTTTCTGGTTAACTTTCTCACTTTTTTTTTTTTTTTTTTTTTTTTTTTTTTTAGTATTGACAGCATAGTATGCCTAAGCACAGAGTTCATGTATGTTAGGACACGTTCGTGAATTTCTGAAAAAAGATGAGATAATGAAGATAGTTGTGAATGCTGCTGGGTCATGGGATTGAACTTATTACATAATTCTATGTCCTGGGAAAGTAGGTAGAATATTGGTGGAAGTAAAAGTCACTTATTCTCTAGTGAAGAGTCCTGATAGTTCAAGATTTTATCTGTTAGTTTACTATAAATAGAACCATTATAAGAGAGGTATTATCTCTATTTTATCAAATTTGCAGAATAAGAAAACTGATTTATGGAAGGACTAGGAATCCTTTAGTTGAAATGAAACATTGTTATTTTTTTCTCTTATAGTTAAAAGGCCTTATGTTCATAAAGGGATTATTCCTGGACTAAAATATGGTTTAATATTAATCAAAAGATTTGAACATAGTAAATTCTTTGTGCCCTTTACTTGGGATTTTTATCACTTGGAAAGGATGGGAGTAGAATCCAGTTTCAACAAACCCAACCTTATTAATTTACTACCAAAAACGAAATGATAAAGAGAGAGACAAGGATGGACATTTGTTGTAAAAACAGAGTGCTAACTAAGTTGTTACATAGAAAAATCCAGGATGCAATAGAAACATTCATGGATTAGGACATCTGCAAAGGGTAAATTTAATAACACAATTGAAAATAATTGGTTGATAGTATTATTGAAAATAATTGGTTCACAACATAGTATTCCTCCAATTTTAGTAGAATTGCTATAGGGAAATGCATTCCTACAAGCAAAAGAAACCGAATCCTATCAAGAACTGGAATGAGTTTGGAAGTAGAATCTTTCCCAGACTCAGATAAGAACACAATTTCTTGATTTCTGCCTCATGAAGCAGAGGATCCAGTTGAGCAACTCCATGCCCAGATTTCTGACCCACTCACTGACTTAGTAAATGGGCATTTAAAGATGCTAAATTTGTGATAATTTGTTATGGCCATGATGGAAAACTAATATACAGCAGAAGAACTAGAAGAGTCTAGTACCAGAAAAGCCAAGGTAGAAAGTAAAACATTAAATCACTGACTTTTGAGAAAATAGTTCCTGCATATGGCATACTTAGGACCAGGGCTATTTGTACTAACTATGTGGCTTATATACTTCAACCTTGAAGTACAATAATCAGTAGATTTAGCCTGATATTTATAGTTTCTTATGGATAACGTTTTATTTTTTCCATTGCATTTAAATTATTTCATTTGGAGACAGGGTCTTTTCCTAATCAAGATTGCCTGAGCTATAGCAATATGCATTCTAATAAGAGGAATTTTGAATGGAATTTTGCTAGGCAACAAGGACCCAGAGGTAGGAGTAGGGATTGAATCAGTGATGGAGAACAGGAAAACACGGGCAAGGGTTGAAGCAAATCTTTGGGAGGAAGAATGGGAAGCAAAAGAAGACTGTGGGAGCAGAGCCCTATGACAGGAAGAGTATTCAAAAGTCTACCTGGTGTAGAATGCAGAAGAGATTTTACCCCCCTCACTTTCTACCCAATTGCAGCTAGTATGTGCATTCTGAGGTCTCAGAAGAGTGGCAGGGAGGACAGCAATTCCTAAATGTGATTGGGTGATTGCTGAAGGGAATGATTCTTGGATAGTAGCTGGTATACCAATAGAAGGAAGAAGAGCAATGCCAGCAACACAGGGTGATAAAAAAGAGGCCCTGTTAACTCTTAAGAAGGAAGCAGCTATGAAGGAGAGGCCAAGGCATGGATCTGCCTGGTCTAAATCCACAAATGGAGAATTTATTTATTTTTGTTACTGGGGATTGAACCCCCGGGGCACTTTACCATTGAGCTACATCCCTAATCCTATTTTATTTATTTACTTATTTTTTATTTTTAGACAGGATCTCACTAAGTTGCTAGGGTATTGCTAAGCTGCTGAGCCTGGCCTTGAACTTATGATCCACCTACTGCAGCCTCCCAAGTCACTGTGATTACAGGAGTGTGCCACCTCACCTAGCCACAAATGGGGAATTTAATAATGTTGTTCAGGAACTACATCTGAGCCATTCAAGAGGGAATTTGGAAAGACTCTTCATGGATGAGATTAATGAAAGCCTGATACAGAAAGCAGTTTGGAGTTCCTGTCATGAACCAAATACCCTAAAAAAAAAAAAAAAAAAAATTCAGATCAATGGAGCCTGGGTCAGCATCTGTCACATATTAATACTTTTTTTTTCTGAATCCCTTTCCAAGGTGTTCATTTTTTAGTGGTTATTTCATATTCTCACTCTTTCTCTAAGTAGTTTATTTTTAAATAGGCTTTCACTTTCATTGCACATTTAGGACAAGGATTTCTTAGTGTTAGATTACAGATAATAGTTGCTTCTTTACATCCCATCTTTTCCCATGTCAAGATAGCATGTGATATTTCCAGTCTTTTGTTTTAAAATTCTAGTTCATTTAATGTATTCTTCTGTCATTATCACCTTTTTACTCAAAACGGATAATTACATCATTGATTAATCTAAAGCTGGATGTGGTGGTATGAGCCTGAAGTACCAGCTACCTAGAAGGCTGAGGCAGGAGGATTCCTTGAACTCAAGACTTTGAGGCCAACACTGGGCAACATAGTGACACCCTGTCTTAGTTGGGAAAAAAAAGCAAAAAAAAAAAAAAAAAAAAAAAAAAAAAATGACCCTCTTTTAAGTGGGTTTTTTGTTTTTGGAGAATAGGCACAGAAGGAATCTCCCTTCTTTACTTGAAACTTTCTTTATTGAGTATTTCTTCTGGTACTTTGGTTTGGACACTGGCAATTTACTTAAATACGTATTTCTTAATCTCTTTTCCATTTTTATTCCCACAGATGCTGGTTTACTTCAAGCCTTCATTATTTTTTGATGTGATTATTAAAAGAGTCTCCCCACTTCTCTCTCCAACCAGTTATAACCCCATATTCTATTTTGTAGTAAGAAGGATTTTTGAAACACACCAATCTAAGGATGTCACTTCATTTTCTTCAGTGGCTTAACATCACTTATTAGATCATGTCCAAAATGCCTCAGGATGTAGAACCAGCCTTTAGTTACCTACTAGCCTCATCTTCTTGCCTCTTTTATGTAAGTTCTCCGCTTAAGAAGTACTAAATTACTTGCCTGGCCACTGGGTTTTGTACAAGCAGTTTTTTGTTTTTCACCCACATTGGTGTGGGTTTACCCATCTCAGTGCACCAAAGCACCACAATCATACATCTAGTCTTATGCTTGAACACGTGGACGGCTGCAATTACTTCTGGAGGGCTGGAATTAGATCTAATTATCTTTGTTTATTAAATGAACAATCTCTAGCTAGAATTAGTGATGCTCTGGTACATGTCTCATATTGTTAGTATTTCTTTCCCCTTTTAAAATCTGCATGTTTATTTTGTTGCACAAAATATATCCTCATCTGGGCATGGGCATTGCCTGGGTATGAGAATTACCCAGGAGATTCTTAAACATGCAGAATATCAGGTTCCAGACCTACAGAATCAGAATCTGAATTTTAGCAAGATCCTCAAGTGATTCACATTTATAATACAGCTTGAGAAGTGTGGGTCCCAGAGATAGGTGAGAATTCTCTCTGCGTTTGGGATATTCAGGAATCTTTCATTGGTACATTGGTACATTGAAGTACATTACATATGTACTTCAATGAAGCATATAGTATTAGGAGTTGATAAGCATTTCTCACCAGCTATGGAAAACTTGCTTTCATTGGTACATTGGTACATTGAAGTACATTACATTGTACTTCAATGAAGCATTAGCATCACCAGCTATGGAAAACTTGTACATTGGTACATTGAAGCATATAGTACTTCAATGGAGTTGATAAGCATTTCTCACCAGCTATGGAAACCTTGCTTTACATGACAAAGTCAATTTCTCTAAGAAATCTTCATTATTCATTAATGAAATTTCTACACCTGAATCTAGGTAGTGTTCATACTATGAATTCTCCAAAGTAAGTGTAAATCACCCACACTCAGACTGTGAGTTAGCTTCACTCATCACCACCCTAAACTTTCTTGTGGACACTTCTGGTATTTGTGTTTTCTCTCAGCTTCCCTAGATAAAGATGTCTGCTTTTTTGTTATCTATTCTTTACGAGTATACTTATGTTGGGTAGCTTCTCTCTGTTTTTCTTCCTGTCTTTGAAAGTTAACTCTAATATTGCATTTTCTTTTTTCTCATATTAATTCTTTGCAATTATTTATCCATCACTCTATCCTTAAGATGACCTAATCTTAATTTTTAAATACTTTTATTATTTATTTATTTATTCATTTATTTGTTTATTTATTTTATGTGGTGCTAGGGATTGAACCCAGTGCTTCACGCATACTAGGCAAGCACTCTACCACTGAGCCACAACCCCTGGCCCTAATTTTAATTTTAATCAGCTCTTGTTTCAAGAATACTAATGAGATAAATATGAAAGTTTGCCTTTCAACAATTTCATAATCTTTTGCTTTTTCTTTAGTTTTATTCCAGTTGTCCTGAATCTTGAATAGTATATAGCATCATTCATTATATATCTTTCAACACTTTTTAATGTGTTCTTGTATAATCCTTATTGCTAAATTATCTAAGTTTGATCATAAATATATATTATTGAGTGTACCCATCTATCTCTGGCAGTGTTCTTCCTTACTTTGAGGACTTGATTATTCTTTAAAAGCAGATTTATACTTGAGACCTAATCTTCTGTTTTTCTAGCTAGACTTTCTTCTACTTAAAATATTCCACAGATTTTTCTTGACGAGTATACTACATCATCTGCGGTTCATTTTTATGATTGGTTTTTATTATTTTTGGTTCTGCAAAGTTAATAACTGACATCCTTCTTTTTAAAATATCCTCTCCATGATGCACTTTTCAACACAGGCCAAACCTTTTTTTTTTTTTTTTTTTAACTACGATAATTTTCATCCAGTGTCAGAAGATGTGTTCTGCTAGCAGAGCTAACCAGTCACAAAGGACTCCTCAGATTCCTTTCTCGTTAGAACTTCATGGTCTAACAGCATAATGTGGTAATGTAAGGTAAAAGGAAGGCAGGGGAACAAACAGGAAATTATACTATCCCAGGAAATTATAGTAATAAAGTGAAAAGCCAAGGTAGCAACTGGCCAGCAAATTATAAAATTCTAATCATGCAGTAGGGATAAATTGAAACTCCACTCACTGGCTGGCATAGTTTTGTTTTGTTCTTTAAGTCTTTATTCACTAAATGTATACCTTTGTGACTTGAAGCCCATCTGTTCATTTTATAATTGAAGTAACTGAGACATGGAGAAATCCAGTGACTTTGTTAAATTTGCACCACAAAGACTGACAGAACCAGGTTAGAATGTGGGTCTTCTGACCCCTAGAGCAGGACATTTCCCCCTACTAATTAAAATTCATTAAGGGTCAACAAATTTCCAGGTCCTATACTCTTCACATTTAAATGTAGTAAGTACTCCTCACAAGGCCTTACAAGGCCATTTTACAGAAGAGAAACCTGAGTCTGACATACACAAACATGAAGTTTCTCATTATGAAACCACTTTCCTTTACCCCAGAAGATAAACTCACATGCATGAAATAACTTTCCCAAGTGAGTATTAATGTATAAGGAGCAGAGAAGGGCAGGAAGATGAACATGTTCTTTCTCAAGAATAGGTGCCCTATAGTTGCCATAGCAACTGGAAGCCAATGTACAGGCATTCCTGCTAGAGAAGTTCCACATATTGAAGAAGTCTTACTGTCTGGCTGGTAGCTGAAACAGTTTGAGTAGCTTCATTAATTAAAGTATAGGTATGTAAAATGGAGTGCATGTACTCTGGGAAATATGTAAGTCTGTTTTCTGAGTTTGAGAAAGATAAGTTTAATGTATACAATGCACGTAAGTGTATAGCTTATTGAGTTTTCACGAACTGAACATATCTGCAGCCAACACCAAGATTAAGAAATGAAACATTACTAACCTTCTAGGAGTCATTCGTGTTCTTCCTTATAATCAAAGATAATCACTCTCCTGACTCCTAACACTATCCATTACTTTTGCCTGCTTTTGGGTTTTATATCAAAGGAATCATATAGCATTCACTCTTTTATATCTAGTTTCTTCCACTCAGTTATGTCTATGAGTAAGGTAACTAAGTTTTTCATCTTGTTTAGTTTTTATTCTTGGTGAATTTTTTTTTTACCATATATAGCATAACAGCTCAGTGGTGGGTGTATATAATCTATAAAAATGAACAGGGATGCCGGGCGCGGTGGCGCACGCCTGTAATCCCAGCACTTTGGGAGGCTGAGGCAGGAGGATCACGAGTTCAAAGCCAGCCTCAGCAATGGCGAGGCACTTAGCAACTCAGTGAGACCCTGTCTCTAATAAAAAAATACAAAAAAGGGCTGGAGATGTGACCCAGTGGTCGAGTGCCACTGAGTTCAATCCCCAGTACCAAAAAAAAAAAAAAAAAAAATGAACAGGGATATGTGCTCAAGTCTGGAGTTCCTCAATTAAAATGACACTGCTGTGTGAATCTCTTGACTTTAAAACCCAGGTGGACATATTAGTTCAGAGAGAACTCTTCATAACTCCAGACTGTGATGATCTCAGCCAGATATTTGTCTTTAAACAACATTTACTGTTGAGCACCAATGTGTATAAGTCATTGCCCATACTGTGATGAGCAACAAAACAAAACAAAAAAAAACCCAAACAAACAACAACAACAAAAATGGGACAAGTTTTCGGTCTATCACTAGAAGAGAAAACAGAGCAGTAAATTCAAATAATTATTCCAGGCAGAATTAAAAGTCTCTAAAAGAGCCACAACTGAAAAAATGTAGGGCCCTGGATGAAAAATGACCAGTTTTTCAGGAAGTTATACAAGTCCCATTGAGAGTTTTACTTGGTAAACTCTTATAACCCCTTCTATCTGCCAGTTTCCAAGATTTAATCAGATTTCTCATTACAGAAGTAGGATCTATCTGTCCATTATTGTTTCAGGCTTATGACTTGTGCAGTATATACAGCTCTTAGTCAAAAGGGGGCAGCATTCACCCTTTTTCTGGAAATCAGAATCCTTTGGCTACATCCCTTTCTTTCTAGGAAAAGAATAGTTTTATCAGAATTTTAGAACATACATATATTTCAAACCCCCTGTTTTAATTGATTGTTTATAGAGATAGCAAATGATTTGCACTTTCATGTCACTGAGACCAATATATTACATGTCTATAAATAAAGTCGATCTGTTTCCCCTGCCCAGAGTTCCCTTTTCTCTGCCTTTGTCCCTTTATTGGGCGTGGCAGTCTTGCTCAGACACAGATTGCTAAAGGGCGGTGGCTGAAATGAACAAAAGGAATCAGACCTTTACTTTTACCCTGAGAAAAAGATTGCCAGGAGAAGTAGGGGAAGAAAGAGGAATGCTGTATTTCTCCTTTATTGCTTTAATTACCTAATGCTTTTTTTCTTCTTCTGAATTTTTACCCTTTTTGAATCTATAAGCATAAAGATTACATTAAAGATAAATAAGTAAGTTATGTGCACACTGGGGATTTATGACTGCACTCTATCTTAGGGGCTTTTCTCTTTATTAGCCAAGTAACCTTTAGTGTTTAAACAACACACAGTTGCCTGAAGTTCTTTTCTTGCTGGTGTAGTAACTGAGGGTGTGGTGGTAAAAATGAGAGAGACTTAATGCTGAAGCTATCAGACTGTGTATCTCTATAACCTCCAATGGCCAGGCCACCAGATAACTGATTCCATTTTGTTAGTGAAACACTGATTTTTATGACAGACTTATATCCCCTCCATGTTTCACTTGATTGACTTTGAGAAAATTAATGTTGATGGCCAGAATTCCAAATTAACTATCACAGTAGCTTTCATCACTCTGCATACAGCCCTAAATAGCCCTCTGAGTGACTTTTTTGTTTTTTAATTTAAAGAGTGGAACTTAACCAAATGTCCCTGAATGATAAAGGGGAGTTGGTCCACCCCATAATTAGCTTTCATAAATATCAAGCCAAAGGTCAGAGCAAAGGCCATCTGATTTTTCTTTTGTGAAGAAAATAAGGAGTTTTAGTCTCTATGACTGATTTCAGAATAGGAGCAAAGAATGAGGTCATTGCTTTCCTTCTAAGCAGAGACTACAAAAGGAATGGATTTGGAAGAATAATAGAAATAATTGCATTAATATGAATATAAAGTAACAACTGACAATTTGTGTAGCAATTACAAATACTGTGACTCTTGGTTTTGAACTTTGTAAAATGCTTTGTGCTGCCAGGTAAATGATTCAGGGAGAGCAGCTCTTGAAAAGACTGCTGATGACATCATGTCACTGTGTTCACAGGCCACAACACAGTTGCCATGCCACTCAAGGTCAGAACAAGCAGTTGATCAGATCCAAAAAGTTCACAAAAGAAAAAAAAATCCTTCAGCCTTTAGCTCTTTTTTTTTTCATTCATTTGTCTGAACTAAGAAACACTGAGCAATATACAAAGCCCATTTGAGAAATGAGAATGAAATATTTGTGTTTCCACTGAAATTAAGCATTATGAATTTAAAACTATTACTATTACAACCAAATGGTGAATTTAAATATTCTTTATCTAGTAGTAGTTAGGACTTCCTCATGTGCTGGAGAGTAAAATAGGGTGATCAACTACCTTGGGATGCCCAAAGGCCTGAAGATCTTTAGGTAGGCTAGTCAAAGTGATTGGATCAAAGATGATTGCCAGAGTGACCCACATTACCTCTGACTTCATTATCATTCCATTTACATAGTAAATGATACCCCCCCCAACCTTCACCACACCATGACAATTGAATTGCCATGGAAAATGACCAGAAAGAACCATAAAAAGAGTAAAAAAAGATAGCACCCAAATTCCCAGAAAATCTCCATCCATTTCTAGAAAACACATGAATATCCATCCTCTTTATTACCCTTCATTTCTTTTACCCTATATCTATAACCTCTCGACCTCCATCAGATTGAAAAGCTGATCTGTAAGAATTTCTCCCTGTTTTTTTTCTATTTGGGGCCAAGAAAAAGCCTCTTTCACTGTTCAATCCATGCTTGGTTTTGTTATCAGTTCCACAATTCAAAGAGGGAAAAAAGGACCCAGTTTGGGATCAAAAATTGGTAGCAATCTAATCTAATTACCTTATTCTGTAACTCAGAAAAGTGAGGCCTATACAAATTATAAGATCCCTCAGAAATATTTTTCTCCATAATTATTGCAAATGTCTATTCTTTTCCCAGTTTCTCAGGAAACATATTAAATTTACACCAGTGGATTGTGCAATAGACAAGTGGCCATTTTCATGAGGTGGGCTTAGGATGGGGTTAAGCATGGGGATGAGCGGCTCCAAGTATAACTGTCTCAGATCAGAAGGCCATTTGGCCAACTGTGGAAATGCCTGGCTGCTTTTCCAGAAGAGCAGAGAACACCTATCATGAACACCATTCTGTACTTTTCTGAGTGACATTGCAAAATACCAAACATAGGAGCAAAGTATTCTCAGGTACAGAGGGGGCCAATTAGTATTTTAGTCAGTTCAGTGTGCTGTACCAAAACAGAACACAAACTGGCTAATTTACAAACAAAAGAAATTTATTTCTCATAATTCTAAAGGAAGTCCAAGGTCAAGGCGCTTCCTGACTGGTGTATGGTGAAATCCTACTTCCTGAGTCATAAAAGTCACTTTGTACACATCTCACATGGTGGAAGGGGAAAGATAGCTCAATGGGGTTTCTTTCACAAGGGTGTTAATTCCAATCACAAAAGCTCCACCCAAAGGCCTTACTTCCTAATACATCACTTGAGGATTAAGGTTCTACATATGAACACAAACATTCAGGCCATTGCAACTAGATTCTGAGACAGTCTATATCAGGGGTTCAAAAGTGTGGAACAGGTTGCTGACACTTGTTCTTCTGGGTCATAAGGAAAGCAAAAACCGTGATTAAATCATTCAATCTGATTTAGAGACTTCACTTATAAGTACTCTTAGGAGAGGATTTGCCTTTCCAAATAAGGAACATGGAGAGTGGGAATGAAGAGGATGAGTGGGAGATATCCCATATCTATGTGTGTTGAGAAGTTAGATAGTAAAGTGGGACAAAGTGTGCTTTTGGTGTTTTCTTCAAATCATTCCAGAGTTGACTGCCTGTACCAGAAAGAAAATGATAACCAACACCATTTGATTTCCATTCATCAAGAAGAACAACTTTAGAATTGAAAAAGATAAGCATGATAAAATATGGTAGAAATGAAATCAAAAGTACTTAAACACAGTAGATGGAAGCAAAGGTAGTCGAATACACTTAAAACCCTGATACATAGCTATTCTCTTAAATAGAGACTTGTCTCTGCTATCCCTGTTTCACTTACTTTACATATTATCCCTTATTTCACTTCACTTTTTTATACTTATCTTTAGTTATCAGCCACAGTGTCATTCCCTGAAAATATCCCTTAACCTTCTGACTCTATTTTAGGTTCCCTTGTAGGTGCTTTGTACCATGATTTGTAAATGTTTATAAACATAATTTGATACAAAAATAATAGTTGGCATGGATTAAACTAAAATTAAATTTGCAATAATTTAATGCCTACATTTCTCCTAGACTATAAATTTCTTAAAGGTAGAGACCTTACGTTTCTTGGACATTGCTGGGGCTCTGGGCACACAGTAACTACTCAACAAATATTACATGCTGAGTTAATGAACCAACCATTTGGAATGAGTTCAGGTTTTTAAATTTTGTGTAGGATTCCTATAGTGTAGAAATATGTGGAAAATAAATAAAATGTAATATATACAAAAATGTTTTCAATATGAGTATAGTTTGATATTATAAGAACTAGCCCTATAAAAGATGACTGGATCCAAATCTTGGCTCTCATACTTCCTCTGGGAAGTTACCACTATGAACCTCAGTTTGTCATTTGCAAACTGAAGACTTTGTACAAAAATTTCTTCTGAGGAAAAAATTAAATAATGCTGGGTAAACATTAGGAACAGTATTTGGAACATGATATTTTCTCATAATTATTAACTTATTAATTTCAGTCACTAAAAATGTAGAAACAGGCAGATGCCCTAGACGTCTCAAGATGGTGAAAAATAAAATTGACCATATGACTAGAGACAAAGATTTAGTCCTAGTTTCTTCACTGAGCCATGATATGACCTAAGGCAAATTACAAATATCTCTGGGCCTGTCTTTTTCTGCAAAATGATATAGTCAAAACTGTTCTCTTAAGGTTCATGATAAGAATCAGAGTACAGTGAATGTTGTAAATTTACATGAACTTGAATGCTTATGGGGATGTTTTTTCTAAGTATAGCCATATCTTTTATTAGATTATTGCCAGTCAGGTTACTGGAAAGCAGATTTCTAAAAATTTATTTGTTCTAATTAGTTTTACATGACAGTAGAATGCTCTTTGATTCATTGTACACAAATAGAGCATAATTTTTCACTTCTCTGGTTGTACATGAAGTAGGGTCACACCATTTGTGCAATTATACATGTACCTAGGGTAATGATGTCCATCTCATTCCGCCATCTTTCCTACCCCCATGCTGCCTCTCCGCTTCTCCCTCCCCTTTGCCCAATCCAAAGTTCCTCCACTTATCATACCCTCCCCCATTATAGAGTAGCATCCACTTATCAGAGGAAACATTCCGCCTTTGTTTTTTGGGATTGGCTTACTTCTCTTAGCATGATATTCTCCAACTCCATCTATTTACCTGCAAATGCCATAATTTTATTCTCTTTTAATGCTGAGTAATATTCCATTGTGTATATATAGCACAGTTTCTTTATCCATTCATCTATTGGAGGGCATCTAGTTTGGTTCCACAGTTTGGCTATTATGAATTGTGTTGCTAAAACACTGATGTGGCAGCATCACTGTAGTATGCTGTTTTTAAGTCCTTTGAGTATAAACCAAGGAGTGGGATGGCTGGGTCAAATGGTGGTTCCATTCCAAGTTTTCTAAGGAACCTTCATACTGCTTTCCAGAGTGATTGCACCAATTTGCAGTCCTTCCAGCAATATACGAGTGTGCCTTTCCCTCCACATTCTCTCATACAATTATTGCTTTTATTCTTGATAACTGCCATTTCTGACTGTAGTGAGATAAAATCTTAGTTTTGATTTGCATTTCTCTAATCACTAGAGATGTTGAACATTTTTTCATATATTTGTTGATTGGTTGTATATCTTCTTCTGAGAAGTGTCTGTTCAATTCCGTATCCCATTTATTTATTGGGTTGTTTGGTTTGTTTGTTTGTTTGTTTGTTTGTTTGTTTATTTATTTATTTATTTTGGTATTAAGTTTTTTGAGTTCTTTATATATCCTGGAGATTAGTGCTCTATCTGAGGTATGTGTGGCAAAAATTTGCTCCCATACTGTAGGCTCTCTCTTCACCTCATTGATTATTTCTTTTGCTGAGAAGAAGCTTTTTAGTTTGAATCTTTCCCATTTGTTGGTAATTTTATTTCTTGTGCTTTAGGAGTCTTGTTAAGAAAGTCAGGGCCTAATCCGACATGATAAATATTTGGTCCCAATTTTTCTTCTATTAGTCGTATGGTTTCTGGTCTAATTCCTAGGTCCTTGATCCACTTTGAGTTGAGTTTTGTACAGGGTGAGAGATAGGGGTTTAATTTCATTTGCTCCATATGAATTTCCAGTTTTCTCAGCACCATTTGTTGAAAAGGCTATCTTTTCTCTAATGTATGTTAACTGTGCCTTTAAGTTGAGAATAAAGTTACTAATATCAAAAATGACAGAAGAAACATCATTATTTATTCTATGGATATTAAAAGAATGGTGGATTACTACATACAACTCTATACACCTGCATATTTAAAAACTAAGATGACATTGAAAAATTCCTTGAAAGACAAGAACTACCAACAGTTTTTCAAGAATGCATACATAATCTGAATGGCCCTGTAGCTAGCTTTTAAAGCAATTTAATTCATAGTTAATTATTTTTTGCTAAAAATTATAAAAGAAGATAGAAAATCTATAGAAATCCAGAAAATAGAACAGGGAATACTTAACACATTTAACCTTAATACCAAAACCAGACAAAACATTACAAATAAAGAAAAGTAACAATCAATATACTGCATGAAGAGATGCTAAAATAATCAATGGAATATTAGAAAATAGAACATAATAATATGTAAAAAGAATAGTATATTACAACTAAGTAGGGTTTAAATTGGAAATTTTAAAAAATGTTTCAACATTTAAAAGTCAATTTATGTAATTCACCACATCAGTAGACTAATGGAGAACAATTATATAATCTTTACAATACAAACAAAACCCACACATTTTACAAAATTCAATATCCATTCTTGGTTTAAAATAACAATGACAGGGGCTGGGGCTGTAGCTCAGTGGTAGAGCACCTGCCTCGCACGTGTGAGGAATTGGGTTTGATCCTCAGCACCACATAAAAATAAATAAAGATATTTTTTAAATATTAAAATAAGTAAAAATAAAATAACAATGACAGCAGCAACAGCAGCAAAACTCTTAGCAAATTAGGAATAGAAGGAGAATTTATCCACCTGATAAAAGGCATGTAAAAAAATTTATGGCTCACACCCCCTAAAGATTGGAACAAAAGTAATGATGTCCACTCATATTGCTTGTATTCAATATCACACCAGAGGTTCTAGTTAGTACAATAAGACAGGAACAAGAAATTATGAATGCATGGAACAACATGGACAAATCTCAAATACATTATGCTCAGTGAAAGAAATGATACAAAAGGCTATGTACTGTGTGATTGTATATGGTATTCTGGAAAAGGCCAAATTCTGGGAACAGAAAGCAGATTAATGGTTGCCAGAGGGGTAGTTTCAGGGAAAATTTGACTACAAAGTGATATAGGGGAATTTTGGAGGGTGATAAGATTATTCTATATCTTGTTTAAGATGGTTATTACATGACTGTATATATTTGCTACAACTAATATATTGGTATGTGAGAAAGGGTATATTTTTTCTATATGTAAATTTTGCCTCAGTATAGCTCACAGAAAAAAGAAACCCCCAGGGAGAAACAGAAGTGGATTTGTCTTTGCTATGAAATTCTGGCAGTGTTTTTGTCAGTGACTATAGTTTTTTTCAGAAATCCAGATGTGTCTTTGCTCTTTTTGGAGTTCAATTATTTAAAAAGATTATTTATTTCATTGCTTTTGATAAAAGATGGAAAAGAGCTATCTGAATATATTTTATAAGTTACCTGAGTGACTCAGAATATTTCCAATTTAATCTCCATATTTTGTTCCTAAGCAAGTTCAAACAAGGTTTCTATCTTGTGAGACAGTCCTTAGTAATTATGAAAACAGACACTTGTTATATAAAGAGTATGAAAAGTGCTCTAATGGAGGGGAAAAGCATGTGGGAATAGAAAGGAGAATGTGGTTAACTCTGACTGGGGTTATTAAGGATAGACAGTAATTGACTTGACTGACCCTCAAGACCTTTTTCAGGTTGGAGTTTGGGGAGCATAGGGTTGAGGGAATAGCAGGAGCACATGCAAAGAACATGTTTAAATGGCTGGCTGGATGAGTGTGTGTTGTCTTCAGAATAAGAAGTACAGTAGGGCTAAAAGGTAGAGACTGCTGGACCTTGCCAATGGTGGCAGATGAACTTGAAAGGGTAGACTTAATGGATAGCAGAGACCTTCCTATGCTCAAGTATCTGAACTTTATTCCATAGAGTGCTATCAAGAGTAGAGTAGTGGCATACTCAGATAAGAAGTTTTGAAAGGTAATTTAGAAGCAATCTGGGAGTTACCAAGAGGATTAGCAATAGATAAGTTGGGGGACTGTTGCTATAGTTCAGAAAGCCTGCATGACTGGTCTGCATTGTTAGAAATTGTAGTCTGGTCTTGTTAGGGTTGTAGCAGTTAGCCACTTATTCATCACTTCCTATAAGCCAGGTGTTATGTTAAAGCGCTTTGAACATACTCTCATTTAATCCTGCTGTTATGAAGTACATATTCATATATCAATATAGTACCCAAGGATTTTTCACTTTGTCTATGTGGGGAGGGCTGATACCACTGCCTTTCCCATCCTCATAAAGATGGAGATAATATGGATGGTTATGTGTCCCAGGCCATGTAACAAGCACATTCTTTTTTTCTCTTGGCTATAGCAAATGGTGAGGGACAGATAAATAACCCACTGTATTTATTTAGATTGAGACCTGATTTTGGTAGGAATTACCAATATGAATGATTAATTTTGTCTGTTTTTGATAAAAGATGAAAGGGAGATGCTTAGCATGACTTTTAATTGATATTAATTCTGTACCTCTGCATTTCCCAATGATTTTTCCTTGAATCTTAAGTCTTGGGAAATATTCTGTGAACTTGTGTTTTATTTTTACAGATTAACTAGGAAAACATCATATATTGTATCCCCTTCAGAACTTACTAAATGTTTAGAAATCCTGAAGTCAAGAAATACATTAGCTTTGTTTAATTCAACTTTTGCAAAGGTATGTAATGAAAATTACCTTTTAGATATTTATTGATTACTATCTACCACATTTTGGGAAATATAATTGTAGGCCTTTATCTACCTAACTACAGTTAAACCTATCAAGATTTTCATAGCAGGATAAATAGCACTGCTTATCTTATCTCCCATATCTTCTGAGGGTCATTTATAAACTTTTCCTCTCTAATATTTATAAAAGATGTGGATCACGATTTGAAAATAAATCATAAAATTTTAAGATCCAGGGGCATGTTTTGGTCAATTTGAACTTGTGCATTTTCATATAACACTATTCCACTGCCTTCAAAAGAGTCTGGGATTCATCACTTGGCAACTATGGAAAACCATGTCTCATTGGGATTATCACCATGCCTGAGACTCTCCAAAAGAGACCCAACAGGTTACTTAAGAAAAAGTGGGGTATGGAATGATAACCTGAGGTAGAATTTGAATTCCTGTCTGGTGAGTCACTTGGGGATCGCATTTCTGAATCTGGAATGTGAAACAGCCTTAAAAATAACTGAGAAAATACCCAGCATGACTAGCATAATGCTGGGTGTGGTAAATAGGCATAGCCATTTTTATCTTATTGCTGTCTTAAAGAAGGACATTATTGTGGCTTGAAGTTGTCACTGAGAAACCTCACACCAAGTTGTAATTTACCTCAAATTCCCCTTCTAATAACATTGAAGGAAGAGATATATAAAATGCAAGGAAAGTGAGAAAAGAAAGAATAAGATAATCTCTAAAAGAATAAAGTAATTTACAAGGTATAAATAAAAGTGGTTTCATGGGGAAGGTCACCAGTGGTGGCACCAGTGACTAACATAGATCTGAAGCAATACCAGTGATAATTAAAAATATTTCTTTCTGAGACGTTTCAAATACAGAGGAACTCTTCTCTCCTCAGGAAACTTCACAGTGTTTTGCTGATGACAAACTGGTGTAATAAAAATAAAGACACATTAAAATGGAATTTTTTTATAATAATGATTCTTAAACACAAAGCACTGCTATGGAAAAAATAGGATAGACTTTTACACCCAAGCTATCTTATTTTAGCACTATTTTGCAAAAAATTGAGAGAACTTAACAATCAGTGCAGTTAAAATCAGCTGAAAACATATACTATCTGAATGAATAACATTGAAAATGCTCAGGAAATCTAAGATGATTTCAGCGTTTTTATAGTTCTTCATTTAGAAAAAACCCCAAGTGGTGTTCTTCATTACCTTGTTCATCAGCTTTTTGCTTATGTTGAAAATTATAATGAGATTTCTAAAAGATATATGTCTTAGAGATGATGGTAATTTTGAAGCGGAAACAATGTGGAAGACAAAAAAGACAACATACAATATTACCAGGTCAGAAAAGCTCTGAAAAAACTTACAACAACCAAATATAAGAGCATCATGGAATGAGAGTGGAAACCATGCAAGTGGCTTATATCCACTTTCCTATTCACTGTCATCAACACAAGATTTCCATTCTAGGTTGCTCTTGCCATGCAATATAAAAATTGGTAAAACCACTATGGAAAGCAGTATGGAGATTCCTCAGAAAACTTGGAATGGAAGCACCATTTGACCCAGCTATCCCACTCCTCAGTTTATATCCAAAGGACTTAAAATCAGCATACTACAGAAATGCAGCCACATCAATGTTTATAGCAGCTCAATTCACAATAGCTAAACTATGGAACCTAAGTGTCCTTCAATAGATGAATGGATAAAGAAAATGTGATATATATATATATATATATATATATATACACACACACACACACACACACACACACACACACACACATACACAATGGAATATTACTCAGCTTTAAAGAAGAATGAAATTATGGCATTTGTCAGCAAATGGATGGAGTTGGAGAATATCATGCTAAGTGAAGTAAGCCAATCCCAAAAAACTGAAGGCCAAATGTTTTCTCTAATATGTAGATGCTAATTCACAATAAGGAGGGGGGGTACTAGAGAAGAAAAGTGTTACCTTAGATTAGGTAGAGGGTTATGAAGGGAGGGGGGTGGGAAGGGGATGTGGGGATAGAAAGGATAGTAGAAGGAAACAGACATTATCACTTTATGTATATATGTGACTGCATGACCAATATGATTCTACAACATGTACACTCAGAAAAATGAGAAATTATATTCCATCTATATATGACATATCAAAGTGCATAAATACATTCTACTGTCATGTATAACTAATTAAAGCAAATAAAAAACATTTTTTAAAGTTTCAAATAACTTGATTGTTCATTTGGAACCTCCTGAAAGACCCATTAACTCTGCTAGACACTGTCAAAGGCAAATAACTACCCAAGACCTTCAGAACTCTTCACTTCTAAATCCCTGCCTTGCTGTGTTTACTGATAAAAGACAAATTCTGAGATGTCCTAAATTAAATTAAAAGGACCAGAGGATGGAGGGGAGGAGAGATAAAAGAAGTGAATCAGTTAACAGCTGCAAGACAAACCACCAAAAAAAAAAAAAAAAAAAAAAAAAAAAAATCCCACACTTTTTAATGCATTTTAAAACCTCAACACAAATCCCAGGTGGTTAGACCAGGAGGCATCATCACTCCTGCTTACAAAATCCAGAGACACCATGCATTTCTCCTTATGGACTGCTTTATCCCCTATTTTCCTGACTTCATGTTATCTTGCCCTCTTACCTATAACCGGTGTAGGCTCAATGGAAACAAGTTATGCTTTCTTTCCCCAAATTTTCATTATACAAAGTGCTCTTGGCTTATAGGTCTGGCAGACATATTTGCAAATGCTATTCCACCTTGCTGCTGGTGGCTGTGGGAACTTGTCCCAGGACCAGACGGAAAAGTTCTGACTAGCATCTCTGATGGCTCAGTAGAGCCTTTTATGTAAGAGAGCCTTCAGTCTCAAGAGATTTGGGTTAACACCACAAATCTTAAGATAAACCTTACATAATTCTAACTGAACCCCCATATTGAAAGACCTGCTTAAGTCACAATTTCAAATTTCAATAATTATCACAATTTTATCTTTCCCTTCCTGTAACAGTAGCCGATTTTATGCTTTGAATATAGCCCTTGCTTGAATATAGTACTTGCTGCTCTGCCACTGTGACTTATTTTAAAAGGATATGTTTCTTTTTCTTCCTCTCTCCCTCTTCCTTCCTCATCTCTCCCCCTCCCTAATCTCAGGGGAAACAGAATTACCTTTCTTCTCCATCCTAAACAGAGTTATTTGTCCTTGAGCACATACACACACCACTGGAACAAAGTAATTCAGACTTGAGGATGGTGCCAGAAGATCTCAGAAATTATTATCTCCCAGATTAACAAGTGAATTACAACTCTGGACAGACAACATGCATAATGTAGCCTTTGAATTACCTCTTTAAAAGCCTCCTATTCCCCCTGATGGGCAGAATCACAGCCTATGGAACAGAAGTCCACTGTGCTTCTCCTTTGCTAGCAAAGCAATAAACTTTCTTTTTCCTTTTTCTCAAAACAGTGTCCTTGTTATTGGATTAGCATCAGGGACAAGTGATGCTGGTGGTTGCTGGTGACAAGTTCTGCTCCCCCAAATGTTGAAGTTCGAACATTAGAGAAGCACATCGAGGCAAGCATATTAAGCAGGGTTTATTTAAAAGGTGTAACATAGACTTCTCCTGGGAGGGAGAAAAGTGCCATTGCTGGTATTCTGGTATCCCAAGAAGCTAGGCAGGTCTGCCTTTTTTATATGTCCTAGGCTTCCTATGTTCTCCTGCACATCCCCTTATCTCTCTCCTTCCTGCATATGTGACCAGGCTCAGTGACCAAGCTCAAGAATGCTGGGTGGGATGGCCAAAAGGTGAGAAGCAGATGGGCTGAAGGGGGAAGGGCAGGATGGTGCATCCCAGGACACATTAACAACTTTATAGTTCCCTGTAGGGAGGAGCAGTTCCTGGGACAGGTTACCTTGGCAACAGGTTGGGGCAGGGAAAGTTCTTGATAAGTGTGGAGGAAGGGCTCTGAAGGAATTAACATTCCAATCCCTCAAGTCTCCAACTCCCTGGGACTCACACAAAATGGGCTTTCTTGATCCCACCTGACTCAATTTACCTATCTATACTGACTGCCTGTCAGATTCTGGCTTCACAAGGACCAAGCTTTCAGTTTCATTCTTAAATGATACCAAGGCTGTGAAAGACAGTGTTTTCTCTCACCAAAGTAAGGTTTGTCTCCATCATAGTTTTATTGGTAATATTTTTGATATTTTGTGGAGTTAATTTTTTACAATCATAGAGAACCCATTGAGATCCAAACAAAATGTGAGTTCTTTAACACTTAGTTTTGACTTGGACACAGTTCTTTGTGGATTCTGAAGCCTCCACCAAGGGCTTCCTGACTTCACTGTGGGGTAAGTCTTGCATTGGGTTGAATTTTGGTTTTGTAAGGGTGAGGGAAATTTCCCCTATGCCCTCTGAAGATTTACTGAAATGAACAATAAGCAGGTTAACAGGAAAAAAAGGCATATTGTTAATGTTCATGAGGGCATCACAGTAAGGTGACCCAATAACTCAGTGAGATTCAGAAACATATCCTATTCTTCATAGGGGAAAGGAAAATGGGAGGAATATAGGTAAATTTTGAGGAGTATTAAACCACTTTTAAAGGGAATGAATGGCCTTAAAGACCAGACAATGATCTGTAAATAATTATCTTTGGATGTTGAGTGGGGCTAAAGAATAGACAATACCTTGTGACAAAGTCTGTCTGGGCATGGTGACATTCCTCAGTCTTCCTTCCTGCATAAATCTAATCTCCCTTGTTAATGGAATATCAGGGAGAGGATCTAAGGCAATTATGTTCCTCTTTGGTGGATCTAATCTTTAAGTGGACAAAGGAACATCAGAGAAAATCCTGTTCCAGCAGGTGCTGATCCTCAAGGGCCTTTAACATTCATATATCCAGTCACCATATTTGGGGATAACAGTCCCTGGACTCCTTCAGTTTTTTATGTTAAGATCCTCAAATGCTGAGTTTATTCTTTTTCTTTTGGAATAAAGAATACTTTTCAGGAATCTTTCTGATTATCTGATAATATTTGGAAAAAAAAAACTGGTATCGTTGGTAGAAATCTACCTAATAAAACTGCTATTTGCCTCTGCTTAAATTTTATTCTTCCCTTTCTCCTAAAACATTCAGAGGTAATAATACCATTCCCTTTACTGGAGAGGCCCAGGCCACTAGTGCTTTTGTCCTCAT